>CM075004.1:24411805-24447579 GCA_037576675.1 Pangasius sanitwongsei | reverse complement strand
GATAGGGATAGGTGGAGAGTGATGATTCGCTGTGGCGACCCCTGAAGGGAAAAGCCGAAAGAAGAAGAAGAAGAAGTGCAGTTCATAGGCTAAATAATTCTTAAATTAAGAAGCACTCAGTGGGAAGTCATTCTGGGATTCATTCAAATTATGGACATGGCTTACCAATGACTTGGTTTGCAGGACAAAAAATTTCTACTTCTCACATTCCAAAAATGATATTTCATGTGTCTATTATCATGGGCGCATGTGTATATCATTGGCGTGTGTAGACAGAACAGGGCTGTTTGTGCTGAATTTTAAGCTGCACTGTGACATTTTAATAGCAGTAGTTGAAAAGATGTGATGGCTGATTTCACATGTCTCGGAGGGAGCTTGTGTTAGTCTTAACCATCCTAGACTGATAGCTGTTTTACAATAATTTCAGATTAATTTGATCCTTCTAGAAAACTACTATTGCCTTTGTCCCTCTGTTTTGGATTACTGTTATCCTAACTGTTTGCATGCTCTGAGAGAGGTAAGTTTATTTTGGAATAAACTTAGCACATAATTGAAGTCTTAGACAGGCACAATAGGCAAAAGCAATGGACAAACAATCGCCCATCAATACAAGAAGGATTTGCAAAGGGTGTCAATGAGTAAACAATCGAGAAGTACCAGAAACTGGAAAAATAACAAAAGAAAAATGAGATATAAAGGCATACAAATGCAGTCAGAAAGGCAAGACTTCACAATGAGCTAATGAAAATAACCGGGAGTCTATAAACAATGAGTAAATGAGCAAGTAATAAGTAGCGAGTGAGAGTTCAGATGACATAAAAGTCTAGTATTCTGGTGATAATGGCTGAAACGGTCAAATGACACCCTGACAGCTGATATACTATATAAATATTACTGATATTTAATTCAAGCCCTATTTGAGATTTATGCACCATGTTGCAGTGCATGAATCCAAATTTCATCATGTCAACCCAGCAAAATCTGCGTAAAGTAGAGGAGGTGGTTATGTGACATTTTGGTTGCCAGATTGGTTTAACTCTTTCCACTGTAATTCAATTAAAACTTTCCCAAATGACTATCAACGATATCTAAATGACATCTAAACACAATTGTATTTATTAGCAAAAGGTTATTTGGTTCCACATGTGAATGAAATGAAATCAATTCGTGAGATACAATCTGGCAACCCTGAAATGGAGTGTTTCAGAAAGGAAGGTTCAACCTTCAAAAAAAGGCAAAGCAAACACGTAGCTGCAGTAAGATTTAAACTGAAAAAAAAGGTAGGATAACCACCATTAACAAGTGAGACATGATCTGAGTAAAGTTAAATGTATATTTTGTTTTTTCACATTAATTAGGATATTAGACAGAATAAGTTCACATTACATTTTTTCAGGCTATACATTTTTTAAATTATTTATTTTACTACTGCATATGGCTGTATGCTTCTTTTGCCCTATGCTTCTTCTGAGATTTACTGAGACTGATGTCATCCACTGCAATACTTTTGGGAAAGATAATGTATTTTACAAGACTATAGCATATTCTGTAATAATGACTGTGTTCGGTGTGTGTTTGTCAGCTGTGACTACAGTAACAGCAACAAGGTGAAAAAAGCAAATGAACTGAAAACTTCAGTAATATATCTTTAACAAAGAAAGAAGTTTCTTCTGAATCTGTAGATATTGACAACGCAGTACACACACCACACACACACACACACACACCCACACTCAAACCAGTTTCACAGCTGTGCTGGTGTCTGTTTCAAAAATAGAAAAAGTTCACTTAAGGAGTCAGAGAATATAAAAGGAAAGAAAGCTGAAGACAAAATAACACTGAAAGAGCAAAAGAGAGTCAGAAATAATAAGTAGCTGCTAAGCGAGGTATGAGAAATGACAGAAAGATGAGGTGGTATTCCAAAAGAGTGTGTATGTGTGAGTGCGTGCATGATCCAGAGAGGTGTGCCTGGTTTTCAGACAGTGTCAGACAGTCTGAATCATATTTCTCCATAAACACACACACACACACACACACACACGTGTTAATTGGCATCTCGTACCTTGCCAGCCGGGTTTGCAGATGGGTTTGACGTGAATGTGTACAGTCGCACTCCGTGTCGCTCTCTTCTGCCCACAGTCAAAAGCTGTCACACTGATCTCATAGTGTGGCTGGGTGTCGAAGCTCAGGCTCTCCGTGTTCCTGATGTTGCCTACACATACAAACACACACACACACACACACACCTGGACTCAGGAGGTTGCATTGATTTTACAATGTTATGGTCAACTTAAATTGATTACAATAATATTCACAATATCACTTGATGACTCTCAAAAGTGGATCTGGTCAAAAAAAAAAAAAAAGATCACATGTTTAGGTTATTGTCAGCAGGCATGTTGGAATGTAATCATGATGAAGAACCTACAGTGTGTTGCATAAGTATTCACCCCCTCAACTTTTCCACATTTTGTAGTGTTACAGTCTAGAACTGAAATGGATTTAACCCTCCTATTATCCTCAAAATTACAAAAAACATCTTTTATCCTTGGGGTCAATTTGACCCCAGCAATTTAAACCTCCAGAATATGATTTTTACCCAAGTTTGTGTGTCAAGTACTTTATGTTTATTTGTTGACTACCTAAATAGCCCTTTAAATAAAATATAGACCCTCACCCAACCCCCCCAACCCCCACTTTATACATCCAGAATACCGATTGTGCGACTATGGAAAAATACGCAAATCACCATAAAATCTCACTAATTGACCTACAATTGGAAAGAAAGATCTTTTTGGTGTTTTAAAGGCTTTATATTATTTCTAAGTACAGATTTTTGTTATTTATAACATTAGGAAAGAAGAACAATTTCTGTTATCAAGGATAGTAACATGTATTATGTTCAGGGTCAATTTGACCCCAGGAAAAACAAACACAATTTCAAACATTTTTATTTGTAAAACAGAAGGGGCCAATGGGCAGCCATGCATCGGCAGCTGTAGGTGGCCGTGATCTTGTCCAGATTATCAACCCCTCCCTTAGTCTTATTGTAGTCCAAGACCATTTGTGGCTTCCTGTCTTCTCTGGTGCTCAGGACAGCATATTTGTTCATGGCGCTCATCAGCAGGACATTTTTCCCTTTCTTGGGGCAACAGGAGATGACAGTGGCTCTGTCAGTGAAGGCAAACATTGAAGATGTTACCTTCTTGTTCTTCATTGCAAGAAGCTCAGAGGGAAGCTCCAGCTTGTTTTCTCTCATTGTCCCCTACATGGTAACCCTCCTTTTCAGCAGTTCCTCACTCATTTTGATGACATTAGCAGCACTAAGTCTACCCTGCTGTTTAAGTGGGGAGAGGACCATAATAACTTTGCATTTTTGGAAGGTAATGTGTCTGCTGGTGGTTGAGAGGGAACAGGAGGGTCAATACTAAGAGTATCATTCTCATCAGAGGAGGATGCCTCATAATCAGGGTCCTCCTCAGCATTATCCTCTGTCTCAGACACATTCTCCACTATGTCACTTATACTGTCAGAGAACTGTGACAAAACGTCATTGACAGAAAACCTTTGCTAAAAGGTCATTTTCAATCTTTTTTTTTTTTTTTCATAAAAAGAGAGCCCACAGAGCACCAAGAGAAATTTTAGAGAAGGCTTCTGTGTAAGGGTTTATATGTTTGCTCCTTCCCTGTGTTGGGTGAACTATCAGTGTCCTCATGAGAATTGTGTTTTCCCCTTCCCATTGTCATGTGAAGTATTAGTGGTTCTCGCAATACTACAGCTATGGTTATGTTAGATTAGGGCCCTAAAGCAGAAAGAAGTGTTTTGAAGATTATAAAATTGTATGTTATAGTGACCCTCAATACCATCTAAAACAAATGTGTGTAATATTTTGATAGTTCTTATATGTTTTATACAGCTAAAACAGCCTGGTCAAATTGACCCCAAGGAACGCTGATGCTACAAAATGTGTACAGGAAATTGAAAACATATCATCATGTTAATTTTATGTTTTCTCCGTTGTCCCCATTAAATTAGGAAAAGTCATTAAATACGAAGCAAAAAAAATGATGTCAACCATGTATTTAGAGACGTTAAACATTGAATGGGGTCAAATTGACCCCAAAGATAATAGGAGGGTTAAGAAGATGATTGCTGAGAAACTCTACTGTCTGTTCAAAGTTCTGGAATATTAGACACTGCCCAAGGTTCTTAAATATTAGACGCTGTCCAAGGTTCTGAAACTGTATACACTGCCCAAGGTTCTTAAATATTAGACGCTGTCCAAGGTTCTGAAACTGTATACACTGCCCAAGGCTCTTAAATATTAGACGCTGTCCAAGGTTCTGAAACTGTATACACTGCCCAAGGCTCTTAAATATTAGACGCTGTCCAAGGTTCTGTAACTGTATACACTGCCCAAGGCTCGTAAATATTAGACACTGTCCAAGGTTCTGAAACATTAGGCACTGTCCAAGGTTCTGAAACTGTATACTTTGCCCATGGTTCATAAACATTATACATTTCCCAAGGTTCTGAAACATTAGACACTGTAAAAGGCTATGAAACTGTATACACTGCCCAAGGTTCTGAAACATTAGACACTGCCCAGGATTCTGAAACTTAAGACACTGGCCAAGGCTCTGAAACACTAGACACTGCCCAAGGTTCTAAAACTGTATACGCTGCCCATGGTTCTGAAACAGTACACTCTTAGGTGCTAAACCTGTGGACACTGTCCAAGGTGCTGAACATTAAATAGATATTTTATAGATCTTGTCCAAGCTGTGTCTTGGCATTATAGACCTACATCTCAGCATCAACAAGGAAAAAAAAATGAAGATGTTATCATTTTGATTTTAAAACGTAAGCTGGCTAGAAACACCTTCAGTAATTTTGTCTAAATTTGAATAAACACTCATATATCATTCATATAAATAGTGAAAGAGAATGTTTAATAAATAATTTTGTCTAAATAACTAGCAAGGCTTTTCTTTTTGTCAATGCTGAAATGTCCTGAAAACAAGCCGAGTGTCTCACACTTAGCAGTTTTTTGCATTTTTTGTCATAATATGTTCTCCATGTCACACACAAACATCCACACACAGGCACAGGTCCTGGCCTATCCTCCTGCTGATCCTTAGACCACAACACAACATCTTTGTTAATTGAAGCAGCGTTAATGAGGAGTGGAATCAGAACCCCAAAGGCCTAATTAACACTGTTGGTTCCCCAATTAATCCATTAAGTTGTTTTGGCACCGCAGAGAGACCTGGAGCTGTGTATGTGTGTGTGTGTGGGTGTGTGTGAGTGTGTGTGTGTGTGTGTGTGTGTGTGAGTGTGTGTGTGCGTGTGTTGGGGGTGTCGGGATCATGTTACAGCAAGTTACGGCATGTGATTGTCAGATTGCATATGTACTACTGTGTTATTTGTTTTGTTTTTTTTTTCTCTGTATGTCTACTTAGGCTTTGTGCGTGTGTGTGTGTGTGTGTAAGCTGTAAACTCTCCCAGTCAGGCCTCTAGTTGTAACCCAATAAAGAGGTGTGAAAAATGTTACATGTTTAATTGGAGCTGATGTAATGATGATGAAAAACGATACAAGTATGGATGAACAAAACAGAATATAATGATGTAACAATAATTTTTATGTTTTATGTGTATAAAATTAGAAGCAAATGTTTTAACCTAATTCATAACAAGCTGTGTTTAATGAACTTAAATAGAGCTGATGTCGAGATCAGGAGAAATGTGAGACAATTACAGAAAGATAAGAGAAATAAAACAAAAGGAACAAGTAGGACTTGAGGAACCATTATACCATAAAACCCCAGTTTATTCTCAGTGAGAATCCTCCATCAAGCACCAACATTCTCCATCAAACACCAGCATTTACCATAAGACACACCACAATTTACCATCAAACACCAATATAAACCATCAAACACCAATATTCACCATTAAACACCAACATTTACCACCACACACACACCGCAATTTACCATCAACCACTAGCTTTCACCAAAAAAACAATATTCACAATAAAAACCAAATATTTACCATCACATATCAAAATTTACCATTTAACACCACCATTCTCCATCAAACACCAGCATTTGTCATCACACAAACCACAATGTAATATCAAACAGCAATATTCACAATTAAACACCAGAATTTAATGTTAATGTTAAACATAGTGTATGGGATGGTAAACACTAACATTCACCATTAAACACCAGCATTCACCATAAAACAGACACATGAAAAATTACCATCAAACACCAGCATTTGCCTCCACACAAACCACAATTTACCATCAAACAGCAATATTCACCATTAAACACCAGAATTTAATGTTAATAGTGTGTGGGATGGTAAATACTAACATTCACCATTAAACACCAGCATTCAACATAAAACAGAAACGTTTACCATCACACACACACACACACACACGAAAAATTACCATCAAACACTAAAATTCACCATCAAACACTGGCATTTACCACCACAATTTACCATCAAACACAAACATTCATCATTAAACACCAATATTCCCCATCAAACAATGGCATTTACCACCACAATTTACCATCAAACACCAACATTCACCATAAAACACACCAATTACCATCTCACTCACACATGCACACACACCAATTTACCATCAAACACACACTCACACACACACACCAATTTACCATCAAACATGAACATTCTCCATCAAACTTGTAGAAATAAAATTCTACAATTCACTATCTAACACCAACGTTAACCACAAAGCACCAGCATTTACCATTACACATGCCAAAATTTACCATCAACACCAACATTCACCAGAAAACACATTCTCAGTCCAGTGACCTCAGTGACCTTTCACTGCTTGTTTTGAAAGCACCCATAACCACCACACCATAATCATTTGCTTTTTTTTTGTAATTTGGCTTCATAGTGGTTTAAAGGAACTAACATACCAAATGAACCTTGGTGAAATAGGAGATCATTCTAGAAACTTCACCACAATCGTGCACATTTTCCTTGCTCTTGGGTAAAAAAATCCCGATGCCTAACACGCTGGGATTTGTGTTGTTGGCAGCCATGTTTATGCAAATTTCCCTAATTATGTTACAGGATATTTATGCCTGGGAAGCTATTCATCTGAGATCTTTCTTTTGTTGATAGTTTGAAGAAAATGTGCTTTGGATAGTCTATGACGATGCACAAAACTCTGCATTAATCCTAACTAATTAAACTTCAGCTGTCCATGACCTCCTGAACTGAAGGTAGCCAGTTCCCGATGTCCTGCAGAAATTAAGATGGACCAAGAGGGCCATATGCTGAAGAGAAAACTGTATGATGTTGCAGTTGCATCAGGTTCTCTTGAATACCTCTTGTTCTCACCAGTGAGGTTCATGCTGGGCACGCAAAACCCTTTAAGCTAATTGCATCTCTGCAGTAAAAAAAAGGCTTAATCTTATGCAAATTAAATTCTTACAATCTCACATATCACAGGGAAGCACCATGCATCATAACTAAAAGGCCTGACCCTTAACCTGACCCTAAATGTAACCTCAGAAACAACATAAGAAAAAGAGGGTGACTCATTGCTTTAGCCAGCTAGGTCAAGATAAGGATGTTTTACATTCTTGAAAGCAAGAAACACACACACACACACACACCCACTCAGACACGCAGAGGTCAAGTGATGCTACCTAAAGTGGGCTGGAGTAAAAAAAAAACAATTGAGGAATGTATAGACAAAACATTTTCTTTGTTTGTTTCAGAACACATGAAAATAACTACAACATTTTATGGTTTCCTGTTAAAGTGGATGGGACCACACTAGGAACACCTTAAAATTGTGCAAATGCAGGTCAAGAGCTTCAGTCAATGTTGCTAACAAATATCAGAATGAGGGAAAAAAAATGTGGACTCAGTGACTTTGACCATGCCAGACAGACTGCTTTGAGTATTTCAGAAAGTGCTGATCTCCTGGGATTTTCACTCACAGCAGTCTCTAGAGTTTACACAGAATGGGGAGAAAAACAAAGGACGAAACAGTCAGCAAATAGCCACTCTTTACAACCGCGGTGTGCAGAAAAGCAGCTCAGAACGCACAATACGACGAACCTTGAGGTGGATGGGCTATATATTATTAGATATTATTAGATTAGAGCCAAAGCATTGCATGTTTAGATTATTTCTTTACCTATTTATTTACTTTTGCATTGTATCCTTCAGTGCATTACCCACAGCAGTGTGCGTTAAACAATATGTGAGCTGCACATCCTATAAGTAGCTGACTGAAGATTAAAGTCAGGCTTCTATTTCAGAAGACTTCGAAGCGCCAAATGATCATCTCATTTCTTTCGTCAGATTTAAATTGCATACGCACAGATAATGAGTCGTGCTAAGCCATAATAACATCGTAAATAGTTTAATACCCCACGGCCCAAATTTCGTCTCCTCTCTCCTAATTCTTCAGCGCTTTAATTAGTTTTGGAATTTGTTGCTGTCAGTCAGTTGGATACTCGTGACACTGATTTGCATATGTTCATGCATTGTATATCCGTTTGATTCCTGGAGGAATTCTTGATACATGACGTGACCTCTGCTTCCTCAGGCTCGTAAGAAAGAAAAAAGATTCTCAGTAGATTGCTGCTTTTCCTGCCGCACATCAGGAGTGTTTTTACTATATGCATATGCATCAATTAGGATAATAATAAGAAGAGATTAGGATCCTTTGTTTAAATAATAGCAGTCATGAGTTAGTAGACCTTTCTGTGATGAGTACAACAACAGCAACATCTAACAACATATTTCTGCATTCTAAACACACACACACATAGGCACACACACACACATGTACACACACGATGTTTTTTTAAAATTTATTTCTTCTTCCAAAAATTTTTGAATGTCTGGATTCCATCTCAAAAAAACAAGTCAAAACAAAACAAACAAGAAACAAAAACACAGAACAAACCATAAATGATTCCTCCTCCACTGTCCCTCCTCCATTTTCTCCCTAGTTAGTCATCTGCCAATCCCCATCCACGACCAGCTCTCCCCAGTCACATGACAGCTGCCATCGAGGGAGAGTGACAACTAACACGTGCTTCCTCCGAGACAGGTGAAGCCAGCCAATCACAACTTTTCAATCATCCCCTCATGCTGCATCACAGGGCGGCGTAACACACTCAGAGGAAAGCGTTGTCTGCCCTTTTCCACATACATGAGCTCACCGACACCCGGCATTGGCTAGTGCTGCTGTGATTGACAGGGGAGAGAGGGGAACACCATCCCACCCACCCAGAGAGCACAGACAGTTGTCTTCATCAGGATTCTAACTCGTGATATCTCGACAGTTTCAATTCCAAATAGCATTTTTTTTTTTAGCATGACCATAGCAAAACTCTATCATATTTTCTTTTAGATATGTAGTAATACACCCAGAAGTTCAGAAGTGGTTTGGAAATATCATTTAGAGATCCAGAAATCTCTACAGTATGCAATGCTAAACGTGAGGAAGAAATCAAATACACCAGCCACGAATACACCACCCTGCAGGATGTCAGTTCTAATCCTGTACAGCTCTGTGAGTGATGTGTAGTAATGTTCAGCTGCCAATAGCAATAGAATTGAGGTTCCTTTCAATCCAGTGATTTTTTTTTTCCTTCTCTTAAGGGCAAGACATAGAAGTAGGAGATGCTTTTCTATAAGCGAATGGTTTTAGCATTAATCCCTCAATTACCTGGAGAGACAGAAAAGCACACTTCTGCTAATTTATTTACCATTTTCTTTTATTCTTGCCTGCTCTGTTTATTTTACGGTTGCATGTGTGTGTGGCAATGTGAGTCAGTTTATTTGTAAGAGAATTTGTTTGTAAGCTGATCTAATCAATTAGCCCATAAAACTATTTACTTTTCTTTTTGATGTTTTTTGTGTCTTTTCTATTCATTTCACTCAGCATTTTTTTTTTCCTCTTTCCTCTTGGCCCCTCTTACTGTTTGACTGACAGTGACATTTGGTGGATGTGTCATCCACTGTGTCAGCATGATTTACACCCCTCTCTCTCTCTCTTTCTCTCTCTCTCTCTCTCTCTCTCTATCTTCAAACCCTCCTCACATGTTCAATCCGCTTCCATTAGCCGTCTATCTTTCTGCCCTTTGCAGTCTGAGCTGTTTGAGTCTAGCTGAGCCAGTCAGGTCAGGTCGTGTTCTGATAAAGTGTGTAAGTAAGGACTTTTTCACCCGATACTGCAAACATGCAACAACCTTCAACTTGAGTCTGGAAGTTCACTAGTTCCCTGGCTGTTGCTTTGCTTTAGCTGCACAGGAAGTGGACCTGAAATGCCTCAGGCGAATGATGATGATGAGGAAGACACTGACCCAGGATTTGCTCTTCTGTAGACTTTATTATAAATATATTGTGTGCATCACATAGAGTCTGTCTCTTATTAGAAAAAAAGGGGAGGGGGGGAGGAAGAATAGGTCATGCCATAAGTCAAGAGAAATGCAAAGACAGCAAGACCTAAGAGAGGATACTAAAACTGTTTATATATTTTTAAAAAAATGCCTGGACATGGATACACTTTATCAGTTAAAAAAACCAACAACATATATTATACAAAAGTGTTACTGAATTCTCAAATCTGATTGGTCCGAAAGTGTTGATTATTGTTGATATTCTTTAACAGCAGGTCTGACAAATATAAAACATGTTATTTAACAAAGAAAAAACTCAGAATTGTTTACATTTTTAAACAAGTAGAGGCTTATTTAGCATTTATGGAAGGAGTCTACAGTGTCAGTACTTTGTCACAGTCAGCAATTCTTCCACCACAAGAAAGTCTTTAAGATAGAGGAGTTTGAACTTTCTGGTTTCTCAGTACCTTGACAAGTTGTATTTTTCTGTCTTATTAACTTATGCTAACCCTTATTAACAGTACCTCTCACCACCACATTGTTGATAAATTTTCCTATAACAACACACTCCATCATGTTTTATTCCTTACTTAAAAGATACAGTAGCTGTCCATAAGCAGCCTTTAGAAAAGGCATTTATGTCATCAGCACAAACTACCTTTCTTATTGTGCATCTGAAAAGTTAACTTTCTTCGTAAAAAGTTAACAGTTCTTAGCTTCAAAAATGGTTCTAGTTTGGAATGATTTTTGACAGGGAATACTCTTTAGTAAGGTTCTACATAGAAGTTCTGTAGAAGTGTTCCCACAGAGGAACAGCTGAATTAGCTTTAGGGCAGGTGACACTGATTCAACCAGCAATTATTGGTTTGGATTGGATCCTGATGGTTCTACTCTGATTCGTGGCCGTGCTTTCTGAATGGGAGTGACGGGATACTCTCTGCCCAGCAACACTAACCAATCACGAGCATCTGTGAGCTCATGTACAGTGTGTGGAAGAGAGCAGATAGCACTTTCCTCCAAGTGTGTTATGCTGCCCCATGAGGCAGCCTGAAAAGCATTTTGAAAAGAAGTGGCCTGCTGGCTTCACATGTCTCAGATGAAGCACAGGTTTGCACTCACCTTCCCTGGTTGGTAGCTGTTGTGTATGGGGGAGAGCTGGCTGATGGGTGGGAATTGGCAGGTGACGAAATTGAGGAGAGAAATGGGGGGGAAAGGGATAATACAAAGAAGAAGAAGAAGAAGTTTGTATTTGTCTCATATATAGTACAGTGCAGTATAGTGAAACTCTTTTCTTTGCATATTTGCTGTGTTGTCAAACATTTAAGCTATAACCGTGTGAAGTTTTGGGTTGATAGTTATATTAGTTAGTTTATATATTATATTAGATATGTTATATTAGATAGTTTTGTAAAGACTACAGATTTAAAAAGAGGTTTAAAAGGATAACATCACACAGCTTGATATTATATGATTTGTGCATTGTTTTGGAAAAGTTGCTTGGTGTGAAATGTCAAAATGCAATTTCACCTCAATAGGATTTACAGTGTATATGATAAAGATGTATTTTCCCTCCTGACTGGCTCACCAAGTTTGCCTTGTTGCAGAAACTTTCTTCAGGAACTTTACTGAACGCACACTTTTTCCACCTAATTTTATTTATTGTGTGGATGTAAGAGATCTGCGGCTCTATATACAATGGATCCACATAAAAAAAATAAAATAATTACATTGAGTGCAGCCAGGTGCTTTTGTAACTAAGCTACTTTTTGATCACACGCAGTGCAGACAGCATAAGTCTTATAGTCTTTATGGTTTATGTAATTGGAACACCCACTCACTGCAAGTCTCACGGCCATAAGTGCAGCAGTTTTACAAGAAATGACATTTTAGATACAAGGTACTCTAAGAATTTGCACAACCGTAGTAGAAATAGTACTCAAAACTGCTTAACAAATTTCTACTGATGTATCATTCCTATTAGTATACTGTCCAGTGCTAATTCTGGGCAGATTCTTATTTTATCAAAGATATATGCATATTTATGAATTTCTAAAATAACACCCAGGGCTATTCAACCAGTTCATTTTCTTGAGAATAGTAAAATGTTAAATTCCTTCCTTATCCATACATATTTGCCTTCCTCTGAGGAACAGAGTCTGATATGGTTCAGTTGAAATGATGTTTATGTTCTGCAAACATTTACTTCTCCTCTCAAAGCAGAAAAAGAAAAAAAAAAGAGGAGAAAGAGAATGAATAGCTTATGAATAGCTCTGAGGCGATCTCCATATGCAGACCAGGACAAGCGTGAAATATGCATGAAACGTGAACAAACAAAAGATTAGTGTGTGTTTACTCCAGGCATTTGTTAGACATTGTGCGTATAGACATTTTGGCATATTTTCCTAAAAAAAGCTTTGTGGTAGAATGTCATGGTCTGTTTTTATTTTTTTTATAACCAACAGCTAAAGGACTGTTGTTTTGTTAAAAAATGGTGGAATCTGATTTGAAATTATTTGCCAAGATTGAATTAGTGTTAGGTCATGAACGATTACTTTTGGACTCTGGAACACAGCTTGTAGCATGTGGCTAATGCTTTGTAGCGAAATACTAGAGGGGTTTCAGAGATCCGTTTCATCCTGGACTGGCTCATTAACACCCTGCACTCAAAAAGTGAGAGAGCTTAACACCAAATCCTCTGGCGCTGATTTAGTGCAGTGGAGTGAACTTCACACAGCGCTGATGGCAACTCACCAAACCTGATAAGAGCTGATCAAACTACCAAACGCCACTGTACCAAACACATTAAATATTTTTTTATTTGTTTGTTTGTTTATGAGGACAATGCTACCAAGAATGCTTTTGAATATTTATCCAACTTTTACACATGTATATTATTTATATAAGCTCCATTGGATTCGCAGCAGTGATCGTCAAAGGATTTCAAGGTGTTTCCAGCAGACTTCAGGCTGTGTTCAAAATGTCTCCATACTCTGTATTCTCTACACCGGAAAATCACTTTTGAGAATATCCCTGCTGTGAAGCATGGTGGTGATAGCATCACTTTGTTGGGATGGATTTCATCAACTGGTAAACTGGGCAAGTTTGGGAAGGGGAAGACAGATGAACCAAAACACAGGGGGTAACCCTAGAAGAAAATCTGCTCCAGTCTGCAGGAGATCTGAGACTGGATCAGAGGTTCACCTTCCAACACGACAACGGACCTAAACATACTGCCACGATTACACTGGAGTGGTTCAAATCCAAGAACCTGGATGTGTTATAATGGCCCAGTCAAATCCCAGACCCAATTTGATTGAGAATCTGTGGCAAGACTTGAGAATTTATTTTCACCAACATTCTCCAGCCAATCTGATGGAGCTTCTGCAGTTTTGCCAAAAGGACTAGGTAAAAATATCATGATCCAGATGTGCAAAGCTGATAGACACATATCCCAGAAGACTTGCAGCTGTAAGAGCAGCCAAAAGTGGTTCTACCAAGTATTTACCCATGGGGTACATATTCATACAACCACCAAACGTCTAATCATTTTTTTTTTAATTGTCTTTTGTGTCACAATAAAGGAGTATTTTTCACTATCAAATGGCAAACCATCAAAGGCATTTCAATTCAGGTTGAATGTAGAAAGGCCCAAGGGGGTTACGCCTTATAGTCATCAGTCCATAGCTCCCCCCCTTCCATTTTCTCCCCAATTTTGATAACCTGACAGTCCCCACCACCAGCCAGCTCTAGTTTATCAGATGACAGTTAGCTAGATGGCGAAGGCTAACACGTGCTTCCTCCAAGCCAGCCGACCGTATTTTTTTGAACTGCTGTTGTCACGTTGCATCACAGGGCAGCGTAACACACTTGGAGGAAAATACTATCTGCCCTTTTCCACGTGCATGAGCTATCAGTCCCTAGATGTTTATGGATTTCCTCAAAGACAAATGCTGAAAGGCTACATGGGGAAGAACGAGCTACAGACTCTACCATTAGACCTAGAAAGTGGCCTAACAAGATAGGTGTGTGTACATGGTTTACACACCCTCCATGCTGTACTGTGAGTAATATAATGTCCAAATCTTGCCCGAGATATTCTTATGGTCAGTAGTAATTGTACAAGGCAACAGATGGCTGTCTATGTGGAGCATGAAAAACACTCGGTGCAGTGAACTAGCCATGGTAAACCATAGAAGTAGTTCAACTCTTAGCTGAGCGAAAGGAGTGTTTTTCTCGTTACTGTGTTTGTGAATAGAGGTGTTTAAGGGGTTGTTAACTAGGTGTATCTCATGAGGGAAGGATCAAAAGTGTAAGATTATGCATGCTTGTTCACACAGAAATAGAAGTGCATGCTAACACTTACAGCACCACTGAGTCCTAATACAAGCATAGTAAAAAAAAGAAGAAAAAAAAATAACTGCATCAGGAAAAAAGCTTAAAAACACACAGAGGCGAAACTGGCAGATAGTATTGCAGAGCCGATGAGGAATGTTAAACAGAATATGTTTTCTATCCATTCCTATGGACTAGCTCTGCAGGAAGCATTTTTTTTATTGTTCAGCCCCGGAGTTTAAGGAAACAGCACTTTGAAAGCCGCGTGTGGGATAAATAAATTAAAGAAAAACATTTCTGGAGATGTATTTTTTGCAATAAGGGGAAATATCCACAGCTTGGCTTTTTAAGCAACACTTACAGCACCATTGAAGTGATGTTTGAGATGCGTTTAAGCTCCATTCAGACCATGACTCTAAAGCGTATTAGTGTGAATGCTTTGACATTTGTGACTACCGCCATTATGAAGTCTGGCTCCTTAACATTCATAGCTTTTAAAGTTGGCGAGGCTTGTAAATAAGCACTTGAATTCCTCTACAGAAGAAGTGAACATCATTTAATCTCGAAATTCACAGAGCGGGATTTGGCAAGGCATCATCCCTCTTTCTTTATCTGTATACTCTTTAAACTTTGGACTTCACATTGTATCTATCTGAAAGGCAAACTTTGGTGAAATACAGGAAAATTGTATGTTTCAACTGAAGCAAATTTAGTTGTGTTTGGTTAACAGCTAGTGCACTAACGCCAAGGACTGTGTCACCTGCTAGAATAGGAAAACAAACCACAGTGCTGTTGAACTCTCCAATCTGGTTGGCTGGAAGGTGCTATATTAATTTCAAGAGACAGAAGAAAGGCTGGTGAAGGAACAATTGTTTATAGCTGCTATAAAGTGATAACAGGAACTAAATTTTTCCTCCATTTTCTACCCAATTTGGTCATATGCCATTTCCCACCCACCAGCCAGCTCTCCCCTATCACACAGCAGCTACCAAGACACCAGCCAACCACATGTTTTCAAACAGCTGCTCATGCTATGTCACAGGACAGCGTAACATATTTGAATGAATGCACTATCTGCCCCCTTCTGCATATATGACCTCACAAACACATACGATTGGCTAGTGTCGGCCTGATTGGCAGGGGAATGAACGCATCATCCCTAACTTGTTCCTAACATTTCTGTGGCTGTTTCATAACAGTAAATGTAGCTATAATTGGATAAAAAATACAATGTATCATTCTATGATTAACAAAAAAAAAATGCTATCGTTGGCAAATTGTTGTGGTATACGGGGAAGAAGACACTTTGTGAGGTGCTGTTATTGGAAAATAATCAACTTCAGTGTGATTACAGTAACTCCATTTTGTGTAGGGCAAGTATTTTACTCCTTGCTTGGCAGGAAGCAGTAACAAGGCTCGTATGGCACTGATTACACCTGGAATTATACTAATACTGCTGTGAATAACACTCAAACACACACAGGTACATATGTAAACATGTCTGCAGACATTTAATCATAATGCAGATTACTTCCGTCGTAAGTGCTTTAAGGTTTGATTACTGTAAGACAAATCCTTTAAAATCCATTCAATAGAATCAGCATGAGCTGTAAATTCCAAGGCTTCAAAATAGCTTCTGGACACAAATTTCCTTCCTTCAAAGTCTGTACAGAATTTTCTCAGCTCACTAACTTGTAAGCAGTTTCCCTTTACCTGTCTCACTAGAGCAAACATCATTCTGTCTGATGAGCATTAGTGTCAGTGGTGAAGAGGCAAAGCCAAAGCCTGAGAGGTCTGGGAAAATATAAGAAACAAATTTCGAATGAGGTTTTGGCACGCTCTGTACCGAGTCTTGCTAGCTCACTAGCACGGTTGTCACATAACAAATTGAGGAGTCAGAGAAGTGAAACCCGGTCTGAACACAGAGCCTCGAACAGGATCAGAAAAGTTACATGTACTTCACCTGTGAATGATCACATGTAATTTACAGATGTGGTGCTCAGACATTTTTTTTTTATATTTAATGGACTTTCACATTTTTTTACATGATCATTTCATAGCTGTTTTACAAGTGATGAATTTATTTTTTGCATATCATTTGTACATGATTCGTTTTTTTTTTTTTCTTATCCATTCACAAATGACTTGTACACGAGTCATTTCTTTTCATATGTGATGTTCTGTACATGATTCATTTAATTTCACGTGATTTGTATGATTCCCTCATGTTCACATATGATTTACACGATTCATTTGTTTACATGTGATTTTTACATAATTTATTTATTTTCATGTGATATGTACGTGATTCATTTATGTTCACATGATGTTTACGTGATTCATTTATTTTCACATATGATTTGTACACAATAAATTTCTTCACATGTGATTTTTATATTTCTTTATTTCCATAGATTTATCTGATAGTTTAAATGATTCATTTTTTTATTTTCACGTGATCTATACTTGATTCATTTGTTTGCATATGACTTTAACATGATTCATTTGTTTTCACATGATTTTTTACACAATTTGTTTCCGCGTGTGATTTTGTACACAATTTGTTTATTTTCATGTATTTTACACGTGATTAATTTTAACATACAATATGATTTGATTTCGTGTGAGGTTTGCATGTGATTCTGACAAGGTTCATTTATGTTCGCATGTGATTCCTACAAG
Source organism: Pangasius sanitwongsei (assembly GCA_037576675.1). NCBI lineage: Eukaryota > Metazoa > Chordata > Actinopteri > Siluriformes > Pangasiidae > Pangasius > Pangasius sanitwongsei. The sequence goes on along the minus strand of CM075004.1, from coordinate 24,430,141 downwards.
ATTAATTTATTTTCATGTTTATTTTCCTATTTCATTTATTTTCACATATGTCATTTATTATGAATTATAACAAAAATTATTAACAGCAGGATTGTTGTGGATGAAACAGCATTTTGTCCTTATATTTTTCCATCACTGAAAAAAAAAAGCACACTTAGGGAATGCGAAGCTGAGAATATGTGTGTGTGTGTGTGTGTGTGTGTGTGTGTGTGTCACTGAGGGACAGTTGCCGAGGTCTGTTTGAAACGCAGTGTCACACACTCTGACTTCGGCTTCTCATTTAGTTCTAATTGAATGTCACTTGCATTCTGGAATCGAGTCGTTTGCATTGAGATGAGATGAGCTGACCTTTGCTTTTGATCATAATTACAGCAGAGCTCATGTCAAAAATAAAAAACTAATAACACAGGAGTGATATCACAAATGTCACGAATAAAATGGATCAGAAAAAGCCTTCTCACTCATAACATACAATGTTTATTTAATTTCCCTTGAGCAAAGTATTGTAGTTATTAATGGTCATTAGATTTTTGTGAGTTTAGATTACATTTTTAGTACATTCACACTCTTACTCCTTAATTGTAATTAGTAAAGAACAAAACCATTGTGTGAGGACGTATGTAAGGAGTAAAACACTTTGGAGTGTGCCGTTATGGGAAAATTATCAACAACAGGGTGGTGTGATGCAGCCATGACATGAAGCATATATATATATATAATATATACACACACACACACACACACATTATATACACATTATATATATACACACGGGATGTCCAGACTTCCAGACTTAGAAAAAAAGGAAGAAAACAAACCCTTCCTGTCTTCTTCAGTGGTTCTTCATATAGTTAAGAGATCACCTTGGAACTTTTTACGAATACGAAACACTCAGTTGTAGGCTTCTACACAGAATATGTCAAAGCACAATTGAAAATGTATTTCTATATTATATGTAGTTTATTTTTTTCTAAGTCCCTGTGTTCTATGTAATCAGATTATAAACAACCTAGACTAAATTAATCCTAGACCAAGTCCACAGTAAGGCGTTTATTAACAAGATTGTGTCAGGTTTGTCATTTTGTCTTGAATAGAATGGTGTTTCTGAGTAAAGAAAATACATCTTTCTAAAAGTAATACAATTTTAAACACGGTTGAATGTCCTGTGATTGGCCCATAATCGTCACATGATTGCAGATCCAAATCTTATTATCTTTTTTTTTTTTTTTATTTATTTGTTGGTTTTAGCCAGTCTTTTACAATATGACAGAGCTTTATCCCATATAAATTCTGCTTTCTTGCATGTGAGATGGAGTGCTTTGTATTTATTAATTGACATCTACATGCCTAATATTGTTACTATAGATACAACATCTGCTGCTGGTACCATTATATCAAACCGTACAGTGTCAGTAGTGTACACTTACTGTCTCAGGTAGTGTGTGCAACCTGAGTTTTCTCTCTGTAGGTGTATTATACCCCTGAAAGAGCTGAGGATGCCAGAGGCAGGCAAAAGAAAGAGAGTGGTGCTTTTTGTAAAATGTTTTCTTTATAGTGTTGATATAAACTCAGAAGACAGAAATAAGGATAAGTAAGATACTGTCGGCTTCTGACAAGCACTGGCTCGCTTTCTGGCATTCAAGACACACAGGCTGCATATTATTGTCTCATTTCTTACACACACTCGTTCCTCGCTTCTCTGCGACTCCTCGTCCCGTTCACAGCCAGAGCTTGACCACGTCCAGGCTTCCACAAGGTGTATTCTTGTGAAAGGAAAGCTGTATTGTAACTATTTGATAAATGGCTCTAATGCAGGTGTGTCCCATCTCTTTGCTCTCACAGTCTCAACGGCGTGTGACCTTTCACCTTCCAGACGGCTCTCAGGAGAGCTGCAGTGACAGCGGTTTGGGCGAGCCCGAGTCTGTCGGGGGTGGGACTTTGCTTTCTAAGCCCCTCCCACTTGCACAGGAGGAGTTCTATGAGCAAGACAAAAGAACCGAGGCAGATGGCAACTCTGATCCGAACTCGGGTGAGTCCCAAACCAAACTGCATAAGATTTAAATAATATTTTAAAACTAGTAAATGCTGGATTTTTCATTAACTGATTACATTTTTTTTTCTTGGTGATCAGCTGATGGTTGTCAGATTTTTTTTTTTAACATTTTAATATGTAAAAGTTAGTTTTTTTTTTTTTTTTTTTTTATAAATATCAAACCCAGAGAAAGTCAGATGATGTGATCTTCTCTCGTTCTCTCTGGACTCATAAATATTCACAAGCTGTGTAAAAGGATGGCTGCAGCTAAACTATGGATCCGACTATTTTACACAACAAAAGCCATGTGCACATTATTGCCTGACTTTCTGTAGGTCACTGCATTACTGACTGTTTTTTATTCATGAAGGAATACATCATTCACATCACACACTTGTAAACACGATATAGAAAAAAAGGGCAGGAAGACGGAGAAAGAGAAAGAAGACTGCTTTTATTCTGTTCTTTCTCTGTGCTCCTTTAATCGAGGATGACGTTGTTACGTTGCTTTTGTACTCTGGATGGATGGCAACTGAAAAGCGCTGACCTCAGTGATGGAGTAAAAGAAGTCGTTTAAAAAGTATTTAACTTTTTAGCCAAATGTAACCTCAGATTTTAACCTTTGATTGTGGAGATAGCTTTATTTCTGCACAGATTTTGTTCAAATTTGACGATATTTAACACTGCTGAGTATAAGAGGTCCAGTACTGTGAAAACTCTCAGGGTGCTTTTACATATGCAGTGCTTTTTCCATCACAGTATTTCTGACCAATGAATGAAAGCGTTTTCACATTTTCAGCCGTACACTCCCCTCAGTCAAGCCCCAAGAAATGAAATCAACTATCAGTTTTGCTCAGACTCAGAAAACAATCGAATAGATACGAGTTATGTAATTTGTTACATAATGTTACAGTAAAAAAAAAGTGTTGTGGCTTCAGATCAAGCCTTTAGAGTTGCTTGTTTTCTCCTCTAGTTTGTATGCATTACCCTACCCTTGAGCTTGCTACACCTGTGCTAAAACTTATGGTTGTCTCTCTCTTCTCAAGAAACCACTTTGTCGTATTAAAACTACATCATGTTTGACCTCTGCTGCTGTCTCTCACCTGTTCTCACCTATCACTTTCCATGACAGCTTCATATGGTCATGTTAAGCTCCTTTAATTTATTGGTTCATGTTCAAACCTTTTCCTTTTACAAGAGCAGCAAGCACTGCATGATTTTTTTTTTTTTTCTTATAAAGCAATACACTTTCAGCTCTCTTCACTTGCGCTATTGAGTCTCCTCCTTCATGCCTATGCACAGAGGAGTGGGTTGCTCTATATAATTCCACCTGCACAGATCTCTCAGATGCAGTTGCTCCTATTTAAATGAGAAGTTAGGGCTCAGCAGTGTTGCAGGAACGTTCAGCAGAAAAAGGAACAGAGATAAGCTTAGGATATCTCGTGCAATTCCAAGAGTTTGCTTAACTTAACATCAGCGCTTAGGTGAAGAAGGGAGAGTATTTTTATTTATTTTCCAGAAACTTCCATAATCTCAAAGTCTTAATATAGCACTTACATCATTATTGCTGCTTGGCTTGATGCAATATTTGCATGATTTTTAAAAAAAATATATGTTTAATGGCAACTGTGAATCATTAGATATATATAGCGCAGCTTATCTTTGTCCTCTGACCTCTCTATGCCAACCATATACTACATCACAGCACAGCATAACGCACTCAGAGGAACGTGCTATCTGCCCTCTTCCACATACACGAGCTCACAGAAGCCCATGATTGGCTATTGTTGCACTGATTGACAAGGTAGAGAATATGCCATCCCGCCCTTCCAGGAAGCATGGCCAATTTTGCACTCTTGGACTCCCAGCCATGGCTGTGACATTGTTGGGATTTGAACAATCTCCTGTTGATGGGGCAACAGTTGATTCTGCATCACCAAAAATCCTCTGTGCAAAAATCTACCTTCAAAGTTCTTCCGAGATGGCACACGGATGTGATTTTCTGTAATCCGAACATGGTACTGTCATTGGATTGGTCATCTTGGACATCTGAAATTACTTTTTTCCTTCACTTTTTTCATACGATTCTGCCAAACCATTTTCACTAGGCCATTCCTTTATAAAATATTGCCACATTTTGGAACCCTACCCAAAAGCTAACATGTTTGTTCTTAATCGAAAACCCTCAGGTCTCAAATTTTTTAATGAAAACTTTTTTTTTTTTTAACTTGAGAAAATCTGATTATTCACACTCCTGTGCACTGGTTTGCAAAGGAAAACAATTAGTTTTACCAGAGCATGATATAGCCTCTGCTGTGAAACTTTCACAGCTTCACACCTTTGAAAGTTATTAGAGAGTTTTGTGTGTAAAAGTGGTCAGGACATGTGAATGGCTGTTTGCGCTTTCAGTCAAATGGCTCCTTCCCGTGAAATTAGGTGCATTGTGGCCATGTTTAGTGACAAAAAAATGTACCAGATCCTCTAGAATTAAAATTGAAATGTCCCTCATCTCTCTCATCGACAAGGCATTTCCACTGGCAGAACTGCCTCTCATTGAATGTCTTCTGGTATTTCACACCAATTTTGTTTGAGTTATTTCTTCAAAATTCACATAAAAACTGAAACGTATTTGTTCTCTCCACAGATGGACTTTTGGGGCCTAGGGGTCTAATGGAAGCAACAGAGATGTGTACACAGGAGTGTCTGGTACTCGGCCACTCGGATAACTGCTGGATGCCACCCAAATCCCCCGCTTCGTCCTACGGAGGCGGCCAGAACGAGTGGACGAAAGACAAACTGCTGAATGGTCACACGCTAAACCGTGGCTGGAAGAGCAGCCACGAGCACTTCGGAGAAAGGAAATCTTTCAGTGTAGGAGGAGTTGGAGTCAGCGGTCACATAACCGACATTCCATTGGCCAGCTTAAAGTCCTATCAGGCCTCTTCTGGCACTGAAAACCCAAAGGAGCAGCAGCTTTAAGAGCATTTACTCCGTAACTGCTATTTTATTCCTTTAAAAAAAAAAAAAAAAGATTATTTTCTTTCACATTTCCTCATTTTCTGTCCTTTTATTAGATGGATGCTAATGCTGTGTGATAGTGAGACGTACAGATTAGACAAGTGCTTATTTACAGTTACTATGCGAAATCGAACTTTGCACGGAAATGTCTCAAGACTTTTGTTCTGAAGATATTCAAAAAAAAGTCTGGGATTTAATGCAAATTGTCATATACAAAACAAAGAAAAAACAAAGAAAAAACAAACATGTGTATCATCTTAGGATGGAGGCGGCACATGTTCATGAGAGAGACAGAAATGAAGTGGGACTTTTGCTGTGTATACCAGTTTTAAAAACAATAATATGGCTGACCAATATACAGTAAACTAATATTGTGACGTGGTTGTTTATTGAGCTGTTCTTGGGACTTTATTAATCTAAAACATCGAAGAAAAATGGAGAAAGCATTGTGCTAATACACTGTTAGTGGAAACCTCGTTTTAGTCTCGTCATCGGTGGCGTGTCTGTAAATATAAATTAATACTAACCAATTTATGTACTTGTAATACTCACATGGGTTAGATTAACAACCATGGCAGTTGTCATTTATTATTAATTTATTGGAAATCGATCCCAGAATTCCACTGATGTTTTTAATATGCCCTCATTAACTTCCCCAGTGAGAATAATGCAGCTGACATGATTTCCTTAGAGATTTACACACTCACTTTCCTCAACAGTCTGTACAGTTACATTGGTCTGCTAACTAGCTAACGGAATCAAGAAACAATCAGCAATCAGCTGCTATGTACGGGCAGAGGAGTTGGGGGGAAATAAAACGCAAGCCGAACACCTACTACCTTTAATCTTGCTGCCAAGGGAGATTTAGGCAAGGGGAAGTGTACAAGGGGAAGACGATGGGGCATTTAAAACAGAATTGGAACACAGCAAAGGGGTTGGTTGTAGTTTTTATGTGGGAAATGCATTTATTTATTTACTGTTTGTGTCTGTATAGAATGACGACTGTATATCTCTCTCTCTCTCACACACACACACACACCCACACATAGACACACTTCCTCCCACTATCTATACAAAAAAAGAAAAAAAAAATCTGTATGTATAAAATAAAACCACATGACTCATACGATTTCACAATTTGCATTTACTTAACAAACATATTTTTTCAAAACTATTTTCTATTATAATATTATTGTAATCACTCAGTTTATACTTATGGAAGTGAAAAACTTGATGTCTTAAAAAGAAAACAACACAATGTTACAATTCAACAGCAATATATTTGTAAATGTTTTATTTCAACATTGGTCACTATTGTAATGCTAAATTCAAACTGTGCTTAAAATCTAAACTAGAACATACAGCCTCTCAAATTATGATTCTTTTTTTTTCTTACATCCCTTATCTATGAATGTTATTTTCACCAACAGAATTGTGGGTATTTATGGGTTTCATGTGCTGTGCCTTCATTTACAATTGTAGTTTAAAAGACCAAAAAAAAAAAAAAAACCTAAAGAATTTAAATTAAATTTGATAATATGTTTTTTTTGTTCAATATCCAGAAAAAATAAACATGAATAATTGCAAAGATGGACAATAACTACATACATTAAGAAGCATGTTCAGAAAATGTAAGGATTGCTTTATTTTCCTTTTTTTTATTTTAATGTTTAACTTCCTTTTTGTAAGGCATGAACAGCACGTGAAATGAGAAACAGCTTTAATGAGACTAAATTATTTCTCATGGTGTTTTTTTTTTTTTTTTAGTTTAGTTAATTGTAGAGCGTTAATTTTGTACACACTGAATGTCTTGTTCATTTTGTACAGCACTTCCATATTTTATGTCCCAATATGAAAACATAAAAACAGAAAAAAAAAGAGTGAGGGGATGGTGTGTATTGCTTTGAGCCAGTGTGTGGTTAGGGGATGTGTGAAATTATATTGATATTATTCTATTACTGCGTGTTGCCGCTCTACACGTATACAGCTACTGCAATAAATGGGTTAAATTTGTGCACGTATGTGACTTGTGCAATTTATCACTATAATTCACTTTTACATCACACATTACATTATGCGCTTATGATCGTTTGGCTTCATTAATAGTGAAGCTGCGATTCCAGTTAGTTCCTCAGGTGGCCACCGGAGGGAAACACTGTTCCGCAAAGGCGTATCAGGACTTACTGTGTTCCCAGGTAGTTTGTTAATCGTATTCCATTTAGATCAAGCATTTGGAATTGTGTTTTGAGTTTTAATTAAGTTCCGTTAGTCTTGGTTTTTTAAACTAAAAACATAGGTGGAAGATCCAAAACACCTTTCACCTAGGTTTTTACTTTTCTTCCTCCATTTTCATTATTTTAAATCAAGATCATAATTAAAGCTTTCTTTCTATATTCTTTTTCGTTCTACAAAGCCCCTTTGATTCCTGTATTTGTGGAGTCTAGTGGTTAGAATTAAGCTCAGGTTTCCACTGCACATCAGGGAACTACCAGTAGCAGTCAGGGGATTTTGCCTACATTTCACCATTGAAATTGTCAAAGATGGTATACCGTTACTCTACCCGCTGAAGTTTCTGCCATTCAGGGTCAGCAAGACCATCTGTGCTCCAGTAACCAGTCCTGCAGAGATGGAAACGGAGTGAAACTCAGAAATGCTAATTGCCAATTTCCAAATCTGACTCTCTGATGTTGTGGTAGCATCCAGGAAAATGGCGACTAACCATTGGATTTGACATGATATTTTAGGAGAGAGACACAGAGCATCATTCTGCCTCGACTACTTCTCCTGAGACCAGGCCATGGATACCAATAACTGGTTGTTCCCAAGTGTCCCCAGCCACAAATGAACCATGCACTTGGAAATATGCAAGACTCTAAAATCTGATGTAACACAGATTTAGTGAAAAGCGTTGCCTCTGTTGCCTTAGGTACTGCTGTACATTTTATAATGTACCAAGTTGGACCCTTTAATGCTGACCAGCTGGTTCACATTTAAGAAAGAAATTAATAGAGACCCAGTATCCTCACTGATCACTATGAGCGGCAACATGTTTTGAATTAAGCAATGCCTCAGCAGTTATTCATGACCTTGGGTGAGTCTCAATCAGCTCCCTAGCTCCCTAGGCCATGAATCAGTATATCATGTACACGAGTTTGGCAAAGACCCTGGCTCACTGCACATTGGTTCACTGATGACTCAATTTCTGAAGACGTGACTACGTATTCGTGTTGTAAAATATCACCACTTATCATCAGCATGCAGGACCTATATCTTTCAGACACTATATATCATATAAATTTGTGAGCTTAATCACATGCGTTTCTGTCATGGTATTTCAAGCAGGACTGTAAGCTAGCTAGTGGATTTTTTAAAAATCATTAAACACTTAAAAGTTGTTAGACTCAAACAAACTGTATATAGAATGTCAAATGAAGTTAAAAATCGCTAATGTAAGTAATCATTTGAGAGCTACAACAATGATAACAAGCTACTTACATTTGTAGACAAAGTTAGCTGAGAGTTCATCTGCCATTTCTTTTTTTTCAAGCTGAAAAGCTTCAGAAAATATGACATCATCGGTTTAATCACCTTTTAAAATATTGGCAACATTCTGGTGTTCTTTATTTCCTTCTAAGACCCTAGACTACAGGTTCAAAAAGGAACTTATGCAAAAATGCTACATTTGAGAAATTCCAAATTGTGCCCACAACCACAGCCTTTCAAGCAGATAGAATGTTTGCTTAGTTTGGCCATTTAATACAGATGCTTTTATTGCCAAACCTTGATATATGCCAGCTAGTTCAACTGTACTTCTGAGGCATATAACACCTATTTAGAACTCAAGAAGTGCTTCGCTTCTACCACGATCATGGTCCTTGCTTGTATGACTTTCCTTTTCATTGTAGTGGTAGATGCGTTAGATGTGGAAGTGAGTCAGTAAAATCTATTCATTTGCCTTATACTCACATGCTCTGTCTCTGACATAGTGGACATAATAACAGCAAGCTGTTGACTCTCAAACTAGATAGGAAGAGTGGATGCACTGGCTAGACTGACCCAACATATTTTCGGACTGACTATTCACCAAGCTATCACTTGACCTCTATCAGTCCTAGTTTCTAAAATCAGATGGCCTTTCAAGAGACTTTACCTGCTTATTGCTGGAGACAAGCTATCTGTTTACCAGCCATCCATGGGTGACCAGAAGAAAAGTACCTAATAAAAATTTTCCCTAAGGAAAATCTTGGCCGCCTACTGTCCATGCATGTGCTGCTCCTTTTGCCATTTGTGTCTCAAGTAAACCATTTTAGGTTACATCTTTAAGGGGCTATTTTACTCACAATTCATTAATTAATTCAGTAATTGGAAGAAAGTTGCACCAGAACTACACAGCCTGACCTGAAATGCATTTATCTTGCTTCCTTGTTTTGCCCACCAGGTTACAAAACATACACGCAGCGATGGCAGTGTAAGTGTACTATGTGGACTGGAGAAAATCATAGCAAATTACACACATCTGCCAAATTATAGTACAAACAACCATAATCACGGGAGCATGCATCTTTGTGTATTTCAAAAAAGGTACAAATCAGATTACACATTTGTGTCAGCAGCCTTTCCACAAAAATGCCTAGCCCATGAAAAGAGGGATGATAAACATATTAGGCATGTCAGCATCACAGATAACTGAAGAGTAATATTGCTTATCAAAGCATAGTGCCTGACCGACTAACCAGACATTTGCTGTGCTGTACAACAAACACTCACTTTAGGGCTAAAATCCTTGCGACCCTGTAGCTTACACGGCAATATCAAAAGCATTGGAATGTATAAATTGCTTAAATTATTATAATGAACAGAGCATTATTTAAATATCCATTTGTCAATTAAGTTCCCTGCAAACTGAGGGGAAAAGAAGATGTGACTATGAATGAATGAAAAGGGCAAAAGGCCTATCTCCTCCCAGTACTCATTAGTCAGAACAGCAAATAATTTGCATTCAAATGTGAAGGAATATAATGTGCAATTAAAATAGTACGAAGCAATAATAAAGCATGAAATTACATATTGGTATATTTTCATCTGATTGAATTGAAGGTCACATGTGCTTTGTGTCAGTGTGCCTGCTGGGTCATAGATAACGTAGCTAAACATATCTTACATCAGGTTTTGTGAAACAGCTTCCTACTCAAAGGGCATTATGGATGCACATGGCCCATTGACCACTGAGAATTACAGTGCATAAACACAGGCTCATAGAGTCACTTGGAGACCCCATGTTGCTATTAAGAAGAAGATTTACCATTACACTGAGAATTGCTATAAATAAGGCATGGACTACCGGTGGAGCACTAGTCAATCCAAAATGTATTACTGGATATTCAAAGTGACTAGTGAAGGTACTGAACACAGTCTGCATTCATCTACAGTATCCACTTTATCCTGGTGAGGGTAATGGTATATCTGGATCCTATCCAGGGAAGACTAAGTGCGAGGCAGGAATACACCCTGGAAAAAAACAAAACAAACAAACAAAAAAAAAACACAAACCAAAAAAACAGTGCTGGACACCACAGTAACACATTCACAATCCATCTACTGTCATATTTTTTTTTTTCTTTCTAGTTTGAGACAGAGTCACAGTCTGTAACCAAATTAGTGGGTCTCAATGATATTGCAAAAGGACTTCAAATATTATAAGCCATACATCTTGGCATGTGTCTAAATATAAACACTGCAGATTACAGAAAACACAGAAACATATATAATGGATATTCTCTCTCTCTCTCTCTCTCTCTCTCTCTCTCACACACACACACACACACTCTCTCTCTCTCTCTCTCTCAACCAGTCTTTCCCCTACAAGCCTAAAAATATTTGCGGCAATGTAAATCCCATACAACTGCATGTGTTTAATCCTATACAACTTAGTGTGTGTGTGTGTGTGTGTGTGATGTTCTGTTAATATTCAACCACCAGCAACAATAAAATGGAGGTTCCTTTCAATCTATAGCAGTTAATTCTGGTGGATGACTTCTTCCTGTTTAAGGGTGAAGGATTCAGCCACTTGACTTGAAGATGTCAGGATTAGGAGAATTAGGATAGTCCTTATTCAATGGGCTTATTAAGCAGTTTTAGCACTGAATGCACCATTATTATTTCATTCTTCGGAGAGGTGGAAAACACTGCTCTCCAGCCACTGCTTACTTTGCTTAATGCATTTAACACTTTTGGTGTCCTGCTTTCCTTTTGTGTATATTATAATGAGTGTCAGTGAGAGAAACTGGCAAGTAAAATTTCAATTATGTATACATTACTTGGCCATAATAACATAATAAACACGCATTCTCTGTTATGTTTAACTTTTTTTTTTTTTTTTTTTTTTAACATGGGCAGCACAGCGGTGCATTTGACAGCATTACCAACTCATATCTGCAGGGTCTGCCTTAATCCTGAGTTTAGGTTACTATGTGTGCAGAGTTTCACAGGTACTTCCTGTGTCTGCATGTTTTGCTGTTCTAAAATATCCCTGTGATGTGAACAAGCATGCAAGTGTACATATGTGTGTGGTGCCCTGGGATGAACTGGGATGAATTCCAGAAGTGTTGCAGCACTCCTGGGATAGGCTCCAAATCTTCCACAACCCTGACAATGATAGATTATTATTGAAGATAAATCAATAAATTGTTGTTGTATATGTTTCATATACATTGTTTCACTTTGTCTTTACTTCTTTCAAATTCCCACCTTCTCTCTCACCTGCCTCTGTTTGACTCTTTTATAGCAAACATGGTATCGTTGACATTTGGTGAACATGTCATGTATTATGTCAGCATGTGTTTTCTTCTTTCTCTGCCCACTTGCCTGACTATCTTTCTCTCTCTCTGCCTGTCTCTGTCTTTAAAACCTTTTCACAAGTTCAGTCTGATTCCTTTGGTCATCCATCTGTGTGCCCTTTGCAGTCTGCACTGTTTGAGTTGAGCTGAGTCGATCAGGTCAGGTCGTGTTCTGATAAAGTGCATAAGTGAGGGCTTGTTCCAGCACACACACAGCCTTTGCTAGAGAGTCTCTGAATAGCTAAAGTAAGCTCAGCTAAATCGCAGACAAAAGGAAGAAGCATATTTGCCTCTTGCAGGATATTAGCCATCGACCCAGTCTAAAAGGACACTGATGCACAATTCCATCATCTTTTTTTCAGTACTCTGGCCTTCTAGGAGACATTGTGTCAGGCCAGGCTCAGTTTCTCCCCTAGGGATGCATGCCCAGGGCATTCTCCATCACTTATATTCGAGCCAAATCCCATTCCATTTTGTCTTAGGATTAGTTTCACTTGTTTTAGTACCCAGACCCAAGTACATACGGTATGACCTTCAAAGGACTCGAGAGGGTCAATCAGATATCTTATGAAATGTAATTATAAGGTAGTGCTATCTTTTATATCCCATCTTATTCTGGACGTCCATGGTCTCCTGCCTGATGTAGAGACTTTTATCCCTCTTTGAAAGTTGATGGGCTGTCTTGTATGTGGCTGTCTGTGCCATCTTATATCTTTCTTTAATGGCCTGTCATCTGGATTGTGTCATTTTGTGGCTAAAGACACATACTCGGGATTGTACTGTCTTCAGCTGGTATTTAACACCTTTACTTCCATTACTTCCATCTGCTGGCTGTTTATATAATCTTTATGTAGTCAGCGTTGTCTCCTGTAGTCAGTATGACTGAGATCAAAATAAGAAAAGGAACGGCACACGACATATGACTGAGGCCGGAGGCCAGAGCAACGGGGTGTCTGAAAAGGCAGGAGCCATTAAGAGTAAAATTACATATAGTTCATTTTATATTTATTATTTACAACATATGCTGTACATGGCCACCCTTGTGCTCTATGCATTTTCTCAGGCACTGTGTCATGTTTTTGCCAGTTTTTCTCAACATATTTGGATCAACATATTCCAGGGGATGGAACAGAGGCAGAGACACAGCAATAAGCAGATGTAGAGAAAGAAATTGTGCTAGGACCAGGAAGAGACACTGAACTGGAAAAGACAAGGAGCGAGGCAGAGACCCCCTACACCTTCAAGGGCACAGACTGAAATAGGAGCAGAAAAACTTAGGCCATATCTGGAAAGACAACTGAAGTATGAGGTGAGTACGCCTAGCCCATCTTGACTACAGACTGGACAAGGGCTATGTACAAGACCAGAGGGCCATCTCAAAGCTTTGCTGACACACACCAATAGTCCTTACATAAGATACATATGTGATGTAGATTTATTTAAGTGTGATATGATATTTTGTTTGTTTGAGTTTCAGGTGGATGTCTTGCCAAGGCTGGAGGCCATTGGTAGGGATCTTGGGAGTTGGCACTTGAGCAGGATCCCATATTTTGGCGAGGGTGGAGCAGCTATGAAGGAGCTTTGACCAAAGACATTAAGGCCATAGCACTGGCTTAGAGCCACTAACCAGAGCTTTAGTGTTGTCTACCAGTGAGTCATGAGTTCATTATGGTAATGCTTGTTGGTTGAGGAAAAGTCATTTTCTCACACTTGAGTGAGCATTCAAACAGGAAATCCATTATTCACCCTGTATTCCTAACATAATTATTGAAAAATGAATGCAGGTCAGTAGAAATTTGGGTCAAAAGAGCTGGCTGAAATGGAGTAAGATGTAGAAGAGGATATACATGCTTTCAGTCACCACATGGACTTGTTGTCTTCAGCTGCGTTTTGCTCAAAATTTCAGTCTTGCCAATCAAATTCCCATTCCTAAGCCAATATCACTGCATGCAGCCTAAAGAGACATTTGCAGTGAAGGCTTCTGTATCATGCAAGTGCCAGAGGCATCTGGATGTACATGCAGAGTCTCTTTATTGCGGACTTTCCAGAAATCAAGGTCAAAATCTACAGTATCAAGTCTGTACTCATAATCCACATGGAGAGGTAGAGGACAGAACCAAGAAATAGCTGAAACCGAGAAACCTATTGAAACTAAGGGACTAGAAGCTCTGAGAACTAAATAAAGAAAATATGAGTCAACATACCTTAGAAGCGCATACACCTCGGAGGCAAAGTTTTATGTGTTGCCACTTTATTGGTACTAAAGGGACCAAATTACAAAGAAGAACACAGAGCAATGGGAACTGAAAAGACTAATAACAAAAACCAGGTGGTAACACTGATCGCATGTCATGGTCAGGGCATAGCGGATACTTCACGGAATATTTCTCAAAGCTTCAAGAATGTGCTGTTAGTAAAGACAAAATAACTTCCATGGTATGGTTAAAAATAACAAACAGTCTACCAGTAATGGAAATTGAGGTCTTTTCTCTTTCTATTAAAAGTATAAGTATAATCTCATCTCAAGGATTTTGACATAAGCTTTATGTAAAGCTTTCAGTATTACTTTAAAAAAATATTCATACCATGATCATGAATGTGTTAAGAAGGCCCCAAATAGGGGGACCCTTAAATAAAGTGCTATCTTTATATCTATAGAGGAAATAGACAGAACAGTCATCTCACACCAAGGGTGAGTGAAATTAATAATCGATTTCGAATTTAATGCTAAGAGCAGCTAAAAGCGCTAAATGGCAAAATAAACATTATTTCAGTTAGAGTTGAGTGTTTCTGTTCAGCAGAAACTTTTTTTTCCCCTCACAAGTCATTTGTTTAAACCATGCTAGTTACGTTAGATTTTCTGAATTTCTACCTAAAGAGAGTGATACAGCAGCACTTTGCTACTTTAGTCTGTCAAGCGCTCACTTCCTCATTTATACACTCTTCTCGAACAGATCGGCTTGCAAAGCTTCAACATTCATGCTAATACCGCCGTCAATGCTATCACGCTCATCAGCACAACTGTGCATATAGCTGCAGTGCATTCTGAAATTTGAGTCCAACAAATGCTTACTCCACTACTTCTGTGCTGGATTTCTCATGAATATGATATTGAACATCACTGGAAAATGGTGAGTGAGAAAAGAAGCTCTTAGTTTTTTGGGAGCTAACAGAGAAACCTGACCATTATCCCTTATGCTGCAATCATTTCATGAATAATGAAAATACAGCACCAAATAACAAATGAACAACAGCATTGCTGTGCACATCACAAATATTTCAACATAGACGTAATATTTAATGAGTTCCAAGGTTTTCTTTTAACGACCATTTGGTGTTGACTGAGTTACTACACTCTTCTGTTATGTGTTAATATCTCTACAGCTTTCAGGCATATATTAGTGAAGAACAATAGATACAAGTTATTGCTGTTCACAACACAAGAACTTGCCAAGTCCAGTTTTTGCCATTAGTGTGTGACTAATGCTTTTTAGTGTGTTAATGTTTCCTGGCAGAATGATAGAGAGTTCCAGAATCCTGTTTCACCCAACAGTGACTCGCAAACTAACCTGCTCAAATAGAGAGAAAGAGAGAGAGAGCAAGAGAAAGGCAGCCTAACACATTAAACTCTCTGGCAGTGATTGAGCAGTGGACTGGACTTCACACAGTATAGCAAGAATCTCACCGTTACTCAATCTTCAGGCTCTTACTGGTTGGAAAAAAAAAAAAAAAAAAAAAAAGAGCAAAGCCCAAAACTGCAAAAATGTTGAGCTTTTAATGGTCTTTAAAGGAACTTAGTATGGGGGAGCTCTTCCCTTTGATTTCTTTAAATGTTTAAGCTTTGTGGTCCTTGATGGGCTTCGTCGGGTGTGGCCAAATAATGACTCATCTTTTAAGAAGAAAAAAAAAAGAATTTTACATCAAACATTTTAATAATTATCATAATTTTACCTTTGCATACAAGAAGCGAATAAGTGAATTTCCATGTTTCTAGCTTTTCCCCGAACACTTCACTGCAGCAAAAGTGCTAATTTTCTGACCGATGATTCATTAAGAACATTGAAAGCTTAATAATTGCCATTTTGGGCTTGGCCCATTTTTTTCCCAGAAGTGCATATAGAACCATTCTTTTTATTGAAGAATGTAGATGCAACATTTTGTTTGTAGTTAAAGTTACTATACACATGAAACTATTAAACATGTAATAATAATAATAATAATAATAATAATAATAATAATAATAATCTCACATGCAGTGTCACTAAGCCATCAATAGAGGGCAGTCACTGTGTACAATTAGTTACTGTACTGCTGAACTCATACATAAACCTCAGTAAAGTAAAATATATATGTATCTCTCAGATACACACTCAGAAAAGAAAATAGACGTGAGTTTGTCTGTGTTTGAGGCACCCACCCACACACACACACACGACATGAGAGTACTTGTAGGTCCATTACTGACACAGGAAATTAACTGTCCTATTTTAACCTGCACACTGAGGTCATGAAAATTAATGCATATATGAGCTCTCAATTATATTTCCAAAAAAAAAATAAATAAAAAAAAAAATAAGAGCTTGACGTTTTATGGAATGGAGTGGACTGGAAACAAAAATCAGCCTGTATTACTGCTTTCTCAACTCTGCTCCCTGCATCATCACGAACACAAGCAGCTGATTTGGAATTAAACGTTTTTCTTCAGCATGCTCTAGTCTGAAATGTGTGCACAAAAATTGGAAATGAATCATCGGAATTTAATGGATAATCACAAGTAGGGTCTCTGAGTGGTAGTGCAACAGGACAGTCTACTGGGAAATTGCTGAACTTTCTAATGACGAGTTTGCCCCTTGGAATGCTACTCTTGCTATCTGCATGTTTAGTCACTGTCACTATTAAAGGCTACATGCTGCTATTTTTCGCAGGCTGCTATCTTTGTTCACTGAAACACCACGGTACTGGTTAATAACTACTGTCCCTTTACTGCTGTCACTTACTAATAGCTACCTTATGCCAACGCACACTTTACGAGCTTTGCATAGTAATAATCACTCACAATTATGTCCTTCATTTTATTTTTTTATCATGTTAGCATTGCCCCACAATGCCTAAAGCTGCATTCACGAGAACTTTTTGATATTCATCACAAAACACATTTATATGCATTACTGGTACATAGTAGGCGTGTTGCAGGCAGAGATCGATATGACGTGAAATAGATTTAATTTGGCGTTATCTGCACACACCCTGACAGCTCAGGCGGAGATGGTATGAGTAATGCCGAGCCCATGTTTGAAATGAATGGGTCAGCATGTAACACTCAGCATGGTAGTGGTATCATGTAAGTACCACCCCTCCGTAAAAAAGAGCCAATCACCTTACACGGTTTCGGTCAGCCATTTCAAGGTCATCTTGTTGGTCCTGGCTCTCTACCCACTTAAGTAGATAGGATCCTTGTATCCTATATTCAGGTATGATGGAAGATAAGCGCAGGAGCATTGCTAAGATGGCTGTTGAGTGGTCAGGCTTGACTATAAGGACTTTGAAAGCTGCTCATGATGAGCCACATTTATAGACTTGAGTGCTAAATTTTACGTCTTTGAGTGACAACTGCAATTAGTTTCTTCTAGATCTTCCTCGAAATGCCTGAATGACTGATGCTTATAAAACTGTTTATTAATGGCTGATGCATGCACACATCAGTGCACGTTCTAGCAAAAGTTACAAGCTGGTGAATGTTTTTTAGTAAATAGTTTTTTTAGTAAACATTTTTTTTTTTAGTAAATGGTTTACCTAAATGTTTTCTCCATTTCTATCCATCCCTTTCTTTATGCTAATGTTAGAGGCATCAGTTTAGTTCTGAAACATGAAGGAGTGATGTTTAATAGTGCAGTGTTATCTTGGGAAATGGGAAATAATAATAATAATAATAATAATAATAATAACTGCCAAATGTGACTCAAAGAAAGGCAATATACACTGGAAAGCAAGCTATAATTACAACTTTCCGGATCAGTAATCAGTTTTGTGAACTATAAGCACAGACTAATCAATTCACTGGATCATGCTGTATGTGTGTGTGCCTTAGAAGTGTGTGCATAATGGTCTTCTGGGTGGTTTCTTTCTCTCAGTGTGATGCCTGAAAGCATGCTGCTAGAATTATACAGTTGGAGCTGTGCTATTCATTTAATGTATCTATTTATCCTATTATCCTTTGTAATGTCAAATAACTCATAAAATATAACATATGACACAGAGTGAGGCTGCATATTTCAAAAATCAATATGAGAAAAAATCAAGATGAGAGATTATTAATCATGTGTGTGTGTGTGTGTGTGACTGAAGGGGGGGGGGGGGGGGGGTTTTGGATATAAAAAAATATAAATTTTTATTAAAAAAAAAAATAAAAAAAAAAATTTAAAAGTTTTATGTGTATAAATTTTTTAAAAA
>CM075004.1:24397143-24408999 GCA_037576675.1 Pangasius sanitwongsei | reverse complement strand
TATATATATATGTTTCTATATAAAAAAAATACTATAAAGAGCAGTAAACAGTAATAAATGAAACAAAATGAACATTTGAAATTAGCTGGTACGTTTTGCTGAGCATCTTGCACAACCAGCCACAGTTCTTCTGGAGACTTTGTTGCACTCGCTGCTTATTTTTGCAGCAAAACCCAGCAGCTTTCATTATGTTCGAAAGTGGTCTCTTACATAATATGCTGTTTTCTTTCCTGATTTATTTGTCATTTAATTCATCATTTATTTAGCATGTTCTGGATAAGCTTTTTTTTTTTATCCTTCCTGCCAAAGGTCACTGCCAAAGAGTGTATTTCTGACCAGTGAGTTGCATATGTATGTTTTCACCCCACCCCTTCCCACATTCCCCACTGCGACTGTTTTTTTTTTTTTTTTGCTTTATTGTTTGTTTATGTGCAGTATGAAACTGAAGTTGATAATGAGGATCTGTCATACAAGGGACTGTGAATTAGTGGTTACTATAAAAACAATAACATGTAATAATATAAACGTGTGGTAGTAAAGTAAGCAACACCTTCTGACAAATCAGATTTGAGAATTCAACAGTGCTATGGTGTAAAAATGATTTAATTAAATGATCTATCAAGCTCTGTTGAGGATACAGATACTAACAGGGAAGAGACTGGGACTAATGAGGAGGAGGAGACTGGGACTAATGAGGAGGAGGAGACTGGGACTAATGAGGAGGAGGAGACTGGGACTAATGAGGAGGAGGAGGAGGAGGAGTAGGAGGAGGAGTTGACTGGCACTAACAAGGAGTTGGCATTCCTGAGCGGTGAAAAGAAACATGAAATAATGAGGTCACGTCTCTCTAATCTTGTTCTCAAATATGTGAAATAATTTCTTTTTCTGAGCCATAACCTCTTTATTTACGTTTAATAAGATAGACAAGAGGCACACTAGAGACAGTGGAAGAAGCAGACACTAAAGAAAAGGGAGGAGATGGACACTAAAGAAGGGAAGTACACAAATTAATGAGGGAGAGGAGACGGGGAGTCATTTTTCTTTAACTGCGAGGACAATTCTTACCAAGGCCATATCTCAACACTTGCAGTCATGTTTGTGAAATCTCAGACCTATAGCTGATTGATTATTCACATTAACAACCACTAATGAACACTACCACTAACACATGTGATTTAAGACACAGTAATATTGGCAGGAAGCAAGGTGCCACTAGGCTCCTCATTGAAGCCAAATGTGTGAAATTATGGACACATTATTATCTATAACTGATGCATCTACCGCACTAATAAACATCAGTGAATAGGAGGACAAGCAGGAGGAGACAGGCCGTAATGAAATGGGTGATAAAGATACTACTTGTTTCCTATACCTCATTAGAGGCAGGTACTGATTAGTGGAAGGAGGTACTCATGGGGAGAAGACTAACAGTGGAAAGGAGACAGGGATTAATAATGCGGTGCCTTTGCACTTTTTCATTCAATTTGAAACACATATGTAGTGTTGAGCTCGAACCCTGGTGCTTTTTTTCTCTTTGGTGTTGTGCCTAGAGTGCCATCTCGGTGAGGTGGTCTCAGTATGGTTCCAATCAAAATCTAGCACAATTTGCTTGCAGTGAGAAATAGATTTGAACATGTATCAACCCAAATACAGGAAATGAACCAAACATGCTGTGTGTTTTGAGTTGTGGGAAACATTTTTCTGTAGATGTGAGCTGCTAAAATGAGCTACGAGGTGCAAACTGAGCCAACTGACAGAGCTGAGGAAACGTGACATGTTCTGGAGATTTGGACTGAAGAACAATAAAAGAAAATAAGTGGCAAACACGATATACAAAAATGTTTTAACCTAGTTTTTTCTATAATAATACCATTGAGAGCAGCTCAGTGTTCTCTGTGCTCAGGTGATTTTTATGATTTCTACACATACTAGGCAAAGGTTTCTTTACTTTTTTCTGATGTCATATTTCTTACCAACAAATGAAGGAGATTTATGCATGTGTTTTCGGCCAGATTTACTTAATTACACTATATGGCCAAAAGTATGTAGACACCTGGCCATCACACTCATATGTGGTTCTTTCCCAAATTGTTGCCACAAAGTTGGAAGCATACAACTGTCTAGAATGTCTTTGTATGCGGTAGCATTACAGTTTCCCTTCACTGGAACTAAGGGGCCCAAACAGCGTGTCAATGCCCCTTTACACAAAGCAATGTCCATGAAGACATGGTTTGCCAAGGTTGGAGTGAAAGAACCTTGGTTAGGGATCCTACCTAGAGGTTAGGGATCCTGCACACTAGAAACTAGAGGTTAGGGATCCTGCACAAATCCCTAACCTTAACCCCACTGAACACCTTTGAGATGAACTGGAACACCGACTTCACCCCAGGCCTCCTTGCCCAACTTCAGTGCCTGATCTTTCCACAGCCACGCTCCAAAATCTAAAGGAAAGCCTTCCCAGAAGAGTGGATGTCAGCAAAGGGGGACTAAATCTGGAATATTCAAAATGCACACATGGATGTGATGGTTAGGACCAAATGTTTGGCCATATAGTATATGTGCAGTAAAAAAAAAAAAGTATCAATTTCACTCTGATTCAGATTAAGCAGCCAGACTGATAGCTGTGAAAGCACCCAGTGGTTCTCAAACTATTTTAGCTTAAAGCCACCTTTGTGAATACATTTTCTTAAATACAGTTAACTTGACAAATTTGAATATTTAAGTACTTGTATGTTATTTTGGTAATCATTTTTCTCTATTTATTATGTTGAAGCTTCGTCATTACCTTCCTACCCCCCCTATAGAAATGCATCATGTAGGTAATGAAATAATGGTTTCGATATAATGGCTTATATCATGCACTATATGTTAAAATTCTGAGCCATTTGGGATTCACACTAATGCAGATAACTTCCAGGAAGATGGGCATGTGATTTAAATAATGTGCTACTTCTGATCAAAGTCTAAATCAGAGACATGTATCCCTGAATATGCATCTCTGAATAGTTAGGATAAATTGAATCAGTTTCTTCACAGCATGTGGGAGAGCACAATGGAAACAGAACAGAAGAAAGAAGAAACCAGAAAGTACACAGCACTTTAGCCATGAGAGCTCTGGCATAAAGCAGGCACTCACTGTTCATGGCAAACGGAATGAAGAGATCATAATTTGTCATGATTTGTCATGTCAGTACTTTTTTACGGACTGCACATTCTGGTGCCTGGTGAGATTACACTGCATTTTAAAAGGACCTGTAATAACTCCAGGTGAAATATATCCTGTCTGAATTGATATGTCAATAAAGATAAAACCTTTCCTTCACTATGGATATATGAAGTGTTCTTTTCTATCATTTTTAGTGAAACCAACCTGAAACCCATTGGTCAATAACAACAAATATACTGTAGATAATATTCTGGGCGCTTTATTAAGTCATTACATTCCTAGCACTAGTACAGCCTACATACAAATTATGGTGATGTGAGCTACTAATGATCAAACACAACTTGCATTACCAAAAGCCCTACAACTAGCACTTATAATAAAGGTCAAAACAATAGGTTGTATCAAAATGAGAGGTATGTATAGAACATGGAACCCATTTTAATACAAACTGCTTGTTTTGACCTTTAATGTAAGGGCTTGTTTGTAGGGCTTGTGCTCACATTGGGGTAATGACCATGAGTGCACTGTGAAATCACTCCTATCTCTCTCTCTCTCTTTAATATGCCTTGAAAATCGATCATAATTATAACAGATGTCCTCTGGCAACCTTACTTAACAGGCATACAGTATGTCTGGAAAACAGTACTACAGACTAATTTTTTTTCCTCTCTTTCCTTTCAGGAGAACTGCAGCAACAGTGTATTAAGTTAGCCAGAGCTCATGGAGTGTGCAGCTTTGCTCTGTATGAGCTCTGATGCGCTGTCAGTGTTGAAGAAGTAGCATTAGCTCTGGTTGACTGCTGAGAGGCGGGTTATACATTGCGGTAGTACACAGTTTGGCAGCCACTCAAGCAAACTGGTTTAGCTACCAGGCCAGCTGGTATAAATGGCCTAGATGGATTAAACCCTTCTTCTCTTTCAGGAAAAGTAAGTAAGGAAATAATCAAGCAAGTGAAAACATAGGCAAGTAAGTAAATAGGTAAATAAATAAAAGGTTTTATTTTTGCCATTCACATCCTCTTATTTGCTTGATTTATTCATTTTTTTTTTCATTTGTTGTAACCAAACCAACACCGTCAGAGGTCAGAAGAAAAAAAAAAATCATAAAAGCTTGGGCTGATTTCTTTCTAGCCCAGACTGTAGCTTCATTACACTATTGTACACTTGGTAAAAAAGCTGCCTAGATTTTGTGTGCAGTGGTTGAGAGAGTGCATCTGAACACATCTGAGTGCACAGAAACAAGGTGGATTACTTTCTTCATAGATTTTATTCCACCTAAATGCATTCGGAGGAGAAACTAAGTAGATGGACTAAGCACACATTCTCCAATCAAAGTACAAATCATACATTGAAATAACTGTATGTTTTATGACTATGGTCTCATAATCGCAATTTACTGTTGAGTCACTGATTACTGAACTATAATTTCCATACCACTGTGAATCTGTTGAAATGCTCTGCCCTAAATTTAAACGCTCTGTTCAGTCATTTTACTGCAAAAAGACAAGTGTACTTCAGAAATACTGGATTCTTGCAATCTGACTTTTGAGACATTGTTCACGTCACCAAAGCAACCATAGTTGAGAAACAAGATAACATGCTGATTGAACCCCCTCTATTGGCAGTGAGGAGGGTGACAAGTTGTGTGTAATAGGGGTTGCATAGACTAATGTATTCACTAGTCACCACCGTGGGAATGGTGAGTAGTCAGGCTGGTGGGAAAAGCCTTGAGGAAGACAATAAAGAAATGCAGGTAGATGGTAGGCTAAAGAATACGTTCTAAATGTACCTTGTTAGTTTGAAAATATTTCAGCCTAGATAAGGCCAATTCCGGTGTCAGGTAGTGGTGGAGACAGATGCAAGTGCAAGCTTTTATTGGATCGAACAAAGACAGCCAAAACTAGATCTACAAAGGAAACAACAACAAGAACCACGAGAATGAGGCAGAAAACAGAAGCTTCACAATAAAACAGAAACATCAGAAACAAAGTGAAACTGAAAACGTGTGCATTATAATGCGTAATAAGGCGATGCTGGGAAATGGAGTACAGTACAGCCATTATGTGAGGAAACAGAGTTCCTCACTGTAACTCGTGCTAACATGACATCTACACTCAAGTATACAAGACTACACTGGGAGAAGCCTTTTTTTTCTTCTACTTCAACAGATCATTAACATTTATATCACTTTTTATATCACTTTGCATGAAGTGAAGAGGTGTTGATAGGCTGGAGTTGAACAGACACTGCTGTAGACATCACATCCTCCAGCCATCATTAAGATATAAGGAGCTTTCAGGCTGCGCGTTCTCAGTTTCAGAATCACTGATTTAAGCTGATCCTCATGAATACCTTTTAATAATTGATACTTCCTTAAGTAGTATGATATGATACACTCATTTATTATTTGTACATGTATTGTACTGAATTATTTACTTTCCCTGTTTACAGTACAGCCTAAAAAAGTGTTGAGGCTGGAAGTTTAATGTGTAGCCAGTGTACGGCTGTTAACTGAAGTGTAGTTTGACATATTCTTTGCTGCCTAAAAATAGTGATGTCCCGAAAGAGCTTTTGCTTTAACTATAGAAAGGAAGCCAAGGCGACCAGGGCGACTAGTAAAAAACAGTAGTCATGCAATGCCAAAGCCCATATAACTGATGCAGGACAAGTTTTACAATCAGGATAAAAGAACAAAATAAATCATCTTCCTGTCATTTATCCAGCTTAGCTCTCTCCTTTCTCCCGCTCTGATTCTCTCAGTTTAACCAAACGATCAAGACTACAAGATAAATGGTCATTTAGTGTCTCATGTGGCCATCTTTTCCTTAAGTGTCCTCCTCTACCTGGCTCTTTTCCATGTAGCTCTGCATTATTGTGTGCTTATGTGCTATTGACCAATTATGCCTTTATTTTCTGCTGGGTTTCTCTGCGAACATGCTGGTGATTTGATTTATGTAGAAATGATTTCCCTGTTGGCATCTCTAGTTTTTGTATCCCCAATGACAGTGGCCTACTTTATCCAGCACTCTCTCTCTCACACACACACTTGCATGAGCAGCTGTATTGCCCAAAGTCTCACTAGACATTTGTTTGTGTGTGTGTGTGTGTGTGTGTGTGTGAATAATGTGCTTTGGCTTAAACAGAACCCAGCAGCTGCTTGTTCTTTTACAGCCTCTTTTATTATAGAAAAAAAGAATAAAAATGAATAAAACTATATGAACAGAAATGATGGACACTTCTTTTACAATGTGTTTAATAATTAGTGATGTATGTTCTGTGTGTGAAGCTGTCTCATGGAAAATGTAGATATATACAACAAACATGACATACAAAAATGAACAAGAAATGTTTGATTGTTTTTCCCCCATGGACTTTAAACTGCAAGCAGACACTGTGTGTGTACGGCCATCTGAACATGAGTTAGATGGCTAGCTGCTTGGCTCTCTTGTTTGGTAATTTAATGCATTACACAGCTAAGTACTCAACGGCTCAGGATACAACATACAGCTTGTATTAACCTCTGGTTTGAATGTCTGTTAGGCTCTGACACAGTTTGCTGATGACTCGTGTAATGTAACAATTCTGCTTTTAAGTATATATTAACACCGTAATGTAATATTTCATAAAAATTGAGTTAAAATGTGTACTACAGAGCCAGCAGTCATTGAGTATCCAGCCGCCTTTGTTCACTGCAGCAACCCAAGCGTTTCACAATGCTTTGTCTTTTGGAAATGAATACACATAATTGATGAATGCAAGTTTGTTCCTGGCCTGAGGGATGTGAAGACCATCATGGTACTAATTGTAATTGGGACATAAATATTTGTTTGAAATGGTCTCAGCAACAGAATTATAGAGAAAAAATTAATAATAATAACAGCACACAACATACTATTACCTCAGTACAGCAGTGACATGGTAAATATCAAATGTCAAAGTTTAAAATCATAATATGAAGCACCACTATGAAGCAAAACATAAAAAAAAAATGTCCAGTGGTATTATTTATAGCCACAAACCAATCAGTAATGGTTAAGCATAAAAACAAAATACAGCAAGGAAACAAGCAATTTTATGTAACTAGAACTTTAAAAAAAATGTTACATAAATATGTCTATGTTAGGGTGCTAGATGGAATCTTTTTCTCTAAAGCATGTAGGAAGGG
Organism: Pangasius sanitwongsei; assembly: GCA_037576675.1. NCBI lineage: Eukaryota > Metazoa > Chordata > Actinopteri > Siluriformes > Pangasiidae > Pangasius > Pangasius sanitwongsei. The sequence goes on along the minus strand of CM075004.1, from coordinate 24,401,669 downwards.
TGAGTTTGTGGCAAAATACTTGTATCTAGGAACTGTTGCTTATCATAAAAACTCTCCTGTGCTCATCCCAGGACTCATATTCACAATCTGAACATCCTTTCATACACACATATGACAGTTTGTCTTTACTCTTCTACACTAATGATTTACAGGCCCACTATCCGGTGTCACCCAGATGAGGATGTGTTCCCTTTTGAGTCTGGTTCCTCTCAAGGTTTCTTCCCCATGTCATCTTGGGGAGTTTTTCCTTGCCACTGTCACCTCTAGACCTCTGGATTGCTCATTAGGGATCTAAGTCTGCATCTGGATTTCTATAAAGCTGCCTTTTAAGGTAATGTCTATTGTTAAAAATGGGAGAATTTGAATTGAATTGGGGAAAAGCAAAAAGTAAAAAAAAGAAATGTAAGTAAAAATGTTCTCTATATTTGACTCTATTCAGCAGAAAGGTTACATTATTCAGTTAGGAAAACTGCTTAAAATAAGTAAAATCTAGTGGTATGTTTAACAGGATCACTCTTGGCCTTTATGGCAGATTTCATTTCATTTCATTTTAATTCATTTCATTTTACTGACATAATGACATTTTTGCACACACACACACTGCTACATTACTACAGTTTTTCATGTTAAATTATCATATAGAATGACAGATCACGACTTGAGCGTGTCAATTTAATTTGATGAGTGGGAGCTCTGAAATCCTCATTTGCATAAGATCGGAGATAATTGCTCTTTTTTAATGCAATTCATGCTCCTGTACACACCAATTATGTACGAGCTCTTAAGCCTAATTCATTAGTGAACAAACGCAGCAGTGCCATGCTTAATCAAATATTGTGCACGGTCTGACCAACACACCAACATCGATTAAAGGTCGATGTTAGACAAAATGAATAAGACAAGATGAAATTGACCGAAAGACCAAACTCCAGCTGTTGCTCATTTGTGTAGTGGCCTGGGAAAACCTTTCACATGTGAAAATTTGACATTTTCTAAAATACACTATATAGTATAGTTCTGAGAGTCGTTTTGAAATACAATATGGTTCTCGTTTGCATGTTTCTTTATCAGAAGTAAAGTTTTAGCATTTTGGTTACATCTGGTTACTCCCAAATGTGAAAAGGGAGAAAATTGTATTTAAAGATTCTATTTCAGTCAAAGATGCTTAGCCTACTTCTACATTTATAACCTAATCTACTTATGGGATAACTGTAAATTTAAAGAATCATACGTTTACAATTGGAACTGAGTTCTGACTTTTGTTTAGAACATGTGAAAGGGACTTTCGAAAAACACATCTTAGAGTTGAATGAACTAAAAAACACAATAAGAGTTAGCAAAGAAAAAAAAAACACAGAAACAGCTGGGTGTACATAGATAAAATAATTAAGGGATGAACATAGAACAGGCGGGCACAATCAGATAACAAAGTAATGACAGAACAGGGGTGGAGACAGGAGTAGAATAAAAACCAAAACACACATGAGCACATGGAATTTATTGCTCAATGCATTTAAAAACGAGCCTCATCTGGTTGCTTACTGACCTGTTCATTTTAACATCTGTGATTGAACATCACTGATTACTTCACTCACATCCATTCTGTTGACTAAATTTCTTCTTATTAATTTTTTTTTTTTTAATAGTCATTTAAACATTTGTAAACTTTGTTCGCTGCTGTCTGTACAGAGTTTGTTAGCGTCTTCTCTGTTCTGATGATGTGATGGAGCAGGAGAATCACAGACATTTTGACACATTGAAAAGTATACTTAGCTAGCAAGGTTTTAGACATCTTTACAAAGACTGACTGTTTTTACTGCTGTCCTTCTTAATCTGGCTCCTTTCACAATATGTACTTTGCAGGAAGACGTTAAGGAGTTAGAAAGGAGCATAAATAAAACATGTCCACATTGTCTTAGTAAAATATATTTGTGTTTTCTTAAAGTAGAGTTAGAGGTAGAAAGTATATCAAAGTATATTACAGGCAGAAAAAAATTGGTCAAAACCTGATGTTTTGTCTTTTTTTTTTGGCTGTTTTCCAGAATTCAGGCATAGCAATATCCAACATTTTTCCCCCAGATCACCACACGAACTGTATTATTCAGTCTCAATTCTCTTCCTCATTAAAGTGACCTGAAACACCTTCAAATGCTTTTATTTTTGAACCCATAAAGCCAAACCCAAAAGTTTACCCTCTAACCCATAAATCTTAAAGTTAACATACATACAGGTCTACCATTGGAAAGGGGCAAGGCATCTAAGACTGGGAGCATTTCGACATTACATACTCATTAAATCTTGATTTTCTGTATAATTATGTCTTGTTGTGTAACTCCCATGTCAAGAATCTTATTATCCAGCACAGAAAAAAAAAAGTTATGGCCTTCAAAACAAGTCTTGAGTGACTTTAATGGCTCCAGCTGGACCACAGGCTAGAGCTAATAAGCTGTGTTTTTTTTTTTGTTTTATTTAATGAGTAAACAGCTTTACCCTCACACTGAATTTATACCGAGGTTAACTCAGAAAGCGTGAAGCAATGAGCCATGAACAGCACACAGTTCATGTAATGTTTTGCGATTAAAGTAATTTTCATTTGCTGACATGCATATTTATATAATGGAAAAAAAAAAAAAAAACCTTTGGTGGGTGTAAAGCTAAAACAATGGGAAGAAAATAATGAAGTACAGACAGAAAAGTAGTAATTAAATGAAATGAACTGTAAGAAATAGTATGACTAATGCAATCAGTAGAAGTTAAAATGTTAAATAAATAAATAAATAAACTAACCTCTTAAACTCTCAGTGTATTATTCGGTTTTTAAAACATTTTATTTAGCTTCTAAAAGTCACTGGGTAACTAGAGTCAAACAACAACAACAACAACAACAATAATAATAATAATAATAATAATAATATAATATATTTACATATACATATAAAACATACAGTATATTGCACCTTTTTCATACCAACTGTTGCCTTAGAATTAGGAAAAAATAGAGACAAATAATAAACAAAGAATACACACACAAAAAGCACACAGGTAAGCACACCGAGTCCTTTAAAACAGCACACACCAACAGCATGGCTGCATTAGCACCAGGCACCACCTCTGGAAACACAGCGCCATGGATCCTCAGAGGCACAGAGCTACATAAGTGCTACACAAAGCGAGAACAAAATTTCGAGACCACCCAGAACAAGACACACTACTCTAATAGAAATTAATGGTGTACAAACCTAATTATCCTGAGGTTATTCATTTATGTTTTATTTGGAGTATTCTAGTCCAGGGATGGGAGGAAAACCTCACCAAGGTCAATCATATCAATTAATCATAAATCAATCAATCATAAATAAAGAAATAAATGAAAACTAAAATATTGATAGCTTTGATCTAATACACAACAAAACAAAATTAAAAAAAAAATGAAATATTTTAATAATTTACTGCTATTTTTGTGTGCTACCATATCTATATCCATATTTCCATAATCTATGGCAGCATGAAAATACAAACGCTGATGAGATGTTTTACCACAGCAAGAGGCAGGGTTATAACAGAATTAACTAATTAATCTAATTAACAAATTTGTAATTAATCCTCTAAGAGATAAAATTTTGCCCATAGCAAATGTGGATTTTTCTGCTTTTTAGTCTCCGCAGGCTTAACTGATCCAGCCAAGTGGTTTATCTTTAATAATGCTATGATTTTAATTGGATTTTTTTTTCAGCATTTATCATTTATGAATAAATATAACATTTCTGTGTTATATTGAGTGACTCTGCAGTGTACAAATGTGTATAAAAGTCAACTTTTGCCTTGATTACCAATACAATAAATAATGGAAAAAAACTGTTTAGAAAAGTTTTATATAACAGAGTTGAACTCAGAGAGGCCATGTTCCAATATTTTATTTCACCTACATTAGTTGTGAGTCCCATTGAAAGCAGACGCACTAATAATGCATGATTAAAATTGGAACATTAATTTAGACACATTAATGGGTGTTAATGATTTTCCAGTGTAACAAGGTCAAGGTTGAAATTAATATGATCTGCCCTATTCCTCCTTTGGGTGAGTGGGGAAAAAAAAACCTGCTTGGAATCACAGTAGGGAATTAAAAGTTTAACTTAGGATTCAACTTCAGCCATGTCTGTCACACGCTGTATGATCTATACAATCAGTAAAGCTACAAATGATAGAATAATGACACCAGGAGAAGAGATGACTTGGGTATAGTTGAATAAAGTTTAAAACCCCAGGAAGTGGAAACAAGTGCTGCTGAGCAAGTCCAGGGGAGTGTTGACCTCTACTGTGGATATATAACTCATGGAAGGGGCATTTTTAGTAACTCCTTAACACTCATTTTAGGAGTAAATGAGGTATGTTCGTGTGTTTTTGTGTTTTGTTCCCTCCCCTTTTCTCTCGCCCGCCTCTCTCTCATCGCTCTCTCTGCAGTACTGCCTCATTGGATAACGTTCCTGTCCATCTTGACTGACCCCGCTGATGTCATTCTCCGTGAC
>CM075004.1:24352251-24377251 GCA_037576675.1 Pangasius sanitwongsei | reverse complement strand
CCCTTGTATTTTATTCTTTACTTTTACATAGATTAGCTTTTGCATAAATCATTCAATCAATCAATCATAATATTATTATTTGCAGGTTGTGCAGAACCTACAAATCTGTAATGCTGCTTCACACCTTCACACTACAAACAAATCTTAGTAAAAATCAATGGAAGTAAATTTATTAAAAGGTATTTTGAATTTAGTCTGACAAAATGTATATTTAGTTATACTTGCATTTAATTTTGAAGGCGAATAAAGATAGATTGCAGAAAATCTGCTCTACAGTAACATGAGTGACTTTAGATTTGATAACGGTTTGATAATGTGCTTAAAACAATCACAACAAAGCAAATCTCCAACTTAGACATACTCTTAACTGTTTCTGTTTGACTCTCTCTCTCTCTCTCTCTCTCTCTCTCTCTCTCTCTCTGGGGTGATGTTATATTTGACCTTGGGGAAGGTCTATCATGCAAAATGAAGTTTCCTCCAGAGAGCCAATGTTCAGTGTGTTGTAGCGAACCATCACACACATACACACACTCATCCTCTCCTTACACACTCATCAACCTGTCATTGTGACCTTTCCCCATGACTATACTACACACTCTCTCTTTCTCCCTCTCTCTTGCACATTCTTGGTTCGTTTCAGCTCAAGGTGTTTTGTTAGCTTGATATATAGTGGTACAGCTGAAGCAATAACGCAATTTAAATTTTCCATGAGTGTAGAACCTCTTTTAAATTCATAACAAATTAGCAGGGGCTTCTCTGCTGGTCTGCAGGCTTCCCACAATCCTGGTGTCCTCTCTTGGTTAAACAAAACTGTATTTTTTTAATGTTGTTAAATGATTAATGCTAAACTATTAGTAATAGTATTAATAATAATTCAGTAATGGTGTACTTAAGTGTAGTGTTCATAGGGATATATGACACGTGCATATACCCGTCACGGCAACTGACAAGTATTTATAAATTCCAACAGGTGTTTGCTGTCTTAACAATTATTTTATCAGATTGAGACGTAAGACCGCAATAAAGTGACATTGTTTTGGTTGTCAAAGAAATGTATTCGTGTTATGAGTTAAGTTAATTATCATGATGTTCTAATGTAAGAGTCACAAGAAGGGTCCAAGAATATACGAGAGAAAATATACAAACCTCTTATTACTATGCTAATTCATGGCTATATGTTTTGCTAACAGTCTTATTAATACTAAAAATAAAGTCATTTTTAAATATAATACATTGAGGTCTGTAATTAGGGGTGTAACCATCGGATAATTTAGATCAAAGCATCGATTTAAATGCCAATGATTGAAATCAATCTAGGCAACAAACATAAATTGGATTTTATTGATTATATTCAATTATAAGTCCACTGTTGTCAATTATAGAACAGTTATTATTGAAGAATTACATACAAATGGTGTGTAAAAAACTTTTTACACTGTTGTTTAAATAGGCTCACAATGTGATTTACTCATAACTCTGAAACTTACAGTAGTCCTTCTGTATGTCATCATTTTGCGAAATAGTGGTAGGCCTACACCAGTTTCTAAACAAAGCTGATCACATATCAGTCAGAGGCTGCTCAATCAAATCTTATCGTAAAATATCCAGTGGCTCATCAGATATCAAATCCTTGTCGTATGAAGTGAAATCATATCACATTGTGTGGAAGCCTGAAGTTTACACCCCTAATTATAATGACTCTCTCTATTAAAAGTATCTCTACCTAGCAGGGTTTTACAGCAGGGTTTCATGTTTGCCAAGTACACAGAGTATGGGTTGGATGTTTGGCATGCCATCAGCATCAAGTACCTCTGATATACTAGAAGTACCATAACCTCTCACATCATGGATTTGTTTTCCTGAGAGTGTTGACCTGTTCCTTGGTTCTTCTTGGTTAGTTTTTGCATTTTACCAGCATTGTACTATTTCTTAAAGTCTTGTCTTGCTTTTGTAGTCAATATCAACCATTGTGTACCTGCATCTCTTCCCATGTTCTACCTTTTTTTTGAACTTGGCCTCTTTGTCTTATGTCTGCCTTCATGGTATGTCTCCATACAATAGACCACAGTCATGATTTCTGGATTGCCCAAAAAATACACATAATATAGATGTTATGTACTGAGTCACCTGTCTGTGTTAAAGACACTCATTATTTTCATTCAAGGTGGTAAAGCAAATGAGCCTTCTGCCCATTTCTCTTCCTGCTGCAACAATGCAGCAAAGGAGCTTAACTTTTTCTTCCTAAAGGGCTCCACAACTATTTGTGTTGTTCACTTGACTCCCTGCTGCATCAGAGACTTTTTTTGCCATTATTGGCAAAAACTAGAGTTACAGTCAATAACAAAATGAACAAGAAACAAAAGATTAGAGTGACAAGTCCTCATTTTCTCAGCTTCTTGGCATGACGAGAGTGGGAAAGAGGGTAAGCATGACAGAGGGGACCTTATAGGTTACCTATAGGCTACCCATGTGGGGTCATCGACACAAGTGATAACTTTGCTAGTACTACCTGGCATGAAAATGAGCACAATATTCAAAAAAAAAAACAAAAAACAAAAAAAAAACACTATGGTGGTCTGGAATGTAAGGACGTAGTGTGATATTATATTAATTCATCTTCGGTAGCACTTTATGCTAGTCATTAAGATACAGTTGAGATATAATATAAAGTCTAAGGGGTGTAGTTTGATGGCAATATGTTTTCCAATCTGCCTAATATATCCGAATCAGAAAACTTTTGCTGCTGAAGCTTGATCAGAGTTTTGAAACTGTGAATAGTGAATGTGAAAATAGAAAACCTCATTCTCCTTTAATTTATTTGATTTAGGAATAGCAGAAACTGAAATGCCTTCACATTTGATGTGCGAGCATATTTATGAAGCAATACGCTGCTCTCCCTGAACTCCCTGTTGTTTTCTCTGAGCATACATTGACACTTGTGTTGCTATGAATAATGCATAACCCTGAAATAACAAACTCTACTGAGGCAACATTGTTTTACATAGAGCAGATTATCAGATTATATATATATATATATATATATATATATATATATATATATATATATATATAGAGAGAGAGAGAGAGAGAGAGAGAGAGAGAGAGATAAGAGAGATAGATCTGAAGAAGAGTTGTGGGAGTAACTGCACTGTACTTAAATAATTATTGTAAGAGTTAGACAAAATACACAAAGTTTCTAGAGAAACATAGTGTATTTTTAACAGGGTTGTAATCCGAATGAGCGTCTTTAAAACCCTCTCACTCCAAGTTCCCAAAGAATGGACCCAATAGCAGAGTTTGGCCGGTCAAAATGAGAGAAGTGAAAGTTGTGCTTAGTCAGAGATTGAACTCAGTTCTCAGGATTGAAATGGCAAGTGCTCTAACACTGAGCCACCAGGACGTGCTAACAGAGGGTGTGGCAGAAACACTGGAAAGGCTGAGAGACAAGAGCACAGATACAATAAAGCGAGAGACAGAATGCTCGACCAAGAGGGAGATATTAGTGAGAAGAAGGAAAGCAGAGTGCCAGATGTCCAGCAACTCGGTTCAGCCAATTTCAACTCAGAAAGGAATTTTAATTTTAAGAGAAAAAAGAGAGTATGAGATGGCCAGCTACTCTCTCCACCAACCAATCTTGACTCTTTTTTTTTTTCTCCAAAGACCTCTGCAAATATACTATTTACCGGCCTCGTCTAAACAGAAGACTGAGCATGTAAATGTTTTCCCAGGTTGCAGTTGCAGTACTGATTAAAGTGCAAGATGGGTGGTGTAGTTCTCATAGGACTACACCATTACCAGAAGGAGGTCTGGCCTCCCACTGCCAGCGTGAATGAGTGTTGTGTGGCCGGATGTTACAGTTAATTTGCATACCTATGGGTCTCTGCGGTATCCTCATTAGTTAAATCTAGCGTTTTATGCTTGTGTAAAATTGAGTTGTGTTTATATGTTTTGATGTGTTCCAACTGCATGTTCCATGGTATCATTGTGTATTCTCTATTTTTGTAAAGCACAAGCATTTTTTATCACCTCCACCAGGTTTCACCTAATTTGCAATTCACCACCAGGCATATTGTTGTGCTGCAATTGCAACTTGCCAAAAAAAAAAAAAAGAAAAAAAAAAAGAACAAGTGTGATCACAGCATCACTATCCAATCACAGGCGTCTGTGAGCACATAAGCGGAAGGGGGTAGATAGCGCTTTCCTCCGATTGTGTTATGAAGCCACATGTTAAAGCATGAGGAGCAGCTCGACAAGATGTGTTGGCTGGCTTCTGACATCTCTGAGAAAGCACATGATAGCCTTCACTCTCCTGTCATATGATAGAGGAGACCTAACTGGTGGGAAGGAATTTCAGTTTCAGTAGTTTCTGAAATATGCAAACCAGCCCATGCCACTTACATTGAATTACTTTGCTTTGTGTATTTACTGTATTACTACTTAGGTGCTATTCGATTTTTTTCCACCTTGACCACTCTAGCACTTGTACCAACTAGCATTTGTCACTTCATAAGTTCAATTTATGAAACCGTGAACACTGGCTAGAAGTGCATGAATTGTATTACTGATCCTTCAATTGTTTGTAAGTTTTGTATCATGCTGTAGAAATTCTAAATAACTAAATTTGCATTATAATAATAGTAACTTTAAGAGATAAAGTTGGAATTTATTCATTATATTTTTTCCAGAAAGGAAGGTAATCAAGCAAAATGAATCAATAAATGAAGAAAGTCCAGTATTATATTTTGTTTTGGATATATTTTGATTGACAAAATGTCACAATAAATCATTCTCCCCTGCAGGAACTCTAGACATATTTGGAGAAAAGGGACTAATTAGTCCTGTCTGCCTGAGGAAACAAATCAAACTTGTAGCAGGAGAATGTGAACATGGATGAGAGAGAAAGCAGAAAAGAGATCTTAGGTGATGAAAGATGATTCAAACTGACTTCTCACATTCCCCAGATTTTTGGTCTCATGAGTAAAATACAGTTTGTTCAGAGAAACACAGAAACTCCAGCAGATATCCCATGCATGAAGCTTAGAAAACATCTAGGTTTTTGGATTTGCTTATTCAGCCACAAGAGCATTAGCATTAGCATTAGTGAAGACACTGACGTCTTGCGAGGAGGTCTGGCACAAAGTTGGCATTTCAATTCATCTCAAACGTGTTCAGTGGGGTTGAAGTCAAGGTTCTAAGCAGACCACTCGAGTTCTTCCATTCCAACCTTGGCAAACAATGTCTTCATGGAGCTTGCTTTGTGCACAGGGGCATTGTCGTGCTGGATCAGGTTTGAGTTAGTTCCAGAAAAGGGAAATTTTAAAGATACAGCATACAAATTGCCTCTAAATTTGTGGCAACAGTTTGGGGAAGAACCACATATGGGTGTGATGGTCAGGTGTCCAAAACTTGTGGCCATATAGTGCATTACTGCTCTTTGCTAAAACCAATATTGTGCAAGAAAAATTACTTAATGTCAGAGTCATGTATAGGTAAGACACTGTGAGAGGTGAAATGCAAAATACAAAAAAATATATATATATTTAAATGACTGTATTAGCCTGGCCAACTTTTACAAGAATATGCCAATTTCCCCAGATGAGCCAATCAACCTATGTATCTGGAATGATTGACAGTTGAGCTCTCTTATATTAACTGACATCCTGGAAGCCCTGCCTCTTCTGCTACTCAAATTAGTCATGTTTTGGCCAATGTCCTCACCTCAACTGCTTAAAATTATGGAGTGAAATGGTGCCTTTGCTTTCTGTCAAGGTAAATGAAGAATGTTTCAAGTTCATTTATGTAAAATAAATCTATCAATGAATGTTCCACATAGCTAATATTAGACAAGTGCATATTTACCATTGTTTAATGATCTTTATTAAAGATGCACCAAAAAGATAGTGAGAACGTTTACTCTGTGCCATTTCAGAATAAAATGGAGTACATTAGGTCAGTGCAGGTGACTTTTGAGTTCTTTGAGGTCAAATCTATTTGCACAGAGATTGACCTTTTGCATTGCTATGCTACCATTTATGCATGGTAAGGTGTAATAAGGTGGGTACTCCTTTCTCATTGTTATAGACCACACAAACCTCCACTTAAGCCATATGCTACTTAGCAGGCTACTGTAGTGTACAATCTGCTGCAAACCCCCCTCTAAATTCTACATCAGCTAAGAAAGAGGAGCACTGCTGTACATGCACCAAGGTCTGAGTGATGTCATCTGACAAATAACAATAATGGACAGTACATGTATCATTTTTTGGGCTCCTTGGGTTGTGAAGTAGCCCTTGAGAATTAAGGCAAAACGCTACAGGTGAATAGGATACCAAAAAAATCACAATCAGTCTTTGCCATGTTCTTACAAACAATGTATTTGTTTACTTTTTTGTAAATACATTTATTTATGCAAATGAGGCTTTCTCTAAAATAAATATGCATAAATATGATTAATGTAATGAAATAAGTTAAAATATTCATTTCTCTGTGAAGAAGCTTTCAAGAAATTATTTTCCAACAAACTGTAGGAGTTGCTCTTATTTTTCAGTATAAAATCTTACATAAATCTAACAATAATCAACATTTTGGAAAATTTCTCTGTGACATGCTTCTAAATAGCATTAGGAATAGAAATGCAAAATATCATAACTGCAGGTAATCTAGAAACCGAGATTTTTTCTGTTCCGTTCTATACAAACAAAAAGACTGAGTTTTAAAAATGCAATGCATCTAAGTGTGTCTCCGCTGTAGTTGATGGGATTTACAAGGCTTAAAAAGGAAATTGAAATGTAGCGTACATCATATCATAAGGACAAATAAGTTAAGCTGGCATATATCATGAAACAAACTTTTCAGGGACATACTGCATGACATGACAGGATTGTGCTGAGTGGGCAGAGTTTACCACCTTCATCAAAGTTGCTGAGTTTCCAATAATGTGATTGTTGCGAGTTGATTAAAATAGTGAAATAAACACCTTTCTCTTGTCCTCACTACTGCTCTTGTAGCTGAATGGACAAATCCCCACAGCCCTGCTCTAAAATCTAGTGGAAAGCCTTCCCAGAAGAGTGAATTATTATAGCAGCAGAAGAGGGACTAAATCTGGAATAGGATGTTCAACAAGTACATATGAGCGTTCTGTTCAGGTGTCCACAAACCTTTAGCCATGTAGTTTACTTCCTAATTAACAAAGCATAACAAATGCAATCTATTGAATGCAATCTTGATCCATAATACTCATTTTTTTCTGTCAATCCAGTTTAAGATTAATCCCTGTGTCTGTGCAGTTTATTTTACAGTGGAGAAACAAGAAATGATATTATTTAAATATGAGGACCGTTATAACTACAAAAAGCAAAACTGACACTGCTGCCGAGGCCAAAAAATAGTGCTGGAGGAAAATGGATGGCAGAGTCAAAGCACTTGAATATCAGTGCTGTTTCTAAGGCAAAGTATATAATGGCCAAATATTATAGTCACAAACCATCAGTTAAATTACTGTATATGTGTCGTAAGCTGTCCGTGCTTAATTATCTTTTTTGTTTCAACTCTGGCAGTGCAAAATGCTCTTGAATGCAGGTGAAGACAAAATATAAAAATATCATCCAAAGTGTTAGCTGAGCCACTCTTCTTTTATGTCTTGATTTTGTGTGTGCTACAAATAATGAAGAAATCATAACAAGGAGGACTGTTATAGGAAAAGAATGAACAATGGGTTGGTGTGATGTGGCCCGATGGCAGATGGTTTACATGCGTAAGCCCATATAGGGTTCTACTCCTGTCATGCAAGAACAGAAGATTGGAAAAACACATGGCGTGGTCTGAAGAATCTTGATTTCTGCTGAAGTATGCAGATGGTACAGTAGGGTCAGAATTCGGTGTCAACAGCATGAATCCATTGACCCAACAGTTCAGGCTGATGGTGGTGGTGTATTGGTGTAGGAAATATTTTCTTACTACTTATTGGGCCCCTTCACACCAGTTGAGCATTATTTGAATGCCATAGCCTGAGTATTACTGCTCATATGCATCTCTTTATGACCACAATTTATCCATCTTATAATGGTTACTTACAGCATATTCTATGTCACAAAGCACAAGTCTTCTTGAGCCAGAGTAACTGCTACCACATGGATGGTGATTATTTTCCTATTACAACACATCTTACGTGTTAAGTTCCTATTGCACCACAGGAATTTGCCAAAAATTACATTTTTTTAAAAATTTATTAAATGATTGATTAAATTGATTAAATAACACATCGTGCTTTTTAACCTTTTATAGTTGTATTCAATGTTGTTGAACTTCCGGGTGAAAGCTTAGTCCCTGTTATCACTTACTGTACTTGTTCCTTCACCAGCCTCTCTTGTTTTCTCTGTCATGAAGTTTATGAGACAAAAACTGCAGCTTGTCATGTTACCTAGAAACTGGAAAGTGTAAATTCATCTGTCCTGAAGATGTGGCAGAAAACTTATTGACTGTTACAAAGCAATGTGGTATGAGACAAATTAAGGGCTGATTAATCGCAGCAAATCACAAGAAATGTGACCTAAAAGGAACTGGAGGGGATTCACCAATGCTAGCATATACTCCAGCAGAGGAGCTGGACATGTCAAATAATGAGGAGAGGCCTATTATGTTGGAGGTCTGAGGAGGTGTGGGCTCTGACCCTGGTGCTCCTGGTGCTCCAAGAAGACATTTTTGATAAAGGATACTGGTTTGTTATGTGTTTTTAATTGGTGTAGCAAATACATATGGCTACCTGGAAATCAAGCAAGAATCACAAACTTTCACAGGTTATGAAATGTCATATTATCATGTCCTTTTCTTAAAGAGGAAAAAAATGATGGAGACTGTTTATACAGAGATAATTGCAGATGGACGTTCAGCCTTGTGGCACTTTTCATATTAGATTTGAGAGATAACACAGTGATTTCTTCATGCACTTTTGTGTGTATTCTGGATAGAGTCTGTTAGATAGAATCCGCTTACATCAGCCTCAAACCTGTTGTGTCTAACTCTAGGCTTAAAAAATGAGGAAATACTGTGAAATATTTGCCTCTAAACAAATTATTTAACACAATCATTTGTTTAGAGAAGAATATTTATGTATGATTTATCTCATATGCTACAATATAATTTCAGCCCTGCACGTTATTTTGTCAGGTAGAAATAGACACAAAAGAGGCTTGTAGCTGTACTGCAAGCTGAAGGTGCTCCAAATTAAGAAATTGAGTAACACTGAAATATAAAAAGAAGGTAGACCTAGTTATGTTGTATTGCACAATGTGCTCAAACAGAATTTCCTTTTATTGTAACTATTTTTCATGTGAAAAATTGGCATCTCACAGTACTGCTTGGGAAATCTGATCTGGGGACACTGTCAGGCCTTGAAGGCAATTGAATTGTGTCTAGACGATCCCAAATGTAATCTCTGTCTTCACTCTTGATCTGCTGTGAGCCACATTCAAACATTTTTGGGGCCTCGTTTCAGTGTTATAATACATGTTGGTCAAAAACTGCCAACAGCCTCAACAGATAAAAAGCAGGTCAAATGCCATCCAGTTTTGAACAAGTGTTCAGTATATGTTTCATACATTCCTCAAAGTGCTTCGTGGTGCACATGTCTGAAAAGGTTCTGAAGTTATGTACAGAGCCAAGCCATCTGGAATACACATCTGTGACCATATACTTATGTCAACAGCAGAAGGCATGTAGGCTGGTTTCACATTGTATCAGTATGCCTAATGAATAGAATTGTTGTCTATGAGGCTATAGATAGGCTGTCTATTTGCATAATTAACATTATGTCCCATCAGGACTGAGAGTCTCCACAGCATTTGCTATGCAGCAGTTATTAGTAGCTTTATGCCAAAATCTCACACTTGCTCCAGTCTTCAGTTTGATCATACTGGACATCCTTTAATTACTTACTTAGTACTGTTTCTCTTTACTCTTTTACCCCTGTCTACTGTAATATTCATAATCCTACTATCCGGGATCACCCAGAGGATGGGCTCACTTTTGTGTCTGGTTCCTCTCAAGGTTTCTTCCTCATGTCTTCTCAGGGAGTTTTTCCTTGCCATTGTGACCTCTGCCATGTTTCCCATATTGTCTGGGAAAGCTTTATCTATGGAGTGCCCTCCTCTCTTTAGTGCTTCTAAATCTCTCAGTTTAAGAAATTATAGGAAGGAAAGATAAAGGGATAGTGAAGCTATTTCCAGAGTTGACTGGAGTAGGTCAGGAACAGTCGCTAAATTTTTCTGTTGCTAAATTTGATGTGACTAAACATATGTTTATCATCTGTAAACCTGAACATAATCTGCCCAGAGCATGTCAGAAGTGCAGCATAATTTACAATGGTGATGAAGCATCATGAAAAATAAGCCCCCCATTATAAGACAAGGAAATCCAGGATTAGCTAAGTAAGCAATGAATCCTACTTCATGAGACAGAAGGAGTAGACAATAATCTTACTGATTTTAAATAAAAAAAAAAAAAAAAAAAAAAAAAACTATATATATATATATATATATATATATATATATATATATTTTTTTTTTTTTCAGCCTGAGGAAGATATTGGAAAAGGCATTGTGCTACTGATCAGCAAGTGAGGAGTTTAAACCTGGGCCCTTGACCCTATTAAAAATTATTTAATAAAGATTTTTTTTTTTTTTTTTGCAACAGTAGTTTTTTCAGGATGTTTTGCAAATAAAAAAAATAAAATTTGTAAATAAAAAATAAAAATGCAAATCAACTGATGAAAATTCACCAAAACAACAACACATTTCGTACACACATTTTATGTGATTGACTCTTCCACTCTTCCTTTCCTGACTCCTGCTCTTGTCTTATAACCCTTAGTATGAATTTCCCATATGAATATGTGAGTGCTTAACATTTCTCAAGTACGAGAGGAAACAAATTCACTCTGAGCTTGTTACTTAGTTATGTCAAGTCATAAGGGAGACATATTGTGTGTGTAAGAGTGTGTGTATGTGTGCGTGTGTGTGTGGCAAAGATGGAGCTGTGGGAAATCATGTGTATATTTTAATTATCTGTTTTTCTCTACTATTTGAGGAGAAGCTGAGTATCTTTATAAATAAGACTGATTATGAGTGCATTTGGGAACACAGGGGAACTGAACAGAATAAATATCGCTTCTTATCATTATAAACAATGAAATAAAGCCATGCATTTTCATGCTTAATTTCATTGTCATACAATGATCAAGTTGATTTTGTTTTATGGTTTTGCTCAATAAACACAGCTCTTTTTATTACAGAAATGAACAAGGTATTTGGCATCACAGATTTAGAGAAAAAAAACGAACTGAAAAACCTGAGCAACAAAGTAGGCTTAAATATGCTCCATTGGTCTTAATACTGCAGAGAAAACGGTATTTGAAACTATTTAATTTGATTTTAATTCATGGTATATTTTATTCCTAAGTGCTGAGAGAAACTGAGGGAAATTATAACATTGTGACATCTCTTAGAACATTTTCTCCACCAAATGAGACTCTGACATTTTAAGTGCTTTAGTGTCAAAAACAAGCAGCAAAATGTCTGTCAGGAAATACCACTTATCTACAATCAACTTGATCACAGAACACTTTTTTTTTTTTTTTCCCAGAGTTTCTTTAGCGCAGTGTGTTACATCATTATTAAATCAATTTTAAGTCATTTGACATGATGAATTTGCTGTGCAGAAACAGAAGACTTGGATAATAGTAGAGTGAAAAAAAAAAGTGAAAAAGTGCATCTCTCTGTCTGCCCCATTCTCATTTAGTTTAATTACTCAATTTATAACTCCTTTGTTGCATTTCATTCACACTGTTGCTGTAGTTATGAAATATTAATTTATTTCTAATTTCTGTTTAAATTAATGTTAAGGTAATGTGTTTCAGTGTATGTGTGTGTCTATTGTAGAGGAGTGTGTAAGACTTTTTTTTTTAATCCGAGACACTCTTAATCAATCCTGTCCACTTCTTCAGAAAGTTTGACCAATCCCGCCTGCCCCTGCACATGACTACCCACAATATTTTCTGATGAACTTACTAGATACTATTTGTCAATTTATTTACTATTTCTAACAAATTAGTAATTCAACCACAGTAACCCTGAGCTGCGTTTCGCAAGCACAATATAGCCTCTCCTGTTGATGAATGTGGCATTCCTATGAGCTTCATATCTGAAAGCCCTCAAGAAAATAAAAAAAGACCCACTCCAGCAAACTTCTGGTTGACGTCTACGGGTCCCGTAGGGTCCCCATAGCAAACCTCCAGTCTACTGTACATCATAATTACAGTCCACACAACCAGAAACTAATTACACCTCCTGAAAAATGAAGTTTTCAATCCAGGTTATTTTCATTTCCTTGCCACAAACTATATGCAGATGCTTGGATATTTAACTATCACATACTATTTGTGGTCCTGAAGACACCACACCCTCAATAACAGCTCACTAATATAAACTTGCTCTCTCAGAATGTAAATATACTAATTGTAGAACTGGTGGCATGGTGATGCAGTGGGTCCCTGGTTCTATCTTGAACTTGGGTTACTAAATGTGTGCATGTTCTCCCTGAGTCCATTTGGGCTTCCTCACACCTCCCAAAAACATGTTAGCTACTCAATATTGCCTCTAGGTGTGAATGAATTTGTGTGCATGGTGCCTTGCAATAGACTGGTGTCCCATTGAGGGTGTATCCCTGCCTTGTGCACAGGATCTCTGTATAGACTCTAGATCCACCACCACTCTGACTAGGATAAAGTGGTTATTGAATATGAATGAATGAATGAATGAATGAATGAGGTCCTCTACTGAAAATAATACAAACATTGTGTTTAGGTTGTAAGGAACCTAGAAATTTATGTGAGGTGGAGAAGGGAATAATAAACATTGAACATGTCCCTTCAAGCGCTTTTGTTGCACCAAAAGCAAAATGTGTTAGTGAAGGTGGTTCCTTAGCTGTGGGCTGGTAAGGTGGCTTCCTTGTGTGGAATCTGCCAATTTAAGAAAGAGAGAGAGAGAGAAAGAAAGAGAACATGTGTGTTATGCTGTAGATAAGAGTGGATCATTCATCTTCTGTTCTTCCAGTGTTTAGCCCCTTTACATGCTCCTGACTGTGCTGCTAGCTGTGCAATTATCAACTTCCGCCACGGGCAAAGGGCCTGGTTTAATTTCAGGTAATTTGCATTTGTTTTCAAAAGGGTTGTGGTAGCTACCTAGCGAAAGCACTCAGGTCACAGTATTACCTCTCTGCAAGGCCGGACATGATAGTTCCCCACCCTTAGAGCCAAGCCTGAGGCAACAGTTCTCTATGACGCATGCTGGGACCAATTTTATTAATTTTTTTTCAGTGTGGCACTGTATTTCTCAGACAGGTTACATGATGGAGTAGTAGGCAGGATTAAAAAGCCCCCAGGACCTTCAGTCAAACTTCAACTTGAATGCAGTGAAGCCAGTAATGGCCTCTCACTGGGATTGGACTCAGGGCAGAAGAAGGTCCTATTTGCATGTGTTACTGGTGACTACTGCTCAGAGAATGATTTTTAGGATGATTCACCGAGTAGAAGGTTCTATGGCTGCTGTCCTCATTTAGATCTGACCTGGGGATGTGAATAATCACATGATTCACATGTGAATTTTACACATGTGGTTTTTAGACACTTTGCTTTGTGTTTCCACATGATTATTTATGACATTTATATTACTATTATTATGATTTTATTTTTCCCTCATGTGGCATGTGGTTTTATATTCCACTTGCAATCACATTATTGCCATGCTGTAATTAATAATAATAATAATAATTAATAAAATATGAGGGCAGAATGTGTTAAAAACAACCATTACAGGTTTTTCGTAACATATTATTAACAATTACGTGTGAAAATCACATGATCAGGTGAAATATAAGGGTTTTTGTAAGGGTTACTGAAGTTATAGTGGATGTAGACATAGCATTATTAAGCTATAGTAATACATAAATGTGAATAGCTCACAAATACAGTAATACAAGAGATTTTTCATGAGCTTGTGTGTGTGGGAAAGATTTTCTTCTATTTTCTCATCCAGTGTCAAATATGATGATCTCTGCGCATTTTGTACTTCCTCCTGACACACCTGCACCTGCTCCCCAGATTATCACGTGTCTACATAAACAAAAAACAACAAAGTAGAGAGAGAGACAGAGAGACAGAGAGAGAGAGAGAGACTGAACTGTTATTAACACACACAAAATTGTGCTGTTTAAATGGCTAACTCAAAATCAATTTATTTTCAACACACCAGTTTATTTATTTTTTTCTTCTCAAAAGTAGCACAAAATTGTCAAATTCACAGAAAATGTTGCTATTTTTTGAAGCAATTATTTCTAGAAAGAATCAGAATTATCTGCATTGAAGGAGATCATTTCGAGCTACTGTGATTTTATCATCTACTGTTGTGTATTATTCATAGTGATTCTAACATCTGCAACAGGCATCGGGCTGTGGTGTTATGGTATTATTCTACTGTGTTTTCTCAAACTCTGATAATAAGTTAGGATTTTAGTTTTCTAAAATGTCCATATCATTAAAATATCAAGGTTGTAAAATAAGGACCCTAAATTGCCGTTATGCTATGGGGCAAACACAACGTGCTACACATGTTGTCTCACGGTATGAATATAACACGGACAGGATACCCCTAAATGTTAGAATGTGGTGTCTCTACTTCTTCCTTAAAAGTGATCAAAAACATGCAAAATAAGTGTTAGGTTCTGTTTATAGGCTGTAAGACTTCATTCAAAAATTACACTGATAGAATTACTATTTTGAAACTAAGCATGGCAGCAATACAGTACAGTAGTGTCTAGCCTCCCAAAAATCAAAAGAATAAAAAAGTTGGACATTTAAAAAATCTGATTATCGTCAGTCTGAGCCTTATTCAATTTTATCAGTTGTTTTTGACCTTGTATGGTTTACTTACTCTTTGTTTTCAATTACCTCATATACCTGTCTGCTTTGCCATTGACCTACAGTAGATCTCAATTATCTCAATTTACAGTTTCTGATGCTGCGGTGTTACCAGACTGTGGGCTGAAATCTTTCCTTCAATCTACGTTGTTGGGAAGTTTCAGTGTCCCTAAGCTGCACTCTCGAAACAAGTGCCACACCCTTCGTAGACTGCTCAATTTCTTGTTAGCCCCAAGCTCCACCCATCCAATTTCAAGCCAGTCAGGACTCCCTCACAGGCTTTATTAACAGCACCTGTGCCCACAGCTTCTTCCTTTCTGTTGTATGTGGCTGTACTGTGTAGAGGACTGAGTTTTTTTACCCTTTCATGTGTGCGTATTTGACCATGTAAGTGCTTTTATTTGATATTTAAAGATTATTTTTGTATGACTTAAGTCTGGCTTGAATGTTTATTTTCATGTTTGTATTTCCTGTTTAGGAATGTGCCTTAGTTCTTTAAATGTGCATTAGAGGAGCTTATAGTATGAGTAAATAGCCTCATATATTGTTTAGATTACTTTATTACCTGTGAATTTGATGTAACTTTGAGTTGCCTTGTACCTGATTTGGCACTGTTTATTGGGGCACTAAAACTCTATTTCTGTTTCCTTGTAGAAACCACACACATGTAACACACCCACACAAGTATACACTTTACCTGCTTGGATGTACAATAAAGACTTTAGTATCTGAGTTGACTAGACCTGTTCTTATCGTCAGCCCCACTGGCTTCAAGCTAGCTACCTATACATTCCCCCTGAACTCCTTTTTATACGTGCCTCAGCGAGGTTGAATGAAAAAGCCTGCTGAATCGTCACATACAGAGAGTTATACAGTGTATAATTCTTGCAGTGAGATTCTTAATTGCAGGTTACCGGAATGAACAAACTTTACATTACAAAGGACAAAGACACATAAGGCACGTAAAGTGTACAACAGTGCAGGACAGTACAGTGCAGGGAAGAAATAATAAATATCTAGTACAGAATACACATTGCAAAATGCAAGTGCATCTGATATGTGCTGTACAAATTGTGTATATGAGGGTCCTGATTTGGTGTATGTGAGGTGTGTGCTATTGGAATGAATGATATGAAAGAACAGTCCAGGTCCTCATAGATGCAGTTGGGTGTGTGAGTGTATGTCCATGAAATTATGTCTGATTGGAGGAACCCTAGTCACTTGTGGAAAGTAGCTCCTCCTGAAATGCTCTGTGTTGGTTCTCATGCTGTGGTAGCATTTGTCTGAGCACAGTAGTGAGAACAGGCTGTGGTTTGGGTGACTAGAGTCCATGATTGTCCTCCTAGCCTTCTCTCTCTCAGATGTACATGTCCTGCAAGTCTGGCAGATGTTCACCAGTGGTACCCTTGGCTGATCATACCACCCTTTTCAGGGCTTGCATTTCAGACCAGTGGTGTTTCCATACAAAACAGTGATGTTGCCTGTTATGTGAGCGGAGGACCACAATGGCCAAGGCCGATACAAACTTGGAATAGAATCACTGTAGCTACTATACCACCCTGAGAAAACCAGGGAATCTATTGATCCAATAACAAAATAAACAGTTGATTAGCTGTGTTGCTCCCTAATCACAAGCCTTTCAACTAAAAAGAAAGAAGACAAGCAGAGATGTAAATTCCCAAAATGTTCATATTTATTGCAAGGAAAAAGCAAAAAAAAAAAAAAAAATCCAGTATGACCATAGTCATAACAATATCAGCTGCTCAGGTAGTTCCAGCTGTGCCCCAACCTACCTGTGGAGGGGTCCAACGCCAATGTGCTAGGAGGCAATCTAGTAATTCCTACCTACTCAGTTTTGTGAGATACACACCAATAGCTAATTCCACTTCCCACTGATCACACCATGTACTAAGTATAAGACATAAAATCACGCAATACTGTGGCCCCAGACACTGCAGAATGGAACCTCTACTTTGGCTTGGTGATGTTCCTGGAACAATCAAACAACAATTACGAATTCCAGTTAGCAAGATAATAGAAGATAATGCTTGTCCTTTCTCCTATTGGGAGCTGCCCAAACAGCCAGTCAAAAAATTAAATAAATAAATACTTTTAAAAAAAAAAAGGAAAAAAAAAATACAAAAAAAGCTACCAGTAGAGTTCAAGATCTACCACCAGGGACTGACTGGGCCACAAGCCTGACGCCGTAAATGTAGCTGCCGACGATGCAACCCAACCAGGTGCGAACGTGGCTAACACAAACACGGTCACTCACACCCAAACCACAACACCACAGCAAAGAAATTGTGCACAAAGCAGCAGAGCAGGTTTTGCCGAAGCAGGTGAAATACAAAGAACAGAGGCCACATCAGGCAAAAGATCAGTGAAACAGCCATGCAGCTAACTGCAGCTAACAGTGCCACAGGGAGGCAGCAAAGCAGCAGTGTGAGAGAGCAATAATGCATCAAAACAGCACAGTATACAAAATAGGGCAAAGTTTCTCCTACCAACTAGGAAGGACGCTGTGTACAACGCTACACGTCACTTCCAAACAGCATGCAGGTAATCTGCACACCTGTGCCTATAATACTCACAACCTGACATCACACCAAGTTACATAATCACAACTCTTGAAGAGATAGTAATACTACATGTAGAAAAAGTTAAGAGGGCAATCTGAACGTCCTCAGTCTGCAGAGATTGTAAAGCCACTGTTGTGCCTAATCACGTTAAGTCCTTGGGAAGTATGAAGTGTGGGACTTTCTCCACAGGGGTCCCATTGATTGAGAGTGTGCTGTAATCCCTTTGAGACTTTCCCCCCCGGTCAACCACCAGCTCCTTCTTCTTGCCAACGTTCAGGGGAAGTTTGTTGATCTGACAGCAGTGTGTCAGGTTTTCAACCTCCTCCAGATAGGCCTAGCTAGATAGATGAATTGTAGTACAGAAGTTAAGCCCAGGAGGTTTCCAAGTTTGTTTGTTTTAGTTTTCTTACTAATTTGAGTTCTCCATGTATTTTCCAAGATGCCAAGAGACATCATGGCATAGAGTAATTTTTTTCCTTCCCTAACTCAATAATCATGTTTCCTCCCCACCATTTTTATGTACTGTAGCTTGAATTATGAAGCTAGTTTTGCATTTGTCTGTGAAATCCATATTAGTCCCAGTGGATGATTTTCATGGAGGAGGTGATGATAAAAGATGCAAAAATCAAAGTGCCTTTCTCATCCCTGCTGAGGAATGAGGGAGGTGACAGGCCCACTTTTCAGCACTTACACGATTTTAAATCCTTGCCAGGAGCAATCTATGTCTCATCACACACATCTGAGAAAGTGTGATGGACAGATCAGATCAGACAGCTTTCTTAAGCAGAGTGAAATGATGATGAATGACTCCAAACACTGCCAAATGTTTTGCTTGCTGTCAGGTACGAAAGTATGATTAGCATCTAATCATTTACATTATGTAAGTCACATGCAATAACTACTGAAACATACTACAGTTGAAGGTTTACGGACGTTGCCCTTTTCCTGGAAAAAAAAAAAAAAGTAATGCTTGATTTTCAGCAAGCCCAAACATACCTTAAATTTGTGTTAGTTAGAAAGAACAGTGAGATGTGTGGGGGCATGGTGGCTTAGTGGTTAACACATATGCCTTGCCTCGCCTCTCCTGGGTTGGGGGTTCAAATCCTGCCTCTGCCCTGCGTGTGCACAGGAAGAACGTGAGGAGTTTGCATTTTCTCCCTGTGCTTCAGGGATTTCCTCTGGGTACTCCAGTTTCCTCCCCAGTCCAAAGACATTGCAGGTTGACTGACATTTCCAAATTGTCCATAGTGTGTGTGTGTGTCATTGTGTCCTGCCATGGGCTGGCACCCTGTCCAGCGTATCCCCTTCTTTGTGCCCTGACTTCCCTGGGATAGGCTCCCCCACAGCCCTGTGTAGGATAAGTGGTATGGAAAATGGATGGATGGAAGTGATGAGTGTAATGGAATGGTCCACATTACATTAAATTAACCAAGTTGGAGCAACAAATTCAAGCATGTGACATGTACAACCAGCTGTGCAAGCCTCTGAGGGGAGACATGCCAAAATCTTTACAACGTTTATATGAAGTAAGTCTTGAGGGAAAGCTTTTGATATATGTATAGGCAGGATCAACAGGTTTACTTTAATCTTTGTTTTAACAAACAACAGAAAACTCTCATACAAGGCAAACCCTTTAGGTTGCTTTTAGAACAAGCAAACAATTTTACAGAGGAGTGGCTTCCAATTTGTCCACTCTTTTTTCTCATGTTGTTGTTCTTCTTTTGGCTGCTCCAGTTAAGGGTTCTACAACAGATCATTGGCCTGCACATTTGAATTGGTACAGTTTTTATGCCAGATGCCCTTCCTTTTGAACTCTTCCCAGTTTTATCTGGGCTTGGGACCAGCCCTGGGAGTGCACTGTTGTGTGTGACTCCAGTGGCTGGGGTTGGTTCCCTGGCTGGGGATCGAAACCGGGCTGTGGCGGCGAGAGCACCGAGGCCTAACCTCTAGTCCTTCAGGGACCCCACTCCTGCATTCTCATAAGGTGTAGAAAACGTAAAGGGTTCTGGATACCTCCTGAATGCACTCTATGTTCATCAGATACATCACATATAATGTTTAATTCATATTATGATATAGCAGATTAGTTATGATGATGATATATAATAAGATCTATGAGATCATATGTAATAAACTCAAATGTAATAAAATCAAATGTAATACAATTTTAGATGCATTAGAGTCATAGGAATAAACATATTATTCCTTAGTTTCTGTCTTATCCCCCACATGCACAAACTGGTTAATTAAGCTTATTGTGGTTTTAAAGAATTCATCACACATCCTGTCACAGGATCTTTGATCTTATATTATTTATTAGGATATTCTGACCAAAGAGTTTTTAATTAGATTCAGTATTTGTTTACTTATTAAAATGTGTTTATATAATTGGCCATATCAAAGCCTTCAATATGAGTCATTACCCAGCCGGAATATAATTTCCCTCCAGTTTTTGCACATGAAAGCACTGCTTCAGTTTAGAAAACTGATAAAAATAATACACAGCATAAATAAATAAATAAAATTATTCAACGCCTTTCTATTTTTTTTTACTAATTAATTTTTACTAAGACTATCTTATAATAGTCTTATTCTATTGGCAGATAAATGCTTAAAATTGAAAAAAATAAATTCTAAAAAGAAACAATTGCCAATAGAACATTTTAAAGCTTAAAATGCTTGAGCTTTATCTATAAAACACAATTAAAACAACTCGCCATGGTGCATCAAATGAAAATGATACAAGACATAGAGCAGCATAAGAAATATATATAAAAAATAAATAAAATAAAATAATTCACAAAATAGACAAACAAAATGGCTCATGCCACCATAAATAAATGGAGTAGAAGGTTCTGCAGGTACACAATACTTTTTTTTTCACAAATTCCGTTCTGTTTTTATGAAGAAATCTTAGAGTAAAAATGAAAATTCAAACATTTAAACATCAGGAAAACATGTCTGAAATTATTGAAATGATGTTTAAAACTTTTAAAAACTTTTTAAAGTTTCCTCCTTGTTCCTTGTTTCATAGGTCCTTATTCATAGGATTTTCCTTATGTTCCTTTCTTTGTTGGTTCTATCTCCTAAACACCCCTCCCCCATAAATAAATAAACAAACAAACAAACAAATAAATAAATAAATAAATAAATTCCCAGACCCATAGAGAAGCACTGGCATAGATGCAAAAAACAAACAAAAAAAAAAAGCAAAGGGGAGGGGGAAAAAACACATTCCAGTGGGGAGCACAGTTTTTCCCCAACCTGAAGCTGATCCAAGAGAAGTTTCTCATTTTCTAGTTCCTCCTTATTTCCCCATACACTTTGGATATCCTCTTAAGGATGCATACTTATTCTGACTTTTTTTAGTTCCATTTTATGTATTTACACTGATTCCTTGTTCATATTTTTAATTGCATTCTTACTTAAGGTAATAATAGTCCTCTGGCAGTGAAGGGATCTGAACTCAACCAGAGCAAAGCCATAATTAAAGAGCTCAATTTGCTCATGACCAGCTGAGATCTGCAGTTCCAAGCTAATGTACAACAAGAAGCAACAGTCTATACCACCCCAGTTTACAGACAATAACTAGTTTATGGACTTGAATCAGTGTTCTCATGGACTGTATACAGTGTTTGAGACTGTGTAGACTGTAGACTGTGTTCGAGTGAGCTTTTTCTAAGCCATGTATTAAAAAATACAAAAATAAAAAAATACAAAGACCCTGATTCACTAAAAGGTTTGCGCATGGAAAAAGACTTGATAACATCTAGAAAAATTGTGCAAGCTGACAGTACTAACAAGGTCTACAGAGGATTGCATCTTTCAAATGAGCAAAATAGCATGTATTTGCAGTTTTGCACATTTGCCTTAATGAATGTGGAATTCAGGGCATTTCTACCTAAAAGTGAAAACACAGAGTGGTGTCAATGCAAATCGATTAAATTAGCACCTGAAATGTGAGGTACTGCAGTCTGAATGTGATTTCGGGAACAGCAGCTGTATTCACAAATTAGTATGACTGAAAGGCAGTATTGTGTTTGTGGAAACATGTTTCCACAAGTTGAAAACAAAATGAAACTATTCACTATATCAGTTAAATTTACGCAAGTAGAACATACATTCTTTATTTTGCATATTTAAGATTTTCAGCAAATCTTGGAAGCAAATGTGACACAGACAGTCAAGAAACTGAAGCTGAAAAGAGATTGGCTTCTACAAACGGACAATGATACAAAACATACCTCAAAATCCACCATGAGCTACTTCAAGAAATGCAGGCTGAAGCTTTTGGAATGGCTCTCACAGTCCACTGACTTGAACATCATTGAAAATATGTAGGTAGATCTTAAACATGCTGTGCATGCAAGACGACCCAAAACTATTCCAGGACTAAGTGTTCTGCAAGAAGGAGTGGGTGAAAATGTATTAAACAAGAATAGAAAGGCTTCTAGCTGGCTACAAAATGCAGTTGCAATCTAAAGGTGGTGTTACTAAGTGCTGTCTTAGAATGGTGCCCAAACCTTTGCACATGCCACAATTACTATTTTATTATTTTTTTTAAAATTCATTAAATGTAAAGTAACTGTGCATTAACATATGAAGCATATGCATGCTTTTTTAATATTGTTTGCAGCAGAGGTTGTGTTTAAAATGCAAACATTTCAAATACCATTTTGTTTTCTTTTACCATTATTATCTTAACATTTGTTTTCAACCATTTTTGTTATTAGAATTCAGGAACATCTGTGAAACATCATGCTCAATGTCTCGTTGCATTTTTGTCTTTATTTTATTCTAAGGGTATGCATACTTTTCCAATCATGTGTACAGTGTGCAAAGTCACAATCACATTTTTATTTGCTAAAGGTGTGGCACCGCTACTCCAAAAGTGGTGGGGCAAAATTCGACGCTTTTAATGATATTTAATAAAATTTGAGCTACCAATGATATTTAAACTAGATATCATGTGCCACACCAAATACTGTAAGTAGAGAAATACAGTACATCAAGCAAATATTGTTTAAAATTAATTTTATTAAACAGTAAAGAACTCACAACATCTCAGAATTTGCCTTCTTATACAATACTAGGGTTACCTCAGTTACATTCCACTTCTA
This sequence comes from Pangasius sanitwongsei, assembly GCA_037576675.1. Classification (NCBI taxonomy): domain Eukaryota; kingdom Metazoa; phylum Chordata; class Actinopteri; order Siluriformes; family Pangasiidae; genus Pangasius; species Pangasius sanitwongsei. Next base: position 24,354,581 of record CM075004.1, on the reverse strand, counting down.
TGGAAAGTTATATAACGTTAAATTACATTACTCAAAATATTTAAAGAGACAGCATCTTTAAAATGCATTAAAACCCATGACCAACAATAATAAATGAATGAGCCTCCATATACAATACTAGGGTCAACAAACACGTCTTTAATGAACGTCACAGTAGTTTGATTTGACCCTGCACGCTTCATTTTGCATTTTACTCCTCAGGCAGATAATAACAGCAAAAACTTAGTTCACAAACTTAAATAGTACTAGTTCTAAAATATGTTATAAAAATCTAACACATGTTCATGTTCCACAATAGGCTGTTTGTCTGTTTTTCCAGCAAGCTGTACTTACTTTATTTGAAAAATGTCATTTGAGGAGTATTCCTGTAGAATACAGAATATGTGCGTATGTCACTTAAAATATTGAAAGGTTAGCAATTCTGATTGAACACACGGTCATTAAGCATCTGTGAGCGCCAGTGAGTGCCAAACCGCGGTTAACCCTTTGTCGCTCATAGGAGATTCCCTTTAGGAGAAATGTCCCACTCCTCAACTGAACTGGAAGTTTTGATTGGTTTTTCAACCGAGTCAGACGTGTCTGTTATTGCCTGAAGTGCTGGGTCACTGCCCCAGTAATTTGAAAAGTGCCACGTCAAATACCAGCTCGCCCCCGCTGCTCCGGTGGCCTTTGTTGTATTAACATGTTACATACTCATACTGATTCTCTGCTGGAAATTTACCTATTATTCCATAGAATACCAGAACCATGTGCAAGGAAGAGAATTCTGATCAAAATATGATTTTTTTTCTCCTGAATTTCTCTCTCTTCATGAGAATATCACTCTCATTCTTCTCTCATGTCTCATGTCTGAGTGTAAATTGAGTTAAAATGGGTCAGTGTCACTGCAGCAGCATTCTGTGGAAAACAAACAGGATTGAGGTAGCATAGATTTCCCCTTTAGTCAGAGGCTATTATAAGTAAAACACACCCACTGACACCATGACGTTTCCCTAAGCACATACAACCTGGAATTGAGATGGATTGAATTGGGATTATAGCTACACAAAATGGCCCATAATGAATCGCTTGAAAATGTTTACAAAAAAAAAATAGTTCTTGTGCAACCAGTTGCCATCAGAAGTCAGATAATTAGATTAATGGAGTTGCACTTAAAGTGGCATGTGACCTCAATAGAAATACATCTGTACCTGGAAGAACCCAGGGTATGTTAGAAAACAAGAATCAAAATAAATCCTGGAGAAAGTTCTGGAAAAGTATCAATCAGAGTTTGGTTATAAAAAAAGATCTCAAACTATCCAGCAGAGCACTATTGAATTTATCATTTAAAATGGAAAGAATATGACATAACTGCAACTCTGCCTGTCCATTAAAAGTCAGTGATGGGGAAAAGAGGGCATTAATCAGAGAAGCAGCCATGTCCAGTTCAATTCCAGATTTTGACACTACAAAATGTGGAAAAGTTCAGTGGGAGTGAATACTTATGCTGCTGCAGTATTATAAGCATTTGACAAAAAAGTGAAGATGTAAGCAGAATGGTGATTCACTGAAAACCATTTTATTGGGTTAATAAATTTATTTCGTATCTTTTCATTCATATGCACTATATGAACAGTTTTCAGCACATTCTATCACATTTAACCATTAGACTTGTGTTGACTATGCCAGTATGCACAAGTTGTAGTTACAAGTGTCTTGCAGAGGTGTGAACCTGTCACAGCTAGTAATTAATTATGTTTAAAGCCCATACTTTGTATGTGGTTCAAGTCTTCTGCATGGGAACAATTCTACTCAATTTATCTCAGTGCCCACTGGAAATTAGCAAATCAGATCTTAGTAAATCAGGCCAGTAGTATATATGTATAGGTACATAATAGATTACACAGTAAATGTATCATTTTTGCACATACACTCAGTGTTTATTCAACTTTCCTGGTGGAAATCCAGATCAGATTTTCCCAAATCAATTCTGAACTCCAGCTCCAGAATTGTTTTAGCATCCACACACTTCAAGTACACTTCAAGTACTTTCTCTCCTCCTCTTTCTCAGGTACTTCCCTCATTTAGCATATTCACTCTGTCCCAAAGCTGTAGAACATGTGGGTTGCAGAGACTAAAAAAAGCAAGTCAGAAAAAAAAAAACATTGGTCTTCATCCTCTCCTGTCTTGTAATACCTCTGGAGAATGGATAGAGAGAGAATAGGAAATGAAGTAGTTTCAAGTTTCAAGTGGAGTTTGTCATTTCAACCATACACAAGTACATAGTGAAACGAAACAACATTTCTCCAGGACCAAGGTGCTACATAAGACAAACACAGAACAACACAGAA
>CM075004.1:24340135-24352151 GCA_037576675.1 Pangasius sanitwongsei | reverse complement strand
AGGGGGGCAGCAGGGTCTTGATGTGCCTCATGACGAGCCTCTCGAAGCACTTCATGATGATGGGTGTAAGTGCAACGAGACGGTAGTCGTTGAGACAGGACACTGGAGACTTCTTTGGCACAGGAACGATGGTGGTGCCCTTGAAGCACGTCGGAACAACGGTGCTGCTCAGGGAGGTGTTGAAGATGTCTGTGAAAACATCTGCCAGCTGGTCTGCACATCCTCTGAGCACCCTGCCAGGAATGTTGTCTCAGTGATATTAGCTCAGTGATGGAAGATGCCAATATTTTCTGAAGCTTAATTATATATGGGTTCCTTAACACAGCATGTAGGAGGCTAGGAATATAAAGTCAAAATGTGAAAACATTAAGATGATTTAAATTCATGTCAGAAGACTAAACCAAGCACTTACTGTCACAGAGCTAAGCCAGGTTTTTATACATTGTAGGTTTGTGCAGTATAATATTATCATCCCTACACAATATTACTTTGCCACAATATCACAGATTGTATTAAACAGGGTGTCCCATAACTGTCCATATGTAGGGGACTATGTATGCCAGCAAAACGTTGGGTGTGCCTTTGTCAATGGATGTTCGTGGACTTCCACTTCGCGATTGGTCTGCAACACTTCCAGTCTTTTTGAATTTGTTAATAAGTTTGGCAGCAGTGTCATGTGTGATGTGCTTGCCATGTTTCCATGTTAAAGTCCATCGCAACCTTGTGACAGCTTCCCGATTGAGCCATGAGAATATGCTCTTCTTTTGTCAAAGGCATTCTTAAAGGCTGTCTGAAAAAAGTATATGATATAAACTAAGTATGAAACATTTTCGAAGACATTTTGCTAAAAAGTGTTAATTTCCTGTACGTATAGAGATTTTTCTGACATTCTGTTTACCGGACCTGCGAACTATTACACATTTTTTATACAAAGGAGCTATTCTTATGAGTTTTCACTCAAAAATATGCCAAAAGATCAGCATTTTTCTCCCCAATAAAACAAGCAAATTGACAGGTGAAACTGGAACGATCTATGCAGGTGTTTTGAACTTTCCAATATTAACAGACTCTTTCTGAAACTCTGCCTCTTCCCCCAGCTTATACGCTCTCACTTTCTGTCATGGTGAATGGAGAATATTTTGAGTTCATTAATGTGTAATAAAATCTATCACTGCTTGTTCAACTTCACATTATATTGATTAGTGAGGTCACTGGTCAAAAAGATGCAAAATGGCTCTTTCTGGCTTCGGTCGAAAGAAAAAAAAAAATTAAGAAACACTTTGGCCAAAAACGATTAAAATAGATATGACACTTCATTGTAAGCCTAACACTTAACAAATAAAGTTAATGGTGATGATAATTAGAAAATGATTACAATATGCTGGTGTTTTTTTGTTTTTTTTTAAACCGGTGATCCCCTGCTCTCTCCTGTACAACATTATGCATTACCAAAAGAGAAAATGTTGGCCATGTGAACATTTGACAACTAATTTGACAACTGACAACTGATTTCACTCAGCCGAGTTTTCACAAGTGCTGCAGTTTCCAACTGCAGAGATGTTAATATTACACACTCCTGTACATTCCTTAAGACTGAAATGGTGAGAATGATATTTTTCCTGTCTTGTTCAGGCTAATGGTTCTGGACAATTAAAACATATATCATGAAAGTTTAAAATTGAAAATTACAATTAGAGGAAAAAAAATCCATACATTTAACTGAAGGCAGCTCATTAGACCAGAGACCAACTACAGAGATTTTTTTTCCACCCACTATATTTACCTTCTCTGGTCTGATTATGGAACTGACTACATGGATTGTTTAATTAAAAAAAAAAAAAAAGCAAAAACGGAATGTTTAAAATACAATTGGCCATTGTACCAATGTACCATTGTAAGCTAGAAGTAAGCCATTTTTTAACTGGACCTTCACAAATTTTAGTTGAATAGCCCTGCACTACAAGTATAAATAGCTTTCAGTGAAACTAATAAAACTTTAGCGAGAATTTTCCCCTGTAAGATTCTTAAAATGCTTTTGAACAAAGTTGAATCCTTTTATGGAAGGGAAAAAATCTTGCTTTTCTCTAACATTAACTGCTCCAGAGTGCTAATCCATGTAGTGATAAAGCCACCAATAAAAAAAGGCTCGATACTAGGAGCTAACCTTTAGAGAGAGAAGTGTTTTTTCCCTTCTTCTGCTCCTTTTCTATCTGTGAATAAAGCTCCATCTCCGGTACAAGTAAATACTGCTTTTTATATATTTTTATAATTTTTGGAAGCTCCACATGCAGGGTTTCAGCATTACATTAATACATATATTGCATGAATACAGTTGATTGCTTTTATTTAGAAATCAGCAGGACAGGAATGGAGTCTTTCAATTAAAATCATATAATTTAAGACTTTAAAAAAAAAAAAAAAGTAGAAGCTGTTTTTTTTTTTTTCAATTGAGTGACGTGAAGTAAAAAGTGCATTTTTAAATTCCAAAGTTTCTTTCAGAAATAATAATAAAGTGAACATTTTTTATTGTTACTTCACATAAGTTAAGACACAGCCGACAGTGTGAGATGAGAACAGATGGCTCTCACCGAGTGTGTGCAGGTGTGTGTGTGTGCGCATGTGTGTATGTGTCAGTAGCAGTTGAGACTTAACTAGTGCTTCATTTTCTCAGATCCAAGCCACAGACCCAGACCATCCAGATCGATATTTTTCCCTTGCACACTTCATTCTCCATTTGACACACACTTAATCTCCTGCTTTTGTTTTCCCTGCACTTTTTCCTATCGACCTTCTCCCGATCCGCCTCCTGAATACATCAAACCTTAAAAGTTAACAAGTTGTCTAGGGAAATGGCATTCTGTCTGCATCCTAGAAGAAATGTCGGTGTGTAATGAAAGAGCGACGGCTCATTCACACGTCAATAGCAAGAAACTGTGAGAGTGATCACTCTCCTGAACACAGGACAAAGTGAACACACTGAGAGCAACATTACATGACACAAATTATTGGATGGACAAACTGTTTGAAGGACAGCGATCTCCAGTGTGCAAGAACCACTTGTGTATTGTGTAATGTATGTGTATTGTTAAGGTTTGGCTATGATATTTGTCATCATTTTAATTTAAAAAAGAGAATAAAATGTACCACCCTTCCAGAATGCTTATGATTTTTAACCACTCAAGGCTTTATTATTAAATACATAAAAAAAATTAAACATTTTAACTAGAATCCATCAGATACACTTATGTATAGTTTCAGTAATACATCTGCATTTCTACACACCTGTTAGATATAGACCGATCAGCCATAACATTAAAACCAATCACACGTGGTGTGAATAACATTGATTATCTTGTTACAATGGCACATGTCAAGGGTTGAGATATATTAGGCAGCAAGTGAACTGTCAGTTCTCAAACTTGTTGTGCTGGAAGCAGGAAGAATTGGCAAGCATAACGATCTGAGCAACTTTGACAAGGGCCAAATTGTTATGGCTAGATGACTGGGTCAGAACATCTTTAAAACGGCAGGCCTTGTGGGGTGTTCCCGGTATGCAGTGGTTAGTACCTACCAAAAGTGGTCCAAGGAAGGACAACCAAACCAGTGAACCAGCAACAGGGTCATGGGCGCCCCAGGGATCACTGATGCACGTGGGGAGCGAAGGCTAGTTCATCTGGTCTGATCCCACAGAGCTATGGTAGTACAAATTTCTGAAAAAGTTAAAGCTGGCTATGATAGAAAGGTGTCAGAACACACAGTGCATCACAGCTTGCTGCGTATGGGGCTGCGTAGCCACAAACTGGGTCAGAGGGCCCATACTGACCTCTGTCCCCAGCTGAAAATGCCTACAGTGGGAAGATGGTAAGCTGGCAGACAGTGTGTTGCTCTGGGCAATGTTCTGCTGGGAAACCATGGGTCCTGGGATTCATGTGGATGTTACTTTTACATCTACCACCTACCTAAATATTGTTGCATTGACCAAGTACACCCCTTCATGGCAACAGTATTATCTAATGGCAGTGGCCTCTTTCAGCACGATAATGCACCCTGCCACACTGCAAAAATTGTTCAAGAATGGTTTGACAAACATGACAAATAGTTTAACATTTTGACTTAGTTTCCAAATTCCAAATCAAGGATCGGTGGGATGTGCTGGACAAACAAGTCTGATCCATGGAGGCCCCACCTCGCGACTTACAGGACTTAAAGGATCTGCTGCTAATGTCTTGGTGCCAGATACCACAGCACACCTTCAGAGGTCTTGTGGAGTCCAGGCCTCAATGGGTCAGAGCTGAGCTTTGGTGGCACAAAGGGGGAAGTACACAGTATTAAGCAGGTGGTTTTAATGTTATGGCTCATCGATGTATATGGGCAGTTCAATACATTATGCAATTAATAATAATAATAATAATAATAATAATGGATAGTGGGATGATAAATCATTACGGTGTACAGTTACTACGATGTGGTAAAAGTAAAAGACAAACAGAAAGAGAGTCACAAGTGAAGAGGTAGAGGATCAGAATGAATTATAGCTGGATTATTGGTCTGGAGGGTGAGAAGAATCAAAGCAAAAGAAGTACAATACTGTGCAAAAGTCTTAGCCACCCTATGTTTTAGTACAAACTTTGTTATAGATTTTTATTTTACGACTTCTACATTATTGATTCAGTACAAAAACATTTTAGATTTCCAAACATTAGTTTTTCAGCACAAAATTAAATGTTACAGAAAAATGTGTGTATGTCAGTAAAGAAAGCAGCAGATTACATAAGAGACCACTTTTCAGACAGTCAAAGTCTCCAGATGAACTGAGGCTGCTTCTGCAAGATGCTCAGTAAAACTTATAAAACTGCACATACTGTACCTGAGACTACTATTTTTTTTTTAAGTGAAGGATCATCACACCAAATATTGACTTTGTTTCATTTATTACTGTTTACAGCTCTTTATAGCATTTTTAAAAACGTAAAAACATTTAGTTTCATTATTTTTGAAGGCACCTTTGCTCTACAGCATTTCTTTGCATATGCCTTAGACTTTTGCACAGTGCTGTATGTACTGTAGATGGAGAAGATGAAGCAGTAGAAAATTCCAGAAATTCCAGTTAGGTTGTTAGCACGTCAGTTACTTTGTGACTTCAGCCCCAAATCGTAATTGTGCCCACAAATATACAAGCACTTCAAGCAAAACAGACTGCATTCATTTATAACTAATGCTGAAAATAAGAATAATGAACAAGGTTGCCAAGATTGGAGTGACTTTTAGCCTAGTTTAGAAGATAGTCTCTTGCATAAGAATTTACCCCTTGAACTTCTCCACATTTTGTTGTGTTACAACCTGCAACTGCCTAGAATTACATCATGAATCTACACAAAATATTCCATAAAACTGCAGTTGGGGAAAAATAAATATAATTTACAGAATTTTATATACACACAAAAGATCCAACAATAATGCTTCATATTTACTATTTTTTCAATCGATTGATTCAATTGACAGTTGCTGCTTAATTTGGCAATACTGTTGATGGCTTCATGCTATTTGGTTGTACATGTCTTACATGAAGTTGGACAAATACTCTTTCTGTAGGAGTGCAACAATAGAGAATTTGTTATACGACAGCCAAGATAATGTGATTAAATAAATGCCTTGAGTTTTATGAATGTGAAATCAATAAAGAACAGCCAGCAGTGTGTTATTGACCTATTCAAGCTTTTTTGTACCCATAGCATTCTAGCATGAACATAAATATCAGGACTTTAGACACACTGCATGAACACATGGCAACAATGCTTTAAATAGATTTCAAGCATGCAGCCATGATGCCTGTATGAAGCAGTTACAGAAGAGTTCTGAGTTGGACTGCACTAATACTGAAATCTAAGATGTTCTCTAGGATGAAACTCCAATTGGTGTTAATCCACATGGGCCAATCACATTGTTTTTTTTTTGTTTTTTTTGTTTGTTTGTTTTTGGTTTTTTTTGTCTTAATTAGTCTTATTTCTGACAGGGAGATTACAATGAGACCAATGGCTTTACCATGGAGCTAAAGGTTGAGAATATAAGACCTAGGTTTATAATCTCTTTAAAAAAAAAAATAGGAGCTAAACTCACAAAACAGGAGGATACTTGTGGAGAGGTAAAGGGAAGCATATTTGGAGTTACCATTTCTCAACACTTGACAGTCACAGTGAAAAAGATCTGGGCAAACTGCTATTTAAAGGCTAATTATCATCAACAACCTCTTGATTTGAAAGGTGATCTAGTTTGTATTCCTTTGAGTCTTTGGAGTTGGAAAAAAAAAACCTGTCATCAAACTCCTTCAATGCACATTCAAATGCCCTTGTCCACTTGGAAAAAAAAATTGGAAGTCATTTGTTGAACTGCAACTGCTTTATCCTGATCAGGTGGTGGGCATGGAGCACATCCCAGGAATAGTGGCAGGAGGTGGGAAAACATCCTAGATGGCAGGCCAGTCTAAATATTTTATTTAGTATATTGTTACATGTGTATACAATATGTCAGAATTGTATAAACTAGGGGTTTGTATAAACAATGTGAAGTAGTGGATATACTGTGATTAGCAAACACTCCAATTTTTTGCTATAACTATAATTTTTTTTTTTTTAAATAGGTTAAGGTTTGCACTTCTGGAGAAATAATGAAATATTGTTTTGAAGTAAGAGATTTGACATCAGCCATACATACTGGTCCTCTGCAGTGGAACAAAAAACGTTTTTTTGGCAATTTTGGTAATTACAGATATTTTATTTATTTATTTTTTTAAATGTGTGTCCCACTGGAATTTATTTAAGCACATCACATTTTTGTATACTTTTTTTTCTTTCTTTTTATGTCAATACATCTATCGGAAACAGATGAATCCCATGGAATGAAAGACATCCATTGGAGTTTAAACATAAATTGTGACAATAAATAAATTTAAAACAATACATTTTAAAAAAAGATTTGACTCAAAATTAGCTAAAACACATTGCATAATGAAATGGAGAATAATATTACTCAGTTAAAATAAACAAATTATACACAAAATAATCAACAATATCAATGCTGTCCTTGAGCAAGTCTTTCAATCCGCATCTGCTCAGCTCAATTTTAAGTCACTTTGGATAAAAGCATCTGTCAAATGAACAAAATGCAAACATGTAGAAGAAAAAAGTTCTTCATTAAGGCACTCAAGCCTTAATGAAACCATGTGTGGAATATTCATACTTCATATGATACTCAGGAATGGCATTATGCACCAGTTACCTATTTGGCCAATTACTTCTTGGGTTGCTAGTTGTGGTGAGAAGACTTTACTCAGGACACACTATTCCAGTCAGTTGCTATTTATTGTATATTTGTCATGATCCACATTGCCATGCCTGTAGCTGTTAGAACTGTCTTGTCGTGTTGTATGTGTGTTGTTCTTTTTGTACTTGGTCAACTTGCACAGCCTGTATTTATTGTCTTGTATCGTGTCTATTTGTACTGTAACCTTTCCTAATTTGCACTACATGTTGTCCAGTGTATTGCACTGTTGTCACGTTTCTATACCGAGGCCATAGAGAATGCCACTTCATTCCATCATATACTAGTATATGGCTAGAATGTCAAAGCTCTCTTCTTTGCTCTGCTAGATCAGATGTGGTGCCTTTGATTAAATCACACTTGCAAGGACCCTGAAATTTCCACTAGTAGTTGTAGATCTCGACACAAATCCATCCATTAATATGTTGATGTGCATTACCTGAAAAAAGATCAACATCAATATACTTAACTTCTTACCCCAAATTCACAGTGGATGTGACATGTAAAGTGACATCAAGTGTCTCGTCAAGTCCTCAGTCCATTCACACGAGGCTTGACCGAGCTACTTTTCTGTACAAGATTCATTTATAATCTGTTTTTTGGCGACTCTCACATTTGATTCCAAGTTATAGGGGCATAATTACATTTCTGGTTATTATTCTGCCGGAGAGAGATAATAACTGTTTAAGGGTCAATAATTAATAAAATAAGTCTTGTCTGAGAGCTGCTGGAATCCACAACCCAGGTAAACTCTCTCATTTTCTAATTACGCTCACCAGTTCCTAATCATTACCTCCTTAGTGTCCTATATAAATATCCCTCACTTTGTAGCTCACATTACCATATAGGATATTATAATAGAATATAAGAACTCTGAAGAAATCTAAACCAAACTCCACCACAGCAGGTGTAGAGCCATGTGTTTTTGCCAAACTGTCATGCTGATAGAACAGACTGGACTTAAAGTGCCTAAAAACAAAAGAAATAGAAGTGCTCAAATTGCTAAGTCCTGTTTGCTATCTGCCAGCCAATGTAATATACTTGGTGTGAGCAGAGATCTAGACTCAGATGTCAAACTATTCTAAAATATTGGGCTCTACATTCATCTTTGCCTGGTTGGAAGTTTCACCTGACACACCCCATGTTATCTGTTTCATGTGAGATGTGGCTGTTGCATTTGGTTCTACATGGTACACCATGGTTGATTTGTTATGCATTCCCCAATCATTGGGATGACCATTTAATAATGATCAATCCTACTAGCTCATGCCACTTAGGGACCAAGGGTAAATTTCAGTCATATTCTGCTAGTTTGATCACAGGTGGAGCATATGCATAATTAATATTGCCCCTTGATATCCTGTTACCCTGGGTAACAAAATGGGTTTTTGTATTGGTGTTGTTTTGTTTCTCCTGCCACATAGGCTTTTTTAACTCCAGATTAAAGTTGCATTTCATTTTATTCACCAATTCCCACCTTACTGCTATTGTGCTCAACCCGGGCACTGTAACAAGGAAACCACCTGAAATGTGTTTTGTTTGTGCACTTTTCAAATTGAACCAAGACCCAGTCAGAGACTATTATACCACTACGACATCAACTTATCAAGACTACTAAATGACCTACCCATAAAATTCAACGAATAGTTAACCTGATTTGTATGCAAACTTTCCCAACAAAAGTGCCAGATATGTCGGCTGGTACCATGGGATTTCAACTTTAAAGAAAGATAAAAAAAATATATATATATTTCTCTGATTTGTTTAATTCTCAGATGTCCTCAGAATTAAACAATAGAACATCTGATATGTTAATATATTGAACTATCAAATGTTTCATTTTAGCATGTGTAAAATATTTATGTGGTCACAATACTGACTTTTACCATAATATTCATGTAAGAAATGAGTAAGGAATAGACCAGTGGAATAGACCAACTAGAATCAAGCATTCAACAGTGTTATGATGTTTAAAATTGTTGTGCAAACTTTCCTTTTGATATTGCCTCATCTAAATATCACATTGGTCCCATATATACAGTTTTTTTATACCTTTTTAATTGGTTTATGGGTCATCTTTCCTCAGCAAACACTGTGCAATGTGTAAACCTTATATTGTGTCTAGTTAGATGAGTGCTTAGTGACTGAGCCAATTTAATCAATTTAATTTCAGCAACAGTGTTAATGTACTGTGTCATGGTTCTTTACAGGAACTAAGGCTTGTCTGGTTACAGAATATGAGAAAAAAAAAGTTTGTGATTATAAAAACAGGCAGGGTTAATTTGATTAACAGAGAAATACAGAAGATTTAACAATATGATTTCTGCATTAATAGAGCAAACATCAGTAAACCACAGGCATATCCTTTCATTAGGCAGGGCTGAATAACAGCTTTCTGTGTCTGAATAAGTACAAACCTAGATAAAATGTTAATGTAAAAAAAGACAGCCATCAATTTTTATGCACTCATATTGGTCACAACCTTTAGAAGAGCGTCTATTAAATTAGTGACTCATCACAGTGCGTCAAAGAAAAATCCAATCGTCTGCCCAAGTCTATTTTTATCTCAACACTTTCATCACACATACTTCTTTTCATCAGTGGTACAGTCATTATCATCCAAGTCTATGGAACTGGCCCCACACTGACACTGTTACGGTCTGTGTTGTGTTACAAATAAAGAGACGGATCACAGGAACTGCTGCTGATGGAGGGTTTATTAACTTGGAGCATGCAGATGCTGGATGGAATAGAGAGAGAGTACAACAATGGGGAATGATTTCGTTCAGTGATTTTTCCACCTCTCCTCAGCGTGCTCAACGCAGGTTTTCGTAAACATCACAATAACGTATCAAAAACAAAATAAATGAAAACATGCTACCAACAACAGTGCAAAATAAATCGTTATACACATTTATCCAAACATATCATATAATCTTCTGCAGCTAATTTTAGAACAATTATGAATTAGAATAGAAAACAAATTGATAAAACATGAATAGAAAATCAAATGAACAATACACCATACCTGGATGGAATAGAGAGAGAGTACAACAATGGGGAATGATTTCGTTCAGTGATTGTTCCACCTGGACAGATTAAACACCAGTTAATTGATTAGCTAAAATCACCGTATTCTGCTAACGCACATACATACACCCAAACCGCTGTACTCGGTAATAAAATGATTAAATCTCATCCATCCACGCATAAAACGATTCCTAGTACATTTCTAGCACTCTCAACAATTAGATTTTTGCATGTTAAGTACTTAATAAAACTTCTGGTAACTTTTACAAGCTTATATTGAAGGAGCACCGCTAACTGCTTACCTCTCCTCAGCGTGCTCAACGCGGGTTTGAGGATGCAGCGCGGGCTGAACAGAAATGACGTCACGACGTAAAATGAATATAAAACTCTTTTCCCAAAAAGGACACAAATAAAGTACAAAACTAAATTATAACGTTTTCGTGAACAAACTAATATAAATACATGAAAATTGAAAGAAAGGATCATTAGTGAAATACATTAATTTGCATCGTGAGTACACGCTCTTATTAACATCCGTCACATCTAGTAGATGAATTTTAATTAATACATGCATTTACACAATGGATTTCTACACACACACACACACCACTTAGGAGTGGGCCAAGGAACACTCAAAACTACAATGAAAAGGATTACTAATTTAAAAGTGGCAGTTTAACACATAGTTAGCTATTAGAAAGAAGAAACAGGACCATCATTATAAATAATGGTTGCAGTGTCAAGGGGATGAAATTTCAAAGAATCCACTTTATTTTATGCATTTTCAGAGTAACAGGAAAAGGAAGAAGTGGACAAATCATTTGAAAAGGGCTACAATAAAAGCTTGGTGTTAAGAGTTAACCCTCAGACAGAGCTTGTGATTGCAAGCTAGCAGGCTAGCACTTTGCATGCTTTTTGTTTACCCAGCTAGCGTTCACCTACACATAGCACACTAGACTTACCGTGACATGTCTGGCCTAATAATAACAACTGCTGATGTGTAGCTGGTGCTTTATATTCCATTTCATGTAATTTGTCTTTTTTTTTTCCCCCTCTAACTTTCATGACTCCTCCAGTCTATCCTCTTTTATCTAGCTGGTTTATTCTGACCATAAATAATTCATTTTACTTGGATTATGAATAGAAGATTCTCAGTGTTTGCAGACTATTTTCTGGAGAAAATGCACTCATCCTGCTAATTTTACACAAATTGACAAGGCAGAGCAAAACTGGCATAGTCCTCAGTGCAATTAAGCTCCCTTATGAACTATTCAGGTTTATTTATTTATTTTTTTGTAAATTTTTATATTATTTACCCAAAATAATACTAATAGTACCTGTGGTTGTAGTTAAAGCAATTTAAATCATTTACCCATTTTAAAGGATTTGTCTTATCGACCAAGAAACATAAAAACACATCATGAAATGGTTGGCATGAGTTGATTTGCTGATTATTAAAACAGTCTGCCAACCACAGTGTCTACACAGTGTCCATAGACTGGTAAGTAGGTCTACTGGGGATTCATATAAATGGATTTTAAACAATAAAAAAAGAGAAAAAAAAAAGTTATAATTGGCTTCCACATAATCTAGCCATGGGGGTCACAGTCCAGTGACTTCTGTGCCGGTCCCAAGCCCGGATAAATAGAGAGGGTTGTGTCAGGAAGGG
>CM075004.1:24328208-24340035 GCA_037576675.1 Pangasius sanitwongsei | reverse complement strand
GATGCAGAAGATAGGGATAGGTGGAGAGTGATGATTCGCTGCGGCGACCCCTGAAGGGAAAAGCCGAAAGAAGAAGAAGAAGAAGAATTGGCTTCCACATACACTACTCACCTCCGTTTGTACTCTGAAAAGTCTCTTAATTGTAAGGGAGTATACTGTATATAGAGGGACAATATCATTAAAACAAAGTTATAGAAGAAGAAGTTGAATCAAAAAGTAAAGAAAAAATGTAAAAAAAAAAAAAAAAAGATAAATAGATAAAACTAAATACAAATCAACATTTGTAACAAAGTGAAAAACACTGCAACAAATGCCCATCTTAAGGGAAATTCAGACACGGGTATTAAAGAAAATTCATTTTAAAAATGAATGGAATTCAAACAGTGTAAATCATGACCAAACTACAATAGTGCTCTCACATACAGAACTCAACATTGCAGCAGGAACCATGTCAAATGAGGCCTCTGCTGAACAAGCCTTTTGATATTCTAAGGCTGATTGCTCATTGTAGATGACCAATTGCAAACACCTGTTCTCCTAACCTGAAATAAAGTGCTAAATCCAAAGAAAGAAAGGAAAAAAAAAAGAAAAAAAAAAAAAAAACACCACAGGGCAGGATTAGTCCAACCAGGAACATTAGAAATATATATATATATATATATATATTTGAATTTACACACATACCATTCAGTTAGTTTAATGAGACAAATAGTGACTGGCTTGACTGGAAGAAATCAAGTGCTCTGTGTGAATATCTTGATTATGTATTGAAAAAAATACACAAAAAATAAATGGAGGAAACCTCTCACATGTATACTAAACGAGCTGCAGTAACTTAAAAAAGCCCTAGCAGAAACTAACGGTACCCAATTAGTTCTAAATAACATTGAAATAAAATGATGTTCTGAACTTATGCTAGGGCAGAGGTATTGTGGGGCATGCCCTAGAAATGCAGGTGTAGTGTCCATGAGTTAGAAAACACCAAAAAATAAATATTTTAAACCTGACTGGATGTGGTGCCCTGGCTTTCTTTCACAGAAAATAGTTAATTACTGTGATTTTTAATTGATGAATGTTAAATAAAAACAATGTGTGTCTGACAACTATTTTTAAAT
Source organism: Pangasius sanitwongsei (assembly GCA_037576675.1). Taxonomy (NCBI): domain Eukaryota; kingdom Metazoa; phylum Chordata; class Actinopteri; order Siluriformes; family Pangasiidae; genus Pangasius; species Pangasius sanitwongsei. Next base: position 24,338,920 of record CM075004.1, on the reverse strand, counting down.
AAGTATGTAGTTAACATCAGTTAACTATATTTATTAGTGATACCACTGAAAAATTTCAGAACTAAGCTGAAAATTTTGACAAGAAAAAATTTTAAATGTTCAAAAAATTTTATGGTAATTATAATTGGACAGTGATTAAAAAAAAATTGCAACGACCAGAAACCATTCATGGTTGCACAAGGGACATTAGACAAGCAATTTGTAAAAGGAGTATAGAGAATGTACTGTAATGCTTCTTACTTACTTGTGCAAAGTGCGTATATTTAAATTGGAAGCTTTCTAATCGAAGGTTTTTGTACTGAATTCTTGCTCTCCGTCCTTCTATTTTTGGATTAAATATATTGTACATATAGCACAAACATCTGCTTCGTGCCATAAAGTTAATGAAAAAGCATAGTGAATTTGGACTTTGTTTGTGCAAAAACACTATTTACCTTTCTGTGGTGTGATCATGTGATGTGAAGGGCTGTGAGCCTTGTGCTTCTTGTTTATCCTGTACAATACAAATATTGCATGGGTTTATGAAGTACACAAACACTGTCCTTACAGATGGACTTTCAGAGCAAACAATTTCTTGATGGTCCAGTTTCACTCTGTAGGACATAAAAAGTGCTGCTGAATATTATGCAGCTTTTGGCTGATTAACTTTCCCAATCATCCTGTTATACAATACTTGCATAATTTTTAAGCTATAAATGTTGACTGCCAGAAGTATTTTAAGCGCATCAGTGCCAAGTCATCAGCTGGAGTTAGAAGCCCCCCCCCTCTGGCAATAGCAGTGGCTTTGTTTTGCTGAGTTATTCTGTAAATTTGCACTTACCATTCTGTATGTTTCTAGATTTCATGTTCACCTGCTACAAGTAATCCTCTGGACTAACAGTAGGTCTGCTTCTGCCGAGTGAATTGCTCATGATGTCCTATGCTGCTTCAGGATATCAGCAAGATACACCAAAGATAAATTTACAGCACCAAACATCATAAGAAGGACTTTATAGTCAATTTAGATCTTAACAGGCAATCACTGTAGCTTGAATAAGACTGTGATAATGTGCTCTAACTTTCTTTTCTTTTTCCTGGTAGGGATGCCAGCTGAACTAACTGAAGCTTCCTTAATGAGGCAGAGGGGCAGCCAGCCAGCAACACGTTAAAATAATGTAGACATTAAGAAAGCATGCACTAGTTTCTCAGATTCATGTATACTTAGCACCGTGCTTATTTTGCCTTTGTTTCTCAGATAAAAATAATAAATAAATAAATAAATGAATAAATAAATAAATAAATAAATAAAGTTTTAGAGATTAGAGATGTTACTTATACGGGTAACATCTTTACAACATCGTTACACCATAGTTGTATAGTTGCATAATTGTAATTGCATAAGTCCATAATTGTAGCTATTGGTTTCCCAGCTCTAGGATTGAAATCGGCTAACATTTTTTGTGGGGAAATTATTACAGTTTTTCATGTAGCTCATGTTTATGAAAGGGACATGCTCTATTTTCAACAACAGAGCATATATACCATTAATAATCCAAAAATCTTATATGTTTACATCAAAATTAAATATGCTATGCTAATATATGATTTAGTTGTTTAATAAATATGAATATAGATGGGTAAAATAGTTTTACTGGGAAATAAATAAATAAATAAATAAATAAATAAATAAATAAATAAATAACCTCGACATCAGGATCTGCCAACATCACTGTGTTCAGATGGTCTACATCTATCAGAGTGAATAAAAATGCATAGTTAATGCATAATTGCATGCATCATTTAGTATAATTTTGGAATACAACTGAGCTGACAAGAAAAAAAGCCTTACACCATATTTTCAAACACAGGATCTATACACAGGATCTATTAAATATGAAGAGCATGTCCATGTCTTAGGGATCATTAGTGATCACTCATATAAATAATCGGGGTTGCAGAGACTAGTGGACTAATATACGGTGAACTCTAGTAACTGCTGTGGGAACGTCCACTAGTCAGGGAAAAAAGTAGCTAACCGTACTTTGTTATTCTGAGAATATCAACAACTACAGAAGACTATTGTGGGAAAAGTATTTATTTATTTATTTGTTCTCCTTAGCTTTAATTAACCATTAACACTTTATCTCTTTGGATTTGGGGATGTGGAGGTGTGCACATTTTTGGTCACTATTGAGGCTAGAGTTGAACTTGGTGGAAAAACCTCCCATACACTGCTGGGATGCAATGTCTCTACCATCCATCATTAAGCTATAAGAAGCTTATTCTAAATAGAGTAATATCCATCCATTTTCTGTAACACTTATCCTACAAAGGGTTGCAGGGAGCCTGGAGCCTATCCCAGGCGACTCAGGGTGCCAACCCATAACAGGCACAATTGCACACACACCCATTCACTCACCACAGACAATTTAGAGATGCTAATCAGCCTACAACACACATCTTTGGACTGGGGAGGAAACTCCCAAAGCACAGGGAGAACATGCAAACGCTACACACACACGAGCACATGGCGGAGGCAGGAAACCCCCATCGCGCCCCATTAAATTGATTTACTTTAGTCACTAAAAGTTTAGCCTAAAACACATTGAAACTGGATTTAATTTGTAAGCTGTCTATGGCTGTTAATTGTGCAGTTTGATGCATTATGTGCTGCCTAAAAATAGCAAAGTCCTGAAAAGGTTTTTGCTTTAACTATGGAAAAGATTAGCTGACTAACTTTGTTAAATTACTTCTTGACTAGTAAACCTTATTAAACCCAACCACTTACATATACAGTGCCTTGGGAAAGTATTAAACCCCCCTGGAATTTACCAGATTTGTCTGATTAACTGTTACGTTCTGGGGTATTTTCTCTCGCCCACCCTCTCTTTCTCTCTCTCTCTCTCTCTCTCTGCAGCACTGCCTCATTGGATAACGTTCCTGTCCGTCTCGATTATCCTCGCTGATGTCATTTGCTGTGACCACCAATCAACCTCTGACCCCGCCTATATAAAAACTCATGAGGAGTTGTTCTGGCTGTTAACACAAAACCCAGTTGTACCTCTGTTTTCGTTATTCCAGCTACGCTGCCTTACTGTGTTTTTTTTTTTTGTTCTTGTATGTCATTTGGTCCGTGTTTCCCACGCTTTGTTCTAGTCACTTGTTTGTGTAGTTAAACTTAGTGTCCGTTATGCTGGTGTGTGACTTTGTTAGTGTTGGGGAAAAGTGGACAGGTAAGTAAGTCACGTAAAATACATTGTACAGCACGTAGGAGCACACATTAGACACATTAGGTTAGGAGCGAGCACCACCCTCTGTACGCTTTGTTTGGATAGATAGAGTAGGTTAGTTAGTGCGTCCTGGACGCTGAAGACTTATTTTGCTATCTTTTGTTATAGTTAGGTTAGAGGGCTTGGAACTAGTTAGACTTGTTTTGTTTTGTTCATTTCTTTGCTTTGGTGCCAGTCACGTCCCTTTTGTGTCTTGGTACTTGTTACTGTAAATAATTTGTAAATACTATCACTATCACTCGGCACCACACACACTTCCCCTTGTATATAGATAAATAAATCGCCTGGTTGATTTGTACTACTTGTTGATGGTCCCTGACTACACACACAACTGATATTTTTTAATAATCAAATAAGTGTTATTCCCCACATACCCCTAGACTAATTGGGGTTGTAACATTATCAAATGATAGACTTATTTGTCCTGTCAGTATTTTAAAACACGTTCTCTTTTTAATGTCAAAATTAATTATTGGTCAGCAAGTATTTCAAGAAAGAATAAAACTGTTGCTCAAGAAGAGCCATATGAAAGCATGAGAGTGACCCAGTGAATGTGTTTTTTCACTGTGATGAGACCAATTTCAAGATTTTTGTTCAAGACAAGTTTCAAAGTGCTGTGTGTGGTGCAAACTGAAGATAACTGTATACAATCCATACCTCAATTAACACCATCCCTATAGTGAAATATGGTGGTGGCAGCATCATGCTCTGGGGACACTTTTCACCCTCAGAACCTAGGCTTCTTCTCAAAATTGAATGGAGAATTTTTGGAGCAAAACACAAGGGGATGTTAGAGAACCTGCTTCAGTCTGCTAAAAAAAAAACTGTTTGGGAGAAACTTCACATTTTCACATTTAAGCAGAACAATAGGGCCAAAATGCAGGCCCGAAACTATGCAGGAGTGGTTAAAATCAAAAAGGTGAATATTCTACAGTGGCCAAGTCAAAGTCCATTGAGAATCTGAGGCACTGTTTGAAAATTGCATTTAACAGACATCCATCCAACCTGAAGAACCTGGAACAAATCTGCAAGGATGAATGTGTGAAAATTACTCCCCAACAGTGTGCAAAGCTGCTAGGAAAGCAGTTATCTTCATTAGAGGGATTTTATCTAAAAGATTAAACAACTCTATTATTGTTTTATTTACATTTATTCTAATTCTTATTCATATTCTTATTATTTTCAACATTTTTAGAACTCAAAAAGAGGTCCAAAAAAGGACCCCAACTGTAAAATATAAACAGTAATGAGAATCAGGTTATAATGCAGTACAACTTTCAGTTTTGTTAGTGTAAAAAGTGGCTTCACAATGCTTTTAACACTCTGTCTGATTGTGTCTGTTGGGTCTCTGCAGTCTTATCAGTTTTTCTGTCAGCCTTACAATTTTCCAGCTTATCTCCTCCTTCCTTATTACGATTATTCTGATCCACTCATCCATTTTCTCTCATCCATCTCAGAGAGACGCTACACTCTCTCTCGCCTGTCTGATTTTATCAATCTGTCTCAATCAGAGTGGAGGAAAAGGGAGAGAAACCGTTCTGAAGTATCATGATGACTTCACTGCACATCCAAACTAACAAGGTGCCGGCGTGATAGCTGTGTTTATACAGAGGGATCTGTTTCATTCACACTCCACACTAATTTCCTTTCTCCAAAACCTGAGAGTAGTGTTCGGTAAAGTGAAGGCATTGTGCAGTGTGTTACATGGTAAGATGGTTTCATTTGTCTTCGTTTTTATTAAACAGGGATGGCTCCTTCTGTTTGTGCTGCTGCAGTAATGAGATGCTAAAAAAGATGGGATTCGCTGTAGCGTGACGGTTTGAGGTGAAGAATGCCAAGATACGGAAACGCATAAAACAGCAGAGAACAAACGCTCTGTCGTTCCTTTAGATGTACTGTTCAATCGATCTGTTCACTACCTAATTGCACTTCTGCCAACATTGAGAATACAATCTCTTTTGCAAGGGAGCCAGAGCAGATAGAACAAGTGATCATAATTAACAGAGCCAATATTCACACATCAGAGCATCTGAAGCAACTTTTCAGACATTATTGTGATTCAGAGTTAATGTCTTAACAATTAAAAATCAAAACTGATAAAAATCTAAAACCTGGTAATGCATAATGTGGTTCTTTCATAATTTTTCATAGCTGAATATGGTCTAATCATGTGTTACTGTAAACGAAAGGCCATTTTCAGAGATGTATTACTCTTTCAGAGGGAAGGAGTGATTATTAACTACAAATGCTATTTATATTCATCATTACTGAAATGAAGAGAAGATGAATTGCACATTAAAAATAAATTAAATAGTGAACACTTTAGGATGTTTAAACAAACACCAAAATATAATTTTCACATGTCTCCAAAGCACAAAGCATAGATACGTATATTATGAGCATAGATTACTATTTCCTCCACTTCCTGTTTGTTCAGTTATGGTGCTTCCCAAAGCAGCCAAACTCTAATTGATATCTCTTTGACTTCTTTATACTATGTCCTTCAGCCTGTGACCCAGAAATTGATTCCACCCAGAGGGATTAGGAGACAGGATGCAAGAATCGAGGAAAGGAAATGAGGAAGCACAAATGCAGAAATAAGACACACTCTTTGGGTGCTTTCACATACTCAGTAGTTTGTCTTTTGGAATCAAACTGGTGTGGTTCACTGGTGCAGAAAACAGCAACCACACTTACAAACATCTGAGTGAGGTGGTCTCGGTCTACTTCCAAGTGAGTTCTAGTGTGCTTTATTGCAATGAGATGGCAATTCAACACTGAATCAACCAGATGCAGGACGTCAAGCAAACGTGCTGTATTTGGATTACATGCACACATTTCTTTTGAAAGCTTCTAGACATACAAACTGAGCCAAAGGACAGAGCTGTAGTGCTGCAGAAATGCAATGTTTTCTATATATATATTGGATTAAATACACAACACTAGTTATTTATATATAATAAAAAATGAGTATGTTTTTAGCCCTACATGTCCCTCAAACTTGTTTTGTGCAGCAGGAAACCAAACCAAATAGCAAACAAAACAAAATGATCAATTTCACTTGGCAAAAGTATGAAAAAATATATTTTTACAATGTAATTCCTTCCATCTTCTTTTTATTTTTCCATGGCATTTCAATGCTTTTTTTTTAAATGTTCCTGATATTTACTCTTGGCTGCCTCTTTGGCATTTGAATAGAGAATTGCTTATACTGTTCTCTGACCCTCACCCTGGGTTCAGACAATGACTATAGAAAATGGCCCATAAAATTCAGTGGCTGGATCAACAGAGCTCTCCAGAGTCCTCATTGTAACAAGAATGTATTTGGCTTTTCCAATATCATCTTAATCTCTATTTTCACCATTTCTTCATTATCTATGAATCATTAATTACACATTTAAAAGCTTTACTACTCAATATTAAAATGTGCAGTATATTCGTATTTGCACTATACAGTATAATGGATCCAAACATCCTGTTGGGGAGGTTAGTATAGAAAGAATACATAAAGTGCTAATTTAAGTACTTCATGAAGAGTTAAGTTTTTTGTCTTTGTTCGAAGACAGCCAGTGACCCAGCTGTTCAGACATCAAGGGGAAGTTCATTCCACCACCAAGGTGCCAGAACAGAGAAGAGCCTTCATGCATGCCTTCCTTGTTCACATGAGAGATGCTAGGTCCAACCAAGCAGTGCTAGAGGACCAGAGGGAGCGTGGTGCAGTGCAGCATGTGATAATTGCTTTAAGGTAGATGGGTGCTTGTCCATTTTTGATTTTGTAGGCAAGCATCAGTGTTTTAAATTTTGATAAGGTTGAAAACAAGTTATTTAGCTGCATTCTGGATCAGATGTAGAGGTTGAACGTGCCAGGAGCAAGTTGCAATAGTCCAATCTTGAAATGATAAAGGACTAAACACCTGAGTGGCCTCTCTGGACAGAAATAGACACATCCTTCTGATGTTGTAAAGGAGAAATTGGCACAAGTGTGTCAGTTTGACAACATGAGAGGAAAAGGACAGTTGATTTTCCATGATTACCACAAGGTTGCATACAGTGAAAGATGGTTAGATCTGAGAGATATCCAGGGAGACCCTGCTGTTGGGACACATCTTCTGGGATGAACAGCAGTTCAGTTTTGCTGAGATTTAGCTTCAGGTGATGATCATCATGATGATCCATGATGAGATGTCTGCCAGACATGCTGAGATCGGAGCAAAAACATGAGTGTCCAAGGGAGGAAACGAGAGGATAAGCTGAGTGTCAGCCACATAGCAGTGGTATGAAAACCTATGTGAGGATATGATCTCACCAAGAGATCAAGTATAGAAGGGAAGAGACAAGGACCAGGCACTGAGCAAACAATTGCCATGCTGTGCCATGAATTCCAAGAATGCTGAAGATGGACAGGACAGTCTTGTGTTCTAAATGTGCTAAAAGGACAGACTGTGCTAAATGCTGCTGAAAGATCAAGGAGGATGAGGACTGATGACATTGAGTTGATTGTAAATGGTCCGTTCAAGGATTTTAGAAAAAAAAAGGGAGACGTGATACTTGAATGCAATTGGTACATGACCAGATGTCATGCAGTCATTAATGATAGTAGCGATGAAGGGGAGGCAGTTGCATAGCACGTCCACCAGGAACAAGCATGATGGTTAGCTAGGGAATGTTTGACTGGTGACTTTCATTTTGTCAAAGTGTAGATGTATTAGCAACAAGGCTATGCTTTGACAGCTATATTTACAAACCTGAAACAAAATTCGATAAATTCACTTATGAAAATGCCGGGTTAGTCCCAAAATAATCAGAGCTCCAGTAGAGGCAATTAACAACATTTGGTGAAATCCTGATTAATAGCACTTTTATTTCTACTAATTTAAATGGGTTTGTGTGTGTATTTGCAAATTATTGCCAATTTGTTGCATGAGTTATCAGTGTTTAGTGTTTAGCAAATTTGGAATAAATGGGGTTCTGGTCTACCTGAAGCTGCAAAGATCCTCATATCTACTTAGAACACTTATATCAGTGGATAATTTCACCTGGATACTGTAGAATTGTCCCTAAAAACTGAGTTTAGATAGATTTCTGCAAAGGGGCTTTGTGATATCTATTGTTTAAAGCACTATGCAAATAAAAACTTTATTGATTCATCTTGGCAACCTTCATCTCTATAATCCCTCTCTGCCCCATGCACACCCCTAATTTTCTGAGAATTGAACTGAAAAAAAAACACTTTTAATCATAAAAAATGTTGATTAATAACAATTAGATTAAACAGAACAAAAATGACTGTAGATTAATAGACTATCACTCTTGCATTCTCTTTTGTTAATTTTTCGTTCTTGTACACTGTGAAGTTGACTTTGTTTGAGACTAGTCAATAACATCTAAAAAAAAATAATTGCACTGTTACAGCAGACAGGTTTATTAGCTGTCATTAAATATATGTGATGTGGCACAAACATTGGCCTCACACTATGAAAGGCAGAATGCATTATTTTAGCTGTAGCTCAATAACTCAATCAATAAAATGTGTTATTTTAGTTGTAGTTCGATAACTCATTCCCATCAGCAATCACCGAATCAACTCCAAAATTGTCTAATTCATCACAATTAAGGTGAAATTACAGATTTAAAGTTCTATTGAGCCTTATATTGAGCCACTTTCTGTTGCTGGGTGAATAAAGTCGAACCGGTTTGATCAAATGCTGTTTCTTCCTGTGAAGAAATAATAACAATAAGAACATTTGCTCAGAGCAGCTGATAGCACTCCGTCAGAATGGGTTTTGGTGGCCAAGTAAGATGCTAGAATTTAAGTGGATAATTTATTCATATATCATTATATTTGTAAACACACTTGCACTCATGTTCTGATGCGAGTATCCTCCTGACTTAATCAGGTCCAACTTCATCACAAATTTTGCGTTATAGATGCTCTCGATAATGATCAATTTATGATTGTTGATTGTCAATTATAAATCAATGCATTGATCCAAATCGTTGTATCATTACCCTCTTATATGGCAGCATATTTATGAGGGTTCTAGTTAGCTCTGATAAGATTCGAGAACCTTCTCCCAATTAAATGGCTTGAAAACTGTTATTCCGTATGTTGAAGTCAGAGGGATGGCATGTTGAAGAGTTTGATTGATTGATACAGCAGTAAATAGCATTCAAGATACACCACACCCCCTGCCCAATAAACAAACAAAACATAGTTTAGCAAACTAGCTAAATTACTAACTAGTTAAACATTAGTTTAACTAATTACAAACTAGCTAAATACTAATTTATAACCACCGTTTTCACACACACTTATTGACTTTAAAGAGTGTAATATTTGTAACGCGGCAAGTGCCTTCTCAGGCAGATCCGCAGCCACCTGCACGGGCTTTTATAACACGGCGATCTCAGGCAGGTAATCAGCGTAAATGTGCAGCACCTGGCCCCGCCTCTTTATAAGCCCATAGATCTGTGCCAGGTAACAGAGCAGCGCCATGCTACTCTGATTGGTAATTTTCGAAAACGTAAAACAGAGGTTTGGTTTGGTAAGGAAAGGAAAGGAAGAACTAAAGCGTAAGTGAAGTAGGCAGAAAACTAAAGAGGAGGATAGATTGAGAATCCTCACTGTGAGATAAATATTCGGCTCTCTTAAATTAGAAATTGAGTTGCGCTGGCCACAGCGCTGCGGTGATTTTGAGTTGAGCCGTTGGCTCCGCGTTTCCCCCGATCAGTTTCACAAGCAATACAACTCTCATTTAAACAATCCCATGGAGTTGGTTTAGCAGCTAACGTTACGCCCTGGGGTTCATAATCTCTCTGATTCGTTTCCTGCTCAAGTCGTGTCGCATTTAAGGCGGATTCTTTTTTGATCCGTCTCCACACTTGGTTCCATTCCACACCATATACTGTCCTCCCGGACAAGCGAGCCCTGCGCGACGCTCTTATACATCCTATCACCTAGCCCCATAACACACATACTAGATAGCTAGATGCTGTATGTTTTGTTGGATAACACCACAGCTTCAGAGAAGCAGACTACTTTTTGTTCCCTTGGGCTAAATATTACATTTTCTGATAAATAACTTAATGTCAGTAATGTGTTTGCTTTTTGGTTGTTTTGCTAGAAATACAGCATTTATCACAAAGAGCTTAACTCTTAAGTGCAAATTTTTGTTTGACAGTTTTAATATAGGCTTTAAACTTCTGCCTCTAGTAAAGTCAAGTGGGTTTTATTTGTCTTTACTACATATAACTTGTATAAACTGTTTTTGTTTCTTTCAGGACCATGGGGCAACATAGGATTATACAAAGTGCAAATAAGTGACCATATAAGAGGAAAAAAAATACATTATATATATATATACACACAACCCCTGGCAAAAATTATGGAATCACCACACTTAGAGGATGTTCACCCAGCTTTTTTACTTCATAGCAAACAAA
>CM075004.1:24292497-24307507 GCA_037576675.1 Pangasius sanitwongsei | reverse complement strand
AGTTAAAGCACATCTTGTTCGTTTCATTTGAAATCCATTGTGGTGGTGTACAGAGCCAAAAATGTTAGAATTGTGTCCCAATATTTATGGACCTGACTGTATGTTTTATTTGTTAAATAACATGTCTCTTTAATTTGTTTATATTAAGTCCCTGTGAATGAGTTGTGACTATAGAAATCATAAGCATTAATATAAACCTGTGATTTAAATTACAGCCAGATCCACAGTCAAATTCACAGTCAAATATTAGTCGACACCTTCTGACCAGCTACATTTGAGAATTCACATCTGAGAATCTTCCGCTACACTCTAAAAATTTTGGGGTTAAAAACAACTCAATTTGGAAACCCAACACTGGATCCAATATGGAACAATCCAGCATGAGTTGCTTTAACCTGGGTTAGGATGTTGAACCAGCACGCTGGCTTGATTTATTTTATTTTTTTTAACCCAACATGTGGGCCGAAATGACTGCACATTAATGGTTCCAGTGTATGCGTTGCGTAAGCAGCTTCTTTTATATCAGCAAAAAAGAAGCTTCCAGCAGCACTTTTTCTGTACAAAAATACCTAGTGTGAAAGCAGCCTTACTCAACTAAAATATAATAATTGAATATCATAACTGTGCATATTCTCAAATTACAGTTGATAAATATCAAATGCAGAATCTGAATGAACTTGACTCCAGTGTGGGTGATAATACAACTGTATTGGATAAACCACCTTTAGAGAAAAATTTGAGGTAATTTTCGTCTAGGTAGAAGTAACTTTAATAGTTATGTAGCAGGCTAATGAATGAATGCTAATGGTAAATTTAATTATGTAAGAATCTATCTTTACAATCTTTAAAAACGTCATACAAAAAAATGCTAATTTGTCTTATTTATTGCATGAAGCCAGTTTCAGCCTATTTCACACATTTTGTCAGCAGGCTAACAAGCCAAACTACACATTAAAAATGCTGCTTACATAAACTCTAGTTAATACAGCAATACAAAAAAAAAGGGAAAAAAAAGTAAATTTCTTAAAACTGCAATTGATTATTTGCACATTTTTACTTAAAAGTGCTTCTGGTGCTGTTCTATTTCAACAGGCACAGTAGAAAATTCCAGAAAATGAATCTTGACACTGCGTGCCTGTTCCCCTTCCAGTCTGGATCCCCAAATCAGCATGCTCTGTTTCATATTAGCAACCAATCAACCTAACTTCCTGTGTTGACCCAACAAGCTAAAATCTGTCAAATGGCACGAAAGTCTTATCAAAACTATGGTGCACCTGCCACTCTCTGACATAAACCCGTTATTGTGGAGCTATTTGAACACTTCCTGCATGGCTGTGTTGGATCACTGCCCAGTTATAAATACCTGTTATCAACGATGTGTGCTTTAACACACTATTCAGCTGAAACACCAGTTGGGAGTGTGGAAATGGGATATGGCTTGGTGTTAAATTGCCCTCAGAGCCAGCAGACTAAACATGAAACAATGCTTTGTATTTTGTGTTCTGGATGATCTGTTTGTTATTTTTCAGCAAATGGCCAGCTTGAAGCTGTTTCTCTTGTAAACTATAATAAAGCAGCACAGGGTGATTTTGTAAGGAATTGTAGAACCATTTGTATCTGCAGCTGACCTGTAATATAAAACATTTACCTTGTAATAAAAACACACATCCGGAACTTGGACTGAAGATTAGCCTGATTGTTGTTTTCTTGTTTGTTTTTTTTTTTTTTTGGCTTACGCCTGCTGTTTAAAGATATGCAATTTACCCCATGTGTATCCAAATAAATGGTACCAAAAGAGGATAAGTTAAATCCAAAGGTCATAGGATTTGCAAAAAATCAAGTCTGACACAATGCAAGTAAAGTAAAGTAAAACAAAGTGCGTAAACAAAATGGCTGCTGTCTCTTTGTCATCGTGTCTACAACTTTAAAGGCTAAATGTGCATATTGCTGTGTTTGAATTAAATGGGAAGTAGGTAGTCTAAAGTAGGAATTACGTCATTTTCAAGCTACAAAGTGGGGAAAAACATGTATACCTTCATGAAAGTGTGTTTTGTTTTGCGTCCATGTTGACTGATCTAAAATAAATACTACTATAAACTTTTAAAGTGATATTTTATGTTGACATGATGACTTTCATGTTGACGTGATGATTTTGGTGTTGACATGACATCATATGCTGAACTCAGGAGTGAAGAAACCCTCCCAACTTTCTGAGTAGGAATTCCGAGTTGAAGGGCCATTTGATGAAGTGCCATTTTGTTTTTCCTAGTCAGAGGTTGGAAATTCCAAGTTATTAGCTGTAGTTGAACTCAGCATATGTACACAGGCTTTAGATGGGACAAAAGCAGAACACCAGGAAATGATATCATGACACAGGCATTCAGAATACACATCATACAGGAAAGTCACACAAACTTTTGTGTTTTTATAACCCTCACATATTAAAGTCTCAGAAAAAGGGTATTAAATTGTACCTTTCCTTGTCACTAGAATAGTACAGTTAACATTTGTATATTTAATATGTATCTTTGTTTTCACAGGAATTTTTATGTGATTGATTTATATTCACATGATCTTTTTTTTGACTGATCCATTTTTTGTCACATGATTATTTTTTATACAAGATTCATTTATTTTCACGTGGTTCTTTCAGGTGATTCATTTATCACATGATTCTTTTCACATTTTCCATTTATTTTCATGTCATTCATTTCTGTATGTGATTCCACATGTGAGTTATATATGTGAGTCCATATGTGAATGCCATGAATTTGTCCCCATATGTGATTTATTTTTCAAGTGATTAATTTATTTTCATATGTCAATTCTGACATATCATATTGGTCACATGATGCAACATTTAATTTTTCCATATCTTTTTTACACGATTTCTTCATATTCACATGCTTTTTTTTTCACACTATCATATTGTTTACATGTTATAACATGTTTACTGGAATTCACATGTGCAGTTTCATAGCATAACATTTTGAAGTGCACTTTCACCTTTTTTCATGTGCTCACATGTTCATATAAAAAATTAAACATGAGAAATACATGATATTATGTAAAATGTATATGATTTTCCAGTAATGGACAAACAAAAATACAGCCATGAAGGAGCAGAGTATAACATGTTTCACAGTTGAAGTGTGCACTGTACTCATACATGAACAGTTCAATAACAATAAACACTTACTGTGAATAACTGCTAGTTAGTGTTCATGACATTTTACACACTGGTAGAGCTAATATGCATATTCCAGAGTGCATTACTGAAAATAGTAAATTAACATTAAATGTTAAAAAGTAGTATATGTTTCTGAGAAAGAAGAGGAAAAAAAAGAGAAAGATTTAGCTGTAACTGTCACTCATATGAAAACACAACAAAGAATATTAATCACATGACTTTAACCTTTATCTCTTTTCTTATTAAACCCACACTGTGTCCTTAACAGAAAAATAAAAAGAATGGAAACAAAATACATATACACACAAAACCGGAGAATATGGGAGGTGGAAATTTCTCATGCATTACACATGACACTAATGGTGTGTAATTATCTGTAGGCTCATGGAGAAAATTAATAATATGAATTAAGAAGGCTTTTTTTCCCTTTCTGTCTGCGTGTCTTCTCTCTCTCTCTCTCTCTCTCTCTCATTTATATCTTTCCCTAGCTTTAAAGTTTTGTAGGTCTAGATTTTTTTTTTTGATAGCTGCCTGTATGAACAAAAAAAAAAAGTGATAGTGATGTGATAGTAATAATTTCAACACTTTTTATTTCCTTACACAGACCTATCATTCTTTATTAATATGAGTCTAGTTCAAAGTGTTTTGGAAAATTAATTAATTAATTAATAATAATAATAATAATAATAATAATAATAATAATAATAATAATAATAATAACCAAGGCCCATGCCATGTTTGTTAGATCGAAGTAATTCAATGTTCATTTGATTGATTGATTGATTGATTGATTGATTGACTGAGCAACATCAGTTAACAATTTGTGTTAGAAACATATGTTCCTCTTTGTAATACAGTATAAGGCAACACTGAAAATTACAATTGTTTTTATTTTTTTTTTCCCTGTCAACAGGATAATCCAATATATTTAAATTGTAAACTGATGGACTGTATTTGATTAAAAGCTATTTTCTCTCTATTATGTGGATCAGTATATTATTCATTAAATTTGGACCTGGGACGATTAATATTTAGCTATAAAATCTCTTGATAAAACCATGTCATTTTTTATCTGTTATAAAAAGCTCTGCATTATAAATAGACTGGTAATGAGGACATTTCATTTTTGTCTTTTTTTTTTTTTTTTACACACCTCACTGGAACTTAATTGTAACTATGTGCTATATATTCACAGACACCCATCTTCTAAAAGAGGTTGCCTGTTAAAGGAGAAAAAAAATGTAGGATTTATAAAGTTTAAAGCCAATTAGCTTAACCCAGAACTATTTTAGGACTTGCTAAATGTGTGTGATCCATTTATCTTGTTTGAACTTTTATAATTCAAAACCTATGTCAAAGGGCTCATCTAAGAATAATAATTAAAAAAGGAAATGTTATACTTTCACCAATAGAGCCTTTTTCAATAAGACCAAGTGTACACTGCAGTGACTTTAAAACCCAAATGTTTCAAAGGCTTTGCTATTAAAGCCTTGTGCACACTATACACTACACCTGTTTAAAACCTTAAAAAAGTGTATAGATATTTTCCATTAATGCACACCACCATATTTTAAATGTCTCCCTGCTTCTCTTATTAGTTCATATTTTCAGTTGTTACGCAGTATCTGAAACCTAAAGTAACAGTATTTCCATTATTATTATTATTATTATTATTATTATTATTATTATTACTTCTCTGTTAAAATATCAATTGCAGACATCACCTCTATTGTGTTCCACATCAAACTTTTGTGGATTAAACTTTTGTGTTAATTATAATAATTGAGGCATGTAAGTAGACACCCCAGTGAACTGGGACCATCTGGTCATGAATGTTAAGTCATTTTGCCTCTAAACACAACTCTAAACTTCATCTACACAACCTTGTCCAAAGATGTGGGTCCACAAAAAGCTCTGAAGTGTTCTGATGGGCTGAAAGAAATAGAGATGATGTCACCTAGAGGAGCATACTGATGCACTCTATTCAGGAGGCAGTCATTAAAAGATGACAACAACATATACAATGTAATAAATGATCTAGGTTTTGTAGGTGCTAAAACGAGACTGGGGAAGATGTTAAGGGTCATGTGGAAGGAAAGGAGGATGTCAGGACAAGGTAGAAGTCCAACGACCTGTCACATTTCTGAAGTACATGGATGTCACACTGTATATTTTCCCTCTCATAAAAATTTGATTAAATATACAACCGTAAAGAGTTCTTCAGTTTTAATTCTCTGTAGGGAAGCTCTTAAAGATTTCCAGGTAGAACATCTTCACTAAGCTAAGAAGCTCTAACTAATTGTTTTTTTTTTCAAAAGTGTGTCTTTTGGGGTGTTTATGTCTTTGCAGTTTTTTGCACTGTTGGCTCGAAAAATGTTGAATCTTATATGTTAGTGCTTTATATCTTATAACTTATTTTTCTCATTACGTTTTATGGTCTCAGTGTTACACTCACACCATTTATATGGAGACATCAGTTTCATTCACACTCTACACTGATGAGAAGAAGCTAACTGAGAGAAGCTTTCAGTAAAGTGAAATACTGAGATGGTTTCAGTTGTCTTAAACAATCTATTTATATTAAACTGCAGAAATGAGACACTCTAAAGGATGATATTTGTTGTAAAATAGTGGTTAGGGGTGAAGTGTGTCAAGATACTGAAAACAGAAGGATCAATGTTAAAAAAAATGAATGTACTAAATTGTAGTGTAATTCTTATTATGTTATTTATATATATTATATAAATTCCATTTTAAATTTAATCTTAACCCTCAACCCTTAATAGGCAATATACATATATATATACACACACACACACACACACATATGTGTGTGTGTGCCACTAGAACAGGAAATTGAGGTCAGTAGATATATGTACTGTATGTAAGTAAGAACTGGTTAAACAAAACTGGTTGAAAGAAACACAAGGTCAAAACTTCAAACAAAACAAACATAAGTGCTTAAATACATAAATGAAAAATATGAAATACGTGTACACATTTGGAAATACTCCAATTAAATGGTGGGGACTAGAGACAGGAAGAGAAAGCAAAATCACATTTCATAATTATAGCACATCACTCTGTGATACCATATGGGATGATTCACACAATAAACCATGTAATGTGAAATTAAAGACCAGAACAGCAGAAGAGTCACTGTTGAGTCTATTAGCAAGGTTTTTAACTATTAGTTCTACCCTTATATTAATGCAGTAGCCCACATTTATAGTTTTCACATAAGTACTTATGATTAAATAGCTGAATTATTCCCACACACTGCAGCTTGATGAACTATGAAATATTATTTAAATGGTATAGCATTTGTGCTATAGGAGTAGCAGGTGCAGGAGACACAGGGGAGCTGGAATCCTTGTTTTTTTTTTTTTTTAATTGCCAACTCACATTTCCCTCTGGGAATCAAGCAACAAAGCTACATAATAATAATAATAATAAAATAATAAAATAATAATAATAATAATTTCTTTATGTATGTATTTTCATTATTTTATGTATTGTTACATAAGTATTTATTGTGTAATTTAATTATTACACATGGATTATTAATGTATTCATTAAATAATTCTGTAATTATTTACTGTGCTGTTTGTGCTTAAAAAATAATGCTTAATAAATAAATGTAAGGTAACATTTTGTTCTGAAACTATTTTTAGTATGTTGATCATTACTTATATATATATATATATATATATATATATATATATATATATATATGTGTGTGTGTGTGTGTGTGTGTGTAATTAAATAATTAAATAATTTAATTACATGTTTCAGTCTATGAATTTTCAACAACATCTAAGCATCATTTCTAAAGAAGTCTTTACCTGGGGTTAAACTGAAATTAATAATTAATTAATAGCAAAATCTGTTCACATACCACATGAATTCTTACAAGTGGAACTCTTTTGGCCAGAATGTTGGTCCATCCGTAGACAATACAAGCATCCTCTTTCAAAGCTAGAACCAGGATCAACATTTTTGTGAAAAACTGTGTCATAGTAATTATTTCACAATGATGAATGCATACTACATCAATTGCTAGAACTTTAGGCTCTTAATTACGTCCATTCTTCCATTCACTTTTATATCGTAGCTACAGTATGTCAGATGTTAGCTTAAAATATATGCATTGTATATGTCTCGACAAGAAGTTAAAATCCGGAAGCCTATTGCTTAGGGACAGCTAGACATATTGAGCGAGGTAAGTCGAAAATGTTCAACTGCTCTGAGGTCAGTTGAAAACCAAGTGCAGTCGAGGGCAGTGGTAGCTCAGTGGTTAAGATGTTGGACTACTTATCGGAAGATCATGAGTTCAATCCCCAGCACTGCCAAGCTGCCACTGCTGGGCCCTTGAGCAAGGCGCTTAACCCTCAACTGCTTAGTTGTGTAAATGAGATAAATGTAAGTTGCTCTGGATACAGGTGTCTGCCAAATGCTGTAAAAATGTAAAACCATCTTCAATTGAAAAAAAAAAAATCTTGATTGGGGTTTGGAATGTGTTGTTTTCCTCACAGTCAGCATCATTTTTCATGTTACCAGGATGTTCTTATTTCCACATTGAATCTGACAGTTGGACTTGATACGTGGGACAAAAAAATGTGATGTGTTAGGCTAGATTTTACTGAAACTTTTTTTTTCTCGAAGACTATATTATTTTGTTTCATCAAACCTCTGTTGTGAGGAGAAGAGACAAGACCACAGTGTTATTAATCTTTCAGAAAATCTCATGCATAATTGATATTGATGTTATACTTATGACCTATCATGATAATAGTAAGGTCAGTTAGGGATTTTATTGTGTGTGTATGTGTGTGAGTGATGTACGTATATGCAAATAGATCTGTGTGCATTAACATGATGTATGTGCAAAAAAGACATAAGAATCCACAAACTTGGATACACATGCTTATTTTTATTTCGAATGCCAATAGTACACAGAATTGCTTAAATAAATATGCAAAGCTTAAATATACCAGTATCAGACTAAAGAGAAAAGGGGCAGAATGAAGGCAAAGAGTTTATCCAGCTGTCCTTTTGTCCTTTTTTTGTCCTTTTGTCACAGTTTTCAGGTATAAATACGAAAAAATGAAATATTCATTCCATAATTTGAAGTATAAAGCCATAATTAAACAGTACACTTAGCATATTTTATTTCCTAAATTCTTACATTGAGTTTGTAGTGACTTCTAAAAATGAGACAAGTACAAATTCACCAAAGTGTAGATCAGATTAACAGCCTTGATCTTTATTCAAATGGAAAATTATTACCACCCACATTTTTTTTTTTTTTACTAAAGGTCTTTTTTTTTCATTGTTAATCAAGCGTTATTATTAATACAGTGTGAAGTTGAGATACATAATTAAAACAGTACACAAGCTACATTTGAAAAGTTTGTTTGCAAAGTGAGTTATTACACACCTCTTTGTACTGATTAATTATGGCTGATTGCATTATATATGTTCTCGGGTTTTCTCCCACCTCCAAAATAACCTGCTGGTAGGTGAATTGGATACTTTAAATTCCCCTTAAGTTTGAATATGTGTGTGTGTGCATGGTGCCCTATGATGGACTAGCATCCCATCCAGGCTGTATTCGCACCTAATGCCCATAGGCTCCAAGTACACGCAAACCTGACTGGGATTAAGCGCTTCATTCCCTGCAGATGAATGAATGATGATAATGCATTTGCACCTGCTACTTCTGAGCAACGGAAGGAACTGTATTGCACTCACATACACACAATACATTAGCCAAAGGATGGTCTCTTTTGCCAACAGAATAATAACCTTTTTTGTGCTATATGCTAAACGCACACTGACATTATTTTCCTCCATATCATAATGCAGCAGGTTTCCAGCCACAGATAAATGAACAGAAAATCCCAAGGGATTTGTTTTGTCACTGCAGATAACTCAGAGGTGTTATGTTACACGTTTCACTCCTGTTGTAACCCTCTTTAATTTAATGTACAGCAGTTTATTATTCAGCTCATATCGCCGCTTTGTTATTCAGCAGTGTGTGTAGGACACAGAGGAGTGAGCAAACACTCATTTATTCTTTATTGTTCTTTTCACAACTAATGCAAACAAATTATACTCATACAGGGCAAATGTTAAAACCATACACACATACACACACACACACAGACACACACAAACCATTAATGATGGAGGTCTAAATGTTTTGTTGTTGTTATTGTTGTTGTTTGCAAACTGTTTTTTTTTTTTTTATTGTGGATTAGTAGAACAAATCTGAAGGTTTCACACTTTTGAGCAATCAGTGGCAAAAAGGGGAAAAACTGCAACATAAGAATCATGCAAAAAACAATGAAATTTCTCCAACTCCCTGTCTAACCAATAAACAGAAGAATTAAAAATGCCTTAGATTTCCTAATATTTCCACTTCTGCATATTATTATATATAGTAGCTATTTTACAATTATTCAGTTTTCTGGTCAAGGTGGATCTGTAGCCTATCCCGGGAATGCTGTGTGTGAGGCAGGAGTACGCCCTAGATGGGACAGTACATAGTAAGACACCATGCATACACACATACACATACTCATTGCACCTAGGCACAATTTAGAGTAGCCAATCTACCTGGCGTGTATTTGGAAGGGAACTAGAGAATCCAGATGAAACTGACACAGACATGAGGAGAACATGTGAAACACCACACAGTCAGTTGGTTATCACCAATTATACAATTTGAAGCCAATCAGTAGAGGTTCTCATTAGTGAGTCTCCAATGGAAATTTGAACAAAATCAATACAAGTTTCTTTTTGTTTGTTTGTTTTTTTTCCCCCACAATATCTGAGAAGGGCTCAAAGCTCAACCATAATTCTAAACAGCAAAGACATCACATTGTGTGGGAAAGTGGGAGGTGTGTGTGTTGTCTGTGTGTGTAAAATATATGTATGTATGTATGTATGTATGTATGTACACACCGATCAGCCATAACATTAAAACCACCTGTCTAATATTGTGTAGGTCCCCTTTGTGCCACCAAAACAGCTCTGACCCATCGAGGCATGGACTCCACAAGACCTCTGAAAGTGTTCTGTGGTATCTGGCACCAAGACATCTGCAGCAAATCATTTATGATTTGTAAGTTGCGAGGTGGGGCCTCCATGGATCAGACTCATTTGTCCAGCACATCCCACAGATCACTTTTGTTAGGTACTAACCACTGCATACCAGGAACACCCCACAAGACCTGCCGTTTTGGAGATGCTCTGACCCAGTCGACTAGCCATCACAATTTGGCCCTAAGAGTCTGAATCAATGTGACCTCTGCTGGACAGGTGGTGTACTACTGGTAGCCGGTGTCACCATGAATTTCTGATACGTTATACAGTATTGTCTTAACTCAGCCCAGCATGTGGTGCTCTACAATTCCCAAGTTGTATTTCACGGTATAC
Organism: Pangasius sanitwongsei; assembly: GCA_037576675.1. NCBI lineage: Eukaryota > Metazoa > Chordata > Actinopteri > Siluriformes > Pangasiidae > Pangasius > Pangasius sanitwongsei. The sequence goes on along the minus strand of CM075004.1, from coordinate 24,296,874 downwards.
TTTGATATTTTCTCTGTTTTAAATTTTGATTATTTGGATCCAGTTTTAATGGAAAGACTAAAGTCCAGTTTCCTCCAGGTTCTTTTGGTTTCTTCCCCTGTCCCAAATACACGGCAATAGATAGTTTGGCCAATTCTAAATTGCCCCTAATTGTGCATGTTTCTGAATGTGTGTGCATGGTGCACTGCAATGAACAGCTGTACAATCTAACATTCATTCCCTACTCACAGCCAGCTTTCTTGAATAGTCTTTAAATCCACTGTGACTGAAACCGTTGACAAGAATTTTGTGTGAAGCACTTTAGTGAGTAAACTGGATAACCTCATGTTTGCTGATGGGCTGTGGAGAAAAGTCTGTGATTGGTCATCTTCCTAGTCAGTCAATTTCCCTTTTTCTGAGAACACAGAAGGTTTATTGATGAAATGCGCCAGTCTCTCTAGAAAAACTAGAGGTCTGGATTTTAAAATTAATAAAACGTATACTGTCTGGAAATAACAGATCAACTTTGAGCAAATTTGAACAGATCAATATAAACTTTGATTCACTGCTAAAATTAATTATTTATTGTAAAAATATAAGCATTTTCTAAACAAGTGCCCAAATCAATTAGCCTCAGCTCCCAGGATATAGCACATATGATTTTGTTTTGCACACTTTTCTGGGTAGGGCAGTCAGAATCTTGGAGAGGGTAATCTGGCTCTCTAAACTACTGTATAAAAAGTATGCAGTATGCTGTATATACAGTATGCTCTTTATACAGCTTTCATAAAGAAATTTTGGAAAAAATATGAAAGGCTTATATCAAAACCAATGAAACTGATTTTTTTTTATTGCATGGAAGTATATAGCATTGTCTTTACATAAAAGAGAAGAATCCTTAATTACCATAATAGGTCAGCCCTTTGAGAGTGCACTGTATATGTATGTGTTTTCTTTTATTTTTTCATAAAGGCCATGTAAGTACTCTTTAAATAAAGTATTGTTGGAAAGTTTAAAAGAAATGTCAACTGAGGTAACGCTCACTAGAATTCCAGGGTCATGAGTCATGATTTAAAGGTCAAAGTTATTACTGCATTCAACCATAAGGTAGCTGAGCATCAGACCAACAAGTGGATGTGATTATATGGGCAATAACGAGGGGTGTGAGCATCACAGATTAGTGGAGTGGTGGAGAGAGCACTGACTCAGTATTAACAGTGTAGAAATATGCTCTTTATATTAGATAAATAAAGCTGAAAAGTTGAAAAATAAATTAATTTTAAAAAGAGAGACACCATGTTTCTATAGTTACAGCTACGGTGGTGAAGAACAGATATTCTTATCTAATAAAGAGATGAAGTGTGTGTGTGTGTGTGTGTGTGTGTGTGTGGTGGGGGGTATGTGTGTTGTGGAGATGTTCCTAATGTATAATCATAATGGTGTACTGTGTTAAGCAAAACTGAAATAGTTACTGTATATCTTTCCTGGTTTCTTTATGTGGTGACAGATGGTTGGGGTAGTGTGCTTGTGTGTATCTGTATGTGTATATTTCATGGTACTCTAAAATTGTAAAAGTGCATATTTTCACACTGCTTACATTTATCATGATGCCGGATGTTATTTTTCCTGACTCCATACGGAACTGTGCCAAAATAACATTTTCCCAGTTAAAGGCAGCAGAAATGTGATCAAAAAAAAAAAGATGAATCTATCACTGACTCTCTTACACTAACTGATCTGTATAGCAGATGTTTTATTCATTCATGTTATAGCAAGGGTGAACCCTGATGCTACTGAATCTTTTTAAGATGAGCAGAGCTTTCCCTGGGGAGAAGGAACCTTATCAAGATATCCAGTCATCCTTGAGCACAAAGTGAGCAAGTCGAACAGATTTTATATATAATCTGCCTGGCACACTGGACAATATCGATGTAAATGACTTTTTTTTTTAATCCAAATTTGCCCAGCAAACAAGAAAATTCAACAACAAGAGAAAGAACAAAATATACTCTTTATTGACTTTCATAAGTTTTTATTTTTTATTTGGTGTATGTTGAAATGTAATGATCTTCATAGTGGTACCTTGATGCTGTAAATGTAGCAGCCTGTTGAACTACCCACACCAGTAAGATCTGGCTGACAGTAGAATGGTTTTCACTAAGCAAAATTAATTAGCATTCATGGATGACAGATGACCTTTTCTAAATCAGGAACATGCAGGTACGTGGAAACAGTGACAAACTGACAAACCCTCCTGTTTAGTCACCTTGTGGTTAAACATACACTACGTATATGGCAAAAAGTTTATGGACACCTGACCATAACATCCATATGTGCTTTTTTGAACATTCTAACCCAGATTTAGCCCCCCTTTGCTGTTATAATAACCTCCACTCTTCTGAGAAGGCTTTCCACTAGATTTGAGGTTAAGCACTGATTCGGGGCTGAGAACACTCTTCTTGGACTCCAACCTTGGAAAATCATGTCTTCATGGACCTCGTATTGTGCACAGGGGCATTGTCATGGCAGAACAGGTTTGGACCTCTTAGTTCCAGTGAAGGGAAATTGTAATGCCGCAGCATACAAACACATTCTGTACAATTGTATGCTTCGAACTTTGTGGCAACCGTTTGGGGAAGAACCACATAGGGGTGTGATGGTTAGGTGTCCACATACTCTTGGCCATATAGTGTATAAGCCAAGATTAAAGATGCTATGCAGACTCTTGCTGACTTTTTATTGAAGGTGCAAACATAGTGTGCAACATTAGAAACTAGAAAAGAATAATTATCATAAATAATACATTTCTCCTCTGCACACACATTCTCCTCTTTCTCTATATTCTTCTAGCTCCGTTTTCTCATAGTAAAGAGTAGAGAAGAGTATTCTTTAAAAAAAAAAGTACAGAGCAGAAGAAAAGAGAAGAGTAACACCGGAGCATCCTCTTTCTCAGGATCATACAACAGCACACCCACTCCTGACAGTGCAATTAAAGCAGCCTTTTCCCAACCTTTTCTCTCCTCAAAGATCAATAAATCACAGCCACGTTTGGCCTGAAACTCCACAGCCTCGTTAGCAAAGACCTCCACAACCTCAAGCTGGGCTGAAGCTCAAAATGATTTCTTTTTTTTAAAGAGAGTAAATGGCAGCTAATTTCTGTTGGAACCACTTTAAGTCCAGTCAGCCAGATTTTTTACAAGAAGACATTTATAATGAACACTGGGGACCAAGCATCAGTGAAAAATGTGTATCAATATTAAAAAACATTTATATTTATATTTTAATAAATATAAATTTAAAAAAAATATGTAAATTGATTTTGGGGTAAATTTCTCATTATCTTCATTTTTATTATTATTTACTGTATAGTGCTACATGAGTGTAAGTGTTTAATTTCAACGTCATTCCTGTAGGAGAAGAAATCTATTTCATTCTGGTTTACTTCGCACTGACTTCTCCATTATGTCGAGGGAGACATGTTTTATTTATCTCTGTGCGTGAAAGAGAGAGAGAACGCTAGTGATAGAACTGTGGGAAATCATGCATATTTTAATTGCTTTTCCTCCACTATTCGAAGAGCAACTAAGAATCTTTATAAATGAGATTGATGCATTAGCAAACACAAGAAGCCAGAAAAGAATAATTATTCCTTCATGTCATTTCCTGCAGTGGGCTGAAGTTTATCCTTTTTCACGCTTAATGATTTCATTATTTCGTAAAATGATTAGGTTTTTATCTCCTATATTAGATTAGTTTACAGTATTACTCCTACAATAAACACATCTCTTTCATAACAGAAATGTACACAGACACAAACTTGGTAAACAGATGAACAGATTCATTTACACTCCGTATTATGCAGTTATCTTCAGTAGTGTTTTAACTATTGTACAGAAAACTGCCATTTTATTATTTTTTAATGTCTATTTTATTCATCAGTGTATATTTTATTCATACGTCCTGAAAAGGAATTATGAGAAATAAAAGAAATGTGACTTGTAAGAACATTTCCCCCATCAAATAAGATTCAGACTTTGGAATTGCAGGGTTTTTTCCCCTGTCATTAAAAGTGACACCACTTTTCTTAGACAGCATTATGCAAGGAGAAAAGAAATAAAAAATCAATTATAATTTTGCATTTCATTTCACTCTATGAGTTTCTGCAGTACAGTTTGTTACATGACTCTGACATGACATGACGCATGAGGTGCGTGCGCTACTGAGGACCCGAGACTCCGCCTTCAGAGCAGGCGACAAGGTGGCCCTAAGAACAGCGAGGGCCAAACTGTCCCGGGCTATCAGAGAGGCAAAGTGCACGCATGCTCAGAGAATCCACAACCACTTCAAGGCCAGCAGAGACACGCGGCGCATGTGGCAGGGCATCCAGACCATCACCAA
>CM075004.1:24272391-24285436 GCA_037576675.1 Pangasius sanitwongsei | reverse complement strand
CACTGGCTTGCTCATTAGGGATAAATTCACAGTGATAAATTCAAATATTTACAATATATTTTTTTGTGAATCCATTTTTTTTCTGTAAAGCTGCTTTGTGACAATGTCCATTGTTAAAAGTGCTATACAAATAAAATTGAATTGAATTGAATAATAATAATAATTTCTTCAAAGTGGACTCTAAATTTACTAATTGTCTTATATCAGACATTCTATACATATCCCACCATAACGTCATTTAAATCTAGGTTTTTTTTTAAGTAAAAAAAAAAAAGTTTTTATTAGTAAACTAATAAAACTCTATAGATTAACACTATGGTGCCAATCAATCACTGAATCATGGGAGGAAATAAGTAAATATATAGCAGCTGTGCATGCTAAGGCACTTATTAAGATTTATTAGTAACAAACGGACAAAAGAAATGAATGAAAGGAGCTGATTCTTTTCAGTGTGACCCTAATCTCTACCTTTTCATTACACTGTTCTCTTTCATTACACTGTTCTCACTGTATTAGTTATAATCTTATTGTAAAGCCTTTAAAAAAGAAATTAGAAATATTATTTCATGAGCATAATTGGATTTTTTTAAAGAAAATGTACAGGATTTGTGGTTGTTAAATTGACACCAAGCAGTAAAGAGAGTAATGATGTATATGATATCTGGCTCATATTGGACACACACACATGCACACACACACTCAGATTGCACTTTGAGTACCAGTGAGGTCATTTTTTCTCAATATAGGGAAGGGCGGGAAGGAGGTGAAGCCCTGTTGGTTGGTATGAATGTCTCATCAGTGGGGGGATCTGCAGGTGCACACAGAGAGAAAATATGTTATTCTAAGATATATTTGATTCATAAAACATTTTTGACATAAGAAATGCCCCATGTGCTTCTACTGTCATACATTGTAGCTACTGAATATAACATTCTCTTTTTGACATATTTCTCTCAGTGTACAGCATCTCAAACCACATGCTGTTTAAAGTTTAAGAACATGTGTTAGTAGTGTGTTAGGATGGATTTTTTTTAATAATGGATAATTCAACTAGCTACATACCAGAGGTCATCACCAGAGGTGCCAGCAGTCTCTGATACTCCTTTTCAAGCTTTTATTTTTCTTGATAATATTTCTATACACATTTAATAAAAGGTTGTATATGAAGGGATAAGATGAAATTACAGTTAAAAGATTTTCTTCTATTTTTTTGTACATCAAACAGTAAATGGAAATTAACTGCAGGTAGGTTGTGAGCTGAAAAATGAAGAAATACCAGATGACATATGCAATGGTGTCACATCATAGCGCTTCATGGAGTCCATATCCCAACAATCTCCGTTGCCTACTAATATGGCCGCCTCAACCTACACTCCCCAGAATACCAGCTCTCAATTACCAAGCTTCTGATTAAACACACCTGCATTCAATCAGCCACACACACATGGACCCTTTAAAAAGAGACTCTCATCCATTCATGTGTTATGAAGTATACTCTCAGCTATGTATATACCAAAGTCTTTTGTTCCTGTTTTGCCCCTCTGATTTTGACCTGTTCTGTCTCATGTTTTTTGCGTTAGTTCTGTCTAGTTTACCCTTTTTGCTGGTCCCACTTTCCACCAACCATCATGTTATCCTGGATCTCCCGTGGTTGGAACAACACAACCCCCTTATTTCATGGCCAGAAAAACAACTCACACGCTGGTACTCGCACTGTCACTACCACTGCCTCCGACTCCCCATGATTACTCTGTGTTCCACTTCCGTTGATAGCACTGAGGCTCAGGCTCAGTTTTCTCTTCCCGCTGAACACCAGGACGTGAAGGAAGTGTTCAGCAAAGCTAAAGCTACCGGGTTTCAGTTCTGCCATTCAGTTGTTTCCGGGGGCTACGCCCCCTCGTGACAGGGTTTACCTGCTGTCAATGGCTGAACAAAAAGCTATGGAAGAATATATCCAGGAGGCCCTCCGACAAGGTTACATTAGGCCATCCACATCTCCAGCCTCTGCTGAATTTTTCTTTGTAGAAAAGAAAGGTGGTCTTAGACCATGTATTGACTATCAGGGTCTCAACCAATGCACTGTTAAGTATCGTTATCCTCTGCCATTATCGTTATCCCCTGCCAACAGTCCTAGAGAAACTCAGATCAGCTCAGTTCTTCACTAAGTTGGACCTGGGCATCAGGAGGGGAATGAGTGGAGAACAGCTTTCAGCACCACCTCAGGGTATGACGAATACTGCATAATGCCATATGGGCTCTATTGCGCCCCCTCAGTATTTCAGTGTTTTATTAATTATCTCCTGAGAGACATGCTGGGGAGATATGTCATAGCATACATTGACGACATTTTAATCTACTCCCCCTCATACGAAGAGAATGTCTGACACTTCTGACAAGTCCTGCAATGCCTCATGAGACAACAGTTGTATGTAAAGGGAGAAAAGTGCTAGTTCCACCAGTGCACAATCTCGTTCCTGGGGTATATAATCAGCCCGGAGGGAGTAAATATGGACCAAGTCAAGGTGGCTGCCATTGCGAATTGGCCCACACCCAGAACCATCAAAGATCTGCAAAGATTCATTTGTTTTGCAAATTTTTATCGCCAGTTCATACAAGTATTCGGTTCGCTCACTCTTTAACCTCACTCATGGATTCCAGCTGCAGGCCAAGCCCTGAACCAGCTCAAGACTGCATGGCTCCTATACTCAAGAACCCAGACCTGTCAAAGCCCTTTATCGTGGAAGTAGATGCCTCTGAAAATGGTGTGGGGCCCGTGCTCTCCCAGTGTTTTGGGGATGAACCAAAGCTCCACCCCATGGCTTTCTTCTCACAGAAGCTCTCCTTGGCAGAGCGAAACTATGACATAGGCAATCGGGAATTACTGGCTGTCAAACTTGCCCTTGGGGAGTGGTGACACTGGCTTGAGGGGGCAACTCACCCATTCATCATTTTCACTGATTATAAAAATCTGGAGTACCTGCGCACCGCCAAGCTTCTAAACCCCAGGCAAGCTCATTGGTCTTTGTTCTTCATCAGATTCCAATTCACCTTATCCTACCATCCCGGTTCAAAAAATACCAAAGCCAACGGACTTTCCCTTATTCACTCTGCTGACCCCAGCAAAAGCAAGGGGACTTAGTTCTCCCTTCTGAATGTGTTGTTGGCTCAATTGAATGGGAACTGGATTGAGCCAGTGCATGCCAGCAAGTTCCACGTTCATGACACTCAAACAAAACTCTTTATTCCAGTCCCATTTAAAACTCGGTTAATTACATGGGCTCACACCTCAGTAGCAACAGGTCACCCAGGCACCCAATGCACTTATTACCTCCTGCAAGACGATATTGGTGGCCTCGCATGTTCGTGGATGTGTACCGTGTTGTGTCCTTCTGTTCAGCATGCGCCCAAGCCAAGGTACCCTGAAACCTTCCTGCAGGTAAACTGGTTCCACTACTCACATCACAATGGCCCTGGCCACACATAGCTATTGACTTCCTGAAGAATTTGCCAGAGTCCCAAGGTAATACAGCCCTATTAGGGGTCATTGATCATTTCTCCAAGTCTCTGCAACTGATTCCTCTCTCAAACATCCCCTCTGCCTTTTACATGGCCAAACTACTCTTCACACGTGTTCAGGTATTTTGGCATACCAGAGGAGATAGTTAGTGACTGGGGCCCTCAAGTCACATCTTGGGTATGGGCCAGTTTTATGGAGAAACTTGGGGTAACTGTAAACCTGACCTTTTGTGGGTCTCTATCACATCACAGCGCTCCGCAGACTCCATATCCCAACAATCTCCATGGCCTACTAGTATGGCTGCCTCAAAATACACTCCCCATAATGTACACACTTGTATCCGCTCTCAATCACCAAGCTTCTGATTGAACACACCTGCACTCAATCAGCCACACACACCTGGACTCTTTAAATGGAGACTCTTATCCATTCATGTTTTGTGAAGTATATGCTCAGCTTTGTCTTGTACACCTGACTATACCAAGCCTTTTACTCCTGTTTTGCCTCTCTTATTTTGACCTGTTCTGTCTCATGTTTTTTGCATGAGTCCTGTCTAGCTTAACCTGTTCAGTGATCACCTGACCTTTTGCTTGTTTTTGACTTTGACTCTGCCTAACGATTTGGATTTTGGGCAGTCGTGGCCTAATGGTTAGAGTGAATGACCAGCACTCTCCTCCACCCTCAATACCACGACTGAGGTGAGACCCTTGAGCAAGGCACCAAACCCCCAACTGCTCCCCGGGCGCCGCAGCAAAAAAAGGCTGCCCACTGCTCCGGGTGTGTGTTCACGGTGTGTGTGTGTGTGTGTTCACTACTGTGTGTGCACTCGGATGGGTTAAATGCAGAGCACAAATTCCGAGTAAGGGGTCACCATACTTGGCCACAAGTCACTTCACTTCATGGATTAGGTTACCTGTGATTTGTCCATTAAATATTCTTCCTACCTGCAATTGCATCCGTCTGCAACTTCATTATCTGACAAATGGGATGCTTTACTTTAACTGCAGAAAAATGTCATTATTGTGTCCTTTGTGTCATAGAGTGTTTAGATAGTTAACATGGAGTATGCTTTACTTTAGCTTTTGAATAAATGTCATCATTCTGGCATGTGTCTGTCACAGTGTGTTATGATTGCAAAGGGTTTGCTTGACTTTAGGTACAGACAATAATAATAATAATAATAATAATAATAATAATAATAATAATTAGCTGCAAGTAGCATTTTCATGGGCCAAGCACCCAGACTCAGTGAGCTGCACATTCACAGACACAGTACAATTGTTGCCTAAGCAATTACAGGAAAGGAGAGCCATAACTTTAGGCAAAGGGATTCATGAGTGATTTGTCATTTCACTCATGATGTGTATGTTTTGACCACAGACAGTAGTGGAATTCTTTGACTATAGGAGGAAAGGTCTAGATGAATAAATGGACAGCAGGGTGCAATTGCTGCTGTAGCTGCCACTACTGCCCTGTGGTCATGATTGCTACTGCTCTGACCTATTTTTTTTGCAATTTAAAAACATTTAAGGTATTGATGTTTTTCTCATCAGCCTGAGCTAAGTGGCGCTGTTATGAAATTTGTTGCATAACCTCAGGCCATGGTCCTGAAGATGCCTACCAAGATTTGTGTCAGTGTGCAAGGTCATTGCTGAGATACAGCCTCACTTCCTATTTGGCAGTGTTGCTGTCGGATTCATTGGCCCATTATGGGCAAACCGTATGGAATATTCAAAATTCTTTTGAGGCTTACTCTGAAGATGTTGTGTGCCAAATTTGGTGATGATTGGACAGAATTTGTAGGAGGAGAAGCAAAAAAACCTGTTTGTAACAAAATCCAAGAAGGTGGAAAAATCTAATTAGGCGGAAATATAGAAGAAGAAGAAGAAGAAGAAGAAGAAGAAGAAGAAGAAGAAGAAGAAGAAGAAGAAGAAGAAAAGGTAGAATAACAATAGGGTGCCTACGACCCTTTGGTGCTTGGCCCATTATTATTATTATTATTATTATTATTATTATTATTAATATATTTTTTTTTAATTCTTGGCTGTATTGCAACGAATTACAACTAATTAATTAACAGAATAATTATATATTATTGTGGAGCATTGTTTTGTCCTCTGTGACTCCCATGTTTCTCTGTGTCTGTACACAGAGTGTATCAAGTGCACCTTGCAGAGACATGCACACGACTTGTAATAAAGGTCAAATATTATATTAAAATACATGTATGTAGTACATATGGAGTGAGATTATCCATACATTATGAAAACACTACTATCTCTGTGATTTTATACAGAGATCACTTACTCTGGGCAAAAATGATAATAATAGCAACATTACATAACACATTCTATTCTGTATGTCTTATCCTGTCTGAACAGTAGTAAAGTTGAATTGCCACATGCTAGAATATCTGGTGTAAAAATAAAATGATATGCCAACCACACTGAAAGGAAAATCTTCCTCTTTAGAGAGGGAAATTTCTCCTTGCTACTGTAATGCTTGGCATATTCTCTGGGTGTTAAATCAATGATGTCTGCTGAGATGCTTTGCAACAATATGTATTCTGAAAAATCTTTTAAAAAGAAAACCATACTATTTTGTTAAATATTTGTATAATTGTTGTATTAGTAGTCAGTATATGTAGGCGATGCCAGTGAATGAATATACTCCCCACACACACATACACACAAAATACCCACGAGGTACAATGTGTCAGATCAGAATGTAAAAATGTGTGTGATATTGTGTAGATGAGGACAATGAATAAACTGACTGAATAACCAGTGCAGATGGAGATGGATGGAGAGGAAAGAGGGAAAGACAGAGTGAGAGAGATGTTCAGAGAGAGAACAGCTTCAATTTTCCCATTTCTTTTTCTTTCCAGCCCCTCAGCAACCTTCTGGCTACTGCCATTACTGCAGAGACTGTGTGTGTGTGTGTGTGTGTGTGTGTGTGTGTGTGTGTGTGTGTGGGTTGAAAAACAGTTGAGGCTACCAAAAGTTGAGTTTTACCCCCTCAGGACCCGGCTGCAGGCCTCTCTATTTATCTTAAAATCTCTCTCTCTCTCTCTCTCTCTCTCTCTCTCTCTCTCTCTCTCTATCACACACACACAGAAACACACACACACACACAATATGCTACCACTAGCTGCTCTTGTATAGTTCTACATTGACCTACATTCAGTGCCAGAATTCAGAATTAGGAGTGAAAGTGTGGTCTGACAGAAACACACACACACATACACACACACAGTGTTGGGCAGTGTATGATCAAAAATGCTCGTAGTAAATCACAAAATAAGATATTCTCTCAGCTCTGCATCAAATGCAAATTTAAACTGGGCTTTTTACACATAGATTTTCTAACCATTTGTCTAAGGCTACGTCCATATTATTCTGGATAAATTTGAAAACGCATCTTTTTCCTCTATGTTTTGGACTTCCATCCACATTGAGACAGTAATTTTATCCAGTAAAAACTGGCATTGGTCAGGGTCATAGTGGTTTATATTAGGCTACTTTTTGTTATTATTTTTTTTTAGGAAATAGAACCTACTAAATTTGTTAGAAAGAGGGGGATTACTAAAGAAAACAGCCCTGCAAATATCTCTGTTTATAAAAATAAAAAACCCTAAACCTTCCTTTATCGGCCACACCCACTTTGGGTTTAAATGTGAATACGGGTACAGATATGAATATTTGCAACCCTAAACAGATACAGATAGTAGCACTGTGTTGCACCCCTATACAGGAGATACTACTACTACTACTACTAATAATAATAATAATAATAATAATAATAATAATAATAATAATACAATCTAAAAATATTAAATCAACCATTCCCACACTGCAAAAAGTGATATCTTACCAAGTAAAATATCCTGAACATAGACAAATCGTCAAAAATCATAAGATCATTAAGCCTCTTTCTAGATATCTGTGCTCATTTCAAGCTTGAAATTGTTAATAACTGGATAATCATTAACTTTGTTAATTGACAGCTTAATTTTGTTTATTTCAAGTATTTATTTCTAGAAAGAAGCAAAATTATCTGCTGAGGGCTGCGTTGCCATCAGACCTGAAGGTAGTGTCTCGGGTTTTCAGCAGCAAGTGCATTTCAGCAGTCATCCATGGTTTCTGGTTTGCATGTGTGATGATGGTCTTGTGGGAAGTCACATCATCTATGCACTCACTGATCTAGCCAGTCACTGATGCTGTGTACTCCTCCAAGTCTGTGGTGTTGTGGTATGTAGTAGCCTCTTTGAACATATTTGAGCCTGTGTGTTCAATGCAGTCCTGATGTGCTGAGATGGCTCCCTCAGACCAGGTTCTCGCCTGTTTCAAAACCCATTTGGCATGTTTCAGGAGTGGTCTATATGCTGGGATTAGAAGATGTGACAGGTGGCAAGGATGCGGGGTGGGGGACGATTGATATTACAGAGATGTGGTCTGAGCAGCTGAGGTGGTGACTGGGTGTTGCTTTGTAAGCACCATTAATGTTTGTGTAAACAAGGTCTAAAGTGTTTGTACTACAGTTTTTGAAATCAACATGCTGGTGGAAATTTGACAGCATTGATTTTAGATTTGCATGGTTAAAGTCTCCAGCAGCAATGAAAAATCCATTGGGGTAGACTGTCTATAAGTTACTGATAGCCCCGTACAGTTCACTTAGCACTTCCCTTGCACCTAGCACCATGTAGAATGTACACTGAGACAATGAGCACAGTGCATGAAACAATAGCTTGAGACCACAATGGCATTCCTGCACCATTCCTTGTTATTGTGTAAACACATAGACCATCACGGTGAGTCTTACCAGACAGTGCTGTTATTCTGTCGGTGCGATGTACTGTGCTGCCAGCTAGTTGAAAAGGTGCATCCAGAGTGCTGTCATTGAGTCGAGTTTCCATAAAAACAAAAAAACAACAGTCCCTGACTTCATGCTGGGTAGTTATCTGTAGCCTGATTAAGTCCATATTATCTTGAGGAAGCAAACGTTGGAGAGGAGAATGGATTGTAGAGCCAGGAGGCTAAGGTTAGCCTTTAGCCTAGCATGCCGGCTTGCTTATCTCACTGCCTCGCACACCGTTTCTGGTGCCCTCAATCCCGGCCAGCGGCATCAGGCAATACTGTTGTCCCAGCGCCTGGTTTAGGAGTGAGCCTTGGGTGCCCATGACCCTTTCGCAGGTTCACCGGTTGTCCTTCCTTGCACCACTTTTGATAAGTTCTAACCACTGCTTACCAGGAACACCCCACAAGACCTGCCGTTTTGGAAACGTTCTGACCCAGTCTTCTAGCCACCCCTATTTGGCCCTTGTCAAAGTAGCTCAGATCCTTATGCTTGCCCATTTCTCCTGCTTACAAAATATCAACTTCGAGAACTGACTGTTCACTTGCTGCCTTGTATATCTCACCCCTTGAGAGGTGTCATTGTAATGAGATAATCAATGTTATTCACGTCACCTGTCAGTGGTTTTAGTGTTATGGTTGATCGGTGTATGTCTGTTAAGTAATGTTGCCAGAGGATGTCTGTACCATGGTTATGATTGAATCACATGGAGTAAAAAAGGATCTCAGTATAATTTACAAAGATAGGAGTATCTTCATGATGTACACATGGTTTTTAAACTGGAAAAAAAATCATGCATATTACATACATCTTGTTTTAATAAAAACTGATTATTTCACTTTCATTATAACTGCTTGTTTTTAGTATTTGTGGCTGTGAAGTTGTGCTTGCTCATTAGTAGGTCACATGACCATAACATATCTACAATATACCTGTGCTAGGAGCTCAATATATCTTACCTAAAACCCCCAGAAGTTTAAACCTTGTATAATTTATCATTCTGTGTTTTATATGGGCAATGCTTGGTTTCTCTTTGGCTTTGTTGGGATACAGAAAGAGAGAGTGCTTCTTTATACTGAAGAACAAGTATGAAAACTCTTTTTCCCACAGGATATAATGTCAATTCTGACAGGACATATATTAACTGGGGTTATTTCTACTGGTCATTTTACAGAAGGTAAAATGCAGCATAATCTTTTCAGAAGCATGCATGCTCAGTCTATAAAAATTTGTGACATGACAGATTCAAACCGCACAAAAGTCCCAGTCCCTTTAATCCCTTTAGCATGTCATGTCTCCAGTGTTGGATGTGAGTAAAAACACTAGCAGCTGAGTTCCGTGCATACTCCAACTCATTCAACTCCCAGGCAGGAAGTTCATAAAGGACATTGTTTCAGTTGTCTACATGCACAACTTCTGGCACTGTTCTAATATTTATATTATGAAAATTAGGTGACTTTAAGGAGGAATATGAAGTGGTACCAGCATTTCCAACCTGTGCTGACGTGTACATAATAATGTCAGGGATAGCTGCTATGAGGTGTTTGGTTTCCTTCAGGGTGGCTAGGGACACAATTAGCTAAGCCTCATGATGTTCTCAGTCATCCAAGTCTTGATATCAGCCAGGCAGTTAGTCTAGGTGAGAGGAGACAATCTGTATGAGCAATCAGAATAGATAAGTGTATCATAGCAATTAGATTGTGGAGCATGCCAAATAGCAGTGGGCAATAGCAGTGAGCTGAGGACTGAGCCTTGGGGAATACCACAAGAGAGGAGATGATAATGAGTCTGACCTAAATCTACCAATAGACACAAATTGCTGTATGATCTGAGCCAAGAGAATACAATAGCAGTGAACCTGTCAGGTTTTCATGTCAGCACAGTTGCTTTCATTATTAAAGCAGTGTTCATGGCTAAACAAATGAATGGTTTCAGCAAGAAAATCTGCAGGAATGGATGACTGCAGAAATTGCAATGCATGGGAATGTAGCACTAGCACACTTCGTTTATGTGAAGATCAAGAGGAACCAAGTACCAGTATAATTTGAGGGAAATGTAAATTATTCCTAATACAATCTCCATGATGTTCATTTTACTGACCAACAAGCCCTAGACACATGCTACTTAAAATAACACCCACGACCTTCTCGACTCTCCTCTAATGACTTCCTGATTCTTTTGCCACTGCATCTGTGTAGCTATGAATCTTGTCATCTTGACAATTCTCATAATCATGCAGAGTTTTTAATCATCCCTGCTCTTTCATAACATTTTAACTTGGTAGATAAATAATTAAATAACATTTAAGTATCTTATGCTTATTTGTTTGCTTGTTTGTTTTGTTATCCATCCATCTTCAGTACCTGCTTTAGACCCATCCCAGGAACACTGGGTGGGAATAAACCTGGGTGAGATGCCAGTCCATCACACGTCTTTCTCTATTTCTTCCTTTCTTTTTTTCCCATCCGTCAGTCTTCAGTACCTGCTTTCTCCTGGTCAGAGCAACAGTGAATCTGGAGTACTCCCAGTAATGCTGGGTGTTCCAGGCCACCAAAGGGCTTTAATTCTTTCTTTCATTCTTTACAATTTATTTTATTTTACTTAATTCATTATCATGCCATTTCATATGACGTAATCCCCGAGCATTCTGTTGCATATGTATAATAGCTAACTAGACTGAATTCCAATCATGACATTAATATTCACAGTAGGATGCATTACCTGACTAATAACATGTTTTTTTTTTTATTTTTGTATATTTCTTAGAGACACTATACTAAGCCAGTTTAAGTATTGGTCCAGACAGGACCTCTAAACAACATTGCATGTTGTGTCTGATATGTGTGAGGCTGTTGAAGGTTGAATGTGATGTGTGAGAAGTAATTTAGGTGAAAGTTTTAGGTGTGACAGCGAGGACAGCATGACTTTGGTACAAATATAAAAGCAGTCACAGTAACACCCCCACACACATTATCAAAATTATCCCTTAACTTCCTATTTTTTTTCCTCCCTATCCCACTGTTTCACTCTGCAGGGGGTGAAGGACACAGCCTGGAAGTCTGGATGACACAGCCAATTTTCTCACATTCTATCAGAGAAACACACACACATGGATTTAAAGTGAAAGTGGGTGTGGCCTAAACAGGAAGGGTTTTGTTTTTTCTCTTTTTTAATTGAGTTCATTTTTAATTAAATATGAACACCATGAACTATGCTATAACAGAGGAAGAAGTGCTATCATTGTCAGTATGGTATGTGCATTCTGGCTCTGACGAGTCAGAGAAAGTCAGCTACATCACTTTGAGTTACTGTAGCTTTCCTGTCAACTCAAACCAGTCTGGGCATTCTTCTCTGACCTCTCTTATTAACAAGGTGTTTCCACCTCACACATCCATTCTGTGTAAACTCTAGAGACATGAAAATTCCAGCCAAATTCCAGGACTTTAAAAAAAAACAAAAACAGGCTGTCTGGCACCAAAGATTTGTTTTTCTCATCCTGATGTTTGATATAAAGATTTACTGAAGCTCTTGACTGGTATCTGCACTATTTAAAACCCTATTTAAAGCTAACAAGCTATTAAAATGTCATTAATTAGGAAAAAAACAGTGCTTTAGCTAAGTCTAACACAATACAAAATACTAAAACATTTTTTTTTTTTAAATAAAAGACATGACATATTAAAAAGCCAAGAGTAATTAACTGAAGTTTGCCGTACAAATAGTCTAAAATTGAATGCTAAGTGCCCTCCAAGGGCAAGGCCAATTATTTATTTATTTATTTATTTATTTATTTATTTATTGCTATATACTGAAGAAATTTAAGTTTGAGAACAAAATATGAATATGAGACAATAAATCCATATATCAGATTTCATTTCTGATATTTACATTCTGATATTTACATGTTAAACACATTAGCACCTTATATTTGAACCAACCCAATTTTCAAGTGATCAAAAATACTGGAACATGTGACTGACAGGTATTTCTTGTTGCCCAGGTATACCCTGGTATATTGATTGTTTAAACAATTCTGAATTGTCTTCTCTTGGTTTGAGTCCTAGTTTCACCTGTGAAAACTGCATTTGTTTTTCAAAAGGATAAACCAACATGAAGAACAGAGAGCTGTCTATGGGAAAAAAACAAGCCATTTTGAATCTGAGAAAAGAAGGGAAATCGATGACAGCTATTACACAAACATTGGGCATAGCCAATACAACAATTGAGAATGTCCTGAAAAAGAAAGAAACCACTGGTGTTCTAACAACCAGACATCAAACAGGTCAGCAACTCCCCAAATCAAACAAAAACTGAAAGAAGCTCTGGAACGAGCCTGGAAAAGCATTACAATGAAGAATGCAACAGTTTGCTGATGTCAGTGGGTCACTGGCTTGATGCAGTTATTGCAAGCAAGGGACATGCAACCAAATATTGAGTGTTATTTATTTTAATTTACTTTAAGACAGTCCCTATATGTTTGCTCACCTTAAGGTTGGGTGGTCTGCCACTAAAGGGGTCATGTTCTAAGTTGTTTAATATTTAAATGTAAATATTAGGAAATGAAAGCTGAAATTCTGATCTATCATCTCATATTCACCTTTTGATCTCAATCTCAAGTGCCTTCAGGATATATACATACATATATATATATATATATATATATATATATATATA
>CM075004.1:24247723-24269849 GCA_037576675.1 Pangasius sanitwongsei | reverse complement strand
TGTGAAATATCTTATTCAGGTCAGCACTAAATAAACAATAACATGCATTTTGTATGATCCGTCTTATTTTGGTAAAACAATTAACATTTTGCAGATTCTGAAAGGGGGATGTCAACTTTTGACCTCAACTGTATGGTAGATCAAACTTGCTGGAGTGAGTTGCTAGACTAAATTGGAGAAAAATAATGTGAGGTCTTCATTTTGTGATAAAGTGTCAGCAATTAATCTAGTTTATTAAATGATGTGTATTGTCTTTATGACATGACCATTTAACAAAAAATATACATGAACTCATCTTCTATTTGGATATTCCCGATAGGACTCTGATGTGCTAACAAAAAATGACCCACAAACAGGGCTGAATCCACAATTCTGCTTTTGTTACTCAAAAAGGCTAAGAATAGTTTTTGTTTGTTTGTTTGTTTAAAAAAAAAAAACATTTTAATTCAATACTGTCAATACTATCCTTGTGAGGATCATCTATTGACATAATAATTAACACAGCTAATTAATGCTACACCCAAAGCTATCCCAATCTTAACCTCTGTAACAAAAATAAACGTTTAGTCTCTGCTAGTTTTTATTTTAATAAATACAATTCTGCAGTTTTTCTAAAAGAAACAGTTTTTCAAAATTGTCAGCTATTCCTATCCTTGTGGACACACACACACACACACACACTTCTTGGTAATTTATTCACACACTTGAACCCTTCTCATTTGCTTAATATCTACTGTGTAATGTGTAAGATGATCTGTGTGTGTCCTTTATTTCTCTCTACACAAGAGTTATTCTCTCTACCTAATGACACTGCATGTGTTAAACACATTTCTGTAATACTAATCTGCATGTCGTATGCAGCACACAGCTTTTATCACTAAGACTCAACAAGCATGATAATCAGAATCATATCCATCTGATTATATGCACTACTCTATCCTAACTTTAAACTTGTAGTAAACATTAAAAAGAAACCAAGATCTTGGAGTGATGTGTTCTATCTGAAGATTCACTTATTTTTAGATGTTGAGCAATAAAGTTTTGATAAGGTCAAAGATAAATATAGATATAAATTATAAACTTTACATATAGTTATACCACAGTGCTGGTGAATTTTTGAATCGAATTGATTAAAAAGTTGGCAAATTTTCTATAACAGCAGCTCTGATAATAACTCCAGCTGCAAATCACAGGTTTATATTAATGCGCTCATTCTAATAGGTTATCATTTCTAGAGTAATTTGCACAGGGACCTGTACGGTGAGTCATAACAAGAGAGAGAAAAAAGGCTGGTGAGGGATAAAAGGTCTTGTTCTTTAATTTAAAAAATTGCAATCACTGACAAATTGCTGCGGTATAAGAATTATAAAACACTTCAGGGCATGCGCTATAGGACAGTAATCAACTTTGGGGTGATAGCTATAAGAGCATGCCCTTGAGTGTTTTATTCCTGACATTGAACTTTCTTATTCTAAGGTATAGACATCCATCATTACGCATTAGGATTACGCACTAACCACAATAGCATTAAACATTTAATATTTGAAATGTTTTAGATACTGTCTCTAGTGTTTCTAATTAGGGGATGATGTAGAGGGTCAGATTATAGTGAAAAGTTAGGTTAAGGTTAGTAATGCTTGTTACATTATTTGTGTAACATTTATTAAGTGTGTAGTCCAGGTTCAGACTCTGGGTCTGCAAACTCTTTAATCAGGGCCTGATGGAGGACCTGATGTCCCAACTTGATGTGGATAGGCTGTTGGAACCTCAGGACTGGACTTTATTCTGAGCAGATAGAGTCTGTCTCTGTCGGTCATGGAATTCCATGTCTTGTAGGTAGGCCTGTAGATCGTAACCTCCAGCTGCATTCAGGGTGAACTTGTTAATGTTCCTGGCCAGATAGACAAGGTCTTTTAGTGCCGGACTGTGTACAGCTTTGAGGTCTGTGTGGATGGGTCCCTTTCTTCTGTCGGCAGGGACGAGTTCTTCTGTGAGGGCTGGTGAGGTTCTGGGTTGTGCCCCCTCACTTTTTATGGCTTGTATCAGCCCGTAAATGGGGGACCCTGCTCTGCTGGACAGTGGTGACGCTAGCAGGTGTCTCCCTCTTCTTGGCTCTGGCTTGTAGGAATGCTTGAGCTCCACTTTGACTGTGTCAACCTCTTCTCTGGTGTGATCGAGCTGCTGGGTCAGACTTTCAATTTCATCTGCGGATTTCCCCAGGTGGCCTTCTAAGGCCTTGTTATTTCCGTTTTGACTTTTTGATTTCATTTTGTCTTTGATTTCAGATTTGGCTTTCTCCAGTAGCTGCTTGGCATATTGGAGTTTGTCTGGTAGGTCCCTCTGGGCAGCCTTTTTTTCCCCTCATTTTCATGCTGAGTGGCTGGCAGGGTTTCATGGAGCTTTGCAATTTCCTTCTTTGCCTCTTGCTCCATTTCATCTGACCTTTTTAGTTGGTCTTTGGCTTCTAGCTGGTTGATGCAGCGTTGGGCATATATCATCTCCTCTGAAGGTGGGCGATGTGCTTGTCACTTAATTTCAGCTGGGCTTTAAGGATGTGGCTTAGGGAGCCAGTGATTTTGTTTAGCTCCTGGGGGCTGTACTTCCATCTTCAACCCTGTGTCAAGAGTGATCTTAGAATTATGATTATTACTATTAACAATAGTTCAAAGGCCTTGGGTGCAAGGCGGTCTGTCACAATGCTCAGCCATGCCTCTGCTTCTTCCCAGTGGGCGATGGGGTCTGTGGTCTGAGGGATATTGGCACACTGTGGGGGAGAAAGACTGACACATATCTTTACAGTGTATTGGAACCTAGGTGTAGTGGGACAGCTAAATGTTGTTTCAGTGATTGTAATTGTGAACTCCTAGTGAAGTGTGCTGATGACTTGTGGTCTGACTGAGGGAGAATGACTAGTGCGGTGGAGTCTTTCTTCGTGCAAGTCAAAGCAAACAACTTAAGGAGAAACTGAAAAGAAACAACAAAAATTTCTGAATGAAAGAAGAATTTTTTTCTGTTCAATAAGAGGAAGCAAAATCAAAGGAACAGATAACATTTACACTTTACAGTGATTTTCATAGGACTCACTTCTTCTCTTTTTTTGATTCTGTTGATGGTTCCCACAGGCTTGGTCTCTAAAATGGGGCAGGAGAGGTATAAAAAGGCAGGAAAGTACCAGAATGACCTGAGTTTGATTAAGGGAAGGAGACTGGCTCAGTTGACAAGTGGATGAAGTCCATGAATAGGCCCTGCTGCCATTATGCATAACTACGAGTACTGAATCGCTTACAGTTGATGTACAACTATATACAGGAAATAAGCTTAAAGTGAAAGAGAGTTGCCTCTGGTTTACTTTGAAACTTGTAGCAAGAATGGAGAAGAGTAAATGGGACAGAAAAGTGAGAAATAAGTATGAGGGTTAATCACTTTAAAGTTACCCAAAACATTAGCTGCATTCAATTGCTACAAGCCACAACATGCTAATTGCCACCCGCCAACCTTTGAGTCTAATGGTTTTTGCATAGACTTTAATTTAAACACTACTGTTTCGGGTTAGCTTAGCTACACCTGACAGTTTGTTTACAATATGGCATTGGCAGACTGCGCATGTACAGTTCAGAGCTGCCCCGGAAGAGTCTCCTAGGACTTCAACATAACTGATTGTTGTTATGGCAACCAATATAAACAGTTATATAAATGTAATTTAAATGTAACTATATAAAAAGTTCGCTAACACACTGTTTGAGGTACACAGTTTAAGCAAGTTTATATGAAATGTCAGCGCATTTCAATAATACGTAAATAAACGCCACTTGTAGCCCACTTTCAGGCATGGTGCTTAAAAACTCAGTTTGTTAAAGTGAGATAAAACTTTAAGAGGCCGGTTCACTGCAACCAATACAATAGCAATAATCCAATAATTGTGATCTCGGCGGATCATAAATTTCTATGCCTCCTTCTCTATACACACAAACACAACAGGATTTCTTCGCTGTTGGTTGCACAAATTTATTCTAACTTTACTTGATCAGTTTACTTTACAGTTTTAAAACAAACTTCACATTCAAAACACACAGAGACTCTGACACAGTGTTACACTGAGAGACATATCAACCAAATCTATTCTGCGAGCAGACTCAAAAGGACAAGCATAACTTCGCTACGCTAATGATTAGGGGAGTAAAATAGCTATTTGAATGACATTGGAACATGCAATGGCATCAACTTAGCTATAACATATGGCCTTTTTAAGGAGAAATTGAAGGAGAAGGAGAAGGAGAAGATTTTTTCGTCCTGACAGGGGCACTTTAATTACTGCAGTTTAACTGTGACCGATATGCCTCGTTTGGAACAGGGAGTCAGATAGCTACTTGAATAACACTGGAACATGCAATGTATCAATCTAGCTATAACCTAAGGCGTTCTAGGAAGACACTCAGTTCTATCTTTACCATGCTGAGAGGAGATTTCTTTGTCCTAACACGGGCGAATTAAATTAACATTTACTGCAGGTTAACACTAAGGAAACAAACCGTATTATCACTTCGGTTATACAGAGAAGGGTTTTGAAAAGAGAATGAATGAAATCCCAAGTTTCAAGGACTGTATGCTATTTCTCAGACCTTGACCTGAATGAACCGTCAACTTAACAACTTTACCTTCATTTTGTTTAGAAGGTCTTTAAACTTTATAAATGCACCAGTTCAGCTAGACCCTGGAGGTACTGTACTTGCGCTTGCGTTGTCTCTTTGGACAGGGATTCATCAGTGGTCTGGTTGCTTAGTAGTGTCTCGGAAGACCAATCAGGATGATGACTGGAGTGAGGCGCACACCAGGCAAAGTCTCATAGGAGGGTTGCAAAGGAGAGTTGATGAGAGAAAATGTGGTTCCCAGTACTGCAAAGGCGGGAGTTGGGTGCTTTTCAAGAACCAGTCTGGATGTGGAGCCTCGGATTTAGCGTGATCTCCTCGTGATGTTGAGGTGCGAAAACTTCTGGAGCTCTTGGTTGGCGAGAACTCCCAAGTACTCGCTGAAGATGTTGATTGAAGAGAACTCCAAGTTTTCTTTGTGTCAGGGGGTTTTAACCCTTTCTAGCTGGGCCGACACCAAGGTGCTTGTTCCAGTCAGCATGATCTTGGGGCAGGGTGTAAACTTCATTCTCCTCCTCTGACACTAATTAGCATACTGGGCTCTGAGTTATGTGCTGTTCTAACTTTCCACAAGGTAAAGTTAGAACGTTGGTCATGAATTTTGTAACACGGATGTGATACTTTGTTCTCAAATTTACTTTATCCCAACCCTTAGCAAATTAAATAACGATGCATTAATTAACTATATGATACTCGTTAAATGATCAGAAGCCTCATAATAACTGGTGGCTATAGGCATGATACATATAAGGCATGGCACATATAAAGCTGGGTTCTGTGGAATGTGTGAATGGCGGTGAACTTTGTGTTCCTGGGGAGAACAAAGGTCTCATTCCATGAGGGTCCTTGGGTAAGTCATTCCCCTTTTTTCCTGAAGTAACCATCCTGTTGGATGAGCCATCTGGTCTTGGAGAACAGCCTAAATCACAGAGTTTGACAGAGGTTCCTCTTGGCTGAGAGGGTTAATCCTCTGGTCAGAGATGTTCTACTGTTTGCCCTATTATTCCCTGGATAGCTGAGATTAGGCGGATGTAAGCAATAACTTGGTTCCTCAAGGTCTGCAAGTGAGGATTCATTGTTTTATGGTTTACTTGCTGCCTGTTCACTTAAAATCCTACAAGTGTCTGTCTTAATATCAGGGGTATTGATGATACCACAGCTATCCGTGGCGGGGAACCAAGGGAGCAGAATTTGTGGTGCCGAATTGGGTGGGAGGGGCATACTCTGTCTCCCATGAATCACAGCAGCATTAGTCAATTATGGGTGTCTGTGAGCTTATGTAAGCACAACAGGGCAAACAGCGCATTCCTTCATGTGTATTACACTGCCCTGTTATGTAACATAAGCAGCAGTTCATAAAGATGCAGAGGATGGTTGGCTTCACTTGTTCTCAGAGGAACTACGTTACCTGTCACCCTCCACACTTGGTAGCTAACACATGATAAGGGAGAGCTGGCTTTTGGCTGATGACCAAATTAAGGGAAAAAAATAGAATAATGGGGAAAATATCCAACCCGCTTCATTAACAATCATATGAATTTTGGGCATGTTGTATGAAACACTACAATATGAGTTTACAACATGGTCTGAAATATTTTTTTTTTTTAAATAGACAGTAAAATTCAAAACATTCACTGAAAAACTAATCATTACACAGATTCCAAACAGTGCAGTGTCAACATCATTAGCAAGCCTCTGTGAGCAGTCTGTAATATTTCTTTTCTCTCTTTAATGGCTTATTTTGTTGGAATTTTGCCAGGAATGTTGAGGGTTCAGCAGCTGTAAAGCATTCAAGATGGTCACACTGTGAGCATATTTGCGTTGAACTGATGTTGTGTTTGAATGATCTCGAAGTTTAAATGCTGTTCTTGAAAAACAATTAGCAGTTTACAGTATATGTGAGGAAAGTCCATGTCTTCACCAAAATCACTGTGCAATGGGACCACTTTATTTACTCAATTTTGAAAGAAATGAGCTTTTGATATTGATTTTTTTTATGTTATATAACACAAGAACTGTTTATAGTTCAGAAATAATATGATGGCTGTGACAAGCTGTAATTGAGCAATCCAGTTTGGAAGCTGTCTTCTAAGCACAACTGCTTAACTAATACACACAAATCCTTGCTTATATTCATAACTGGTGTTTAAATATTTGGTATACAACTCTGATCTGTTAGTAAAAAATGGCCAACAGCCCTCAAAGATAAGGACTTATTCCACTGTGGCAGTTTTGTTACTCTAGGCTTAGAATAGCTTTTTCGAATAACGAAGTCAAGCTTTGGAAAATGGTTTAATCCATGACAGCCAGGCTCTTAGCTTTCAATGGAAAAAAAAATGTTCTTCAGTACTAAGGCTGTGCATTTAATAGTAAAGACTTGGTTTTCTGTAAAAGCCCTAATGAAACCCTGGCTTTCAACATCACCGTGGAGCCATTAAGCTTTCTTTCATGCATGGTGTTGATTTAATTGGTAATGGACTCACATTTGTGCAATGTAATATAGGTAATATCTGTAATATAGGTCATTATGGATTATCTTCATAAAACAAAGGAACACATACTTGTTGTCTTAATATCTGGTGTGCATTCTATATTTGACTTGGGATTGGAATTGTACCTGTAATATAAATTCATCTATGTCTATGTAACACATAGCTTTTAACACTCAGATGCTAAGAGTTGCTGTTAAATTCTTGACTCTGATTGGTCAGCTGTTGATTAATTTTCTATAACAGCAGCTCTGGCAGTAGTTTCAGCTGTAATTCAAATCATGTTTATATTAATGAGTGATTGATTACAGCTGCTATAAAGTAAGTGCTAACAGGAAATAACTTGGCTCATGGACATTATGAAAACATTTAAATGTAACTATATCTGGCTAAATATTAAAATGTGTCATTCATTAATAAATCCAAAATTGTAATCATTGTAAATTCTGTGTTGTAAATTGAATAAAACACTGTGGGTCTTGCTGTTAAAAAAATAATCAACTTAACCATGACTCCGCTTCACACACGATCCTGTGTTGATTAGTTTCCTATAAGAGTATGCCCCCAAGAATTTTAGCCAAGCTGTGATAGGCCCAGTTTGGTTAACCCTGTTAGGAGATTTATTAAAGTAGAGGAAATACCTTTTTTTTTTTAGATCCCCAGAGGTCTCCCTAGTGCTTAACAAGAAGCTGTTTAGAATCTTTAATGAATGAATTAATTCTTATAAATTGGATCACATTCAAACATTCAACCAATTTTGTAAATTGTTTGATTTTTTTTTCTTGTTTCTGTTTTACTGATATATATATATATATATATATATTCAATATATCATCTTTTTAATAATAATTGTAATCAAACAAGTTATCTTTATGAAACATTTTGCTTCTGAAATTGCTGATAAACCTAGGTCATAGCTGACTGACAGCTGGCAGTGAACTCCTGTTAAGTCACTTCAGTTTAGCGACTTAGTGACTGTAATATTATACCTTTATTATGTCAAGAGCAGTCAAAAACAAGGTATGTGTTTTATCTTTTAACTAACTTTTGACTTTTTAGCTTGGTAACTTGATGAATGAAGAGTAGCACTGTTGATATCAACGCCTGGTTTTCATGCCAATTTCAAAGCTGTATTTCAGAAACTGAAAGCATCCCCTTGTGGATGGACTATGTCAAAAACACTCATTGTAATCCACTGAGAAAGGAAAAGTTGGAGATCAATTTATGAAAACTATATATTGCAATTACATTGATAAATCTTTGTAACCATGTGGTTGAGCTACCTGGTAAAAGGTTTAACTTTGGAGGGGAGAAACATTATACAATAATTCAAGTTTTGCCCAATCTGACCTTGTTCAACAGCCTACCACTAACAATAAATAATGTTTGTGTTCAGAGACCAGATGCTGCTATCAACATAAGATGCAGGAGTATATTAGACCATGGGATCAGTATAAAAACAAGATATTTTAAACTCTCAAACACCAGAGTTGTTAGTTTGAAATAATAACAAATCATCATAAAACTGGAGCAGAGTAGGTCTTAAATTATATTAAACAACACGACTAAAGGCTGATTTTAGGATTTTACATTGAATGAGATCAAGCTCTGTTTCTGGAAGAAAGGGGATTGGTTAAGAGTGACCAATCACAACAGTGGGAGTATGCATCTTATTTTTGCCCACAAAGTCTTAAAATTCAACTTGACTTTTAGTGTGGAGCCCTGTGAATGACAGCAAAGCGTGAGCATGCGTTCAGCAATGACACATGCTCATGGAAGGTTCTCTGCATACTAGATTCTCTGCTTCATGCTCATGTTCAGCTTTGTGTGCTCTCATTTCAGAAGACCCCACGCTCTCTTTTAATAAGCACACTCACTAACACTGTTCCGTGCTGAATGGGCACCCTCACGCTGTTTAAACACCATAGGTGTGAATAGAGGAACTGGGATTATAATGGGGTAATAATTATTCATTAATTTTAGGTTGTTCTGCCATAATTATTTTTGCAATGATAATGAACTTATTTCAGGGGCCTAACTGAAAGCTATATGTTTTGTATTGTTTTGCCATGTTCAGCTTTATGCACTTTGCCATGTTATGTACTTTTCAAACAAATGAGATTTACAAATGATTGTGATCTGATTTGTGTTCCACACTTTATCAACCCATGATCTTGTGCAATTTACTCATCAAATGTTATTTTTAAGTTCATTAATATGTCGAAAACATGTAAATACACAAGTGAAAAGTCCTCAGTATAGTTTTTAAATGGCTTAATGCTGATTACAGGCATATTACTTGACTCTAATCCATTTATGACACTGCTATTACAATTCTTGATGTTTAGCTGCTCATCTATAGACTTTTCAACTTGTTTTTAGTTCTATGGCAGTTTCAAATTCAGCTCTTGTAAAGTCTATTGATAAATTTTATGACATGTTGAACGATAGATAAACATTTGTTGAGACTCAGTTGATAGGCTGGTGTGTGCAAATGGTTTGTAGAGTGTCTACATTGGACTATCCTAATAAAGTCTAACAAATAGTTTATCAAAATACACATCCAATACATACTGTAATTCATTCTTAATGTGCTAAACACTGTTAACTGCAAACTCCACTGTTAAAAAAAGAAGCCAATTTTGCCAAATCACAAAGGAAAATTAATCCATTATAACATTAAGGGGGAATTGTGTCTGCATCATGCCTGAGATTCAGTCTTAATCAGGATTTGTGTGTGTGTGTGTAAGTCAGGTTTGGGTGAGGTAATAATCATTGTCATTCTATGGTGGTATCTGGACCAGATGAATATTTTAAATTTGGGCTGGAGCCTATTTGCTATCTGGGTCTGAGTGCATATTATTAAGCTTTGATACAGGATGTCACCAACCGAATGTCATTTATGCATACAATTTGAAACAAATGAAGGAAATTATTTATAGAGGAATAGAAAAAGATCATGCCATGCCATGATACCATTCACATTTCACTGCTTCGTGGTCCAACGTTTGAGTCAGAGTGATGGTTATTATAAACAGCATTTTTATTGTATTATAATAATATAATTTGGTAAATAGGTTTTTGGCAGAAAACTGAATGTAACATGGTTAATTAATTTGAAACTCAACTCAGTGTGTTGTTCATTAGTAGCAATCCAAGCAACATAGCCTTAGTGCTGAATAACTGAGAGAGTGACACACAATTTTTAGAGCAGTATTTATTTATTTTATACTTAATAGTAGATTGAAGTTCACAGCTAATTTTGGGCTTCAATGATTCACAAAATGTCACAACTTTAAGAGTGGTGTGTATCGAGAGACAACTTGTGTGACATTTGACATTTGTGTGTGTATGTGTGTGACTTGACAGCTTTGACATTTTGTGCATTATCTATTTCTTTTTTTTCATTAATTTATGACTGCATGAAACTCGTCAGCGCTGATGAGATGTGTCACCACAGCAGGAGGCCAGGGCCTATTACACAATTAACTAATTAATATAATTAACACATTTATAATTAATTCTCCGCTAACGCTGTTCCACAGTTGCTGCCTACAGCTTAGAATGACAACCACCGCTTTAGCAAGGATACTGATACTATTTCAGCTTCATTAGTTACAAGAAGTAAATCTGATTAATCAATTAAAATCATATGCACTATACATATATTAGGGATATAATCAAATATGAATACATTTTTCAGACTTGGCAGATAACAATGAACAGTGTTCTAAACCTATATAGGGAAAATAAGGATAAAATAACAATAAAAATCAAACTATGGACTTTCCTACTCTCTGTGTCTGCTTTTAAACTCCCCATGCATGTTCTCACACTTTTCTTTGTCTCTCTCACTTCGTCTTTTTTGACCCATCCCCCATGCCAATTCAGCCTGTTGATCTGAATCCACAGATTTCAACTTTTTTCCATTTTTTTATGTGAGAAAAAAAATGGCAAAGATATTCCAATAAATGCATCAACTTTCCTGTGCTAGTCTGACAGTTTAATAAAAAGAGATCATTTTTTATATCTTATATAATTTTTACTATATCTCTATACATCAACCACACTGATATTTCAAGCCAGCTTTCACCAGAAATTGGTGGAGTTGCTTAGAATGATGTCATTTTTTGTGATGTTCGTAGAAATAAAATGATGCAACCTAATTACATGTGCAAGACCTGCAACCTCTAGGGGTTATAAAATAAATAAAGAAAGAAAAACAAAGAAAAAAGGATAACACCCATAAAGGAGAGGAACAAGGCCATAAATCAGAAAAACACACCCATATAGCAGAGGAATACGCCCACAAAGGAGAGGAACAAGGCCATAAAAGAGAGAAACACACCCATAAAGGAGAGGAACATGCCTATAAAAGAGAAGAACACACCCAGAAAGGTACGGCAAAAGGCTACAAAAGAGAGGAAAATGCCCATAAAGGAGCAGAACACATCAATAAAGGAATGGAACAAGCCCTTAAAGGAGCAGAGCATGTCCGTATAGGAGTGGAACACACCTATAATGGAAAAGAACATGCCAATAAAGGAGAAGAACATGCCCATATAGGAGAGGACCATGCCCATAAAGAACCAGAGCATATAAATGCTATAAATCCCATAAAAATGTGGAATGCACTCATGAAGGAGCAACAGATGCTCATGAAGGAGTGGGACCTAATATGTAATATACCCTATTTGTACATTTACTGACCCATTCAAAGCACTGACACTGGAGTTTCCTTCCATATAATAAACATCTGTGATGGCGGGCTGACAGCCCGAGCACGGAAAACATTCAACGGTCCTCACATGACTGATAACCCGGTGCTGAAAGAACAGTGCCATTTGTTTCGGACAGCCGGAGTGCACATGGCTGTGGGGCAGAGTGACGTAATGCCGCACGGCTGGCAGCCAATGAGTGGCACGGCTCCAATTCACCCTCTGGGAGAAGACGGGGAGCTATAAAAGGAGCCAGCGGCCGCTCTCTCAGCAAGGTAGGTGAGATTAATGATCTTACTAATATGTGTTTCCGTGTTCTTGCCAGGAGCCGACGTAAGCGGAGAGGAAGAGCCTCTGCCTCTGCACACCAACCTCCACGACGTCTGAGAGCGTCCACAGCGCCGCCCCTGTCTCGCCGCCGCGCCGCTGCCACCACCTCACCATGCCAAGCCCCGAGACAACAATACCCACACAGAGCTTCACCAGACCCACACTCCCTCACCTTCACCTCACTTCCCTCACTTTAAAGAAAATAAAGAGCATGTTCCCCACATCTGCCGTCTCCTGGTGTTTGTGTTCAGCCCTCCATGGTCTCGCAGTGTCACAACATCATTATACATTTTTATATGTTAATTAAAAACACATTTTAAATTGTTTATTATTAGCCAGAGATTGTACAGAAATCCTGTCAGAGTCAATCAAGAATTCAATAGCACTGTGGTATAAAGTGTTACAATTCTAATTGTCATTTTTAATGGTTAGGAGAGTTCTCTCCTTTGGTGAGCCCAGATCTCCTTCACTCTTTCAAAATTTTTTATTTGTCTTTCTCTTTTGTCTATGTCAGTGTCTTACCATCTCTTATCCCTCCAATGAGCGACCCTTTCCACTGATGCAATTAGCCATTTGGATACATCGAGTAATTACTTAATTTCTTATGTTAATGCAGATTTTTCTTTATCTTGGTGCTGAGATAATGAGAAAAAAAGAGAGAGGCAGAGAGGGAGAGGCGGAGAGGGAGAGACAGAGAGCGCAAGAGAGAGATTAGGATAATAGTCAGTTACTCTCCTGAGATTGGAGCATGAGCTGTGTGGATATTTTGACCTTGGCACAAAAGACTTGGGCCTCATTCCAATCCTTATGTAAAATGTAGTCTTTTCAAGCTCCCTTCTATTACTCGAAAAATTATTTAAAGAATAAAACGCCTGCAGGGCAAAAGAGTCTCTGTAGCCCACTTTGGAGTACCAGATGTACTCTGTGTGTGTGTATGCTTGGCTATAGGGACCAGACAGAAGCTTTTATGGAATCTAAATATTTCAATGATTGGGACAAAGGGACGTTCTGCCCTTCGCATGAGGCCACAGATCCATCCTCTTAATTCCTGTAACATATTCTACTGAGGGTTGTGCAGTTAATTCAATTGGAATTGACTCTACCAGCGATCAGTAATTAAAAAGGATTAAAGAAAAAAAGAAAAAAAGAAGGAAAATCTATTTGATAGTCCCCTGGAGTTAGGACTGTGTTTGGTTTGTATCCAAATATTTAGCCTATAATTAGCCTATAACCTATTTTATAAAGCTTTCTAAAGACTAAAGAAAATGTGTGTTGATGTGTGTATCCATAAGGGCTTTTATATTTTTCTTAGAAAGTGGAGTGAATCAGGCAGAGTAGTAGTGGCATCTCAAGGTCTGGTTCCTGTAGCATGTACTGGAAATAATCACTCCTGGAAACCTAATTATTGTGTATTTATGAATATTTTTTAGTTTGCCACTTGTTTTGTTCAGTTTTACAATCAATGTAACTACACGATTTTAGGTTGTTTTTATATTTGTCTGCTTGCTTGTGCAGCCTTTTTTCCCTGTCATGTTGGCACTGGAAATGGTGTCCAACTACAATTCCCAACACACGGCGTGGCCTACAGAAATGGCCGCTAAGGACTACAACACTCAATCACATCCCAGCATGCTCACAGTACATAAATAAATAAATAAATAAATATAAATATATTTATTTATATTTATATTTATATTTATATTTATATTTATATTTATATTTATATTTATAGATACCTGTGTCTTTCTGTACCAGTCGTTACCAAGCCATCGTCTATAATGTGCTATTCTGGTTTTGACCCTAGTCTGTTTATAGTTCCTGAGCTTGCCTAACCCTGTTTACTCTGTTTGTACATCACCTGACCTTTGCCTGTTTATTGACCACGTCTTTGGATCTCATCTTGGTCTTGTGTACCACAATTAAATAAAGGATTAAGTACGTGTACTTGCATCCACACTCAATTCCTGACAGAATATTTTGCTGTCACATGGACGCAGCAGGCAGCGATGAGTTGCGCCAGGCACTAGTGGCGCAGGTCTGCTTCACTGGAGAGCAACAACAACAAATCGCCATGTTGAATGAGCAACTCAAACAGCTCCAAACCAGAGCACAAGCGACACCTGCTCCAGTGTACACTGTTCCCCCACCTGTTTCATTGTTCATCGCTCGTCCAGAGAAGTTTGCCGGTGATCCATTCGGCTGTAGGCGATAAATGCTGCAGTGCTCACTCTACTTTGTGGGTCAAGAAGGGATTCCGGATAGCACCAGGGTTGCTCAGTTCATCAGCCTGCTGATGGATAAAGTGCTAGATTGGGAAACCGAAGTCTGGAACCAAGAGGGTAGGTGCATTGTTTCCTACAAGTGTTTCTTGCCGTGATTCCAGCAGGTGTTTGACCATCCACCTGAGGGAAAAGAAACTGGAGAACAGCTCGTCACTCTCAAGCAAGGTAAACAGAGTGAGGCTGAATATGATCTCCACTTCTGCATGCTAGCAGCAGGCAGTGGATGGAATGAGCCTTCTTTCAAAGTTCTACTGCCAAGGGTTAAACGAGGACTTGCTCACAGAACTGGTCTATCGTGATGATCAGTTAGCCCTTGACTCTCTGAGCAACGTGTCAATCTGGCTCGATGTCCTGATAAATAAATGCAGACCTTCTGGAAATCCAGACCACAGAGCCTATGCAACTAGGACAGGCAAAGCTCAACGCTGTGGAACACCAAAGGCATCAAAAGGAGAGACTGTGCTTCTACTGCAGCAATCCTCAACACCAAGTTGCACAGTGTCCTTTCTGAGACCCCAGTAGGAGCACAGATTCCACAGCTGAGTGAGAGAATTCCAGCTCTTGCTCCACCATTTTGAGTCCTGTCTATTTTTTCTCTCGTCACACCTTCATGATTCCTGTGCAAATGGGATACTCAAGAGAGTTTTCTTCTGTTCTAGCACTGATTGATTCTGGTGAGGCGGGGAACTTCATAGATGGCAACCTCACCCAGAGACTTCAGTTACCACTCCAGCCACCACAGCATCCACTTCAGCTCCAAGCACTCAATGGAGGACCCATCGGTGACGGATTCGTCACCTAAAGCATGAAACCTCTCACCCTTCAAGTCAGTGCACTCTACCAGGAAAACATCACCCTCCTGGTCACAGTAACCACCAAATCTCTCAAATCTCCTGGAAGGAACATCAGATTATGTGCTGTGTCAACCAATTCCAGCGAAAGCCCCAAAACCATACCCCATTATCATATCTCAGGTTTACCAATAATATTGGGAGGTGTTCAGTAAAGCCAAGGCAAGTGGCCTTCCTCCTCATTGTCCGTATGACTGTGCAATTGAGCAGCTTCCTGCAGCAGCTCTGCGCAACCACATCTACCCTCTATCTGCTATAGAAACACAAGCTATGGAGGAATACTTTGAAGAAGCTCTCAAGCAGGGGCACATTTGTCCCTCCACATCACCTGCCACTGCTAGATTCTTCTTTGTGGAGAAAAAAAGGGCTAAGGCCATGCATAGACTATTGGGGCTTGAGCCAAGTCACAGTTAAAGGGATGGTTCACCCAAAAATTAAAATTCTGTTGTCAATTACTCAACCTCATGTTGTTTTAGACCCATAAGACTTTCGTTCATCTTCAGAAGACAAATGAAGATATTTTCAATGAAACCTGGGAGATTTCTGTCCCTCCATTGACAGTCCATGTAACCAAAACTTTCAAGCTCCAAAAAGTTCATAAAAGCATTATAAAAGTAATTCATGTGACTCCAGTGGTTTAATCTCAATTTTATGAAGCAATACGGATGCTTTGTGCACGCAAAAAACTAAATTATTCACAAAATATCTTCAGTTCCGCATAGATCTCCGACACATTTTCACGAGAGAATCACAACATATGTGTTTTGTTGATGCGAGAGCAGACTTTCTCGTGATACAACCAGACCCGGAAGCCCTGCACTGTTTACAGCTGAGGAAGTTTCTCAAGGTTCTGGCATCCAGTAAATGCAAAATCAACTTAGAATGTAACAAGCAAAGCTTGCATACAGCATCCCTCTTCCTCTGCTATAAACAGAACAGCACTTCCCGGTCCAGTTGTGTATATATATATATATGTCTGCTCTCATGACAACACAACACGCATGTGTTATGGTTCAGATTTCATTAACTAA
This sequence comes from Pangasius sanitwongsei, assembly GCA_037576675.1. Taxonomy (NCBI): domain Eukaryota; kingdom Metazoa; phylum Chordata; class Actinopteri; order Siluriformes; family Pangasiidae; genus Pangasius; species Pangasius sanitwongsei. The sequence continues at coordinate 24,253,502 of CM075004.1, read as the reverse complement.
TGTTAACAAGTACAGGGAAAAAATGTCATCCCACATCCCACCATCACACACAATATTTAAAAAAAAGTTTATACCATCTAGATGTACATTAGGCTATTTTAAATTACATGTTGATCAAGGCCGTGATCTTTCTTCATTTCACCGATCAACCTTGGGGGGGATGGTGAGAGTTCCCCTTACTGGGTTTGACAGTGTACCAGGAATGGATGGAGTGGGGTGATTGTGGCGGGGTAGTCATGTTAATTTCTCTCAAAATACAGGACTATCCCAGCTAATTCAGCACAGCTGTCAACCTTACCCACAGCTGTGATCATGCAAACCAGGTAATTTCAAAGCACTAATTAAAACTAAATAATTTTAGCTAACCTAACTAACATGATTTCCCTGCTTAAATGCTTATTTAAATTAGATGTCGAGTCCTTCGATAAAGACAGCATCTTCACAGCTGGAAGTAATAGTTTGCACAGTGATGTTCTTGTTTCTATTTTCTCCTTAAAATGGAAAACAGCTGTTTTAACGTGCCCCTAGAGCAGAATGATTAGAGACAGATGTTGTTTGCGCATGCACCAGGAGGTGGCTCACGTGAGTCACGGCTGGCAAGAGAGAACCAGAACTATAATCATGCAGCTGTCTATATTGCATTATGTCAAAAGATTAATTTCTTTGGTTTTAAATGAAAAAAAAATGTAAACTGGATAGTATTCCCATTTTTTACAAAATGTACCTGTAATCTGATCACTTACGTAACCTTGTTACATGTATTCTGTTACTCCCCAAGCCTGCTCGTGAACATGTACTCATGTACTCAACAGTGGAACCTGTCTAGGGTGGGATATATTAGGCAGCAAGTGAACAGTCAGTTCTTGAAGTTGATATGTTGGAAGCAGGAAAAATGGGCAAGCATAAGGATCTGAACGACTTTCACAAAGGCCACATTGCGATGGCTAGACGACTGGGTCAGTGCTTCTCCTAAACGGAGAAAAATTTAATGCTGGTTATGATAGAAAGGTGTCAGAACACACAGCGCATCACAGTTTGCTGTGTGTGGGACTGCGTAGCCACAGAGCAGTTAGAGTGCCCATGCTGACCCTTGTCCACCACCGAAAGCACCTACAAAGGGCATGTGAGCATCAGAACTGGACCATGGATCAATAGAAAAAGGTGGCCTGGTCTGATGAATCACGTTTTCTTTTACATCATGTGGACGGCCAGGTGCGTGTTCGTCACTTACCTGAAGAGATGGCACCAGGATGCACTATGGGAAGAAGGCAGGAAACCTTGGATCCTGATATTCATGTGGATATTACTGTGACATATACTGTGTGTATACCCCTTCATGGCAACAGTATTCCCTAATGGCGGTAGCCTCTTTCAGCAGGATAATGCACCCTGCCACACTGCAAAAATTGTTCAAAAAAAATGGTTTGAGGAACATGACAAAGAGTTCAAGGTGCTGATTTGACCTCCAAATTCCCCAGATCTCAATCTGATTGAGCATATGTGGGATGTGCTGGACAAACAAATCCAAAAAATGGAGGCCCCACCACACAACTTACAGGACTTAAAGGATCTGCTGCTCATGTATTGGTGCCAGATACCACAGCACACCTTTAGAGGTCTTGTGGAGTCCATGCCTCAATGGGTCAGAACTGTTTTGGTGGCATAAAGGGGACCAACACAATATTAGGCAGGTTGTTTCAATGTTTTGGCTGATCAGTGTATATGCTTATACAATATTTAATAGTGTGTACACTGCTGGCTGTCTATTCTACACATATTGGTATAGGTTATTGTTTCCTGGTTTTTGATGCCATATTGGTTACTCCATGATGAACTGTATAATAGACAACTGCACAAGTGCATACTGGTCTATCTTTTAACTTTATGAAAGTAACTAAGTTCTCAAATATAAGGTGCTCTATCTCTCATTGTGTGCATAAGTACAGTTCAGCTCTATTTTTGATCATCTTTATTTAAAAGGAATGCATAATAATGCATTTCTGTATAATATTTTTTTTGTTTTGTTTTCAAAAAAATGCATAATAAAAATACGCAGGCATTCTGCACGTATTTCAGTGACATAACAGTGGACACAACAACATGACAAGAATGTAACATTGTTAAAACATTAGAAAATCTTTAAATAAAGATGTCCGAATTCAAATGTAAATATTATAACATCTTGTGTTACATTCACTTTTGTGAACTTGTTTAGGAATGCTTAAAAGATTTTGAATTATGTCAATTTATCCCATTTGTTATGTGTAATTTGTTTGAACCTTTGGTGAACATGAATCATAACCATTCTCCAGTATTGAGGACCTTGATATCTTGATGTAAATGAGGTCAAGGACAACATTGACCTCATTTACATCCTGCCTACCAGAAAGATCCTGAAGACCTAAGTAGCCACAAACTATGCAGAGATAAAAGAAAAGGCTGTGGAACAGGTACAGAGGGCTGAAGCTGTTTATCTTACAGCTGATGTGGATGCTTGTCTGGGGTTGCCTCTCATTATCTCAATCTACAGTCAAACCTAGCTTCTGTTCTTCTTAGCTTGGCCAGGCTTCCTAAAGCCAACACATTACAAGAACAATCGTTACCAAGACAATCATTAGTGTTCTTATTAATGACCTGGAGGCATAGTGGAAAAATCACTTATGTTGTCACAGACATAGTCACCAACATGATAGCAAATATGCAAAAGCTAAATAGACATCATTTTTCTTGCTTTGCTATTGTTAAAAATGTGTTGAAGGAAAGACAGGAACTCTCATCTATTCATTTTGAAATCAGAGGACTAGTGGTCTGTTTTAAAAGCAGGGCAAGTGCTAATGGAAGCCGATAGCTACACAGGTGAAGAAGGTGCAGGAGGTGGAAACATGATGCAGCAACACATTTGATATCCAATGGCTGTATGAGCTTCATGAATCGATTGCAGTTGCCTTGGCAAGTCCATTCACTGATGTAATTTCTCTAGTAATTGTCTAGTACAAACTTTGAGATAATTAGCCAATGTCTTGTAGTATTCGTACCATTCAAATATTGTGCTTTCCATTAAGTAATTTTTTTTTAACCGTTCCTTCCTTAGGACTCTTATTTTGAAAATAATCTCATTGACCAAGAGAGCAGCCATCTTAGTCACCTCTGAACTATTTGACAAAAAAAGACTGTCAGCCTCCAAGGTAATACCTCTAATAAGAATGATAGGGGACGTGGTAGCTGAGTGGTTAAGATATTGAACTACTGGCTGGAAGGTTGGAAGTTCCAGCACTACCAAGCTGCCACTGCTGGACCCTAGAGCAAAGCCCTTAACCCTCAACTGCAATGTAAGTCAATCTGGATAAGGGTGTCTGTCAAATGCCATAAATGATAGGGCACAAAGTTTTAGAGAAGACAGTGCCACAGTGAAGGTTAGTGTAACATGTCCAAGGAAGGATGCGGATGATCTTTATTAAACAAACAACAAATAAACACAGGTAAGGAAAGAAAAAAAAACAGAAAAAATAAACTATAACAAAAGACTAGACCAAGGCAAGGCAAGACAAAACACAGCTAGGAAAATGCAACATAAAAGTAAGTTACTTACAATCCCAACATAACAGTAGCAATAAACACAATGCTCAGTAACAAGGGAGAGGAATGGCAGAACTTATATAGGGAATCTAATTAGGGGAAATACAAAGAAGACGTGCACAAACACAATAAGTGATACAGACAACAGAAGAAGACATTCAGAAATGTGAGTGAAGGTACCCTCTAGCTGGGGGGGGGGGTTGTCCATGATGACTGTGACAGTTAGGAAGTATCTGATTTAAATGTGTTACTGTCTCAAAAGCTTTGTTCTGTTCATTAGTATGGATCAAACAATGAGAACTAAGAAAAAGGTCCAAACCAGGAAGTCAGTCAGAGAATAGCACTCAGTAATATTAACTAACAAGAAGCCAATGCCTCACAATAACCAAAGGTGAATGAGTTGTTTAAAGAGATGATTGTAGTTAAACAGGAAACAGATGAGCTTATGTTCAGGTGAGTGTGACAGTCGCAAATTCTGTATCGGTATGAGGAATGGTAGCACCTACTTATACTGACCAATTGACCTGACAAATTCAAAAACTGCCATAACACAAAAATAAATCAAGCAACTAATAAACATTAGTTCATTTTTTATTTATCCTATTTTAATTTATTGTCATTTTTTTTTTACTTTCCCTACTAGCATCTTTACTTTTAATGCTTGTTAAAGTGTTCTTTAATTTTAAGCCTCTTTGTAATGTACACTGGATGAGTGCTGATCTGCACCTAACAAGGGTCATGACTGCTATCTGTACACACACACACACACACACACACACACACACACACAGCACCTACAACCTTAAATGCATTTGCCAACAGCTCAACAATGACTTTTGTGAATGAGTGGTTGAGGAATATGGTGAATCATCGTGAATGTATTTGTACTATTTGTACTTTTAGATTTCAGTCTGCATGCAGACCCAGTAAAAGTATCTGAGCAGCTTGAACAGAATGCGCTCTCTTAACTTGACTCTCTGTTGCCCAGAAAATCTTCTTAAGCAGCTGTGTAACCTCTATCCTGTTCCTTCCTTATTATCTGTCAGTGCCTTATGGCAAGCAAAATAATATCTTGCTGCAGAGCGAGACTCTGACTATGTCTTTGTCACATGATGACAAACCTTTTCCAATATGGTGTTAAAGTTCCTCCTTCTACTTCTTGTAATTCTAGTCTTTCCACATCACAATTCAGACAAAAACATGTTTGAACACATGTAATTGGTGAGAAGTAATGCTCATTATGTAGCTGTCATAAATAAATAAATTTTAAAAAATGGCATGCACCTCAGCACTAATGAGGTGAAGTCGAGCTCATGTTTCATTCAAGAGCTTGGAGAGTTCATGCTAAATCTACATTGTTCCTTATTAGACATATAGTTAACTCGTATAGAGAGCTGAATACCCGATTAGCTCCTTTTGGAATGTCCTGTCTGAATTCTTTCTGAACGAGCAAGGTAAATGACAGCATACATGCATAACCACACATACCGTTTCCACCAGACTGAAGTCATGAACGACTTGGACAGCCCCTCAGTAGTGTCAATTTTATTCACCTCCCACTACCAGCTCTCTGCAGTTACTCTCAAGTTTAAGTCCCATTTGTCAGTGCTTACATTCCATCGTTGCTACAGTGTGTGAGGGAAATACACCATATCATGCTATACTAATACGTTGTACCACAGTTGAATTTTCAATCCTGTTTTGTCAGGAGATACTGATTCTTTTTCTATAACAGCAGCTCTGACAATTGCACTGGTTGCCAGGTTTATATTAATGTGCTCGTTCTAATACATTGTTACTACTATAATAACAATTTACACAGGGATTGTATACAGATGTTCCACATAAACAGAATAAAAAATGTTTTCTGTGAAGAGGCATTTATTTAACATATTGTAAGGGGTCTCCAGTGTCAATGCTTTGTAACAGTCAAAGATAAGGCTGGTGTAAGGTGTAAAGTGCAGCACAAAGACGCCATATAACTCTCTTGTCATAAGTCAAAGTCTGCTTTATTGTCAATTCTGCCACATGTTCAGCACATACAGAGAACTGAAATTACGTTACTCTCAGACCCTAGGTGCATACAGAGCCGGGAGAGAGTTGAGCTTCCTGACAGCCTGGTGGAGGAAGCTGTCCTTCAGTCTGCTGGTCCTGGCCTGAAGACTCCGCAGTCTCCTCCCTGATGGCAGCAGACTGAAGAAGC
>CM075004.1:24182172-24197431 GCA_037576675.1 Pangasius sanitwongsei | reverse complement strand
CTGTCTGTGAGCTGCTGTGATAAGTGAATTTCCCCACTGTGGGATCAGTAAAGTTTATCTTATCTTATCTTATCTTAAGCATCACTAACAGATGCCGTCATGGTGGAATTTCCAAACACAGCACCAGCTGATGTGTGTAATTGCCTATGGTGCAAATGTAACAATGAGCAATTTGCAAATAAATAAGATTTAACTTATGGAATATTTAAGTACTATTTCAGTAACATTTTCTGTTGAAAATCTTCTGCTGACCTGTTGTGATTACATGTACAATATGAAGAAATGCATTGGAGCACTGTATTGCTTGCATATTAAATGCATCTACATATTAAATGTATCTCTCTCGTTTTTCTACTTGTCGAAAACATAAATGTATTTATTTTTACAGTAAATGTGTTTTTGAGTCATACACAAACTATAATTAGAATTCAAAACCATAAAGTAAGTTTTAAAATTATGATTACCTTTTTCTGTAATTTAAGCACATTTTTAAATGCTGAAAGAAACTGTGAAAGAAATTTACATACTATGTAGATTGACAGAAGCTTTATATTTTATTTTATCTTGTGTATTTCTAATACACTCCAGTGCACCTAATACCCCCTTCCCATTATGGGAATACCACAAAGTAACCACAATCTTATTTGTGCTGCATCTGAAATGATGGTGCAGTGTTTTTTGCAGAGTATTATTATTTATTGCATATTTATGTATATTTTATTGTTACTATAAGCACACAAGAATGATGCAATTAGCACACTTAAGTGTAAGTGGTATGCCATTGCAATATGCAAGACATTTATTTCAGTGATACCTAAAATACAATAGAAGCTTGAGTTCAAGATAGTCCAAATTACTTGCAATGACTTAGGAACTATGTCTTCAGCATACTATTCCTATATACCTAGTGAAGCTCTAATCCACACAAAGTGATGTTTAAATAAATTTTATTAAGCCAAACATGTGTTTTAATGTCACTATTAGTAAAAGGATAGTATTCAGTTTATTATCAGTATAACATTAATGTATGTTAAACAATCTTACAGTGTAATTGAGTTGCAATTGTAATTGAGTCAATTCTGAATATTGCAAAAAAAAAAGAAAAATACAATTTAAAGTGTACTTAAGTATGCTTGGAATAGTTCCATTTTAGCACAACCAAGTATACTTAACACATCTTTAGTTGAACTGAAGCACTGCTTTCAGAAAACTAAAGTGCATTAAGTACAAAATTAGTTGTTCCAATTTAGCAGACTTTAAGTATACCAACCTATAGTGGGCCCCAATACATTTAAGTATACTGAAGCACCCAAGAATAAAGTGTGCTTAAGTATATTATTTTTTTCACTAGGGGAGAGACAAACATACAAGCAAAAACAAGCAACTGGGGATTAAACTCATGTGTAAAACTGCTGATTAAGTTCTTTCTTAGAGCCTATAATGCTGGACATATACCTCTGGACTGGTGAGAGTTTTCCTTTCTGTAAATATGACAAAGATTCTCTTTCCAAGAAATTTTACTCAACATTAGGGATTGTAAGTGTGATTTCAGGGTATTCTGTATAGATATGGTTGAATATACATGATCTTTGTCTCCAAAAAGATTTGCAGGGTTATCTGCTCAAAATTTAAACAACTAGCTAGAACTATCCACCTCTAAGGGGACCATTATATATGGAATGAAAACAGGGACATATCCAAGTAGATATTTTTACATCCAGGGAACCAAGAGAACCACTTACGGAGTTCATTTACACTTTTAGACAATTGTATTTAAAAGGGTCTTCACAGGAGACACAATCTATTAGCTCTATCACCACCATTACCATGAGTTATAAATTAACAGAAATGAAAGAGCTTAATTGGAAGATAGTACAAATTGGGGGTAAGTACAAAAATGGTGATTAGAGATAGAAGGTTGTGTGAAAGTAGGGAAAGATTAAAAGTATTATTAGAAGAGTAAAAGATGAAAGAAAAGGGGTAGAAGATGGTGTTCTTTGAAACATAGCTATGAGCAAATTGAATCAATTTAAATATGTGCTATGGTTACTTTCACACCAAAGATGGGAAATTGATCACAGCCATGCTGAAGATGTGTCTGTTCTTAATGGAAAGAAATCCTTTTGCTTTGAATTCCTATGTTTTGGTAGAATAGGAGATGAACAAAATCACATTGCCTATATTAAAAAAAAAAACTCTGCATCCAGTGTCTGTTTCTGAGATTCCATTAGTTGTAACATCAAACTTAGCTGGCTAATTGGTTAAGATCTGGTGGTTGTCCAAAAAAGAAATGTCCAATCCAATACATTATTCAAAAAGTATTGCGTGTGTTCTAAACAGATGTAGGTTCAGATATGAACAGGAGGTGCTTTTTATGTGGGAATGGGATTCCATGGGATGCAATGAAAAGGATGCACAGGAGGTTTTTACTTTTAGGGGCACAAGCTAGCAGTCGGATATGAAGATTGCAGGACAAACAAAGACCAGTTATGAAATTGAGTGATGTAGCTGAGGTTTAGGTACTGTCAGAGGCACAATTCACAAACCATGGTGACAGAGCTGGCATTTCTACCTCTGTTTTTCCAATGCTTCTGGGAGCATAGTAGTAGGGTTCATACGTATTTGATTGGGGGGGGGGGGGGGGGGGGTTGGGCTCTCCAGGTTTAGGTGACACCCACTTCAGGTATATATCTAGTACAGATATGGATATTTGGATCACTACACATTGCATTACCCCTCCTTGGCATAGTTTAAAGCAGAAGCTAAGAGAAGGATTTCTATTAAAGAAAACCCAGAGCGCATTAAAGAATAAAATACATTATCAGTGCAAACATTTATGATTTCAGTTGAAGGAAAAGAATGCCAGGGCAGAGCATGCAAACATTATAGTTAACCAGCTGTCCATGGTTCAGATTGGATGGTGATCTCAGTTAATCTAAATAAGATTGGTCAAAAGCCAACAGTCAGTGCATATTTTTTCTTGCTAATAATAATACTTTTATATTGGCCATAAATTATCTAGCAGTTAGTGTATGTTATTGTACTTGTACCATGCATAGTAACAATGGAGATTGATTTCTATTTAATTTCTCATACTCAGGACTGCATGGAGAGTTTTTGGACATTTGTAGTACAGCATCTTGCATCTGAAATCTCATAACCAGAGATTAATGGGTGTTACCATGGTATCTAGCAAGCTCCTGAGAGTCTTCTCTTTGACTGGTTGACAGTATGCACCAATTCTATTGGGCATACAGATGTTAGAAAACATAATTATGTCAAGAATAATGACGTTCCTTTGCAAAAAAAAAAAAAAAAAAAGCTCTAAGATTTTGTATATATTATTGTGGCCTTTACACCAAGACCCATCTATATTTTAACCAGACACTGACTTATACTGCACTATACTCACTACTGGCAAAACACAATGAAGTGTCATTTGAGTTCTTATGGTTTCCTTTTGAGCTCAGGAATTAAGCAGTTCAGTGTGCAACAGAGGATGTACTAACAAAATAAAAGGTAAGTCTTGCTTTGGGTACGTTAGTGTAGTTATATACTCAGAGGGAAAACAAATTTGAAAGAATTCATGTGTCTTGAAATAAAAAAAAAGAAATTTTGATCTTGAAAAAGTACATGCAGAAATCTGTGTGCGTCTTTAGACAAAATGATGAGATTATGAGACTAAGGCTAGCCTGGATGAAGTAAGTGCAGTCTGTGAGTTTTCAATTCCAGTGTGAAAGTTCAGAGGCTTCTGGGCTGTGTTGACTGTTAACACCAGTTACTTTTTTATTTGTCCAAGACAGCAGCACCTTTACATGCTTCAATGCAGAAAGAAACAATGTGAAATGGACAGATAAATAAATGCACCAGTTCTTATGCCTTAAGACACTAACACTGAAGACATACCACTGGACAAGTGAGGAATATTTGTATATATTGATATGGATTGTATCTACTGTATTTGTATCAAGTTGTAAATGTGGTTTGGGTGTATTTTATATACATATAAATACACAATATTTGCATGCAGACATATTAGTGGTTTTATCTCAATTTAAACAGCCACAAGGTGCACTTTTTAAAGAATAAAATTGTATTAAACTAAAGAGATTGTGTACAAAGTGTATGTGAGCTTAGCATTATGAATGATGAAAATCTTCATGGCTCAGAATAGCACATGGAGAATGTCCATTAGTCCACTATGATTTTTTACATCATGTAATTCATCTATTAAAGGTAATAGAACATAATAATTAATGTATATATTAATCATTGCAAGGTTCAGATTTAATTATAGTTCTGTATGATTGATTCAATAAAACAGTACTTTTCAGTTAAACTCTAGATAGAATGCATACATTAAAAATTAACAAGACTGAAAAAGAACGAAATGGTGTGTGTGTGTGTGTGTGAGTGTGTGTGTCCTTCCAAAAAAAGAAAAAAGGACGAACTGCTGCATTATGATCCTGTACATGATGTTGCCTTCTCTTTATCACTTCTCAAATCAAAATAATGGTAAAATTATTGTTTGTATTTATATGTAAATAATGTCAATAGTTTTGTGGTTATTGATGTAATTGCTTTTTATTATTGGTGAAAGTGATGAGCTCATCTAAGATACTGCCCTTACCTTCGGTGGCCTGTCGTTAAGGGAAAAATTAGATCACATAAGAATGATAAGCAGACTAATGGCAACACTTATGAGGCAATGCCGACAAATGAAAATTTTCTACAAAAAAATAAAGAGCAATTTTGAGTTCAAGGTGGGAAATAAGTGAGATTTAAAAAAAAAAAAAAAAAAAAAAAAAAAAAAACAATGAGCAGATACCACAGCTTTTGATGGACTCTTACATGCACTGTATGTACAAATATAGCTGCAATGTATAAATCACACACATTTGCATATTTTGTTAAAAAAGCACATGAATATTAACTTGATGTGTGCTTTCTGAAGAAACTGTTGTATTTCTCTGAAGGTATAATGACAGAATGGTGAAAGACAGGTTAAAGGATTAAAAATAAATAAATAAATAAATAATATTTTCAAAAGTTCTTAAAAGTTGAACAAGTCCAAAATGTTTTAGTCTACATTATACTTAGTATGCAGCAACCACAGTCATTACTGCATCTTTAAATCTGTGTTGGTGAAATCTAAATTTCAGATTCCATTTTAATTCTCACCTCATAATTAATGCTCACCTCAAAGTATACAGGCAACATGGTGCATTAACTGTGTTAATTCCCCCAATAATTACCTTTGTAGTCACTCTAACTAATTATAATCTGTTCAGCCAAATTGGATTAGTTTGTTCAGCTAATGTTGATTATAAGCTTTAGCTAATTAATAAATTCTTGTTCATGGTCCCTGGAAGACTAATGGTTAGGTGCCGGCACTATTACAGTCGTGGCCTGGGTTCGATTCCTTGCCAGGAAACCGCACTCGGCAGTGCACTCCCAATGCTGGTCCCAAGCCAGGTTAAAATTGGGGAGTGTTGCATCAGGAAGGGCATCAGGTGTTAAAACTATGCCAAATCAAATATGCAGACCAGTGATCCACTGAGGCGACCCTTAATGGGAACAGCCAAAAGAACAACAATAAATCCTTGTTTACCTAACTTCTGAATGAAATTTCTGGATTGTTTGCTCAGCCAAAGCTTATAATTACCTTTGGACAATTAGAAATTTCTTTTCCAGCTAACTACTAAATGATATCCTAGAAATTACTGTATTTCTATTTAATTGTAAATTACACATTTTGGAAGTAAGTCTTAATATTATATATCCAATTATTATTAGATAGTATTACAATACATTACTATATACACTTAGTTATGACAGAGTTAGGAAGGACACTTCTTGTTTACATAAACTCCACTTTCTGCTAGCCCAAAATGGTCATAAACCGCCCTTAGAAGCACAATTAAGGTCATCTACAAAACACCCAACAACCTGGATGACCAGCAGTCTACAAACCATAAGACTCCAAGCCACTCTGTTCTGGTGGTGGCAACTATGTCATGTTACTATGTCAGGTTACAAGGAGATCCAGGCAGTTTATAAATGTCCGAAAAGTTGTCTCCAAAGTACAGTCCTTGGATGTAGGATTGGAACTCCACCCCAGAACTTCCTTTTGAGCAGCCACCTATCAACACCACTGAGGAGAGTTAGGAATACTGACTAGTCTCATTCAATTAAATTCAATTTTATTTGTATAGCGCTTTTAACAATGGACATTGTCACAAAGCAGCTTTACAGAAATAAATGGTAGTCTCATCACTCATTAATATAAATCCCAGAAACTCACAAAGTCATCAGTGAGTTGAGCGTTAAATTCCCATTTACCTGCACCTCTGATTATCAACTTCAGAATCTTGTTTTAGCTGATCTCACCTCAATTTCACAAGGCATAGACACATGAGAATTTCAGACAGTCACAAAGACCCCATCCTTAATATCTGAACAAGCTGTCTCAACTGAGGCACCGGCTGGACCTTCAGCTGAAACTCTAGCTGAAATCTGTCCACACGAATTCATAAATCTTCATTTATGATCCCCAGAGAAGCAGGCATGATGCTATGACTAGACATTCAGCACTGTCTCTAGTTAATTCTGCTAGACTGACTCCCAGGACATACTCTCTGCAATCTCCAATGATGCCACTGCTGACTACGCAGAAGCATTTCACGGATTAGTACAAACCAAGGAGACATAACTATAAAGCTTCTCGACAAACGTTCTTCAGTATTGGCATGGTAGTTTAGCTAGAATTAGCACGTTAAGCAGATCCTCCTTTTTTGCCAAACAGCTACCTACACTCTGTGCAAGTCTCCCTTTAAGCTTCACTCCACTCATCATTCAATTGTATATCAATTATTTTCACAACATTTGTGCATATTTTCCACTGTCATATGTTTTAAGTTGACGTATACCTTTCTTCTTATTATTAAAATGTGTATGTTTTATGTGTGTGTGTTTCTCTCTTGTTCCTGAATAAGTTCTACAACTAACAATTGATTCACTTAATTCTAAATCAGATATCTTTCAGATACTTGGCAAATTTTACTATTTTTTATCTTGGCGATGCAACCAACATCAAGTCATATCTCATTGTTATTATTAAACTTTGTATGTTATATGTGTGTGTTTCTCTCTTGTCATAAAATGAGTTCTATAAATCATCAACAGAATCACCTAATTTAATCTAAATCAAATACGATAAGAAGATATCAGGCAAATTATTACAATTTCTTATCTTGGTGATGCAACCCTCATCAAAAGGTATCTCATTCTGAGATTATTTTGTTCATTGGACTGCTGACCCATTTAGTAGAATGATTATTATTAAAATTAATAATAATTTAAAATACTTAATTTAATGGTAATTTACTCATCTTACAAACCCTCCAAAGTGTGGGCCATCTCTCCTGAACCCCTGCCACCATTGGTGGCTCCTCAAAAAGATTTCTTTTCCTCAGAAAAATGTCGTCTTGTAATCGACATAGTCTCAAGAACAATTTTATTTTATGTGTAATTCCATTTATATCCATTAGGGGTCATCTTCAGGTACTGGGTACTTCCTCTGCCCATAAAAAGAAGTAGAGCAGTATTTCCTGTTGAGAAGCTGAAGAGGGTGTTTGCTACATATGTGCTTGTGGCTTGCTTTCTGGAAACCTTTAATCTCCTTTTCTGAGAAACCTGAATTTATGTTCAGGTGCAAGGAATTTTTTTTAAGGTACTACAACTGAAGGGATCTATTGGAACAAATACAGGGCCTCTATAATCAGAGCTACAACTCAACCTAATCTGAAAGTATGACCTTAAGATTGTCACTAGGACTAGGCCAAGGTCAAACCAAAGACTGCTGTTAAAACTGGTAAGGTTGTTCCAATCTTATGTAACTGTGAAGGACAGCAAACTGGATTGAACTGAGCTTAATCTAACTGACTGTAGAGATGTATATATTGGGGTAGGTGATTGTTTTCTTTTTTGGCACAAAACATCAATATATTTTGGGTTCATGGTATATGGTTGCAAGTGTGTGTTTTGAATGCATTTACATTCTTGGATCAGATGGACATAGATTGGAAGGGGCAGAGAAACCCTCCTCAGATTTTATTCTGAGTACTCCTTTTTGTTCCAAGGGAGGTTACAAGCTCCATCTTTAATTTTATGACTGCCATGATTTTACTTGCATTTTTTGTTTCATCCATCATCATGGTCACCTGAATGTTGTGGGACATGATTAATCTCCCCATGGTTTCATTAACAGTAAAACTACTCTAGTCTTCAGCTGCTTTTGTTTCCTGTTCATGTGAACTTTACTGCAGCCTGCTTTTTGCAACTGTACTCTCTTGGAATCACAGATTTCATACTTAACTGTTGAAATTCCTTGATGTTCCACCACACTAGTGGGGTGTGCTCTTGAAAGATATCACCCCAATTCAGAAGACACAACCACAGTCAATATGAAAACAAAGCCAGTTAGAATGACTTCAGTGGCAGTGTTGTTATAGTAGGATGTCTTGTCCTGAGTATTTGAAGTTTCAGGCATTACACTGATTGTAGCTTTACATAATAAAATAAACATATGTCATACAGCCATTCATTTTAATTCCAAATACCAAAACACCAGTACTAGGCTATGGGACAGTATTCATACTTAGTGACAGTAAATTGCTGAACTTGTAGCCTATTTGCTATATAAAAAATTTGTGACAAATAACCTGCCAGTTAGATAGCTAATTATAACTAACTAGCTAGGTAGTCAAGATTAAGCAGCCAGTGTCTTATCTAGAGGTAGATAGCAAACTAACTACTAATGTTACATAGATGTTATCATGCATTACAAGAAAATGAGTAAATTCCCAAGTTATAGCATTACTAATAAAAACTTGCTTAATATTGGTAACCAGGTTATATGTTGTTAAATTATCAGTCATTGACTTTCTAAAGTTAAAATGAGGTACCATCTGAACCGATCTCACTATGTGTATGCTAATGCTAACTAGGCTAACTCACCAACTTTATTTGTCCATAACATATATGTAGCCTTTCCCTTTAAAAAGATCCCCCAAAGTTGTTGTTTTTCTCTGTACTATTGATCTTATTTGCATTATATTGTTTTAACATTTTAAGGTTGTAAAAGTTATTTTGCCAAAATGTGGAAAATATTGTTAAACACTCAATCCAACAAAACAAGAAGATATTCCCATAAAGCAAGAAACTCCAAACAGACTGTGTAGGACCAGTGGGTATCAATGAGATGCAGCAAGGAGAGGGTCTACAGCAGTGGGTACAATTTGGTAAACCTAAAAAAAATTGTGACAAATTTGCAGCTTAACAATACTGCACTGACATGAGACTTTTCATTAATTTAAAGGGAACTGCAAAGCAGGAAACCAATTTGTCCAGAACAGAAAGGCAGATCCATTGCCAGGTCTTGCACTATTCAATTCAAATTTATTTGATTTGTGTGGTACCTTTAACAATAGGAATTATCAGAAAGGAGCTTTCCAGAATAGATTTAGATCCCTAATGAGCAAACCAGAGGTGAAATTGGCAAGGAAAAACTCCTGGAGACGACATGATGATGAAGAAACATTGAAAGGAACCAGACCCAAAAGGGAACCCATCCTCTTCTGGGTGACCCTGGAATGCAAGATGATATATGTTTACAGCATTACGGTGAGATCATCCATTGATTGAACTGTAAGATCAAACAGTTTTTGGAAATGTAAGTTGTTGTAGTATACATGTGTGATTATCCACAGCTACAGGGGGTAAGTCAAAAAAGCAGAAAGCTCCAGATGAAGAAACAGGAGGTGTAGAGCAGGAGGAGATAATCAGAGATAATGGTTAGCCTTGAGCTGCTGATGCTGACAGCCCTGTTGCAGTGCCATATGTTCTTCCCTAAGCTTGAACAAATGTCCGTGCTGATGGAACATCCTCTTTTTCTTTCTGGTGCTGAAACAGTGGAGGCTGAGGGCAAACAATATTGAAAGAAAACATTCCTGTATATATAAGCCCACAAGAGTTACACTGCAGAATAACTTGATTCTAAATTCAGTTCAGTCCATTTGCGTTTGTGTAGCACTTTTAACAAAAGACATTACAAAATAGACAGCTTCACAAAAATCTCAAAATGTAGCTTTAGATGCCTAATGAGCAAGTCAGAGAATATGGTGGTGAGGAAGAAACTATGAGAGAGCCCAGACAAAAATCATAGAGGATAACTGATTCCTTGATGACTAGAATACCAGGACTGGAATGTGAATTGGACATCTATTTGAGATTAAGATATCTGATGAGATACCTGTGAATGGCCAAAGGCATGATCCTCTCCTTTACCCAAGAAATAAAATATTGACAAAAGTCTTGACTAAATAAATATGTTTTCAGCCTAGACTTAAACACTGTGACTGTGTCTGAGCCCTGAACACTAATTGGAAGGCATTTCTATAACTGTGGGGCTTTGTAAGAGAAAGTGAGGCCCCCTGCTGTAGCCTTCACAATATAAGTTCACCTTTTGATCGGAGTAGGCGTGAGGATCATAAAGACCAAAAGTTCATTCAGGTACTGCGGCATGAGACCATTCAGTGCTTTATAAGTCAATAGTAATATTTTATAATAAATGTGAAATTTGATTGGGAGCCAATGCAGGGTAGACAAGATAGGGGTGATGTGGTCATATCTTCTTGTTCTAGTAAGAACTCTGACTGCTGCATTCTGGACTAACTGGAGCTTGTTTATGCACCTACTGGAACATCCGGACAGTAATGCATTACAATAATCCAACCTAGAGGTAACAAAAGCATGAACACATTTTTCTGCATCGTGTAGTGACATATCTTATCTTACCAATATTTCTAAGATGAAAGAAGGCTATCCTAGTAAAATTATCTACATGAGCTTCAAACGAAAGACTGGATTCGATAATCACACCAATGTCTTTTACTGCTGCACATGATGTAACTGTGCACTGTTAAACCTCCCAGCCTCTAAATCTCTGACCACTAAAGCTATACATTTAGAAGGCCTGATTTTCAGTGATCTCTCACTGGTGTAAGGTAGAGGAGTGTGTTTGTGTCTATTATACTAGCACAAAGATGTGTTCTGACGGTGTGAAAATGAAATAAGTCTGGCTCCCTGGATAAGCTGGGAGCCAAGTCAACCACCAGCTTTTTTGTAAAATATGCTATCAGCAGAGTGTTACTTTTGTTCTAAGTCAAAAATTATAAAAAGATAATTCAGTCTAATCTCACATTTTTCTCTGTTTTTCATGAAATTTGCTGCTGTTGGTATTTAACGCTTGAATTATACATGATGATTCTTATCAAGCCACCCCATCAATTTGACATTAATTAACTTGATATTTATTTTGATGTTGCATTTGGCTAAACCAGATTTGGTTATCTATTCCTAGAACCCACAAAACATATGTTGTCCTTCTATCTCATGCATTATCTTGCTTTTTTCCCAAAATTTTATCATTAAGCAGCTACTGAGAAGCTGTGACGCAGATAATGAATCCTTAAAAAGTCAGGATATTTATAAGGGAGCAGACTAACAGTAAACAATAGTGAGGAAGTATGAATGTCAATTGTTAGGCTGCAGCCTCATGAGGATTCATGTAATTGAGAAATTTCCACATGATATCACAAAACCTTTGGAACGTTTCCTCCCGTGCTCACTACTCTATAGTGACCTTTGTCATATCTGTAGATTTAATAGCAACACATTTATAATAAATAACAATGTATAAGAAATGTACAATAAATGAAATAGGCAAGCATTTTTATTTAAATGCTACATAACCTTACTTATTTTATAGCAATGGAGTAACATGATTGGCAAATTTGTCATTTCCTACATCAACAGTATTCTCATTTACTCCCCATCCAAGGATGATCACATCATCCATATCAGAAAGGTTCTTGCTCAGGTTCTGGAAAACCAACTATTTGTAAAAGGGAGAAATGAGACCACATTTTTCCCCTTGTTTTCTGTGTTTCCTGTGACCACAATATCGGTCCTCGGCTATGTCATCAACAAGGAGGGAGATCTCATGGACCAGGACAAGGTCACTGTCATCACCAATTGGCTGATGCTCACTACAGTTAAGGAGCTACAGAGGTTCCTGGCGTTTGCCAACTTTTATCACAGGTTCATCAGAGGCTTCAGCTTCATTGCCATGCCCCTCACAGCCTTACTTAAGAAAGGGCCCAAGAAATTACAGTGGAACCCCTCAGCTGAATAAGCTTTCCAACTCCTCAAGGAAGCATTCACATTGACCCTCATCCAGAAGCACCCAGATCCCTCCAAACCCATCATTGTGAAAGTGGAAAGTGGTCTTGTTGTTCTCAAGGTTTGCATCCATCCTCTCCTACTGCCCAGGGTCTAAGAACACTAAAGCCGACTCCCGCTCATGCCTGTATCCAGCCCCTCCCAAGGAAATGCCACGCACCCTGACAAACCAGGTCCATTCCCCCTGGGCAAAACCCAGGAAATACCTTGTTCGTGGAGTGAGCTCTTCGGGGGTTCTGTCATGTCTATGCTAAAAACGGCATGGCTTCCCACACAATGTAACATAGAGAGGTCTACAAACCTCAGCACCCAACAGACATTACAAACTCTCTCACATTCACCTTCATTCTGATTGCACACACTTGGACTCAATTACACAATCACTGCCGACAGTATTTAAGGACTCACTTCACCAAAGTTCATTGTGAAGTATTCACTCAGTGTCGCATATTTGTCTTTACCAAGCCTTATGATTCATTGCTATTGCGTTTGACTACATTACAGGTTCTTGGTTTATGTCTTGGCCTTTTGCCCAAATAACTCTGTTTGCATATCACCTGCCTTCTGCCTGTTTCCTAACTTTGATTCTGCTCTATGTTTTGGATTTCTTTGCCTGTTCTAAAATAAAGACTCTTAACCTGTGACCTTGTCACTATCTCCACCACCTGACACAATGATACACTGCATATTGCTAAATTTTAACAATAAATTAAAAGTAAAAATGTCATTAAATAAAGAAGATTTTATTCTAAAAAATATTAAATACTGATTAAATTATACTTTTAGGATAAAGTTTTTAAACTGATACCTTGATGTTAATGCAGTGCTGTTGAATGTTTAACGTATGGACAGAAGGAGTTGATTGTTTTTATAACAGCAGCTCAGACAGTAATGCTGGCTA
The DNA here is from genome assembly GCA_037576675.1 of Pangasius sanitwongsei. Lineage (NCBI taxonomy): Eukaryota > Metazoa > Chordata > Actinopteri > Siluriformes > Pangasiidae > Pangasius > Pangasius sanitwongsei. The sequence continues at coordinate 24,184,227 of CM075004.1, read as the reverse complement.
CAAGGCAAATCACAGGTATATATTAATGCACTTGTTATAAGTTCTCATTTCCATAGTTAGAGATGCTCATACACAGAGATGCTCATTGAATGCTCCATAAAAACAGATTTTTTTGGGGGGTAATGTTTGATATGGTGAAGTATTCGGTTTCTATTCTATTATATTCTGTTAAGATATTTATTTAGCATTTATGGAAGGAGTCTCCAGTGTCTGCAATGTTTTTTTTTTTTTTTCTGATACAGGAAAGTCTTCAGGACATAGGGCTTTGTGGTTTCTCTTTAACATTAAAAGCCTTTTTTTTCTTAACTTTAGGAGAGCAAAAAAAGTGGGTGGTGAGGGAACAACTATTTATAGCTGCTGTAATGTATGTGTTAACAGGAACTTGTCATGGTTGCACTGAATATGGTGCAGGACTACAACTCCCATCAGCCACTGCACATCACATGATCACAACACTCATGTCACATGACTGCATCTGATTCACATTTATGTTTAATGAGCTCTAGTATTTAATTCACGTCCTGTATGGCACTCAGTGTCTAGCTTTTGTCTTTCTTTCTTTGGCGTTATTGGTTGTCGCTGTAACTCATGGTCATTGCTGTAACTCATGTTGTTGCCTTGTTTTTCTACTCCTCATTTTGTTTCATGTTTTGTGTGTTCTCACTGTAAATAAACTAAATCTGCACTTGCATCTGCCTCTTCTACCATTCCGTTTTTTTCTTATAATGCATAAGCACATTAATGCTAGATAGATAGCTTGTAGAAAAATTGAATTTTTAGGATGTAAAATGTTTCTTAAGTGGTAGAAGAACATCATCTATTCTGAACTCATATTTTTGGGGGGTTCCAATGTGCAAGTGTAAAGATGAGTTCTCTTCTCAGTGTATTATCTAGATTTATATTTAATAATAACTTCAAGATACACTCACTGGTTTTCATTTATTAACTCTTCACTTGTTGGTTAGGCTTCCATTAACTATTTTGGTTTCTGTTTACTAGGCTTGCTTTTCCCTGTTTGCTTTGCACTTACTAGTTTAGCTTTTTCTCACAAGGTTGGTTTTCACTCACTATATAACAGAGTGAGGTTGCAAATGTGTAAACTTGATAAGAGCTTTAATTGAGTAAATCCAAAAATCATAATCCTCAAGTCTATAGTGAGAGTCAAAAAACAGACAGGCAAAGTTAAAACGGATAACCCATAATCAGGCAAGGATCTAACCAAGAAGTAATTTAAACAAAAGAAACTTGGAAAACTAGTCCCTAATTGCACAATAAGACTTGATAACAAACAATAATGCACCAAGTCTATAAAAAGACAAACTAATCAACAACTAACACAAAACAGGTGAATATAATCAGACCGCAAACAGGACAGGTGATGTGCTATCACCACACAACCACAGACAGAATAACACACACACGCATGGAAGAAGGTACTGATGTTAATCTCAAATGTATTCAGAGCAGGTAAAAATGGAAAGTCTTAGGAAAAGAACATCTTATCAACCATTGATGGGGAAGTTGTTTCTGTTTATATGCTGAGGAAAATAACCATCTCCCAACAGAGCACTCAGACTCACCCAATCTGATGTGCAGCACTGTGGGACATGTATGAGATATGCATCAAGATGAAGCTATCTCAGAAGGCATCATTCTGATTCAGACATAATTTGATAAACTTCTATGAATACAACCTGGGTAGGAGGCATTTTTATATTTCAGACACACCCACTCACTAAAATGTTATTGCATGCTTTTGCCAATCCAAGTTGTCTTAAAGCAGTTGAACAAACATTTTTATATATATATATATATATATATATATATATATATATGTATGTATATATATGTATATATATATAGTAACCACCCAGAGTTTGGTTATCAAGTTTGGTTATTGTGTTCTTTCGTGTTTTCATTGTTTTTGTATGTAATACTACTCCCGTGCTCTAGGGGCACTAGGTAGCCTGCTCCTCTATATTTAGCCAGGTAAGAGGGGAGAAGAAGTTAGTATGGTTTGGTGAAGGGGAAGCATGGTTTGTCTCTCATGGTTCA
>CM075004.1:24151352-24170350 GCA_037576675.1 Pangasius sanitwongsei | reverse complement strand
AAATGATGTCAACCATGTATTTAGAGACGTTAAACATTGAATGGGGTCAAATTGACCCCAAAGATAATAGGAGGGTTGATAAAACAAGATCAACACTGACAAGAACGACTCTTCTGAGTTGAGAAAGAGTACACAAATAAAATCTCCAGCTAACTGTAGGGCTGTAGCCTCTAACTGAGTATCTACAAAGTTTGTCAAATAAAGAAGCCATATAAATGTTAGTAATTAGGACGAAATATATTCAAATATTATGAGATCACAAGGTATAAATTACGCCATACATGTAAATGCCCACAAGGTGGCAAAATAATGCTATAAATGACCTCTAGGCAACCCTTGTTCATGAACATGTGGTCAATGTGTTACGCTTATAAATTTAGTGTTTATCTTTGTTAGAGATTTAAAATCACTGTTTAGTGTCAGGAGCTATAAACAGTGAATGATTTTCAGTAACACTATTTTTGGATAGTCTAATGTAGACACTCTACACAAAGTCAGCAAACCATCTCTAGACCATTAACATCCCCTCAGGTAACTATTAAAAATCATTAAACAATATGCATTGTTTATGTTTAGTCGATATTCTGTAACACTCTATATCCTATCAGCTTTCTCTTTTACTTTATTTGAATAGTCCAGATAGTTATCTTGGTTGATGTCTCGTAATCTGTAGACTATTGCTTTGATTGCTTTGGTTTTCTAACTTTATTTTGATGGTCTAATTTATGGCTCTTTGTTTACATGATAAATTATAGAGGCTCAAATTTAGACTACTCAAATACTCAAAAAATATAAAATAAATAAATAAAATAATATAACATTTTGTATTTTTGTAACCATATTGAATTTGATAGCACTTTTCTTGTGTGACATTATGATTGGATTTGAGAAGTACACAGATAATTAGGAGATAATTATGTAACATATGTAAGAGAGAGAGAGGGATGATGTAATTGTAATAATAATTATAATCGTAATAAAAAGCTCATATGATGTTTGTCAACCATTCTCCTATCTGCCCCCTTTCTAAAAATGGCACAAAGCCACAACACAGTGTGGCTCTTTATGAAAATTCATTGTTCATAGAGGCAGAAATGCATGCGCACACACACACACACAAATACACATACAGGTCTCTGAGTGCCCACGCTTTGTGAGGGGCCGATAAAGGTTGGGGTCACTGTGAGAGTGAATATGAAATGGGTAGAAGAAAAAGACTCTCACTTCTGTTTATGCGCAATACACCTTTCTCACACACAAAGCAACCACACATTATTGTTGCAGCTTTTTTTTTTTAAAAAATCATCCAAGAATGAATGTTGGAATATCAAAATCTTGATTCACTACCAGATTTGGCATAATTTCTGCATATATTTTTACTAATGTTTTTTAAACCTTAGTTATGCTTCTTATTTCCAGCTTACGCTTGTCATTAGCTGAAAGGTTGGGCTGTCAGCTTGATCAGTCCACATGTTCTCATTAGTTGGAAAGATGTTGTACACAAGTTGGCTGATGTCTTTTTGTGTGCGTGTACACTAACTTTTCACATAATATGGTTGAGTTGCATGCATCAACAGTATGTTATTTCTGGGTGTTAAGCTTATACCGTAACAGATTTTCCTTCCGTTTTCCTCATGGCAGTCCTGAGGGCATGGTATTTTGTTGAGAATTTGGGGGTAACTTCAAGCAACAGTAAGAATACTGCAAGGCAAAAGTCTGGTATGAGATTATCAAAATTCATCTAGATAAACTAGATCCAAAGGAAAATAACTGCTACCAGAAGCAAATGCTCATCTTTTATATTCTGTGTCCTTTCACCTTCACTGAACTAGCTTTTTCACTGGGCAAATTTGATTCATATGATGGTCTGACCACTGACCTGACAAAGCTGAAAAACATAGTTTTCAGTTGGCTGTCTTACCAACTGTATTCAAGACAGCAAAGATGTGGCAGCAGGGGCGTGGTCAAGTGTCAGCTGTGGACTGAGAGGAAGTGGGTTGAACCAGCAGGTAACATGTGATGATTCTCACCTGTGTCTTATTACCACCCGTGTGCTTAAGTCTGTTTCTTAGTACTTTCAATAACTGCCATAACCAGAGAGACAGGATGGAATAGCTGGTGGAGTGTGCAACACACACCTGCCCATGGAGCGTGAACTTTGAATTTGAACAGGGCAGAAGCCGCTAGGTAGTGATGGTTTATACTTTTCGGTTGAATTTTGTATCACTTTTCTCTTTTCTTTCCAAAATCCTTGAATGCACTGCCTGCAATCAACTGTCACTCTATCTCACCCAGAATAACCTCTGAGATCCTAACCAATCTGGCTTCAAAGTGGCAGTGCCCATGTGGCTATCACTGAGAAGCTTCGCAATACTAGATCAGCCAAATTGCTTTAATAATGACACTCAACTCATCATCTCCTTTACTCCCTCAGACACTCATGTTTGTGCATGGATCCTAGCTTGTCTGGCAGACATCTTGTCATGGATGGCAGCTCATCAGCTGAAACTAAATGCCAGCAAAACTGAGCTGCTGTGCATCCCTGGAGATGCATCCTCAAGTCAAGATCATGTGATTTCTCTGGAACACTCTCAGATCTCACCATCTGTCACTGCAAGCAACCTTGGGGTAACCATTGGCAACCACCTGTCCTTCTCACCTCACATTCATCAAGATTGTCTTCTACAATAGAAGAAGGATCCAGCCATTTCTACCCACAGAAGTTGCTTAGGTGGTAGGTTAGTCACTTGTCATTTTGAGACTAGACTAGTGAAACTCAGTCCTGGCAGGTCTTCCTCCACATGCCAGCAGACATCTATAACTTATTTTCAACAGCCTAACAAAGTTCTCCCACTCCACCTCATTGCTACACTTCCTGCACTGGCTTGCTTTATCTGCCTGCATCAGATTTTAAAACACTGACGCTTGACTACAAAGCCCAAAATGGACCAGCACCCACCTACATTAAACACTCATCACACCTCATTCTTCAACACACTCCTTCTGAGCCTTTAGCAGTGGACCAATCATCTGTCAGGGTACAAGGAAGAGATGCATCAATGTTCTTCTCTGTCCTGGCATCTAGGTGGTGGAATGAATTTCCACTGGCTGTTTATTTTTGTGAACTGAACAGCTGAGTCACAGGCTGAAACAATTAAAGAACTATCTTTTCATTTAGTACTTGAAGAAGCACGTTGTTAAAAAAAGTCCTTTTCTTGTGATTTTCCATATTGTATAGACCTTACCAACAGGGTTTTTAAACTGATAGTATTTTTAGTTCCTGAAATAGTGAATTAGCATGAGCATGTTTTTTTTTTTTTTGATCAAGGTTTTTTTTTTTTTTTGTTTTCAAATTATACAGAAAAAACAAAAGTATACAAAAACTGAACTCCCAAACACCAGACATAACATAAGGATACTATACATGATCAGATGTCTGTAAACAAAGAAAATAATAATAATAATAATAATAATAATAATAATAATAATAATAATAATAATAAATAAATGATATGAAGTAAAAACAAATAATATTCCCCACCCCCTTTGTTTTACAATACCATATTGCCTGCTTTCATTTCCTCAACAAAAGCTAAGAAATGTTGCCAGATTTTATAAAATGCCCCAGTAGACCCTCTAACTGTATACCTAATTTTCTCCAGCTTAAGATGGTACATGACTTCCCTTATCCAGTGGCTAAATGTCGGTGGAATAGGGTCTTTCCATTTAATCAGTATCAGTCTCCTAGCCAGAAGGGAACAGAAGGCCAATATTTTAATTTTCCTTTCACTAAAACTAATGTTTTCTGGGGCCACACCAAGCAATGCAATAAATGGGGATGGCTCTACTACCTCTCCAAATAGCCCAGAGAAGGTCTCAAAGATATTGGTCCAGAACATGTAAAGTCTTGGACATGTCCAAAATATATGCAGCAGAGTTGCGGGAGCCTGCCTGCATCTATCACATGTGGGATCTATGTCAGCTTTAATCTTAGAAAGTCTGACTTTAGACCAATGTAAACGGTGTACAATTTTAAATTGTATTACAGCATGTCTAAGGCAAATGGATGATGAGAAAATACCCTGTATTATTTTGTGCCAGACGTCCACTGAAATTAGTTCACCTAAATCTGTCTCCCAATTATTTTTGAGTAGATCTAAAGGAGTTGAATCATACATGCTGAGTAATTCATAGATCCTGCTTATAGCCTGTTTTTGGACTGACATTCAAAAATTGAATCTAATAAAGACATTGGAAGGCACAATGGAAAATAATTAGTGGTAGCTCAGTGGTTAAGATGTTGGCCTCCTGATCGGAAGGTTGAGAGTTCAAATCCCAGCACCGCCAAGCTGCCACTGCTGGGCCCTTGAGCAAGGCCTTTAACCCTCAACTGCTCAGTTGTATAAATGAGATAATTGTAAGTTGCTCTGGATAAGGGCATCTGCTAAATGCCATAAATGTAAATAATTAGAATTAGAATGCTACAAAGTTCCGAAGTTGCAAATACCTATAAAAATGTGATTTGGGAATGTCAAATTTCTGTACCAACTGTTCGAAGGATGCAAAATTTCCATCAATATAAAGTTCAGACAGTGAGACCAAGCCCTTTCTAGCCCAAACCTCAAAAGCATCGTCCATCATTGATGGAACAAACATGTCATTTCTAGCAATTGGTGCAGTCTGTGATACCTCTTTAAGGGAGAATGATCATCTAATCTGATTCCAGATTTTAACTGAATGTACAACAACTGGATTAGAAGTCAAGCTAGAGATTGGCTGAGTGAATGGTATTTTAGAACACAGTAAAGCTACTAGAGAGGTGGACCCAACCGAAGCCCCCTCCAGAATTGTCCAAACAGGGGCAGTGATGTCATTCTTTAACCAGAACATCAATGCTCTTATATTGGCTGCCCAATAATAATACATGAAATTTGGAGGTACCATCCCTCCTTTTGAACGAGGTCTCTGCAGTGTACTTCTTTTGATTCTTGGTGTTTTTTTTGTTCCAACTGAAGGTCGATATCTGATTATTTAATTTGGAGAAGAAAGATTTTGTTAAAAAAAACGGAAGGCACTGAAAAATATACAAAAACTTGGGCAGTACACTCATCTTTACTATATTAATTCTTCCACCCAATGAGAGACGGAGATGGTCCCAGCGCTCAAAGTCTTGTTTTAGATTAGATAAGAGAGGTGGATAGTTGGCCCCATATAAATCTTTATGATCATGGGTGAACCAAACCCCAAGGTATTTGAATTTTTTAGGGCTAATTTTAAAGGGAATTGAGCTTAAAGATAACAGACTAATCCCCTCACCAACAGGCATTAGTTCACTTTTCTGGATATTGACTTTATGGCCAGATATTTTGCAGAATTCTATAAGTAGAGTCACCAATTTAGGAAAACTTGTCAGGGGTTGTGACAGGTATAATAACATTTCGTCCGCATAAAGCGAAACCTTATGTTCCAATCCTGCCCACTGAATACCTTTGATATCGGCTCTTTGTCTCAGAGCTAAAGCAAGTGGTTCCACTGCAACTGCAAATAGAAGAGGGGACAAAGGACATCCCTGCCTCGTGCCGCGCTGAAGCTCAAAATAAACAGATATATTATTATTAGTGCGCACAGCAGCCGTCGGAGACGTATATAAAAGTTTGATCCATGATATAAGCTTACGACCAAATCCAAACCTCTCCAGTGTATTGAAAAGATAGCCCCACTCCACCTGGTCAAATGCCTTTTTTGCATCCAGTGAAAGCACTACCTCTGGCATGCTGGGTGGAGAGGGGCTATAAAGAATATTCAAAAGTCGTCTAATGTTAAAGAAAGAATAACGATTCTTAATAAAACCTGTTTGGTCAGGTGATATGATGGAGGGTAGAGCCCCCTCTAAACGTCGCACGAGGACCTTAGCAAGCACTTTAGCATCAGTATTAAGAAAGGAGATCGGACGGAATGAGCTGCACTCGAGAGGGTTCTTGTCTTTTTTAAGGATTAATGAGATAACTGCCTGACACATGGTTGGTGGTAGGAATTTTGATGAAAACTGATAACAATAAATGGGAAAGCTGTTCTGAGAATTTTTTTAAAGAAATCTGTTGGGAAACTGTCCAGTCCCGGTGATTTGCCACTCTGCATAGATCTAATTGCTAATGTTATCTCTTCCACCGTGAAGTCTTCTTCCAGTTCAGCAGCTGACGCAGGGTCTATAGAGGGGATATGTATACTATCCAAAAAGTCTTCCACCGAATGAGGGTCGGCACATAAATCGGAAGTGTACAGTGACTGGTAAAAATTCTGGAAACATGAATTAATTTTTAAGCTGTCAGTATTTTTTAAGCCCTGCTCATCATTGATTACAGGAATGGACTGATTGGCAATCCTTTGCCTCAGCTGATGAGCAAGTATTCGCCCAACCTTGTCCCCATGCTCATAGCACACATGCCGTAATTTAGAAATGAGATACTCAGCCTGCCTTGTTGACAGGAGATCAAACTCAGTCTGCAATAGTATACGCTTTTTCATTGTATCTGCAGAGGGCAAATGACTGTATAGCCTATCTAGTTCCAGTATATCATCCGTCAGCTCTTTAAGGCTTGCAGTGTTGCTTTTATTCTTATTTGTGCAATATGAAATTATCTAGCCTTGTAAATAAGCCTTAAGTGACTCCCATATAATTCAAGAAGACATCCCTGGCGTTTGGTTGATCTCAAGGAATGATGTAATCTCAGAGGAGATGAATTTAGTAAAAGTTAAGTCTCCAGGGACGGTAACTGGACGGTATTAGGAATACGCATTTTCATAATTAGGGGACCATGATCATATATAACTATAGCTCCGTAATCACACTCGGTGATGAGAGGAAGAAGTCTTTTATCCAGAAGAAAATTATCTATATGGGAATAGGTCTTATGGACGGAGGAGAAGAAAGAATATTCTCTGGAAGTCAGACGTCAGCTATGCTAAATGATTTAAGAAAAAGTTTAATTGACCGCGCTGATTTAGACAGGGGAGTTTTTTTGAGCGAGCTACGGTCTAAGACAGGGGAGAGTGTACAATTCGTGTCACCACCAAGAATAAGGTGGTGTAATGTCATATTTGGTAACCGAGAAAAAACATTTGAAAAAAACGCAGGGTTATCCCAGTTTGGCGCATAAATATTGGCCAGGATGACTGGAAAAGAATAAAGCTGCCCCACCACAATAACATATCGCCCCAAGGAATCGGCCTCTACACTAGTCATAGTAAATGGCGTAGATTTCTTGATAAGTATGGCTACACCTCTAGCCTTTGAATGAAAATTGGAGTGGTATACCTGTACTGCCCAACTCCCTTTAAGTCGAACATGATCCATTGTATGTAGATGGGTCTCCTGAAGGAATGCGATATCTACATTAAGTTGCTTTAAATGTGCAAATATCTTTTTACGTTTCACTGGATGGTTAAGTGACTTAACGTTCCAACTCATAAAGTTGACTGAACAGCCATCTAACCCTTTGGAAGTATTAATGACAGTCATATTAAGGGGAAGTAGTTGTATATATGAAATCTATAAAAGCCCCCCCCCCCCAGCACCTACAAGAACATGGTGAGCACAAAACCCTTCAAAAACAAATCCACATGTTAAGTGTTTATGTTTGGGAACTCTGTAAAACCAATGGCTCAGGCCCTCCCCCGAACCTGCCATACTAAAGTAGCTCAAATAGCGCATTATGATATTATATCATAAAATCTGCTACATAACACAATAATAATAATAAAGAAAAAAATAAAAAATAAAGTAAGCCTAATGACAATGGCAAAGGCAATAGCAATTTTATATATTACCTCAAAATATAACTGAGCAACACAAGCTCACAATTGAGGATGAACAATATTATTTATCAAGAGATATAGGCAAATAAGAAAGGAAATAAATATCATCCTGTCAAAGTTGTCCATGAAACGAATAAGTCTCTTACTCTCGACTGAGTGGTACATTCTTACCCCCTATGGAAGAAGCTAAAAATAATGCAAACAAACAGGTTGTTGCTCCGCTGGGGTATGGTTTAAGTTGGAATAGGGTATAACCGAATAAAACTCAGTCCCTGCATTATTTTCAAACCTCTGTAGGGATAATGTTCTTCTTGACATGCCTCATTGCTTCCTCTGCATCTGTAAATACCTTTTCTTTACCGTCATACGAAATACGTAGACGGGCTGGGAATAGGATGCCAAACCGGACGCCCTGACGATTACGCAGCAATTTCCGAACCTCTGTGAACGCAGCCCTGGCCTTGGCAATGCTTGCAGTATAGTCCGGAAAGATGGCGATTGATTCTCCGTTGAATCTGAGCGGAGCTTGAGTACGCGCACGGAGGTTTGAAAATAATGCAGAATGTGGGTCAGAGTGACCATGGGAACTAAACCTGGTCATCTAAAAGATACTTAACTAAAATTGTCCCCAGGGCATGTTTGGTGTCAATCCAGTGTACTATATGTTGCAATGTGTGTTTTTTCTTCCCACACACACTTACACCCACGCATAGATATACTGGGACCCCCTGGTCTACATGGGAGACCTTTTGCCTTTGTTTCCACAGACTCTGGAATCTTAGATTAGATTAGATTCTCAGGAACCTAATTAACCTACATCCTGCTATAAAATACAGAGTGTCCCAAAAGTCTCCATACATAGGGGAAATTGTATTCAAATGTATTGGAGTCAGATACGCATTTAAGTTATAAAGGTAAAATACACATTTAAGCTTTGGTTGCACCTATTTCCCTCCTTGGTTATAGGACGGCAGTCGACTAAGATAACATCACCTTACATTTTAGTCCTACAAGTGACTGTCTGGTTTATCCAATATGCATGGGCCCAGTGAAATTATTCTCCTCTTCAAGAGGTGAACCTGGAGACTGGATTTAATTCTAAAATAAACTGTCTTAGCTAAACATGCAGATCTGGTGTTCATGGGCATAGAGAGTTTTGGCTTATAATGTTTCGATGGTGGTGCACTTCGTATTTTGATTAGAAGTGCTGCTCATGTATCATGTGATCAGTCATGTGACATAGATTGTAGTTCTTGATCTTAGCTCAGGATCATGGGATTTGAAATTTTGCAGCTTCGGCAGTGGCAGGTGATGTCACATCTGATCAGTAGCATGCAGCTTTAACTATTGCCCTAATATAGCCATCACTAATGTACCACTCACAGCTTTTGACTGACTTGTCTAGCATACTGACAGTGATAATGCACATGCAAACGAGATTGCAAAGGCATTTTAGATTTGGCTGAGCTATAGCTTGAAGATGAGAAAGTGCATTAGCAAAAGGAAAGATTGCTATTAGATTTTCACCATGGCACAAGCAGACCAGTTTAGACACTGAAAATGAAATTTCAAATGGACTTTGCATTTGCGTTTTAATTTTGACAGCGATTGTACAGTATATTGATGTGCACAAAAATTAAAATGCGAATATGCACTTTGTAAATTAAATTGTGTTTCAGATTATGTACACTAAATGCAAATGCATGTTTTGAATTAGCATTTTCTAATTAGCATTTTAATTTTAATAAAATCTGGAAAATGTTGCCATTGTTAGCTTTTTTGAAGAAAAAAAAACCTGCTATGATGGGTTGGATGATCCTCCTCCCGGGAATTTATCATATTGTTACAGACAGTCTAAATGCAGACACAAAACATTGAAATTAAGAATAAAATGTATTTCATTTCATAATTCTACAGTGCTAGGCTGATCCACATGCACACATGAGGTATTGGCATATACATTTAATGGAATTAAGATTAGAGGTATGATTGATCCACATTTCTCGAGAAGGGGAAGAGATTTACAGTGTATCCAGGATTTACAGTTACTGCTGCTAAAAAAAATCCCATTTAAAAACAAAATGGCAGGAATTCCCAGACCTTATAACACATAAGGCATCATCTATGAATTGTTCCATATTATTGAAAATATAATTATTGACCTGTGCATCCTGCAACTGCCAGCTTTGCCCTTTTGAACTTCACAGTCACAGTCAGTCTGAAAAATTAGCTACAGTTTTTAGCTGTCAAGAATTTCCCCCTCTCACTGAGCGCTGCGTACAGAAGCGCACATCGTGCATAACAGTGCTACGGCGTGCGCTTCCGTGTTGTTGTGTTTGTTTACTTTGCCACATGTGTTTTGTTTTGGTTCATGTCCTATCTCCACCCATGTCCCATCATAGGTTGTTTCCCTCATGTGTTTTTATTACTCGCACCTGTTTTCACTTTGCCCTTTAATTAGTTTCTGTTTTTAAACCCTTGTGCTTCTCTGTTCTGTGAGAAATATTGTTCAGTGTTTACCCGCCTGACTTTGCTGAGCCTTTTGTTTTGTGCCGCAATACGCCAGCTATTGAGCTAGTTCTGTTTCCTCATTTGTGCATTTTGAATATCCCAGGTATCATTGTTCGCAGATCGCCTGACTTTTGCTTTTTCTCTATTTGTCTGCCTGCCACTATAATAAAACTCCTAACTGCACCTGCATCCATCTCACTTCTCATTCCATGACAGAAAGCTTGACTGCAGCAGAAGTTTTTAACCACTCAAGAAGCCCTTCTGGTGAGGAACCGCCTGCTGTGGGAGCAACAGATGAGGGAAAAGTGGGTCAGAGTCACTCAAGAATGGCTTAACGCCATGTGACCCGTCAATAATTTTTTTGAGGAGGGGGCTCTCTACCTAACTAAAACCATCCCACCCTCCTTGCCCCACTTCGGACGTTGCTCTGCCTCCTTGCTCCATGGAGGATGTCGCTCTGCCTCCTTGCTCCACTGAGGACGTCCCTCTACCCCTTTGCCCCGCAGAGGATGTCCCCCTACACCTCTGCTCCTCAGATGACACCATTACGGCTCACAGCCTTGCCATAGGTGTCACTGCGTCTCCCTGCTCTGCCTCGGACATCACTATGCCACCCAGCTCCACTTCAGCTCTTCTTCTACTTCTTACTCCACTGAAGACATTGTTGTGCCTCCCTGCTTGGCTGAGGACATCACTCTGCCTCCCTCCACATCACGGAGGACATCACTCCCCCCTCTTGCTTTGCAGAGGACGACGTTCACCTCTCTAGCTTCACAGGGACCCTTGCTCCACCTTTGGCCTTGCAGAAGATGTTTCTCCCCCTCTTTGGGTCTGCGGAAGATGTCGCTCCCCCCTCTGGCTTTGTGGAGAACGTCGCTCCCCCCTCTAGCTTCACGGAGGATGTCAAACTTTTGTTGTCGTGTTGGCGTGGTGTTGTGTGCCACAACCTTGCTCATAATCTGCATGATTTTGCCTAGTATCAATTGCTTGTCTATGATTCTTGTTTTCATTTTTTTTTTCTTTAAACTTTGCATAATATAAATCTGCACTTGCATTAACTGTCTAACTGTCTAATGCAGTTAAAGAGATTGAGAAATTTAGAATCTTTCTCTCTGAACTAAATAAACATGAATTTTTGAATTTAATTACCTTCTGAGACTGAGGAAATTACACATCTAGAAAAATTGCAGAACCTCATTGCACACTGTTTTGCAATATTTTTAGAATAAAGTCAAAATGAAATTGGCTGTGTGTGTGTGTGTGTTTGTATGTGTAGTATGATCTTTCTTTTCAAGGATATAATTTCATAGTGAGAGTCTCAGTGCTGACAGTCCCTCTGATCTATGACATGAATTTAACATTTAACATGACAGGCAAGAGTATGTGTCGGTGTGTTTTGAGAGATTTGCCTTTTGACATTTTTCTGACACAAATAAGTGTTGTTAGGTCCTTAAACTCGTCTCATTGTATTTTTTTTTTTTTGAGGTGACTGTAATGGTGAGCATAGGATAAAGATGGGGTAACACGCAAAGTTTAATTAATGCAGCAAATAACATGCCCAAAAAGTGGGATCATATATGCCCGCCCTCACCAGCTCCTGCAGACATCTCCCCTATATGCATCTCTTTGCTCCCTGGTATATTGCACATCATTCATGCCTGGCAATTTCCCCACCCAACACAACACAATGCCAATAATTACAAACCAGTCTCTTTTCTGTTTCTATCTAAAATACTTAGTCATACTCAGTCACTTCTCAGAAAGTACAGGTGCTGCTGGGCTTTCTTAGTTATGGAACTGGTGTTGAGTGACTAGGTGATGTTCTCCGCCAGGTGAACACCAAGAAACTTGGTGCTCTTGACAATCTCCATGGAGGAGCCGCCGATAAGTGACACAAGTTTATGCAACCACGTGCACAATTAAGGTTTTCACAATATTTGGAATTTGGAGCAAAATGGTCCAAGGCCAACCAACAATACAGTGGATATAAAAATCTACACACCCCTGTTAAAAGCAGGTTTTTGTGATGTAAAAAAATGAAACCAAGATAAATCATGTCAGAACCTTTTCCACCCTCAATGTGAAATTACAACATATAAAAATTAAACAATCAGAAACATTTTAGGGAAAAATAGGAAAAATAAAAAAACTTACAATAACCTGGTTATTGTAACATTTTCTTCAGCCAGAAATGGGTCCATCCTGCTGCTCTACTTCTGGGTGGACTTCTCATCAATTGGAAATCACTCACTGCTGCTGAGGATGGCCTCACATGGACAGCCTGAAGATCATTGAGATTACAGAGGATGATACCACTTAAAAACCATGATGATGGCTTTGGACCATATATGAACACGTACATGCTAGGGATGCTTAGGAATACAATTGCTATGATAGCTTTAGGACTGCAATTCCCAAACTGGCAGTGGGCAGTTAGGACTGCAATTGCCACAGTGAGGGCGGAGAAAGTTCTGACATGATTTATCTTGGTTTCATTTTTTACATCACAAAAACCTGCCATTTAACAGGGGTGTGTAGACTTTTTATATCCACTATATATAACATGTGTGGAACTTCATTTCTAATCTGAACATGGCCCTTCATCTGCTTCAGAAAGCCATCTAAAACCAGATGGAAGTGGACTGCAATAGGCAGTCACTCATTTATTAACTTCTTCTTCCTATTTATAAGCAGTCTTATTAGATATGCTTTCCTCAAACATGATTGGTACAGCAAGAAAATTATACAGTCAATGGTAATGAATATTTAAAAACATCAGCTAAATGTGAAACTCAACCCTGGAACCACGGAAGCAACACACCAAGTAGATAAGACCATAGGTATAACAAACATTAAAAGAGATGGACCAAAATATTCTTGAAATTAGAGCTAACATTGGTTCTGCTATAATGCATGAAAAAGGCAAAACTAATCAGGAAAAGATTAGTAAAAGAAGAAAACTTTCTGGGTCTGGTACAGATGTAAGCAGGCAGCAAAAATGGCTTCCAGTCTACAGAGAGCTAACAAGACTCATATTTTCTCCCAACAGATGGCTTCTCCTAACTAGCTTCCAACTGGGTAGTTATTGCTATTGCTCACAGCTATTTGATTTCAAAGTACAAAATGAAGCAAAATGTCTCACTATAAACATGAGTTCACTAGCCTACACTGTTTTTATTTCATTATTTATTTAAAACTAATACGAATATATTCACTAATATAGCTTTTAGAAAAATGTATTCACATTGTATTGGAAGCAGTAGGGACAATAACACACGCTGCATGGAGTACTGTACTGGGGAAACTGAAATCAGCAACATAATTTACATCAGTATTTATAACATGAAAGTTCTCTGTTTTTAGACTTGGCGTACATGGGTGCTTAATTTTAATTTCTTGGTGGTTATGCCTTCAAGGCCACCATATTTGTCTTGTGTAGAGGTCTTAGAACAGGAGATTTTTACCTGTATCTTTAAAGAAAAGTTCCTTCTGTTAAATCAAATGTGATAGTGATAGAAATGCAGATAGACAAAACAGAATTTAATTGACCCCCCATTGCTGTCTATTGCAATATAATATAGTATTAAAGCAAGAGACAATTAAAAATAAATCGCTTTAGTTTAATACAATTAAATACAAAAGAGTGTAGCTGTGATACTCATGTTAATCCTGCAGTCATTGCAATTTTTTAGTTTATCAGTATGGGTTCTACCCCTATTTAGTAGCTGCCCAAAAATGCTCTTGGTAAAACATAACTTGCTTTTAAACTTGCCCTTGAGCAGTGATATGAGAGGAAACTGAAGCCTTGAATGAATCTCTGATAAAACATCAATTTCTTAATAGTTTTCTTAATAGTTTTCAGTTAAGTTCTTATCCATTTTTACCACCTATGCATTTAGAATGTCCCACAAAAGGTTACTGTGGGATTGTAAAACTTACATTTCTCTAGTTTAACATAGAGTTGATTCTCTAGGTGGCTTGAAAGGACCAGTCATATGTGTTATATGTACTCATATTCTGAGGAGCAGAATATGATAATGTAATCTACATAGACTATCACAATACAATCAAACTCAATTTATTCACAACTCCACACATTCCATATTACCATATGTTTCTTGTGTTAAGTCATTTACGGTATTAATTTTATTTTATTAAAAAAACATTTCAAAATAATAGTTAAGAGACAGATTTATTTCAGCTTTCAATTAATATATCAGATTTTCAGTAGGTCAGAAGTTTACATACACTTTGTCCATATTTGATGGCTTTAACTAATTGTTTGAACTTGAAACAAATGCTTGGGGTAGCCTTCCACAAGCTTTTCACAATAGTTTTCCAGAATTTTGGCTCATTACTTCTGACAGAACTGGTATAACTCAGTCAGGTTTTTGAGCCTCCTTGCTCAGACAAGCTATCTCAGTTCAGTCCACAAATTTTCTATGGGATTCAGGTCAGGGCTTTGTGTTGGCCACTCTGATGCTTTCACTTTGTTGTATTTAAGCAACCAAGTTTTAAATTTCTGGCTGATGTCTTGAGGCATTGCTTCAGTATTTCTAGATAATCCTCCTCCCACATGATGCCATTTATTTTCTGAAGTCCACCAGTTCCCTTTCAAGCAAAACACCTGCACCTCTAACATCATGATGCTGTCACCCCCATGCTCCACATTTGGGATGGTTCTTTTGTTTAAAAGCCTCACCCTTTAACCTCCTTTCATAGCACTGATCAGTATGGCTAAACAGTTGCATTTCTTTTACCAGAGAACACTTCACCAAAAGGCTGTTGATCACCCACAAATTTCAGGCTGGCATTTTCATGCCGGTCTTAGAGTAGGGGCTTCTTCCTTGCACAACAGCTAAACTGTGTTAGTCCCTGGCAATTCATTTGTTTGTTAATCCCTGGGAGTTAATTTATGCCTCTCTCCTAAATGATGCAGTGTCTCTGTGGACCCAAGATTTTTATATTTGCATACAGTTGTTTCTACTGATGCTCCTGGTACCTTCAATTGTTTGGAAATTGCTACTGAGGAGAGACACAAATATCTCACATTTTATTGTGTTAAATTGAGCAGATTAAATTTTCAACTCCTAATTTTGCATTGTTAACAAAGAAAACAGAGCCAGGGTTATTTTTCTGAATTGTAATAACTTTATGCATTTGTTTCAATCCTTGATCGTTTTTTTTTTACTTTGTTCTTATATTTCTTGCTTATATTTAATTATACATGTGTTATTTTTGTCAGTAACAAAAAAGTGTAAGCTCTGTTTGTATGCTGCACTAAAACATTAAACACTTTTTTTTTCCGCGGGCATGATGAATGTAAGCTACGAACAAACTTTGCACAGAAGACTGTCCTTTGAGATGCTCAGCAAGTGATATGTGTCTGTTTGTGAGTTTTAAAAGATTTTTCCTTTCAAAGTAGACACATATTCCCTCACCACATGCCAGGATTGTGTTTTGATGTGAGAAATTGTCCAGAGGTGAGCAAAAATTAAATAAATAAACAAATAAATAAATAAAAATATTCTATTCTCTCTTTTGGGCCCACCTATTTTACTATGCATTTTTACCACAGCATATTTACTGTTTAATTAAAATTAATGGGGATTGGTTAAATAAACTGTCTTTAATCATAAAGCATTAATTGAGCAAATTAACTGAAAAAAAGAGTTTATTTGTATTAAAATACACACAAACTATATTTTATTTGGAGTACTGTACACTGGAGAGTAGAGAAAAGATTTGGTGAGTGAGAAAGGTAAGTAATTTTTTTTTGTTCTCCTTATTTGCCTGTTTAAATTAAAATTTGAATTATTATAGTATCTAATGTGAGGGACCTATTTGTACACTTCAGGCAGAGATGGCTACTCCGCAACATTAAGAGATGGAGAGTGCAATTTATGTTTTTCAAAACAGTCAGGTTGTCTCTCACCTGTTTGCTTGATGTCACTTTATATTTTTACCTATATTATTACATTTCATCAGAAAATCATGCAGTAGTATAGAAGCCAGCCAGCAATATAGTGGGTCCGAATTTGAATGTCATAGTTAGGCTAGTTCTGTGATCTAGTTTGGACAGCATTCCATAAGGTTGTTGTTGCTGTCAGGTATTTTAGTCCATATATTTTTTTTTTTTTTTATTTTAGTCCATATATTTTTTAGTTCATATATTATTTGAGACAAATAATTATTTCAAGAAACCAGTAAGCACAAGATGAGAAACCAGCATGTTAGGTGAGAATACTAGCAAGCTGTAAATAAGAAACCACTGAGTGTATTTGTTATTAATATTATTAACTTTATGTACATATTTCAATAATAAACTAGTATTTTCTTGATTATAGATACAGTTCCATCTGAAAGTATTGGAATGGCAAGGCCAATTCTATTGTTTTTGCTATACAATGAAGACATTTGCAAATGAATATGTGACAACAGATTTTCAGCTTTTATTCCCTGATTTTACATCTACTTGTATTTGGTTGCATATCCCTTGCTTGCAATAACTGCATCATGGTCTTCGTTGTTGGTTTATCCTTTTTTAAAACAGATGCAGTCTTCACAGGCTCAAACCAAGAGAAGGCATTGTTTTAACAATTAATCCAGCTGTAAACATTAGGAAATGAAAGCTGAAATTCTGATCTATCATGATATATTCATCTTTTGATCTCAAACCCATCTTCACCCGTCTTCAGTGTATAGCATATACTTTCGGAAGGGACTGTGACTATATAGTCTTACACATTTCCAGCCTTGCATAACTTATCTGGGACTGTTCTGTGCACACCAGTGCTTCCTGGCTCTGGTTCTGGTTTTCTTTTCTGCTTAGAGCTCCAGCAGGAATTGACAAGAAACTGCAATGTCTTTGTACACCAGTTGATTATGTCCTCTAACAGACTGAGAGAAGTCTGTAACTGGATAATTTTCAAATAATAACTGTGATCATACATTTTGATAAATGTCAAAATCTTCTAAGGTTTAGGTATTCATATTTCAGGTAATCATAATGCATGATGCAGTTTGTTATAAGATTCCATTTTACATTTTCTTTGAACATTAATTGCAATAGTTCAGCAGATCACATTATAATTGGTGTTCTAACATTCTGATCTATGGGCTCCTTCCCCTTTTTTTTTTAAATTCGAGCACCTGCTTCCTAAAGGTATCTGCATCACCCTGCATGTCCATGACTGTGACCCCATGTGGGTAACAAATAAAAGGGCCCTGCTACATCAAGGATTTGGGGAAGTGGATTCAACATGCTGAGTATAGCACATTAATCTTTTGTTAAATATCCCAAACTTTTGTGTATTTCAGGACAGGCCTGATGGAACTGGGCAATGGAAATGATCAATATTCAAACTACTTGGAACCTGAACCTCAGCAACAGACACATACAGAGTCTTTCCCTAACTGCGTCTTGATGCCATTAGCGATTCATTAAGTGCACCTCACAAGCTATTGAAATACTGCTGGCTATTCATCGCTTTCCTCTGGTGGTATGTTGCTGCAGCAAGAAGGGAAGAGAGCAGCAGATATGGCTGTAGACCCCATTGGGAAGACAAAAGTAAGTTCCTTCTCCACATTACAGTGCAGTGGCAGGAACTGAAATGGGCAGAATTCTTTGCTGATCAGAAAGATAGAGTGCCTTTACCAGTTGTCTCATTAGTAGTAAGATTGATGAAGCCTTGGATGTAAAGCCAAGCTTCAATCAGCCCAGTAGTGCTGACATGTTGGTTTACAAAACATTTGATAAACTGGTGAGGGTACATTGTATCTACAATATATATGTAGAACAGTTACTCCTGGAAATAACTCACTGGCACAGAAATCCTACAGGCAGCACTTCAAGCTACGGGAGCCATATCAACATAGTGTGGTAAATCACTGGGGCTGGTAACACAGACAACTTCTTTTTGAGTCTGGTTCTCCTATGTCTATTGTCAAAAGAATTATACAAATGCCAGTGAATTGAAGTTTGATTGTCTCAAAGGCCATTGCCAGATCCTGGTAAAACACACGGACAGGTCTTTGGCATAAAGGTCCATAAAACGAAAACACATGACACAACAGATTACCTTTAGGCACCAGCACATAAATCCCACTGAGGTGGGTATCAACAGCAGATACAGGGAGAACAAAAAAAAGTTTAGTACCAGAGCAGAGCATGATCAAGCCTAATGATTTACTAAAAGTGCTGGGTGATCCCAGGATTGGATCTGAAATTGTGCTGCCGATTGTGGGATGGTTCTCATTTCTGTGAGTTAAGAATTGGCACTTGATAACCACACAAATTAGAGTTGGTGTGAAGTCCCTGCAATTCCAGGATCTGTGTACTCCCCTGGATAACTAGCTTTATGTGTACAGCCGCAATAACTACTAGAGGTTATACAAGAAGATAACCCAACATACCCCCCCAATTTCACATGTGTAATTTCTAGGACTGAAAGTCAACCGGACAAGAAGAGCCAACTGACACCTGCACAGACATGAAGCTCACAAGCCATGAGAGCCCTTTTGATTTAACACAGAGCTATTTCAATTACTGTATGAATACAATCCAGAAATTGCAAGTTGCCATATTTACCCATTTGTATACACTATATTACCAAAAGTATTCGGTCACCTGCCTTGACTCACATATGAACTTAAGTGCCATCCCATTCCTA
>CM075004.1:24122097-24140737 GCA_037576675.1 Pangasius sanitwongsei | reverse complement strand
AATTGACTGACAAGAAGTTAATTGACCAGGTGCAGTCCATTCCCTCGTTACTTCAAGACAAATGAAGCAGATAAAAGTTGATATCAGGTATTGAGTTGGCATTTGGCATCTGTTCGAATGGAGCTACCTATATGAAGTCCAAGGAGATCTCAATGAAAGGGAAGGAGGCCATCATTAGGCTGAAAAAACAATATAAATCTATGAGAGAGTTAGCAAAAACCTTAGGTGTGGCCAAATCAACAGTTGGGTACATTCTTAACCCTTGTGTTGTCTTAAGGGTCAAAAAATGACCATGACCATTTTAACAGCAGAAAAAAACCCCTAAACCATGTTTTTTCAACTTGAAATTTGATGACTTTTCCTAAAATAACCCCAACATTAGAAAAAATATTAAAACATATTTTAATTAAGGCTTTGCACAGCTAGGGTACAAAGATTATCTTAGGGGTCAATTTTGACCCGCCAGCTATAAAACCATTTATACACCACAAAAACTACATACACATCACAGACACACACTGGCACACACATGCACACTCCAACACACACACACACACATAATAAGAAACTAAGATTGTGTGCTACTGATTGATCTCTCTCTCTCATCTTCCCTCCATGACCCCACGCATGACTGAAGTTCAGACAAAATAAAAAGAATTACAGGCAAAATAAGCATGTCTTGAAAGCATTATTTACTAATAGGGAATGCTTATATATAGGTGCTGTAGACTGCAGTACCCTAATTGTCTTTTTGCCAAAGTCATGAGTGCTTGTTTCAGTGCCCAGAAAGTTGCAGATCTGATTACTTCAGGTGTCCTGGATGAAGAAGATAACACTGATTTGGAAGAGGAGGAGGTATCTGAAAAAGAAGATGGCAAAGAGTACAACCCATTGAATGATTCATCATCTTCAGATGAAGAAGAAATCCCCCAAGCTGACAAAGAAACTTTTTTGTCAAAGAACAGCAAAATATCATGGTCTTTACCATATGGCAACCAGGGCAGGATGGCAGCAGAAAATGTCATGAAGATGACCCCAGGGCCAACAAGATATGCTGTTTCCCATGCCCAGGACATCATCTCAACATTTTTCATGTTCATTACACCAGTCATCAAAAAAAAAACATCCTGGAAATGAATAATCTACCTGGTTTCCAGAAATATGGAGACAAGTGGAAAATTGTGGATGAGACTGTCCTGCGTGTCTACATAGGGCTGCTAATCCTAGCAGGTGTGTATAGGTCCCGAGGTGAGGCTACATCTAGTCTCTGGGATACAGAGAGTGGAAAAGTGATTTTCCATGCCACAATGTCACTGAAGGTCTTTCACACTTTTACAAGAATGTTACGGTTTGATAACCATGAGTCAAGACCTGCAAGACGAGTGACAAACAAACTGGCTGCCATAAGAGAGGTCTGGGAGAAGTGGGTGGAGCGCCTGCCATACCTCTGCAACCCTGGGCCTGAAGTGTCAGTGGATGAGCAGTTGGTTCCATTTAGAGGTAAAATTTTTTTTTTCAGTTTTTTTTTTTTCACACTCTTGTGTGAAACAGCATTAGGCTGAGCTCTGGCATGAGTTTGCAGCTTAAGGGCCATTCAAGGGGAGTGGGACATGGTGGTATGTGGGCCATAACAACAGCCTAAATTCAACCAGATAAGGCCTACAACCAATTTGCTATCTGGGTATGAACTTGGCCAGGAGCTGCTGAAGAGAAAGATCACCATGGTTGGCACAGTCAGAAAGAACAAGCCTGAGCTGCCCCCTGCACTACTTGCAAGAAGGGGGAGAGAGAGGCCTTCTTTTCTAAGTTTGCCTTCACCCCCCACCACCACTCTAGTTTCTTACCTCCCAAAGAAGAACAAGAATGTGGTCCTCCTGAGAACACTGCACAAAACAGCAGAGATCAGTGATTGTGAAGACAAGAAGCCAGCTATCATTCTGGACTACAACCACAACAAAGGAGGTGTGGACAACTTGGACAAGGTGATTGGAACTTACAGCTGCAGGAGGATGACTGCACGCTGTCCTTTGGTCATCTTCTATAACATCATTGATGTGTCCTCATGTAATGCCTTTGTGATTTAAAGCCAGACCGACCCTGCCTGGATGACCGACAAGTGGAACAAGCGGAGGATGTTCCTGGAGCAGCTGGGAAAGTCACTTGTAACCCCCCAAATTCAAATAAGAGAGTGTCTCCCTCACACAGCAGCCTCTGCAGCACTTGTGAAAGCTGTTGAGGGTGCTGAATCTTCTTCTGTTCCATGTGAGGCTGCAGCTGGACCAGGCAAGGGGAGGAGATGCCAATTCTGTCCCCCCAAAAAGGACTGTAAAACAAACACTATGTGCTCAACGTGTAAAAAATATATCTGCAAAGTCCATGCTCACACACTGTCCTACTGTCCCACATGTGCTAATTAGGCCAGATGTGTTGCCAAAAGGTTGGTAGATATTGTAGTTGTATTTATAGTCAGGCTGTTGTTATTATAGTTACTGTTTGCCTGCTTGTTTCCCTTCAATAAAATGCATTCAGAACTCCTTTCTGCTGCTTTAACTTTTATGAATACTGTCTTGCTAAAAACCTTTTACACCTATGTAGGTACCTTTTAGCAGTAGCAAAAATAAACATGTACTTTAGTAAAAAAAACAAGTGGTGCTCACTGATTAAATATTGATGAAATACTGCACACTGAGGAGGGAAAACCTAGACATTCACAGAGTTTGTGATGAATAATGAGGTTGTTTCTTCATGCAAAACAGATTTGAGGATTGAAATTAAATTTAGCTGCTTTATTTTAGAGGTTTAGTGAAGGCGGGTCATTTTTGACCCTTAGGACAACGGGAGTATACAGAATTCTAAGACCACACAAAAAGAAAGAAAGCACTGGTGAGCTCAACAACATCGAAAGGCCTGGAAGACCACGGAAGACAACTGAAATCGTGGATCGCAGAATCCTTTCCTTGGTGAAGAAAAACCCCTTCACAACATCAGTAGAAGTCAAGAATACTCTGGGGAAGGTAGGTAGGTCATTGTCAAAATCTACACTCAAGAGATGCCTTCATTAATGTAAATACAGAGAGTTTACAAGAAGTTGCAAACCACTGGTAACATTCAAGAACAGGAAAGCCAGATTAGACTGTCAGGAAACATCTAAAAAAGCTTCCCATGTTCTGGAACAAGATTCTTTGGACTGACGAAAGAAAGGGACAGCTCATGATCCAAAGTATACCACAAATATGTAATATGTGTCAAATATGGTGGAGGCAGTGTTATGGCATGGGCATGTATGACTGCCAGTGGAACGGGCTCACTGGTGTGTATTGATGATGTGACTGCTGACAGAAGTAGCAAGATGAATTCTGAGGTGTATAGGGCTATACTCTCTGCTCACATTCAGCCAAATGCTACAAAAGTGATAGGATGCCACTTCACAGTGCAGGTGGATAATGACCCTAAACATCTCAAGACTCAAGACTTTTTGAAGGCAAAGAAATGGAATGTTCTTCAATGGCCAAGTCAGTCACCTGATCTCAACCCAATAGAACATGCTTTTCATTTACTGAAGACAAGACTGAAGGCAGAAAGATCCACAAACAAGCAGCAACTGAAGTTGGCTGCAGTGAAGGCCTGGCAAAGCATCTCCGAGGAGGAAACTCAGAATTTGAGTTTTGAGTTTTATGATGTCTACTCTTATATATAGTCATTGTTTTTGATCAATACAGTGTTATCTTCTTTTATCCCAGTAATATCCTAGCCTAGCAGTGGAAAGTTGCAGAGGTTGTATGTATTCCAAATGAAGGTAATTCATTAAACACTGAGCCATTCAGGATCTTCTCAGACTTTGGTGTGGATAGAAATATATTTTTCAGTATGGTTGCCAAAATACTGCTGACTGAAGAATCTCAGTACAGAAATGGGGAGTTCACAAGTGCCTGAATGCAACAAACAACTAGAAATTGCTACCTAATTGAACAGAGATGCTTAGGAATTCTGATTATTCTGTGGCTAGACCTTGCTAATGCACAAGATCATATTCATATATCACTATATTAGTCTTTTCTTTTAATTTTTTTAATTTTCTCTTGTTTTTGTATTCTGTTTGACAACCATAAAAAACACTATTTCCTTAGTCTACATTTTCTCTGAGACTTCTACCCAAGAAAAGTCTGGCAATCTCAGAGGTGTGAACTACATGTAATTTGCATAGTCTACATTAAGCAGGTGCATACCCCAACACTAAATAAACATAACTTTCCCTGTGGGAACTTTGACGTAACTAATGGACTTAAGATATTGACTCAATTCAGCAAACTCTGAATTTAATTAATTCAGCAAACTCTGAAACCCTCAAGGCACTAAAATGTCATCTATAAACTGTTATCTGTCTTGGCTGTCCACTTGTAATAAATTGATCAAAGCACCTGTTAAAAACCAACAGAAATTGTGATGTGTGATATTGTAACATGGGAAAAATACCTTTAAAACTATGATTCTTAAATAAATAAATATCAGTCTTAAGATGTCTCAGAAGTTTGTTGAAAGTTTTTTGAATATTGTACCTAATGAAAAGCATTATTCATCATCCAGTGTTAAAATAAAATAACACTGTAGTAATACAATTAAAATTTAGATGATAAATAGATGATGTCTTGGTTGCTTTGACAACTAGCTGCAGTATGAGAAAACAGACTGGGTCAAAACAAATGGGTAAACTTTATTCAACTTAAAGATATCTAGCGCCACTTCTAATTTCAGCAACAGAAACACAAGTGCTACCCAGTGAGCAGAAGAGAGTGTGAGAAGTCAATGTCTGGAAAGTCCCTTCCACTGTTCAAGTAAGTTTGGGCTTCCTGTACTAGAGTTTGTTCATTCAGTTCATTCAAAAATGGAACCGATTAATGGACTTTTCTGGAGAGAAGTTCTCTCTGAAACTCTCAATGATGTACTTGACTGTTCCTCTTTGTTAATAGAATGGCTTCCAATCTGTGGCAGAAAGTTTTGCAGGAGAGTCAGATTGGACTCCAGAGAGAGGCTCTGAAGGAAACGGAAGAAAACCTCCAGATGTCCATTCACACTTTGTAAGGCTTTGTCAATTGCACTTTGGAGAAAGTCTGACATTTTTGGAGTTTTGAAGAGACTAAAACTTTCAGTGTTTTGCTCTTCCAAAACATTTATGTTTTTCAGGATGAAGGAAAGAAGAGAATATCAAGCAGCCAAAAACACTTGAACACTCAGATGCACAAAGCTGAACAGCTTCCCCAGTTGAAGCCCAGATTCCTGTCTGAAGATTTGGGTGAACACTCCTGAGTACACTGCTGCTTTTATGACATCAGTGTCACACTCCATCAGCTCTTCCTCAGATCCTCAGAAGATCAGATTGCTTTTTTTTCAGCTGTTGGAAAGCCAGTTTTCCCAGTGCCATTATGCACTCTCCAGTTTGATGAGGATTGAGTTCACATTCACCATGGAAAATTTTGATCCATGTGTTTGAGCTGAAAGATCACAAAGTGTGTGAATATTGGTGCCAGAGTCTTGGGGAATGCTTCACCCTCTGCTTTCTCTAGCATTTTCTCTAAAACAGAGGCAGAAATCCAACAGAAAACTGGCATGTGACGCATACTGTAGAGGCTTCTTTCAGATTCCACATATGAGATGACCTTATTAGCTAGGGTTTCATTATAAACTCTCTTTGTGAAGTATTCCTCTTTCTGAGGAATCTGAAATCACTGAGGAATCACTGAATCCTTGTACCTCTCTTACCTGGCCTACATACTCAAGAGGGATCTGAGTAACTGTGCCCAGTTAAGATGCTATCCAGAGATGAGCATAGGGAAGCAGGTTCCCCTTTATAAGGTTTCTCAGCAGCACATCCACTGAGGCAGGCTTCATTACCTCACTCAAGTTGTTATTGCTCTAGAAATTTAGAGAACATCAATACTTATCCAGGCCATCAAAGATTAACAACACTTTGTTGGTAATGCAGTCTATTGATTGTAATCCTTTTACTTCTGGGAAAAAAAAACAAGTGACAAAGAACGTACCTCAGACTGAGTTTTTGTCATTCATCAAGAAACATCAAAGGACGTCCCTATTCACTTGTCCTTCAGCCTAGTCCAGAAGGAACTTCTGCACAAATATAGTTTTCCTCTAAAAACAGAGGATTATGAAAACAAATTAAACCATACAATTACAATTTAATTAATAACTGAAGATCAATAAAAATGAATCCTTTTTTATTAACGAAATATGTACTAGACTTCTCATTAACAGCAACTGTCAATAACTGTTAAATGTTTTTTTGTTTGCATTTTTAAAAAAAAATCTAAAAAGAGAATGTTAAAGTTCCTTTGACCATCTATCCTCATTCAGTTTTGGCTGTATTCAGAGATGAGATTCATGTGTGCAGTGAGGATTTAACATGGAAATTACACACATCAGTATTCAGGCCTCAGAGGTAACACTGGATGGAAGTGCTATTCAGAAGTCGCATGAGAGTAACATGCATACAGGTGTGTCTCAGATATATATGATTCTGAACTTGCACATTTTCCTTGCACAAAATTGGTTTAACTGATTAACAGTATTAATCTAGCTCCACTCTTTGACAATTTGATGTAATACCCAATATTGTAAAACAGGGCTCTCAGAGACAGTGTATGGATCCATATGCAAAAGCTAATAGCTCTTTATTTAGAGACAGGGCAGGCTCAAAATAATTAATAAATAAATAAATAAAAAAACAGCCAAACAGGTTGGGCAGAGACAAAAACAAAATGAGGCAAGGCAGGAAATGAGTGGAATAACCAAAATTCATGAGAGAGTGTCCTCTGGTGGTCTGGAGGGGAAATGTCCAGGCTAGATGTTCCTCAATATGTTATGCTGAAATTTACACTTTTCTGGCTTTTATTTACAGGATTGTGCATTGAATTAACAAAAACACTGGCAATTGATTATTATATTTCTATTTCTACAAGTCAAAATATTGAAATAATGCATGATAAAATAACATATCTAACAAACATGATTGTTTTCCTGATCCCAATTGAGTATCTTGTATCTTCTTTAAACTGTGTGCATAGAGTAAATGTCAGGGCATGATGTAAAGAAAAATAATTTTAAATAAAAGACAATAGTCTACATGTTATTTTGAAAAACTTTCTCTCGGATGCTTCTACTTAAGAAAAATCTCGCAACCTCCAAGGCATGACCTATACCCAAGTGCTTTGCCTGCAATCTGAATGGTGAACCCTGGAAATTAACTTATGTAATATGCGATATGCATAGACACAAAGTTTTATGGAAGTAAATGATGAAATAACTTTCGGACTTAAGTTTGTGACTCCAAATATGGCCCCATGAAAGAAGAAAATGTTAACCCTAGATTTGAAGAGGGTGATAGTAATGGACTGTTTTTCTTCCTCCTGAAATGAGTGTAATGACAAAATCCAATGGACACTTACTTTTCTCCAGTATGTTAGTGAGGCCAATCTGATTCATGCCTTTTAGAATAACCAGTGTGATCTTCAGATGCAAGTTTCTGCCACCAGTATGACCCTTGTCATCCTCTACCTCCCCTTAGGAGTCAGTAGCACCTTGGAACTCTTTATCTCATTATCCAACCAAGTGAAGGCTTTAGGCTTCAGCTCCTGGTTAGAAATACACAGTAACAGATCAAAACAGAAAAAACAATATATACAGTTGCATGCATATTTTTGGGCACATCTTGCAAAATTACATAATTTGTTGCTTTTTGATGTGAAAAGAAATCAACACTACCTATGCATCAAACTATTTGAAAATAAAATTTTCTGCAAATACTTAAAGGTACTTTATACACAGGTACTTTATATTTGATCAACTTTAAAAAAATACAAATAAAATAGTAGTTGTAGCATGTACAGAAGTTGGACACCCTACATATTACATATATATATATATATATATATATATATATATATATATATATATGAGTGTGTGTGTGCGTGTGTGTTTGTAAGAGTTTTTAATCTTGGTGGGGTTGATCATGGTAAATAAATGACACAAAGATTAAAAGAAAAAATCTTCAGGTGGCACTACACAGCCTGCACATGCTCTGTGACTGCCTTACTTTAATCTTTCCTGGAGCTCAAGAATCATTTGAGGTTTATATGACATTTAAGGCAAAGTGAAACTGACAGAAGTCTACACTGATAGCAGCAACACCATTATAACTCCCTTGATAAATTTTATCCATATGATCACTTGAGCTCTAAAAAACATCTGAGACACAGACTTATCTAAGCTGACAGTCTTCATTAAAGGATCCATATTACTAATATTATAGTACAACACCCATTTACTCTAGTGCAATCTTTGACCAATCACATCTGTCTAAAACATTCACATCAATCTTTTTCAGATGATTTCTTACATATTTATGACTCTAAGACCACTAAGATCCAAGATAAACAGATCAAAATTAAGTGTGCAGTTACTCAGTGTTGAAAGTGGATTACCAGGAATAATTTGGATTATTTATATTACTTTCAAAACAGCAGAAGAAAAAAACAGTTCTCCTTGCCAGCAAGAAACCAGAAAGTATAAACTCCTCTGTCCTGAAGACTTTCTTGTGGTAGAAAACTACTGACTGTTACAAAGCACTGACAGTGGAGACACCTTCTATAAATGTTAAATAAACCTCTCTTTACAGAAAACGTCCCTAGGTTATGTCTGTAACCATGATTCGCAGAGGGAACGAGATGCTGCATCGAATAACGCTTTAGTGTGGAAGGGCACAACTAGGTCAAGAGAACTGAGAAGCTGGGAGTGGCATCGAAGTCAAGGCTGTAAAACCTGATGAAAGTCAGAGGGGTAGACCATCCCACAGCATTGCAAATATCCTGGAGAGAAACACCAGAGGAGAAGGCCTTGGAGGCCACCATACTTTGGGTAGAATGAGCCTTGACCCCCAACGGAGACGGAAGATCAGAGGACTCGTAAGAAATAGTGATAGCATCCACTATCCACCTGCTGAGGGTCTAAGCAGGGAGACCCTTCTTATAAGGGCCGTAGCAGACAAATAGCTGGTCCGACTTCCTCCACAGGGCAGCTCTATGGACGTATGTGTCCATGCAAGCACTGGACACACACAATTAAGCTTTTCCTGGTCATGGTCCCGAAAGGGAGAGGGACAGAATGCGTGAAGCACGACTGGCCATGGAACCACAGAGGGCATCTTAGGAACATACCCCGGTCTGGGGTAAGGAAAGTCTCTGGCCATGCCAGGGGCAACCTCTAGACAAGAGGGGGCCACAGAAAGAGCCTGAAGGTCACCGACTCTCTTCAGGGAAGAGATGGCTAGTAGAAATACAGTCTTGACTGTAAGAAATCTCAAAGACACCTCTTCCAAAGGTTCAACGGGAGGTTTAGAGAGGGCCTCTAAAACCATGGCCAAATCCCAGGAAGGCACTCTAGGTCGTACCGGGGGCCTCAGCCTCATGGTACCACAGAGGAAACGTGTCACTAACGGGTTTCTCCCCAGACATTGCCCACACAGTGGAGCATGATATGCAGCAATAGCAGCCACATGAACTTGTAAAGTGGATGGAGATAACCCTGTGGCAAACCGCTCTTGCAGAAATTCCAGCACTGAACCAACCGGGCAGTTAACTGGTTCTAACTGACGGTTTTCACACCATGACGTGAACAGATGCCACTCAGCAGTGTACGATTTCCTCGTGGAGGGAGCTCTGGATTGAAGTATGGTCTCCACAACTTCGGTTGAGAGACCAGAGGCTACGAGCTGTGGCCCCTCAGGGGCCACAGCCACAGCCTCCATAACTCCGGCTGAAGGTGAAATAGGGTACCCCCCGCCTGAGAGAGGAGATCCCGCCTGACGGGAATCTCCCAATGAGAGTCTTTGAGAAGGGCTACCAGGTCTGCAAACCATGGCTGGCTCAGCCAGTAAGGGGCTACTAATAGAAGACGGACTCCGTCTCGGCGGACCCTCTCCAGAACTCCCGGGACCAGACCGATTGGGGGGAAAGCATACAGGCGTAGCCTCGGCCATGTCTGTACCATAGCGTCCAGTCCAAGAGGAGCTGTTGAGTCGCAAACAAATCCACTTGTGCTCTGTAAAACATCCTCCATATCTGCTCCATCACCTCTGGATGGAGCCTCCATTTCCCGGGCCCCAATCCTGCCTCGACAGGATGTCTGCTCCCTGATTGAGGTGCCCCAGGATATATACTGCCCTCAGTGAGAGCAGCTTCCCTTGGGCCCACAGAAGGATCTGGCATGCCAGCCTGTAAAGGGGGCGTGAGCACAGACCCCACTGGCGGTTTAAGTAGGAGACCACTGAAGTGTTGTCTGTGCAGACCAACACATGATGGCCCCTCAGTTCTGGGAGAAAATGTTTCACTGCTCGAAACATGGCCAGCATCTCCAGGCAGTTTATGTGCCACTTGAGATGGGGCCCTTCCCACAGACCCTGGGCAGAGCTGCCACTCATGACCGCCCCCCAGCCCATGAGGGAGGCATCCATCGTTAGCGTTATGCAATAACATGGGGCCGTGTAACAGGAACCATGGTTTCTTCCACAGGTCTAAGGCCCGTAAGCCTCGCCGTGTGACCTCGATCATGCGAAACGTGTTGCCCCTCTGGGAAAACCCTTTGGTCCTGAGCCACCACTGCAAGGGTCTCATGTATAGCAGGCCAAAAGGTATCACGTTGGACGCAGCTGCCATCAGACCCAACAGTCTCTGAAAGTGTATAGCAGTAAGTGACTGGCCTTCTCTCACTCTCTTGACCACCGTGAGGATCGACTCGATCCGAGCAGAAGACAGACATGCCTGCATCGAGGTCAAATCCCACACTACGCCTAGATAAGTGGTCCTCTGTACTGGAGAAAGCACATTTTTCTTTGCGTTTAGTCTTAACCCCAATTCTCTCATATGGGGGAGCAGCTTGGGCCCACAGAAGGATCTGGCATCTAGATGTCGAACCACCATCTGCTCTGATTGAGCTAAAATCAGCCAGTCGTCGATGTAATTGAGTATGCGGATGCCCTGGAGTCGCAGTGGAGCCAGAGCAGCATCTACACACTTGGTGAAAGTGCGGGGTGAGAGTGCAAGACCGAACGGAAGAACCCAATATTGGTAAGCTTTGCCCCCAAAAGCAAACCTCAGGTACCTCCTGTGCTGAGAAAGAATGGAAATGTGGAAGTACGCGTCTTTCAGATCTATCGTGACAAACCAGTCCTCGGACCTGATTTGAGACACGACTTGTGTGAGCGTGAGCATTTTGAACTTGAGTCTCATGACTGAGCGGTTCAGCAGACGCAGATCTAAAATGGGTCAACGACCGTATTTACAGTGTCGCTGAACAGGCCCGTGGGCACTACTGGGGCATCCAGGAGAAAGACCCTGCCTTTTTCTTTTAAATTAGACAGGGTCAGCCACAAATGCCTCTCCGTGGCCACCAGGGCTGCCATAGACCACCCAATTGCTCTGGTGGTCTCCTTAGTGGCCCGGAGTGACAAATCTGCGGCACGATGCAATTCTATAATGTCATTATTATTTATTTGCTCCCCCTTGTCCAACTCTTTAAGCAGGTCAGCCTGATCCGCCGCTGTGTACGCTTTGCCCACCAAAGCTGAGGAAGTCCAAAGCGGCTTGGAGGGCAATACCAGGGCATTAAGGGACGATACACCGCCGGGAGAGAGCTCGCTCGCAAGCGACTCTTCAACCCGGGGAATCGCCCCATAACCACGCTCTTTCAGTCCCACCACATTAGAGTAGTGAGAGACATTGCGCTTTTATATGGGTCACTATGATTCAGAGCGTGGTCACGCAGAGGCATTCCCAAAGCGATGTTCGACGCAGCTCGAGTTCCCAAAAGGGAACTTCATCATATCCATGATTATCCATTTCCTAAATAACAACATTTTATATTTGTTTATTATTAGTCTTGGATTATGTGGACCTTCCACCATACAAATCATTGTGCCTAAGCTGTTCCAATAGATATGCTAACATATTAGAACAAGCATATTAATATAAACCTGTGATTTGAAGTACAGCTGCCACTATTGCTGCCACAGCTGCCACTAGTCAGAACTATTTAGTAGAAAATTAGTCAACAGTTTCTGACCAAACAGCTTTGAGAATTCAACAGCATTGTTGTACAATTGTTCTGAATAGTCATGCTTTCACAATAGTTGGGCTCTCAAAAAGACATCTAGAAGAGTTTACCAAAATACTTAATACATTTTTGTTCTTGCATGCACTGAATTCTCATCACTAGTTGTTTAGACATACTGTTGCATTGATTATCCTAAAATTACACAGCTGGAATAAATGACACAATGACAATTACACAGACAAGATTTGAGTCCCTGAGGGGGATTTATTTACATGTTTAAGACAAGTAGAAAGAAAGAGGCAGAAGTTAAGTGTGGTGGTGATTAGCATATTCATAGTGTTTCACATATTTTATCACTCTGTGCAATGACAGACTACAGCTCAGGTGCTAACCTTCTTCTGGGAAATGTGTGACAAAGATGATATTAGTGCTTGCATCCTGTCCTCCTTTTTCCCCTGGCAAACCACAGTTTTGTGGTCCTCTTCATGAGCTGTCAGCAGGGGAATCCTACAGAACACAATGTCCTCTGTCTTTGCATGCTGGAGTCCTGCATGTGTTTTAGTAATGATGCTGTCATGACCTGCCACCAAAATGGAATTTTATGTACTGAACTCAGTTTCTTTAGAAAACATTAAAATACAGTATCCCTTCCCATGCTTATGAATCCTGATAGAAAGTGTGGGTTCAGACAGGATAGGAAATCAGAGGTGATAAAAAAGGAATTCTTTGTTTAATAGAATTATTATTATTAAAATAATAATAAAAAATAATTTCAAATATTTTAATTGTAATAATTTAGCCACCTTACATACCCTACACTGGAAACAACTGACTAAGCTAAACAGGGTATCAAACAATGTAATAAAGTGAGCTAGTTAGATAGTTAAGTACATTAATGCAGACAGAAATTAGCATATTTTCTACATTCCTGTATTGATAATGTATTGAGGATAATGTATTGAAGGTACAAGTTCATATTTTAAGGATGCAAAGTAAATATAATGTTTTGGCCACAAACTGGGCAATGTGTGGCCATAACTTAATGTGTTGTGGAAATATCATATGTAATACCTGGCCTCCAGTTAATTGTTTGATGCGAATGTTATCTATCTATCTATCTATCTATCTATCTATCTATCTATTTGTTTGTTTATTGTAGCACCATCTTCTGAGTTTGAAGAATAATCAGTGCAGACACTGGCATATGGCCCTAAGGTGATGGATGATGATTATTGTCAATCAGTAAAACTGGAGACTTCCTTGAGATCAGCAAATCATCTAGCAATTATCAACCCATTGATTAAAAACCTGACCTTGACCTTTGTCACTTATTATGCTATAGGCCAATATCAATCTGCCCATTACAGTTTTTCACAATCGCTAAAACATATTTCATCCTTTTCGCAAAACTATAAACACAATTCCAAATATTCAAGCTAAATTGAATCACCTCATAATCCTTTTAACTTTGCCTATAACATAAAAATGCTCTCGGATCATAAACACAGCCAGTCAAAATGTTAACACTAGTGTTTGAGGAGGTGTCATTAGACACTACACTAGTAAAACACTGTGTTCAGGACATATAGGTACAGAGAGAATGATTTATTGTGTGTAAGGGCTTTTGTGTTTTGCATTCTCAATTGCCAAGTGAATAAAAACAAGTATGAGAGACCAACTGCAACAAAAAAGACACATTTTATTGCTTTCATGATAAATATTTACAGCATTGTATACAGCAAGTGGCAACTAGTGCTTGTTCAGAATTTAGCAAGCATGGAAATAAAAAAAAAAACTTCAGTACTGCAAAAGGCCTAATGAAAAACAAAAATGAATGAATGAAAGAAAAGCAAACTACAATGCAGTGCAGTGCAGTAAACATGCTGTGTAACAAATTTCGGGAATTTACTGTGCCTTAGCATCATGCTGGGTCAGACTAGAGGACTTCGTCAATGTCACGTGCCACATTCTCCCATCCCAGGCAACAGGGGGAAGAATCCTCTGGTCTGCTGAAAAACACTTCAATTGGATTTAAAAATGGAGAATAGAGTGGAAGGAAAACATTCAAGAAATGTTGATTGATGCTGAACCACTCCCGGACCTGGGCACCACAGTGAAAGCTCAAGTTTCCCAAACAACCACACAGACTGGATGCTCTGCCTGGCCATGATTCTGAAGCTCACAGTCAAAGAGGAGATCCCGAAGACCACCCAGAAATGTAAGGAGGTGTTCAGTGTTATAAGGCCCCAAGGTGGCATGGCAGTGGAGAACCCCTCTGTTACTGATGGCCGCACAAAGGGTCACATTGTTACCACGCTGACCAGGGACTTGGCTCACTAGCCAATTATGTTTCTTCCTCACCTTCTCCTTTTCATCAGATTGAATTCAGCCTCATCAATATAAATACACTCGTAGGTAAAATATATACAAAAGATTTTGTAGGTTTACAGTAACAGTATGAGTGCTACAGAATGACAGACCTCTTCTGTTCTTTGTATCTGTATGGAGCCCTGCTTTACAGTACTACATTATAGTGCAGACATTTGACAGTTTTACAGTACTGTATGTAGTAGGATACTGTAAGAACCAAAACTCAGGTGGAATATACACTTACTTGCACATACAGAAAGCATAGCACTTTCACTCTTTCAGAGTTGCGCTCAAAGGGTACCCGGTACACTTGTTTCATGCGTACTCTGTTCAAAATCAATTTTTTTTCTTTTTTTATGTTAATGGTGCCTTGTCCATGCCTACAAAAGTTAAGCTTTGTGTTCCTGTTCTAGGACTATTGCTTTTTCCCCTATTAATGCTATCCCTGGGTACAAATATTCATAAAAATGGTGTTAGTCTCCACTGCTATGCTGATGACACCAAAAGAACATTGCCAAAAATATACTCCCCCTACCCCTTGCCAAATTTATTTCTTTTGCGAATGAATTTTGATAAGATACCATGAATCAAACGACAAGAAATACAAAAGAGTTTTATCACATCCTTGCACACTCCATATCCCCCACTACATGCTTCTCAGAGTGTCCACAGCAAAATAGGCACATATCTCCTCAGCCAGAAACCACCAGAGGGGGAGGACAAAGAATGAACATTGTGGATATTGAGAACCCAACAGGGCTCAGCAATGGACTGTAGCAATTTGTTGGGGTGACAACAGCGCTAACTTGTTTTGTCAGAGCAAGAGCTTGAATCCCTGAGCAAACAGTGGCCTAAAGATAACAAAGCTAACAGCATTACTGCTCAGTGAACCAGGAGGACCCTGAGGGCCTCATCTCTTAGACATTTTTCCCTTTCTCTCTTTCAAACTACTTCACCATTTCCCATCTTGCTCACAGAGATCATGGATATGTCCCAAATGATAGAATTTATGTTGAGTTAGTGTTCTTAAGCTGACTTTACACCATACGATTTCAGCCTGACAAATATTGCATATAGCAAAATAAATCTTTAGTTGTGAATTGACATCACTAGTCATAGAATGCATATATTATATAATTTGGTTGCCGGTAGCCAATTTAATATGACAAAGACAGCTGATGACCAAATTCTGGCAGTATCAGAAATACTCATATACATGTATACAACATTTACACAAAAACTTATAGGACAACTACAAATATGGTAGTGGTAATGTCAAAATATTTAATTAATTACTATAAAACATTCATATTATTTAATAGAACATTACCAGCCTAGATGACTGGCCCTTTGTACAGTGAGTTGCAAAGCTACTACAAAGAGTATGCTACTGGGGGGAAAAAAATCCTTATTACCTCAAGCTTACTTTGAAGAATGCTTATGTGAATCCTATTTCCACACAAGTTCAGATTGCACTGATTAATGATGTTGACAGAATGCAGTACTTTACTTTAATCACAGTTATTGAACTTAATTCTAAGATTTTATTGAGATCATCACACAGTGTGACAATTAGAAATCTTAAAACAAAACTGTAGTCACACAGTGTAAAACCAGCCTTAGAGCTATGGCTTTTTAAAAAATACTGCTATAAACTGCTATATTTATAATTATCACTAGAAAGCCAGCCATTTAATCAGCCAGATTTTTTTCCTAAACAGTGGAATTAGTGAAAATTTAGCGGTCTTACATGAACATCAGGCAATTTACGTGACATCGCAAACATTAGAATTCATGTCTAGTTAGTTTTCTTACTAATATATCAGCTAGAAACATCTCAAATGCTAGAAAGCAATGTATTTTTCTTATGTATATGTATATTCATGTATGTGTAAAGAATATTTATTGGTATAATAAGTTAAGATAATAAGATAATAATTAAGATAATAATATAAAAAAAATATAAGAATAAAACATGGTGGTACTAAAATGGGCAGAAAAGATAAATGTCAAGACAGGGCTAATGGCTTTTGGCATAGCTAAACCCACAAACACATTTGTCTTGCTATCTTTTTGAGGACCTTTCAGTGACATAATTATTAATAATGAACAAAATAACAATAATACATTTAAATTATTTAGTAATGCCACCGGGCAGCACCACTCGGAACAATGTGCCATGGATCCACAAAGTGAGCACAGACACATCACCACACAGAGTGCTGAGCAGTCCCAAGACCTTGAAAGAAAAGAAAAATCTCTGGTGAGAAGAGGTAGCCAAAACATGCATGGTATACTCTCAACTGGAAAGGGACAAAGAACTGAATAAAGCTAATTACGGTCTTTCTCAATTGCTAAGACACACTTAATGAAACGGGGATCCACTTCTTCTTCTTCATCATCTTCTTAGAACAGCAGAAGTATTTTCTTGCAAATGTGTTAACACTTTTTATTTGTTTTTAAACATTTTCACACCCTTTTTAGAAACAATTAACACACATCTCATCCAAAGACCAAATGCTCTATTGGATTAATTGTGTCAAACAAAAGGAAAGCCTTTACTAGCATTTACCTGAAAATTATGATTCTGCAATGCACCTGTGTGAAACTATTTTGCACAATTATTCTATCAGCAATCAGTTCTTATCCATCTATAAAAGATGCCACCTTAGAGTTACTATTTGCAAGCATGGATCAAGGATGCCAAAGGCACATATTTTTAAAGAGAGGCCATGGCAGAAAGGTGCCAATATCACCATGTGTGCTGCCATCTCCAATTATGGTGTCCTTTGCCACATACCAACTATCGGCTACAATACAGAGTGCCTCAGCATATTTCTGCATGCACTGAATGAAAGACTGGTTCCACCTGAAAATAGAAGGCTGTTGAGGCCTGACATGACTCTGTATGTTATCATTTGGGACACTGTTGCCTTCTACCACTCTTGCCATGTGAATGAATGGTTTGCAGCACATGATGATGCAATTCCTCCCTGCATACGCTCCTTTTCTGAACCCTATCGAGGAGTTCTTCTCTGCTTGGAGATGGAAGGTGTATGATAACCCACCATATGACCAGATGTCCCTCCTGGAGGCAATGAATGCTGGTTGCCTGGCAATAAGTGCAGAGGACTGCCAGGGATGGATCCACCATGCAAAGAGGTTTTTCCCTCGGCGTATTGCAAGGGAAAACATCAAATGCAATGTAGATGAGAATGTGTGGCCTAATCATCAGAAACGAATGGACTAAATGTGATCATTTCTGATTTTGGGTGAAATTCTTTCTTAGTTTTTTGGTTATGTAATATCATAAACAATGCAATACAAGAACTGTACCATAATGAATGTCTGAATTTGTCTTAGATCTTGCATGTAAACAACAGTTCATGGACCTGGAAAGACAATGCACACAAGAATAAAATGAATAAAAAAACATTCTTGGGAAATGTCTCTTTTTTACAGTATTTCAACATGGCATCTAAAAAATAATTAAAAAGTGCAGAATGCAGTGGGTTTCGTTATCTCTTGTAAAATCACCTTTGGAGAAAAGAACACTGTTCCTGCTGTGATATGTTTGGTTGCCTTTTTTGGCACACACTATGATTATGTAAAATTCAACAAATGGCACAGGCATACAGAACAAATGAAGGTTGAACAAGTTCACATTGATAGCAATGTTTTGTAGTTTGTTATTAATTGTGTAATGATTGATTGAAGCAATAGATTCTGTGCAGCACAATTTGTGGTATTTGATGGAAATATTTGCTTTTGATGCATGTTTTTAATGTTTTGTGAGTGTTATAGTATTTTGCAAACCAAATCAATTTGTCAATTGATTGTCAATTTGGGCAGTGATTGTCAGTTTCGGCCTCTGTGTCCACTGTTTTGAAAAAGAACTTCTGAATGGACAGATGTGTTCAAGCAAATGAGAAAAACTGTAATGCCCTTCTTCTTCTTCTTCTTTCGGCTTTTCCCTTCAGGGGTCGCCACAGCGATTCATCACTCTCCACCTATCCTTAACTTCTGCATCCTCAACACTTGCACCCACTAGCTTCATATCCTCATTTATTACCTCAATATACCTCCTCTTTGGCCTTCCTCTTCGCCTCCTGCCTGGCAGCTCCATGTCCAACATTCTCCTACCAATATACTC
>CM075004.1:24099659-24111754 GCA_037576675.1 Pangasius sanitwongsei | reverse complement strand
TTCTGTAAAGCTGCTTTGTGACAATGTCCATTGTTAAAAGCGCTATACAAATAAAATTGAATTGAATTGAACTGAATGTGGCAGCCAATCAACTTAGTCAAGTATGTTAACTAATCATTGTAGCCCTACTCCTCAGCTAAAACCATTGTGGAGACTACACCTTTCAAGGTGACCATGCAGTGTTCCTTGCTATGGCCAGTAAGTGCTTTTTCAGTGTTATTTAGATTTGACTGTGGCTATCCAAGCCTCAGATCAACTGGTCATCTGTTATGAAGGAAAATCATGGGTGGCTCCTTTGTCTAAGCAGAAGGTGACCCAGTGGGTGGGTCACATGATTACCATGGCCTGCAGTTGGGCAACCAGCATCTCCTCCTCATGAGTTTTATTTACTGGTATCATGAATTCCCAATTTCTCAAGAAATGAGGAAATTGCGGGTGATTGCATGAGTTTACCAACATTTGTATGTGATGGATAACCGACACAACTCACGACAGGAGGCCCAGGGAGAGGCAACAGTGAGCTTTATTTTTAAATTTCAAACAGGGAATTAATGATAAGAAACACAAGTTTGGCTGCTTTCCAGTGGCAATTCTGGGGCTCCTTTTTTCTGTATACATACGAGAGCGAGAGAAGCAGATTGCTAATATAAGCTACCAAATTATAAGCTATAGGTGTGCCATGGTAATCAGCAATACCCTCATACTCCCTCTGCAGATTCTTGCTAACCATGCCCAGAACTGCCACACTATAACTTTTGTATCAAGTATGGTTTAATAGTACATTTACAGTTAAGGGTGATTTTACTGCCTTTAAATATCAAAACAGGTCAAATTTGGCCTAAAAAGTATATAATTACTGAATTAATTGAGTGCAATTTAAACATACAGTACATACAACAAGGACCAGCATCATATTTGTGATTATGAAAACCCAGAAAAACACCTGAATAAAAATACATTATTTGGATGGACACAGATAATGTATACTAAACAGATGCATCTGGTTGACAAAACAATCAACTCGCTTTAGCAAGAGATTTTTACTCTCATGTGAGTGGCCATCTATGAAGCTCGCTGGACAAAGACCAGTGTTCATTAACACAAACATACAGCATTTATTCATACATGCTTCGTAACTGCCTCATGGTTGTGGTGGTTTAAATTAGGCTATGACTTTGTTTGTTACAAAATTCTTTAGAAAGCATTGTGGGCAAGTGTAAATACACATAATTTTCTTGACTAGTATGTTTTATCCAAATGATTCATAAATGTATGCAAATTTTAGAAATATGCACATACATTCTGAAAAGGATCAACACAATGATGCCATCAAAAGAGTACTAGCCCTACCATCCAGCTTCTTACCTCTTTCTCTCTTACCTTCAATCTTTCCTTGCTGGTGAAGGTTTTTTTTTTTTTTTTTTTTTTTTAAGTGAAGCATCCGTCCACACTAATGAGCATGACTCAATGTGGATGTCAAACACTCATTCACACTTTCTCTCTCATTTTCTTTCTCTTTTTGTATCTGTCACTCCACTGTTTTGACAGCAGACACCTCTGCTCCCATTCCTGCTCTCAATTACTGTCCTTGGGTGTCACCTGCTGGGCTAAAGAAAAGAAGGAGAAGAAAGATGAATAGCACCACTCGCACACTCTCTGTCTCTCTTTATCTGTAGCGTTGAGACCATTGGCCTCAGTTCCGAAAATGACCAGGCAGTGGCTCAAGGTGTTCATGGACTGGTGTATCAACTGACAGAGAGAGAAGCTGGTGTTCACTGTGGTTTATTTTAGAACCCGAGGCTTGAGCACTACATTTCAGGGACATTATCAAAATCTAATTTTGGGTCCCTGGAGGACTAGTGGTTCTTGGTGCTCTCACCACTGCAGCCCAGCTTTGATTCCTGGCCAGGGAACCAACCGCAACCACTGGGGTTGCATACGACTGTGCACTCCCAGTGCCGGTCCCAAGCCCAGTTAAAATTGGGGAGGGTTGCGCCAGGAAGGGCATCTGGCATAAAAACTGTGCCAAATCAAATATGCGGACCCCTAACGGGAGTAGCCGAAAGAAGAACAACAACATGAAAAATATAATTTTAAAAAGTAATAAATAAATAACCTCTGAATACCCTATTAGTCAAATACAAATATACAAAGAGACAAAAATCAAATGAGCTTCTAAATTCAAATAGTAAATCAAGAGGTTTCACATAAAGTGCTTGAAGAGCTTCAAGTACTTGATTTAAGCTTTTAAAAGAGGTTAGTAATTAGAAGTAGTAATGCAACAAAAAAGGAAACAAATAAAAAAGAGCAGAATGAGAACAAAGTAAATGCCTTGTTTAAGGAATGCATTTTCAGGCTTTTTTTTTTTGCACAAATGTCATTCAAATATATATATTTTGACCATAGCTCTGTTGTTTTTGCAAGGCAGGCTGGCTTGAGTCTCTTGAGCTTACACTGAATGATGTGAAAAACAAAACAAAACATCCAGTGAGCAGCAGTTCTGCGTGTGGAAATGCCTTGCTGATCAGAGAGGTCAGAGCAGAAAGACCAGCCTGGTTTAAGCTGGCAGAAAGGCTATAGTGATTCAAATAACCACTCTTTATCAAGCATTGCAGAACACACAACACATTGAACATTGAGGCAGATGGGCTACAAACAACCAGAGACCATATGAGGTTCCACTCCTATCAGCCAAGAACAGGATTCCGAGGCTACAGAGGCTTTATGGGCACAGGCTCAACAAAACTTGACAGTTGAAAATTGGAAAAAACGTAGATAAGTATCTTCAACATTATCATTTTGTTTTAACATGATCTTAGTGCCTCTTAATCAGCAATTTAGTGAAGTCTAAGTTCTAGCTTCTGTGTTTCTTTGTCAAGTTTCATTGTTTTCACTGATTCCTGTTTTCGTGGTTTTGATGTCACTCTGC
This sequence comes from Pangasius sanitwongsei, assembly GCA_037576675.1. Lineage (NCBI taxonomy): Eukaryota > Metazoa > Chordata > Actinopteri > Siluriformes > Pangasiidae > Pangasius > Pangasius sanitwongsei. Next base: position 24,108,825 of record CM075004.1, on the reverse strand, counting down.
ACGTTTATTTAAGTCTGCAATTGCATTTGCCTTCATCTTCATTACGTGACAGCAGTCAATGACTGCCTGAAGTCTGGAACCCATAGACATCACCAAATGATGAGCTTCCTCCCTTGAGATGCTTTGCCAGGCCTTTACTGCAGGCATCTTCAGTTGCTGCTTGTTTATGGGTCTTTCTGCCTTCAGATTCGTCTTCATATTGCTTTTGCAATATGTTTTGGGTCATTATCCATCTGTACTGTGAAGCACTGTCCTGTCAGTTTGGCGGCATTTGACTGAATCTGAGCAGAAAGTATAGCTCTATACACTTCAGAATTCATCCTTTTACTTCAATCAGCAGTCTCATCATCAATAGACACCAGTGATCCAGTTCCATTGGCAGCCATACATGCTCAAGCCATAACATTGCTTCCACCATGATTGACAGATGATGTGGTATGCTTTAATCATGAGCATGTATGAGTTATGTTTGATTTTGCTGTGGTAGAATAAATGCTATTTACCAAAAGAGATAAAACACTAAGCTGCATCAGTTCACTTTAATGGTTCCCAAAAACCTGTTTATGTTCTTCAGTTAATTTGTAACAAACTGTGATCTAGTTATGGTTGAAGCTATAAAGCAAAGGGGTTAAGATTGTGGAAGAACCATGAGAAGAGACATTTCAGTAAATAATAAGAATAAAATAAAATACACTGCTGTTTCTGAGTGTAAAAACTGAGTACACTCACATGCCAAAAGAAGGAGTAATGTCCATTCTGTTTTGCTTATTTGACCCCTGAATCTAGGAAATTTAATTTTGTGGTTTCAAGGTTTGTGGATTAATTTTCAAGCAGTCAATATCAAGGTTTAAACCTACTTACTTATTTAACTCCTGTGATGTGTTCACTATTTAAAATTGAATGCTCTTTATTTTATGCCTCCAAAATAACGCTGCTTTAGTTCCACAAATTATCTGCTATAAGGCCCCACACGTGTGATATTCTGAACATGGACTGGCTAAGTTCGGAGTGAAATAATCTTTAGAATAATGATCTTTAGCCAGGCAACTGTAGATATTTTACACCAAACATGCCCTTCATAGCCATTTACTATTGCTGTCTCCATCTGTCTCTCTTCCTATCTTTCTCAGATGTGATGACATCACCATCCATCTTGAGAAAGTGCCAGTGACCTAAAAATAGAAGCTCCAGGCACAAATGGACAATGTCTCTATCGCTCTCTCTCACTTTCACTGATTCCTCCTGATCAGTTAAGTCCCTGCATCCTTGTAATGGCTGAATTTAATGAACTCTTTTAGGTCAAAGCAGGAAAAAGCAAAAGTGCTTTCTATGATTAGTATGTATGTATGTATGTATGTATGTATGTATGTATGCATGTATGTATGTATGTATGTCCCTATCTATCTATCTTAAAAAAGGGGTGAAAATTTGACATTTTTAATTATATGAAGTTATGAGAAATATAGACTTGCCTGCATTTTGTAGTCTGGTTATCCTAGAAGTGAAAATTGAATTTAAAGATTCCATTTGAGCTGATTGATATGATATGAAATTCTATTTGAGCTGATATACTGATTGATAAAAGTGACATTTATAAAATGTATCTAAATTAGATTCAGTCTAATATGTAATAAATAAGTAATAAACCCAAAGTATAATAAGTATATACACAAATATTAAATATGCCATAAAAACTGTCTAACTTAGTACCAGGCTTTATTCATACTCTACAGAATGGCATGCTATTTAGAGGTCTCACCTATGCACCATCATCCCATCTTTAATAATAATTAAAAAAGGGCAAATGACATTTATCGGTGAAGATGATAATGATGATTCTTTTTATTATTATTATTATTATTATTATTATTATTATTATTATTATTATTATTATTATTATTATCACAGATCACCATTGTTCCTAACAGCCAAACATTGTACACAATTTTTTGTCCCACTTGTGCACTTCTTTGTTCTTCATTTTAAACTATCTTCTTGGCTATAAAAGTCATAAAAGTGAGTTATTTCATCCGTAACCTTTTCCTTCATGTCTATTTCTGAACTACTCACTACCAGTGCTATATTTTGTATGCATTCTTGAAATTATAGTATTTTTTGAATATGTAGATCATATTCAATTTCTAGTGGCATGACCAAATACTTCTACACAAAATAAGTTATTATCTATTATTTTCTATTTCATATTCTATTAATTAAAATCTACTCTATTGTATTGTATTGTATTGTATTCTTCTTCTTGTAACATGTTTTGATATTCATAGCCATTCAACAAATATGCTATTTAGTCAATTACATCATCTAGTGACTTTTTAGCTTGATGTAGCTACTTTCCTAGAGTTGACAACACTCTTTGTATGCTCTTATTAGTAGATCACCAAATAACCATCCAGAGATTCAAACATTGCATTTGGATGTAATGCAGGAATTCTTAACCCACATCTTAAGTGGACCTTTATTAAGCAGTTATAACCTCATTCTTTGACATTTACAAAGTGTCTGATAAGGCTAGAAACTGGCAAAGTTTTAAATCTTGATCTAGGTATGATTGTGGATTTCTGCCATCATATTCTGGCTCATATTTATTGAAGATAAACTGCCTTCTGTGTGTGAAAATAGCAAGGTTTTGGGATCATTCATCATCATTTCTCTCTCCTGACAAAAGTCGTCTGATCTGTCCATCACACAGCTCCAGTGATATCTGTAAGGAATGAGAGATGAGATGCATATCGCCTGTGGCAACTGTTTAAAGTGATGTAAGTGCTGAAAAGTGTCGTGTCTCACCTCCCCGGTTTCTCAGCAAAAGGGAACAGCACTTTGATTTTTCTGTCTTTTATCATTTCATCATCTATCACCATCTTTCACAGGGACTAACTGATGACACAGTGACAACTGTGAATTGTAAAATTGGCTAAATAATTTTAAAAAGTCAGGCATTCTGCAATACTTGCTGATTTTTCTTTTTCTTTTACCACAGTCATTTCATTACTTTTCCCCCTGTAATTCCCTTTAAAGTATAACTGCCACATATTAGGAAATTTGCAGTGCAATAATCTGGCATGTGTTCTGTGCAGACTTCTTGGTTAACACATGGAAAATCCTTTGACATAAAGTCAGCAAAGTTGAATATTATCCATTGATTAGTATCTAATTAGCACCATAAAGAACAACACATAGCACCAAGCACCAATGTTTATTTACTCAGTACTTAATTAGATGAGATGAGGTGAGATGAACCTTTCACTCTTTGCCCTTGTTGCCCCATGTGGTCTATGAGTTGATTTTATAGCAATAAAATTGCAATATCTATTTTGTCTTCAGTGGTTAGTGTTGCTGCTTCACATATCCAGGGTCCCAAGTTCAAGCCTGAGCTCACGTTACTGTCTGTATGGAATTTCATATGTTCTCCTTGAGTCCGCATGGGCTTCCTCCAGGATTTTCTTTTTCCTCCCCTCTCATTTAGATGGATTGGTTGCGCTAAATTTGCCTAGGAGTATGCTCCAGATTCACCGTAACCCTGACCAGGATAAAGCAGTTCCTGCAGATGAAGGAATGACTGAATGCTCACCCAGGTTCAGACATATGGCTTCACACACTCTAGCTCTTATTGGTTTCCATTTCCTAAATTTGGTTAAAACATTTTTTTTTCTTGGTTGTCCTTATTCTGGTTGATTGGATCCACTGGCTCCTCATTCATAGCAACCTAACTTAAACTTTTTGCTGGCACAGTCCACAGATTACTAGTAATCTTTTCCAGTTTCCTGTAGTTCATAATTCAGTGACTATGGGTTTTTCTTCTGATTTGGAGCCTTGTCATTGTTTACTTGAATTGTAAAAAAAAAAGAAAAAAAAAGAAAAAAAACTAATCTGTAATTTGTACAATACAATACTGTTTACAGTATGTTAGTTCAGTACAGCAGCATGTATGGTATTCTGGGAAAATATTTACAGTATGGTATCAAAGGACTTAACTATATAGATACTGCAGCACTGATGTATGTAAAAAAAAAAAAGGGGGGGGGCAATAAACATACTTTACTTTAAAAGATGTGCCATTATTATTATTATTATTATTATTATTATTATTATTATTATTATTATTTTACTTCCTAACCTATGTTCTTTTTTATCTCTATTTTTGTATAAGGAACTTATCTCCTCACTGAAGGATTGGCATGGTGGCACAGCAGGTAGTGGTGTTGTCTCACAGCTCCAGGGTCCTTGGTTCCAACTTGAGTTCAGTTTACTGTCTATGTGGATTTCCTTGTGTCTGAAATGGATTGGTGTCCCAACCAGGGCATATTCCTGCATAGTGTTCTGTGGATTGACTCTGGATCCACCATGATCCTAAGCAGAATAAAGAAGTTACTTAATGTAAATGAATAAGTAGAGTAGAGACCTTTATTGACATTCTAGGCATATACAAGTATACAGTAGAATGAAATAGTGTACTCCTAGCTCATGGTATAACAAATTCTATAAAAGTGATAATAGTTCAGTGAAAGATAATCACCAGGCAGGATGTGCAAATTAGAGAATGTTACAGTCTGACAGACAAAACAATACATATACACTGTGCAAATTAACCTACAACATGATAAATACAGCACAACATGAATGTTATAATAGGTACTGCCATGGCAGTATGGAACATACTGAATGATTAATGATGAATCTCTTCCCTGGTTTGTCCCATCCTCTGCACTCTCATCTGTCCTTTTTTGGGTTTTACTTTAATATTTGGTCATATCTTCTTGCACATATTTTCCCTCACTCTCTTTAGTTTTTATGCTTGCTGCATCAAATTTTTATTTGTTTTTTCTCCTAATATAACCTTGTTCCTTCAGTATAGAGCTAACTTGATTTCTAATGTACTATGTACCGTGGCAATGATTTTAGTAAGCAAAGCTAAAAATATCTGCATTTGGATTAATGATTCTTTCCTCCATTTCCATGTTATGCAGTCCAGATAGAAAGCACCAAAAGTCGTCCCCACGCACTGGGCTCCTCCTTATGCCAGGTGTGTGCACAGGTGGGAATAGAAATAATAGCTGGAGTTAATGGGATGCCACAAATGTTACATGTTTTTGCCTTAGATTTATAAGCATTAGTTTCCCCTTATTTCGTGTACACGCACTCAAACTGGGGTACAGTGTGTGTGTGTTTTTTAATACATAATTGAACTTAATAGAACAGTACTGTTATGATATTTTACATTTATGCAAAGTGAGATAGACATAGTCAGCTACTATAAATCTCTCTCTCTCTCTCTCTCTGTCAAACACACACACTCACACACACACACAGGCTGCTGCTTCCAGATTGTTCCCTTGGGGTAAAACACCTGGGTGTGTACAGATTGCCATCATTGGTAATTGAGACACTGGGGAAAATAATTAATAATTAATAATAATAATAATAATAATAATAATAATAATAGGCAGTTACATGCACACATTAAAATAGGGTAAAGAAGGAAAGGATCACTTTCTTAGTAAAAAGATGGATAAACTGCAATTACTGACTGAATGAAAGATTGACTTTGCCTACATTGCTGTATATGACCTCTGTAAAACCTGGCTGGGTTTGTGGATTAGCAGCAATCCCCTGTCTTTTAACATCATTTTAACTTCTATAATAATATTAAGACTGGTACATGTAATTTGTGCTTGCTTAATTTGAATTTTTTGTATCAATTTCAATCCATTCTAGACTTTACTGACATTCTATCTCAAGCAAACAAAGCAGGAAATGCTTAATATAGAAAATAGGGCTCTCATATATCACATAGTTTCAAGCATAAACAGTATATGCTCAGGTTTGAACACACCGAATGTGAATGTCAAGTTCTTCTTGTGCATGATGATGTGTGTATATTTACTTTATATTTAAATGCAGTTAAACTGATTAGGGGTGCTCTCATCACACTTATTGTCCATCTTGTCAGCATAATTGACAGTAATTCCTGACTATAGTTCTCATAAACAAGGTGCAGACAGGTGACACAGATGAAATGTAAAGTAAAATCATATAAAAAGCAAATCTAAATTGATTGCTGGAAGATTTGTAACACTCAGCTTTGCACAGGGAATGGGTTTTTAAGGAGCGTCGGAAATTCTTTGCTGAGAGTGAGGAGTGGTTCATCAGTCGATTTCATTTACCCAGTGCAATATTAGTTGATCTCTGTCAGCACTTTTGGAGAGCCCAGAACACAGTAATAGCATTCCTGTGCATACTCAAGTCCTTTCTACTCTAGGGTTTTTAGCCACAGGCATATTTCAATGAGAAATTGGAGACAGGTCTGGCATTCCCCAACTAACTGTGAGCTGAATAATGACATATGTCTTGTATAATGGCATGTATTCATATCACTTATGCTGCATTACATTTCCAAATACTGGAGCAGAAAAGGCAACGATAATAAGGGATTTTCACAACATCACTAGATCGCCCATACATAGCCATATAATCACCCTATTAAAAAGAAGTTGTTTACCATATATGGTGATTTGGAGGCATTTCTTTATGTAAGTATGTGTGCAGGAGCATACCAATTTACAATGTGTAGGATGTATCCCTGTTCATTGCATACAGCTGTGCATATGCACATTTGATTTCTAGTGCATACTGCTGGTTCTAATGCACAGAATTGGACCTTGTTCTACACGTGCTTTGAGAAGTGAGATCCCAGCTAAACAAACTCTTCATGATTTGGCCAAGGTGACTGTAACAACTCTAATCACAAAAAAGCCATAGACAGTTTACAAGAGGATGAACAAGAACAGAACATTTCTGGAATTTAGGTAACATTATGTGAAGGTTGGCATAAGGTTAGCAGCAGATGTTCTTCCGTACCATTAATGTAACCTTATAGTGTTATACAGTGTCTTGTATAAGTGCCATGCATAAGTACAGTAACACATTTGGTGTGAAATCAACACTGCTCATAATCCTGTAAACAGCATCCCCGCTGTGAAGCATGGTGTTAGTAACAGCATGTTGTAGGGGAACTAGTCAGTGTTGAGGGCACAAATTTAATTAAATTTTATTTAATTCAATTATATTTATATAGCGCTTTTAACAATGGACATTGTTGCAAAGCAGCTTCACAGAAATCTGAATAGATTCCTAATGAGCAAACTAGAGGCAATGGTGGCAAGGAAAATCTCTCTGAGATAACATGAGAAGAAACCTAGAGAGGAAAGTGACTCAAAAAGAGAATGGGGGACACCAGAGGTAGGATTATGAATCATTACTCATTCACAAATCCATCAATTTTCTGTACCGCTTATCCTACACAGGGTCACAGGGAGCTGGATGGGGTGCCAATCCATTGCAGTGCAGGCGGGTGGGCACACACACTCTCTCTCTCTCACACACACACATAAAACATAAAGCCTAAAGAAACTTCTTCAAATTCACTTTGCATGTGATTATGTTTCATACCATGCCAATCAGCCTACAGTGCATGTTTGTGGACTGGGGGAGGAAACCCCCGAAGTGCTAAGTGTGTTGAAAGAATGTTCAGGATGAGCATTAAAGTATTTTGTTTTTATTTCATTAGTATTAGTAGCTTTAAGTCTGTAGTATGCAAGTGAAGTTATCTACTGAATAATGAATGAAACTTGAGCATAAACTGTTTTCAGTAAGTGCAGTCTTTTACTATCCAAGTGTGACCATACACAGCCGTCTTTAGGGTATCCATGTGTTGCAATGAGTGATTCTAAGGTGAAGGAGGTCCAAGCAGAAGTAGAGCATCAGGAATGGGCCAGGCAAGAGAGAGACGGAGAAAGAGAGAGAGAGAAACACAAATTATTAGGTATGCTATTGTCCTCTAGTGGTTTAAGATGAAGTACATTGTGTGCAAGTGCACTAGCTATGACAGCATAAGTAAATGGAGAGCCAGAAGGTAACACAGGCATGAGGGCACTCTGGGACATAAAGCAGCCAGCCACTCCACCGTCAACAAACCAGAGTGAACACGGGGGGTGGGGGGATGGCAACAGCATCCAAACATCCTGGGTTAGCAGAACTCTCTATTTCATTGAACCCTCCAGACCTAAGCCTTTTCATCTAAGAGAAAATCTATTATCAAAAAGCTTGAAAAAACAAATAGGTCTTCAGCCTAGGTTAGCCTAGAGTGAGAGTCCCAAACAGTAATTGGAAGGCTTTTCCATAACTGTGGGGGTCTGCACATTTTGATTGAAGAAGGTGTGCCAGCTCATAAAATATCAAAGTTTGCTCAGGTAGTGCGATGCAAGACCATTCAGTGCTTTATGGGTCATTACTAGTATTTTGTAATCAATGCAAAATTTTAGTGGGACCCAATACAATGTGGATAAGATGGGTTTTCAAAAGGGATGTGATCAGATCTTCTGGTACTAGCAAGGCACCTGGCTGCTGCATTCTGGACTAACTTGTTTTCTTTTCTTTTTTTTCACCTACTGGAACATCCAGACAGCAAGACATTACAAGAATCCTACCTAGAGGTAACAAAAGCATGAACAATTTTTTCTACATCATGTAGTGACATTATGTGTCTTAGCAATATTTCTGAGAATAAAAAGGCTATCTTTTTAGTATTATGTATATGAGCTTTGAATGAGAGACTGGAGTCAATAATCACACTAAGGTCTTTCACTGCTAAACATGATGTAATTGAAAGGCCATCCAGAGTTACTATGTAGCCAGAAAGCTTGCTTTTGGCTGCCTGTGTTCCTAGTAGAAGTAAGAGACTTGAGTGGAGGTTCACATTCCAAACAGTACAGTGACTCTATGCATGCTTATTTTTGAATGGCCTTGTCAATAAATATGTGTTAACCATATTATCTATCCAAATATATTTCACAAAATATAGTGCCTTTCCTAAAAACAAATTGAAGGTTATTCATCTGAAAGGATGCATACAAAAACCATCATTGTGGAGCTTCATAATGATGAGTTTTCCAAATATTGGATGAGTGATAAACATGTTCAGTAAAGGGGTGATTCCACGATTCCATAGGGGTTCCATGTGTGGGGTTATGGGGGTTCCCAAAATAACCTCTGTGCATGTTTCAGATAAATAACTTTATTAAAAAAAAAAAAAAAAAAATATATATATATATATATATATATATATTTATATTTATATATATATATCTTTATA
>CM075004.1:24055774-24093382 GCA_037576675.1 Pangasius sanitwongsei | reverse complement strand
GGAAGGCCAAAGAGGAGGTATATGGAGGTAATAAATGAGGATATGAAGCTAGTGGGTGCAAGTGTTGAGGATGCAGACGATAGGGAAAGGTGGAGAGTGATGATTCACTGTGGCGACCCCTGAAGGGAAAAGCCGAAAGAAGAAGAAGAAGAAATGAATGAATAACATGTCATAATTTTTAGTTTTTGAGGATGGTTTCATGTAGAGGTGAAATCTCCTGGGAAATTGATAATGCCACTGTAACTTATTTTGTTAACACCATCAAATAGGGTCAGTCCAGTTTTTATTTATTATATGAAATCTATGATTAATGGCCTGTGCAGAGTGTAAGGGAAAGTCGATGTGAAAGGGATCAACCTCCAATAAATCAAATGAGACATAATCAATCTGCACCTTATCCCAAATACAGTCAAGAATGATGAAAGAGCACTCACCTCCAATTTGAAACTTCATCATGTAGAGCTTTGAAAGGGAAGTATACCTTAGCACTGAAAGAGGAATCAGTATCTGTATCTCTTTTTTCACAGTTCCTCAGTTTCTTGTATTACTCAGTTCCTCTTATCACAATAATTCTATTGGTCCTAATGTGGTCCTAATTTTTAATCAACATAATATTTCAAACTGGTGGTGCAATGGGTAGCCTTGGCACCTTACAGGTCCAGGGTCCCTGATGTGATCCTGAGGTTGGGTTACAGTCTGTGTCAAGTTTCTTTGAATGGTCTCTGCATGTGTATGTTTCCTCTGGGTCTTATGGTTTCCTCCCACCTCCTAAAAACATTCTGGCAGGTGGATTTACTACACGATACTGCCTCTATGTGTTAGTGTGTGTGTGTGTGTGTGTGTTTTGATGTATACAAATGTGTTCATGGTGTAGAATGTAGCACATAGAATGTAGATAGCTTGCTAGAGTGTCAAACCCGGTACTGCTCACCACATCGAGAACACCATCCCCATTGAGAAATATGGTGGTGGTAGCATCCTGTTGTGGGGATGCTTTTTTATCAGCAGGGACTGATAACCTAGTCAGAGCAGATTTATTACACATTGCACCTAAGTGTGAATGTGTGTGTCAGATATTTAAGTGCAAATTCAGATAAACCAAAAGGGCAAGGCAATTATCAGACTCAGTAGGCAGGAATATGTGTATAATAAGGTTAGGGTGAAGGTTGGGGTTAGCATGTGTAAATTTATTTCTGACCTCATTCATATCAAACACAACTGAATTAGCCCTCAACTGTAATGTCACCTCTGATTCTCAGAATATCAAGTTTGAGCAACTGAAAGTACTTCCAATCTAGTAAATAATAGACAAGATCTACCTCTACAAATAATGTGAAAATTATTGTTATCTGATTTCTTCTTTTTTTCATGCAAGTTTCCATGTAAGCACTCACTCACTATTCAATGACATTTCATTTCCTGTTCTTGTGTTCACAAACCCCAGTGAAACACTTTTTTTTTTCTTTTTTTTTTTCCCTGTCGGTGGCCCCGAAATGAAAAAGAAGAGCTCATATTCATATTCAGAGCTTGGGATATTTTTAATAACCAAACACTGATACTTTTGCTAAGCTTCATCTCAGACTTGTGCTTGCTGCTTGGTCTTCATAATGCTGTTTGTTTAGTTATGTTCTCTAACAAACTCTGGGGTCTTCCAGGAATGTTTTTATATTGAGATCATGTGACACTATAATTGCACACAGGTAAACACAAATCACATAGTTATGTGACCGATGATGGCAATTCCAGGTTATAAAATGTGGAAAAAGTTCAAGAGGGGTTAATACTTATGCAAGGCATGGTAGTCATTTTTTCAGATGCGTTTCACTGTTAGACATGTTCAGTGGCACCATTGGCACAATTGATTTAAAGACCCACTCCAGCTGCGTTTTTTTTCTGTTGTCATACCCCATGTTTTAACACCATCAGTGCCTTCATTCACTGCCTGTAACCACTTGTCAGTGGGGTTCACCCACAAAAAGGCACTCCATTTTATTTATCTGCTAGTAGATGCTGTATAGAGGGATGTATTTTGGCCTTTTCCACAGATCAAATATTCGACAGACAAATGAGTGCGTCCATTAATTCCCAGGAGCTGCTCACAACTTTATAAAGCCTTCTGTGTTTGTGCCCTGGACAAAATTCAATGGCAGAATGTCTTTGGCTGCTCTATAACACAGGCTGTGTTGTGTCTTCTTGTGTGTTTTTTATTTTGCAAGTGCTTTAAAGCGATGCAATGAAGCACTGACAAGAAGTTTATTTATTTTTTTTTTCTTTTGTTTATATGTTGCCACATGCCCCTGTCTCTGCCCCATCTCATCACTGTACTGTTTACTGATGACCTTCACCTGCGTTTGAGTGACGATGAGTTTGCCTTTTTATATCCTCTTTGTCATTGTTCTTTTGAAGTGTCATTGAAAGCTATTGTACTTTCCTAAACTTTTTTTTTTCCTAGTCACTTGTTTTATAGGTTCATCTTTCCTGGCTTTGACTTTCTTCTCTTTACCTCTCTTATTATAATGGTTTATCTGTGTTTAATGTTGCTTACATGTGCTTTGACCCACATGATGGACTACAATTGCTGGACTGCCCATAATAAAGAAGCTCTCTGCTCCATTAAATGAATGAAGTCCCAGCCAGAGAGAACTGAATGAGTGTATGTATATACATTTATATTGAAAAGTTCAATACTTAAAGTTTATGGATCAGTTTTTTGGTTTCCGTTATTTGGTGCTGAAATCCGGTTGTTAAATGTGTTTGTAGCACTGATACTTCACACACAATACCGAAATATACTTCCAGGTCCTGTATGCTTCATTCAGGAAAACAAAACAAACATATAGAAAACCGCAAAAAAAAAAAAAGAATAAAAAACAGCCTTCTTCAGAAACTACAGACACATTTGCAATAACCTTGCCAGAAGTTATGTATTAAGAAAAACTGGTAGGAACAAGATTTAAAAAGCCCCACTGTTTTCTCTAGCTTCTCACTCATAGCTTAACAATAAACCTCCCAACTACCAGACTTCTAAACCTCTGCATTTATGGGGACAGATATTCAGTGATCTCTCACTAGTGTCAGATTGCAAGTGTGTTTGTGTCAGATGTGTTTTGAGAGCATGGCATTGAAATTAGCCCCACTTCCTGACCTTATGTCTAAGATCAACCGCCAACTTTTTCTATAAAATATAGTAGTATTGATAGAGCTGCAGCAGGTAGTGTTGCTGCTTGACAGCTCCAGGGTCTTCTGGTTTGATCTAGAGCTCAGGTTTCTGTCTGTGTGGAGTTTTGTATGTTCTCCCCGTGTCCATGTGGGTTTCCTCTGTGTTCTCCAATTTCCCCTCATGTCCTAAAAACATGCCAGTCTAAACTGCCCCAGGGTATGAATGAGTGTGTGAATGTGTGTCTGCATGGTGCCCTGTGATGGACTGATGTCCTCTCCAGGGTGTATTCCTGTCTCTCTCCCAGTGTTCCTGGACTGCGAATCTGACACGACCCTGACTAGGATAAAGAACTTACTGAAGATGAATGACTGAATGCTAGTAGCAAAATATTACCTTTGTTTAAAGTCAGAAATGATCGAAATAACCCTGCAACCCACAGAAATCAGAATGGAAGCGAAAGATAAACTTTGGGGATGATAGCCTATATGAGTATTATATATAGATATCTCAAAGTGATAAGCACTCAATATGGAGCATAATTACAGCTGAAACAGTAGTTAGTTGTAATGAAAATGATGCAATGACATGTTCTTATTGCTGCAACTTCACTTCTTACTCAGTTGGTATAATCTAGTGTCTTAATTTAGCTGTGTATCCCAGCTATATAAATAAGTATGCACAAGTGCATATTAATACACTACAAGACACTGAGACTGCAATGACTAATGTAATCTGTATGCATGTTTTACATTTATTTTGTTTGTTTGGAAGACCGCAATATATTCAGTTACAACACATTATCTGTAAATCCTTAAACCCATTTTCCTGAAAAAAAAATCCTGAAAATCAATGACTATACTTCACTCTGTTATTCTATATTCCTTAAAACATCTCCACACAAATCAGCCAATCCTTCATCCTTACTCTGAACCTTTATTCTAGAACACAGTGTTTGCCCAGTTTTTCCGATATATAGAACATTAACTTCCTTCCCAACTTGTTTAAAATGCTATCATATCCGTTATCAAAATATTATGAATGGGTCAAGACCTCAATCTCAAAAAGGCCAAAGGACTTCAGACTATAACAGAGCACAAACAGGACATTATTACTGACCACCACTGTGACTCAGGAACTTGGGGTGTGTGTGAATGTGTGTATTATGCTTAATTTTCACCACCAAAAAATGTTCAGTCTAGATGCAGCAGTCTTTCCGAATTTCCACAAGCAGAAGCAGAACTTGAAGTACTTTTGTCTCATGTCTGTGAGAATATATATATATATATATATATATATATATATATATATATATATATATTTTCTCATAAACATGAGACAAAAGTATACTTTATACGGTGGCATTTCATTTTAACTGAGCAGCTAACCTCATTTGTCATAAAATGGATTTGAGTGTAGCAAGTCAATATATAATGTATGTATGCAATATTTCATTAACGCCATTTACGCCTATATGAAACATTGGATCTAAAAAATATTTGTGTGTGTAGTTGAAATAAGTGATTTGAACTCAAATTGAACAGCATAATATGTATATAAAAATCGAGGAACTTATCATAAATTATAAAATTCAAATTCTGGTTTACATGAGTTAGTCTTCTTATGCATAAATTCAGGAGCAGAAGTAGGATAAGGAGGTTTTTCTGAATTTAAGCAATTTTCTTTTTTTTGTGTGTGTGTAAACGCTTATACAAATGATTTATGTATAAATTTGTTGGTAACCAGCTAGATACACGAAGCCCAACATTTTTTATCCACTGGTTGATATTGTGTTACATTTCTAAGGAGTGAAAGAGTGTGACATTGTATAAGCACTAAATGTGCAGATAGGATAATAAAAGGTGAAGGGTGACAAGTAAACAAAGAAATCCAAACTGTTTTGTCTCCTAGCCTTCAGTGGTATAGGACAAGAAGACAGTTTGTTTCACTGCAGTGTGAAGAGACTATTACAGGTATGGGATCTATTTTCTGTTTTGCTTCAAATCCTCATGTCCACACTTTTATCTTCTGCAATAAAACTGTGGTTTTTATGTGTCCTGCTCTTATATTGGATGGCTTTTAGGATGGTCAGCTGAGTGTGGAGTGGCAGACTAGCAATGTTTTGGAGGCTTTTGCTAACAAGATATCATGGATTCTATCCAGTGAGACTGTAAATGTTTTGACTGATGAGGAGTTACCAACCATCAGTGGTCATGTAGAGTTTGTGAGAGGTCTCTGTAGCCTTATGGTTAACTGCAGTCTATAATACCAACAATATTTAAAAAAAAACAAAAAACATATATATATATATATATATATATATATATATATATATATATATATATATATATATATATATATAGCCAAAAATCGGACCAGGCCAAGTTAAAATAGGATAAACTTAAAATCCTTTCAATGCCAACATCCTGTGCATATAAGGTAGTTTGACCACACATTGACTGGCTATAAAGCACACATCACACTGACACAATAGCTATTTAGGAAATAACTGCTACTGGGGGAAAATAAATCAATATAACAATGTACACATATCTGTATAATATTAACAAATATTTTTTAACTTAGTTTAGATGATGATGATGATGATGATGATGATAATTAAATGTTTTATAATGCACAGAAAAAAAAAATGCAAAATACTCAATTATTTCTCATTTCATAATTATTGTTATTATTATTATTATTATTATTATTAGTAGTAGTAGTAGTAGTAGTAGTAGTATTTCTACATCTATCTTTTATATCATGAACTGTGAAACTGTATTTGACTTAATAAAGGGATACAGGGAGAGAGAGAGAGAGAGAGAGACAGAGATCTGAACAGATATTTCTACAAATAAGTACATAAACAATCTAACACTTTATCATTCCTGCATTGTATGTATTTCTGATCATTAAAAATTGTAGCAATGTACACAATTAAGTAAATTATGTTCTTCTCATTCTTCTTGTTTTGAAAAGGTTTTTGTAAATGTGAATGTGAAGGTTTGCGCCAAACACGGCTGTGATTTATTGATTTCTGAGGGGAAAAATAGGAAAAAGCTGCCTTAATTGCACTGTCAAGAGTGAAAGCACTGCAGCGTCATCCTTAGAAAAGGAATGTTTCTCTTCTCTGTTGTTCTGCTCTTTCTTTAGTCCATATTATAATATGTCCATATTATCCTTCTCTAGTCCATATGACGCTCTTCACATCTGTCTTCAGTTTTCTTCTCTGTCTGCCCAGCATCTTCTGTCTGTGCTCTGTGATATTTGTATACGTTGTTAAGGTTTCCTATCTTCATAATGTTGGCATTCCCTTTCTCAAAGTAAGTTTCTGCTCATTTCACACTGGTCTTTGTGTCTTCACTGTAACAAAAACCTGGTAAACTTATGTTTCACATAGACATCAGCAATATGAGGTTTGATCAGGTCCATGGTTTTATTCTTTATTCATCCACTGTCATTTTACACCATTGACTACAATCATCTTTCTACACAGAGTCATTTTATGATGCATCAGAAGCCCATTTTTGCCAGAAGAAAAATATTTGCAATTTAATGAGTCTGATAATGAGTAATTTGGGGGTCCCTGGAGGACTAGTGGTTACACCACAGCACCCTCACCACCACGGCCTTTGTTTGATTCCCAGCCAGGGAACCAACCCCAGCCACTGGGATTGCACCTGACAGTGCGCTCCCAGTGCCAGTCCCAAGCCTGGACAAAATTGGGGAGGGTTGTGTCAGGAAGGGCATCCGGCATAATATCTGTGCCAAATCAAATATGCAGACCAGTGATGTGCCATGACAAACCCTAATGGGAACAGCTGGAAGAAGAACAACAATAATGAGTAGTTTATGTAAAATAACCAGAATTTTATTTTTTTTAATAAATAATTTTCAGTGTCTCACCAACTTTAAAGTCCAACTTTAAAACATTAAAGTTCAGTTTCAAGCTCGGTTTATCTTCTCAGAGTATCCAAACTTATGCTTACTGGTAACATGTTAGAGCATTCTAAAATCTCATTTACATATTGTCTCCTCCCCCCAGGCATTACATGTCAAAGAATTCAGACAATTATTTTTCATTTATCATTTTCAGCCTCATTTATCAAGCTGGATACAAACAGATTTATTTGTAACTTGTTCATATGGAGCATTTACACAAGAAATTTGGTATTTATGAAAATACTACACTTTCTGGAAAAAACAAATCATATCCTACTCGTGCCTCTGAGTGTGTGCAAATTTACACATAATAAGACTAATTAAGGTAACCCTCAATTAATCAGCTTCAAATCATAAAAAGTACAATGAGTTACTACACTTATATATGGATTACATTGTCAAGTTTAAATAATTTGTGTATTTTTAGTTGCACATAAATTTAATGAAACTTTTGTGACAATCATTTTATATTAATCATATTAACTAAGGAAATAATAAATTTGGAAAAAAAATAAAGAAAGCAATACAACATAAATTAAGACAAATAATACCAGTCATTCAATTAAGAAGAAATGTATTAAAGCGCTGTATAAAAAGACGATGGCCAGTGGCTCAGAACTTCCACTTCTTGCTTTTCTAATACACCATCGTGAAGGGTGATAGGGATTTCTGTCTGAGAACCTCCAAGACACTGCTTTGAATAAAAAAAAGCAATGGCTCCAGATCCAAATTTGGCTCCAGATTTGAAGCTTTTGAGTTGTTGTTATGCTGGTAAAAAAGCATTTTATTGGCATAGACATGAGTCAAAATAGCATTAACTTCTACCTCACGTCTTTTTTGCCATTTCCTTGTCCGTTTAGCTTTGTGAGCTTTGCCTGTTATGACATATTGTGGGCCTCACCAAATGCCAGTCAGCTGTGCCGTGCACACGCTTGGTTTTTTACTGGTGATTTGCATTCATCATCGCATTCATCATGTGAATATGAAGTAAACCAGCGTATCCAAAATGTTTGTAAATCTGACAGAATTATTTCGCTCAGATTGGCTTATGCAAACATTTAGCTTTACTAAAAACTTATAAATGAGTCTCATTGTTTGTAAATCATCTGCAACACCCTTACTATCACTGATTCTCCCTTCGCACTGCAGTTCCCAAGGCAAGAAGCACCATGTTCTCATGATTATCTGATTGTATGCATCCATTTAATATTAATTCTTGATTAGTTTGCCCATTTATAGCTTGCTGTGTCTTTGCAAAGGCTTATCAAGGCTAAGCCATGTTTCCATTTCTTTATGCTTCCTGGTTTTGTTTTTGTTTTTTTTTAATCTTTGCATGTTTATTTTGAGCCTGTCTGCCTGTCTTTTGACCCCTGCCTTGATATCTGAATATGATTTCTGGCCTGCCCTTAATAAATTTAAAGCAGAGTTTATGCACTCGGCTTGCTGAACTGGACATCACATCCACTATTTGCCTGCCCATATCATGCTATTGCACACACAAATGAGCACCTATTATTTTGGATCTGAGTATATCAGGGCCTCCAGCATTCTCTAGTTCGAATTCTTCTCTAGTTTCCACTGTTTCCAGTTTGTTGTGTTCTCTGTTTCCCGGTTTTCTTGTGCATTAGAATAAACAAAAGCTAACTAGTTTACTTTATCAGCAAAGCTCAAGAGTTAATGCATGAAATATGACCAGGTTGTTTCTCGCCTTTGTTTGAAAGGAAGATTAGAATTTATCAGGATTGGACACTAGAGAGACTGAAACAGATGTGAGTTCAATCCATAATTCCCTAATTAGAGTTTAATCTGACATGAAGAAGAGGAAAATTTGAGCAAACAGATGGTCTGCGTGTGTCCTTTGTGTTTTTATGACACGACCTTGAGTGTGATCTCTATGCCTTTGTGTAAATTTTTGTCATGCTTTTTAAAGTGTAATAGGAGCTGTGGAATTAAGAAAGTGTTTAAAAACTGTTTAAAATTCTCTTATCAGTTA
This sequence comes from Pangasius sanitwongsei, assembly GCA_037576675.1. Lineage (NCBI taxonomy): Eukaryota > Metazoa > Chordata > Actinopteri > Siluriformes > Pangasiidae > Pangasius > Pangasius sanitwongsei. The sequence continues at coordinate 24,084,287 of CM075004.1, read as the reverse complement.
CTAATACTTATGCATCATGTTTCTCATTACATACTGCAGTGTATCATCTAATTAACCATACACACACGGACACACACCAAGAGATTCCTTGCAAGTATACACACACAAATACCATCAAATACCATAACATAAACCAGCCAAATAACCATTGACTGACAATATTAAACATGAAACATAATCACATGCAAAGTGAATTTGAAGAAGTTTCCTTAGGCTTTGTGTGTGTGTGTGTGTGTGTGTGTGTGTGTGTGTGGTGAACAGATGTTCAGGAATAGAAGCGAACACATGTTCTAGCCGCTACACAAAACCCACAGCTGCAAACTTTTAACTGTGTTTTAACTCTCTCATCCTACAGTCATAGAACTGTGTGTCTCTAACACTAAGACACTTATTTACAAACATGAATAAATAAATTACTTTAAAGTAAAAATCCCATTCAGTGCCAGATTTAAGATGGTTGCACTGCAATTCTGTTTATTAAAAATCATAAAGTGTGTAAAGGATTGAAGGTTGAGTGTGGAATTGTGTTAGAAGATTTGCTATGTAACAAATAAAACACAATGGAGCATGCTATTATAGGAAAAAAAAAATATGTAATTTGTGACATGGCATATCAATGGTTTGCTTCCTACCTGGAGGAGCACTCATATCAGGTATCATGAAGGGGCTCCACATCTGCTCCATGCAGACTCTCCACTGGTGTCCCACAAGGCTCACTGCTGGGTCCTCATTTGTTTTCCCTCTATACTTGCTCTCTTGGTTAGGTCCTCACATTTTTTATGTCACAGCTACACTCAACTCATCCTCTCTTTTCCTCCTTTGACATTTATGTTTCTTCACGGATATTACCATGTTTGGCAGACATCTTATCTTGGATGGCAGCTCTTCAGCTGAAATTAATCCCGCAATTCTGAGCTGCTGTACATCTCAGGAGATGGGTCCCCTTGTCAAGAGCTTGTGATCTCCCTTGACAACTCTCAGATCTCACCATCTGTCACTGCACGCAACTTTGGGATTACCATGGACAATCAATGTCCTTCTCTCCTCATATCTCTGAACTGACTCACTCATGCCAGTTCCTCATCTACCACATTAGGAGGATCTGGCCACTCAGGTTCTTGTTCAGTCCCTTGTCATTTTGAGACTGGACTACTGCAACTCATTCCTGGCAGGTCTGCCTCTGCACACCATCTGTCCTCTGCAAATAATCCAGAATGCAGCTACACAACTTGTTTTCAACCTTCCCAAATTCTCCCACATTACCCCATTTCTACAATCCCTCCACTCTCTTCTTGTAGCAGCCCCAATCAGATTTATAACACTGATGCTTTCCTACAAAGCCAAAAATGGACCAGTGCCCACCTACCTTAAATCTTTCATCACACCCTGTACTGCACCATGCTCCTGCTGACCCTCTAGCATTGCTCAATGGGACCCACTATCTCTCAGGGTACAAGGGAGACTTTCATCAAGACTCTTCTCTGTTCTGGCAGCTAGGGGGTGTAACGAGCTTCCACTGGCTGTGCGAACAGCTAAGTCACTAGCTATCTCAAGACCCATATTTTCCCAAGTACTTTGAAATCTTTGTCTAGTGTTTTTCGTACTGTACTAACCATGCCAACAGAATTTTAGACTGATGATACTCTTAGTCCTTGACCTAGTGAACAAGCGAGACGATATCTTTTTTTGATAGAGACTTCAAAGCTCTTCTGTAAGTTGATCTGAATAAGTCTGCCAAATGCCATAAATGAATGTGTAAACATGTCGGCAGTTGTCAGCTTCCAATATTCAGAACTGAGGTTGTAAAGTAAGTTCCAATATTTACACCTCAAGACCTGAGTTAAGAAAGCTATCAACATTTAGGAACCTGCTGTAATTTTTTTTTTTTTTTTTTTTTTTTTTGTGTATGTGTGTATTCACTGTCTTTAACACTCAGACACTTTAAATTAATTTGTTTAACATGTTTATTTAAAGCAAAAGTCCCATTCAATGTCAAATTTAAGTCGGTGTATTGATATTTTGTTTATTTAAAAAAAAGAACATGAAGTGTGTAGGAGTCTGAAGGTTAGGTGTGGAATTGAGTTAGATGATTTGCTATGTGAGGAATAAAACACCATGGTTCTTATTTATGTGGACATTTAGTCATGGACTCAATAAACATTAGTCAGTACAGATGTATTTCAGTAACATGAATGAGACATTAATGTAAGGTGTTACCATGCTTTGTTTGATTAAACCAGTGTTGGTGTTTTAATGGAATTAGTCAATTTTGAGATGTATTTTTTTTATCTTATTTTTTATTGGGATTTTTGTTATCTGGTGCATTTTGGACATAAAATAAACTATTGTACCAATCTTCCTGTGATGAGCTGTGTGAAGAAGTTTTAAAAGCTGTAAACCCTCTCCATATGTTTACAGATTATCCTTCCTATTGCTCTCTCATTTATTTTATTTTTTTTTTGCAAGGCTTCTTAGTGGTACAGCATTTTTCTTCTTATTCCCTGAAGAACTTCATCTCTCATAAGCATTATTGCTGCTTTTTATCACTGCTGGCAAATGCATAGACTTGTTCAGATGCTTCACTGGTGAATGATGACCTCCTCCAGCTTGTACAATTGGGAAAATTACAACTGTTACAAGGGGGAGAAATTGAAATTAACTGCAATAATGAATCCTACACCATTAGGACAAGAATCTGAGATTTTGCTCTTCATGTCATTTAGAAATATGACTCACTGATCAAATAATAGAAGCAGAAGATCCAAATATAATTGTATTTCATAACCATGTGTTTTTGGTCAAATTTGCACTTGAGAAAAATTGAGTGTCTGCTGCACCTATTATTAAAAGGTGTTAATTGAAAAAAGAAAAAAAAGTCCAAATTCCTCTAACTTCTTGGTTGATTTTTTTTTTCTCTTTCTACAATCACCTCTCACTTCCCTGCCAATTATCGGCTTATAATGGAGATTAAGGGGTGATGGATGGAGGAGAATCAGATAGAAAAGGGAGAAGGGTTTGGTCCCTCTCTCGCTGTCTCTCTGTTCCTACCTGTGGTTTGAAGTTCATATTTATTTCTATTAAAATATCACACATCATGTATATGATGGAGGGACACAATAATATTCATTTGAGTGCATACTTATACTGAGACTGATAAGAGTGTCATATCCACTTTGAATGATGAGTACTGACACAGGAGCCTCACTTATCTACTGATATATTTCAGGAACAGAAAGTCAAAAATAGATTGTGATTAGAGAAGGCTTCTTCTGATGATGATGATAGTTGTTGTTGATGTGAATTATGCAAAAAAGATTATGTTATTAATCATTAATTATGGCTTAAATACTATTCACTAGCATTTTCTGATGAATAAAATTATTTGTTTAATAATATATAATTTCAGACCGGCCATCTCGCCAGTATACAGAAGACTTTCAGTATTTTTGTATCTAAATTTGTATCTAGATATTTATATCTAAATATTTGCCTTTAAGAAAGCTTCACCATTTCAATGATACAATCATTTTTAAAAATAATTTTATTATTAACCTATACATCTGGCATGACTGTCAGAACATTAACACCTTCACCAAATTCAAGAATTCAATAGTGCTATTATATAAAGTCCAATTCTGTTGAGCTCATAATTTGAGTGTGTAGATTTTTTTCTGATTTTACAGACCTCAGGTTGTTCCTGAGTTATGAAATTGAGAGAATTAAGTGCATAAATGGCCAACAATTGCATTCATCATGTCCTAAGGGTTAACTTGGAGAAATGTATGTTTCTTGAAGCCTCATAAAAATACAGTTTGTTACCCTTTCACTCTGCTGACTCCTACTGATTCTACATTTCCTTTTTTTCTCCTAATCCTGGTGCTCACTCACCAATGTCAAGAGTTCAGCTTGCTCAACTATCTTTCCTTCATTCCGTTTATGCAAACAAGCTAAAGCCAACACTTGTAACATTTATGCCTTTGTATTTGCATCCATAACAAGTGATAGCTGTTTGTCTGTAAATTGGCCTTGACTGTCAGGGTCCTTATGAACACAGGATCCATGTTAAATTCTGCCTCTTCAGTGTTACCTTTTTAGATTTCGTGAAAGGTCATGAGAGCAGATCTTTTATTATCAGTACCAATAAAGTAAACTGAGTGCGTATGTGGGCTTTCACAGAATGTCTTTGTATACTGTAGCATTACAATTTCCCTTCACTGGAAATAAGGGGCCCAAACATATTCCAGCATGACAACACCCCTGTGCACAAAGCAAGGTCTATGAAGACATGATTGGTTTGCCAAGGTTGGAGGGGAAGTACTTGAGTGGCCTGCACAGAGCCCTGACCTTAATCTCTCTGAACACCTTTGAGGTGAATTGAAACGCTGACTGCACCCCAGGCCTCCTCATCCAACATCAGTGCCTCACCTCACTAATGCCCCCAACCATGTTCCAAAATCTAGTGGAAGTCCTTCTCAGAAGAAGTGGAGGTTTTTATAATGGCAAAGGGGGACTAACTCTGGAAAGGAATGTTCAAAAAGCACATATTGGGTTTGATGTTCAGGTGTCCACAAACGCTTGGCCATATAGGGTATATTTCACAAGAGCAAATGATGCTAAGACAAACTGCATATGGCAGTTGCATATAAAGATCAAAATGGAAACCATGGAAGGTATCAGGGCTTCCATGCATTTAAGATGGAAAATCTGCTGTCCAGCTGTATGCTTCAGTGCAGTGGGTGACACCCCAAGCATATGCACAGAAAGAAACAGCAGTTTTAAATATCTCTCCCAGCCGGGGCCAGAGGTCATTCGCCTGCAGTGGGGCAGCATTCATAGTGGCAGTCATAGGTTTTATCCATTGTTAGTAGGACTGCTTCTTTCCACCATGTCATCCCTGAGAAAGAAAGTGGATGAACTGCAAATTCTGCAAAATTTCAGGAAAGATGGATTATATCCTCATTTTTCGATTTTGTTTTGAAGTGGCTCCATAGTTATACACCAAAATGAGCACTAGATCTCCCCAGAGTCCATGTGTTGAGATGGTGAACACAGCAACAAAATAAAAGGCAGAGTGGTATAGCTACCATGCTAGGAAAATACTACCCTGCAGATCTACAACTACTATCTATAATTTGCAAACATTTTTACTTTCCAAGAGAGTTTTCTTCCATAATTCTGGTTGGCTTTTATATCCCTCCTCAAGCAAATACCTTGGATGGTGCACATGCTGCTGTCAGATCAAATCACACCCCTAGGAATCCCAACTCTCCTTTTATCATCTTGGGTGGTATCACCACGCTCTTCCTGCAGTCATTCTGCTGGCTGAATAGGCTCACCTCTTTCTTTTCTTTGCTCTGAAACTAGAGACACTGGGCTCACAAGTAAACATCAGTTTGACAGCATAAAACATTTCTTTCTGTCAACAAACTGCCATGTAAATTTTTAAATAAAAAAGGCTAGAATGTCTTGCTGCCTGGTGCATTGTGTGCACTGATTGGTATATACATCGATCAGCCATAATATTTAAACCACTGACATTGATTATCTCATTACAGTGGCATCTGTCAAGGGGTGGGATATATTAGGCAGAAAGTGAACAGTCAGTTCTTTAAGTTGATGTGTTGGAAGCAGGAATGGGCAAAATGGGCAACGTAAGGATCTGAGCGACTTTGACAAGGGACAAATTGTGATGGCTAGACAACTAGGTCAGAGCATCTCCAAAACGGCAGGTCTTGAGGGGTGTTTCCAGTATGCATTGGTTAGTACCTACCAAAAGTGGTCCAAGGAAGGACAAGCGATCATGGGCGCCAAAGGCTCATTGATGCACGCTGGGAGAGAAGGCTGGCCTGTGCGGTCCGATCCCACAGAAGAGCTGAAAAAGTTAATGCTGGCTATGATAGAAAGGTGTCAGAATACACAGTGCATCGCAGCTTTCTGCTCATGGGGCTGCATAGCCGCAGACCGGTCAGAGTGTACATGCTGACCCCTGTCCATGTCACATGTTCCACTGTTCACCTGATTTCTCTTTCACCTTAATCAGCACCACTATTTAGGTTCTACTTTTTCTGTCTTTTTGTCAAGCTTCTGTTGTTGCTGCTATTGTGTTACTTTGCCTACAATTGTCTTGCCCATAGTCTGCATGTTTTGTTGTTTTGTGTTTACTCACCATAGTAGTTGGTTATTTTACACTGTGCACAATAAAAGTCTACACTTCCCTTCGCCTCCTTTACATGACAATAGTCTTCTTGTACACAAAAATAGTCATGATAATGATTAAAATATTTGAAGTAAAATTCAAACCAACACATGTCTGGGTGTACAAAATTTAAAAAAAAAATGTTCTGGGATTTTTTTTTTTTTCTTAAATGATTAGTCATTATTTGCCACACCTTATGCAGCCCATCAAGGGCCACAAAGCTAAGTTCTTTTATCTATTTGTTTAATTAACCAAAAGAAGATCAATGTTTTTGAACGGCCTAGCCAGAGGCCAGACCTGAATCCAACTAAAAATCTGTGAGGTGACCTGAGTCGAGCTGTACATAGGAGATGCTCTTACAATTTGAAGGCTCTAGAATGTTTTTTGGAAGAAAGAGTAGGAAAATATTGCTAAGTCAAGATGTGCCACACTGATAGACTCTTACTAAAAAAAACAGTGGTTTATTATAATCAAAAGGTGCTTAAACAAAATATTAGTTAAGGGGTGTTCACACTTATGCAACTAGGTTATTGTATGTTCTTTTTTTTTTTTTTTCTTCCTATAAAAACTTTGCAATTTCACATTAAAGATGGGAAAAGTTCTGAAATGATTTATCTTAGTTTATTATTTTTACTTGACAAAAACCTGCCAAAAACTTTTAATATCCATTGTAATTGCTCACATGTATTCTTACCCCAGGTCTTCTGTGATCCCTGAGCAGCATGCTACCAAAATTGTGATGCAGTCTTTCTCCAAAGAAAGACAATTTTCTTTTTTAAGAGAACTGCACAATTTTAATACAAGTATGGAGCCTTATCTCTATGTGAGCATAATTCATAATTCTGTTATATAAAAGTGGATGGTGATTCCTTTTGCATACTCATCTGATGGTCTAATAAGATGACTCTCTGATCTCCATGTCAGATCTGTTCTTTTTAGAGTGTCACCCTTCCATTCCTCAATCACAATCATACACTTTCAATTTCTTTTAGTGTTTAATGGGAAAAGCCAGAGTGAATTCATCACACAATTCTCTTTTATTACTCTTCTAGACATGATGATTTCAGGTACACACTCTCACTCACTCACTTACTCACAGGCACACACACGCACTACTGAGTCACATCAGATGCTTGTGTTTTTTTTCCCCTCTAAAATCAACTTTCACTTCACTTCAAATTTACATATCAGCCTATTCCAGATCAAGAGAAGAAACAAAGAGAAGATGGATGGAGGAGAATGCTGATCAAACTTAGGTTATGAAAGTGCTTGATCTTTCTCTCTGTGGCTTGTGAGTCACAAATCTCTAAGTGTCAAATACTTACCTGGTGTGAAGGACAGAGAAAGATGCATTCTCTTACTGAGTTCATCCAGTATGTGTAGTTAGCTTTGATACTGTTCAAAAAGACTATCAGAAAGACAAGCTGAAGTGAAAGTAATTTGTAATGGAAATTGTGATGGAACAATGTCTTATGAATGTTTCAGAGCTACATCTGTAGCTGAGATTCAAATATATGTGAGGTTTAAGCTAGTGCACATACAGCAACTCCTTATAAAGATGTATTTTGTTCTTTACTTTGGTGAAAGGAATGTGCTAGAATGAAAGAGAATATAAATTGGAAAAGACCTCATCACAGGACATGTATTCTCAAAGCAGCTTTACATACACCAGTGAGCAAACCAAGTGTGACTGTAGTATTGTCTGTAAAGATCATCTGATTGGGAAAGCAGTGGAGTTTTTTTTATTTTATTTTATTTTGTTTTATTTTATTTTATTTTACATGCTGACTGGCAATCAAATGAAATTTGTTCAAGTCTTGTACCAGAAATTGAATTTACATTGACAGAAGTTACATTTGACACATAAAAGGATCACCATGGCTTATGGCCATATTATGTCACTTAGACCACTTAGCCCATATGGCATTTTTTTATATTAAATAATTCTAGTTTATATGATGTGGCAGTCGGGTTTGGTCTCCCTCCACCATTTTTTTCCATCTACGTTTTAACTCTTACAAAACAATATGTGGGTGTATATTTCTAATTTTGTAGGTTCCATCCTAAATATTAATTGTGACCTATATAAATATCAATGTGAAACTCTGGACTAAATGCCAATCCTATCCAAAATGCATCCGTCTGTACTCTAAAGACCTCCATTTTAGCTACTCTATTTTAGATACTATTCCATCTACAACACTTCCACCTGTGTGCGGAAGCATGATGTGAACTGTAGTAAATTTTCAGTGCTTTAACAATGCTTACACACTGTTACATCAGCGTCACTAAAGGCTAAACCGTAAACATGGGTATTTAGTGGAAACTTCAATACTTAAGCTCAGTGGCTTTGTCATAAAATGAAATGAACTTTTTTCTATCAGTAATAAAATGTTAATTACTGATTGTTTCATCTGATATTTAAATCCGGCTCAGATCTTGAATTCTACACATGCACATATTGTTTGTGCATCTTTTACTCTGATGAATATAAATTGAACGGATATAATGGAGTTAACAGCTAATGGAGCAGTAAATTATTATACAGTGTATAATATGCAATATTTTCAATTAATTATAATTTAACCATAAATAAAAGCCTCTAGCTGCTGTCTGTTTTTTAATTTTTATTTGTAATGTTACACTACATATACAATTTGTAACATACTTATTATGGCTGCTTGCATTACAATTCATTTCAAATAGCATTTTTGACAATAGACATGGTCACAAAATATTTGGATTTATAGAAATTCAAATGTAGATTTAGATCCAATAATGAGCAGGCTAGAGGAGACAGTGGCAAGTAAACACTGCCTGACCCTTCATACTAACAAGCAACAACGTGACAGGTGACCATTCTTTTTCTAAGTACGTGACATGAGTGACTTGTTGCTTGCTACACGACATGAGGAAGAAACCTTAAGAGGACCCAGAATTAAAAGGGAACCAATCATGTTCTGGGTGACACTAGATAGTGGGATTATAAATCATTACAGTATACAGCTATAGAAGAAGGCAAACAGTACATGGTATGGAGTGCTCGAATCTTGGGGAATCTTCTCTGTTCAGTAGCCTGGGCCCGGGAGGCCTTAAGCACTTTCACACCTATTACTCTATTTTCAGAGTATGAATAAGAGTGAAAATGACAGTTTTGGTTCATTTTCTGTTTGCTTTGGTTTTTTACACTGCATATAATTAAATTAACCAAAGAGTAAAAAAAAATTAATTAAAAAAAATTAATAAAAAAACATTGGAGTTTTGTGTAGGGTTGAAAACTAATCTGTAAAACTCTTTCATTTACTGGTCAACAAACCTTTGCCAAGAATACAGAGAAAATCACATATAAATAAATAAATAAATAAATAAATAAAAATAATAATAATAATATTAAAAATAACCCAAGCAGGGAGAACACGGAGTCGGTTGATTAGATATTTATATAAATAACTACTTTAAAATGTTTGTCACTTAGATTGGGACAGAGAGTACCTTTCTCTCAGACCCTTGTGTGATTAGCAGGCTACACCTATGGGCCACTTTGATAGGTACACCTGCATATTCATTCAATTGTACAGTCAGCCAATCATGTGGCAGCAGAGCAATGCATAAATCATGCAGATCATACATCAGAATGGGGGAAAATGTCATCTCAGGGACTTTGACCATGGCATTGTTTTTGGTGTCAGAGAGACTGGTTTGAGGATTTCAGAAATATACTCATGGGATTTTCATGCACAGTAGTCTCTAGAGTACACAGAATGGTGCGAGAAACAAAAAACTTCCAGTGAGTGGCAGTTCTGCAGGCAGAAACTCCTTGGTGTTCCTCCACAGTCTCCACAGTGACATTATGGCCACATGTGTGTTTATGTAGGTTGGCATGGCATTTGCATATTTCCTCAAAACGAGGAGAGAAAACAGACAGCTTATAGAATCATGTTTTCTGTGAAAGGAAAATACACCACAAAGATGGACAATACACAATTCACAATTGCATGGCTGGTGGATACAATGTCAAATCACACATATAGTATGTGGACTGGCAAAAGAAGAATGTAATTTAGATTTCCACTGTGGCAGCCTCTAGCCAACTCAAACGTCAGTGTTATCTATGTTCATGGATAACATCTGATAAAGAGTCTTTATGGCTTTGTAATTTTCTCCTGCTGGGATTTATGTGAAATCTGGTTTTGTCTTCTGTTGGAAGTTAACAGGTCTCCTGGGTTGGCAGTGTTACTGAAGAGAGAGAGAGAGAAAAGCTGTATGACTTGGCAATAAACTCAAACACTAAGCCTGTGTGAGTGTACTGTACACAATCCCAAGCTAATTTTTTTCATATGCTTCCCAATAGCTCAAAAACACAAGACTCTGATTTTTCTCCTGTGTGTGCTGGACACTTTGGAGTGGAAAACCTTGCGTTCTGTCTCTATTTCTGTGTGTGCGTGTGTGTGTGTGTGTTTGTGTTTGTCAGCCAACTTTTTTTTCTGCCTGCCTAAATAATAACAGACAAAGTCGAAGCACAATGCGACCTGGGCGACTGATTCATTCACAGTGTGCATAGAGAGAAACACGCACATACACACACACAGACACACACTGTCAGACACACACACTGTGTCTGTGTCCTGTGAAGGGATGATAAAGACTGGTGTCAGTGTGTGAGGACAGAAGAGAGGATTATCCTCACTGCAGAAAAATCCTCGGAAATAATTGCTACATTACATTAATTCAATAAAATATCTCCTGTATTAAGTACAGCTCTGCAGTTTCCTCTGTGAATTATCATTTACTCATTCTGTCTGCAAATAACAGCTCATGAAATAGTGGGAAATAAAATGAGTGTCTAGGCTAAAATATATCAGTGGCTCACACACGCACACATAAAGGACATGAGAATTTATGAAATCTACTATGCACATCTGCATAGTATTTATGGGCATTTATATATTACTCTTACACTCTGCAACAGTTTCAGCCTTGTTATCAGATTCAGTGAACATTTTTAAGAAAATGTCTTAAAGCCTGCTTTTATCATGCTTTTAATAGCTCTTAGCAGTAGTTTTGTTTATTATAATTGTACCTGTCTGGTGTGTACTTTTATTATTTTATATGTTTTATTTTTTAGTAATTCATGAAGGATTGGGGTTTGGCAGGTATTGTGAACCATTTGTAACTTACATTTATACAAGGGCTATACAATTAAGGATCTACTTACTTTTATACTGTAACGTGATGGAGTAACACACTAGTGCAGCAGGTAGCATTGATATGGAAGGAAACTGGAGAACCAGTAGAAAGCCACATTCTCCCCGTGCCTGCACTGGTTTCCACTGGGTTCCCCAGTTTCCTCCCACCTCCCAAAAACATTTTTTTTTTCTTTGTTATTTTTTTTTTACATTGCCGCCAAGTTATGACAAAAATATAACATAAAACTATAATATATGATTCTTGTCTGGTGTAAAATGTGCCTCACTGAACACATATTCATCATTTCACTACCAATACTATATTGGTAGCATTCCTTTTATACCGAATATTGAAAAGTTCACCCCGCTTTTAACACAGAATAAAAGAAAATATTGTCATCATTCCAGTGTCTATCTGTGGAAATCTGTGGTATTACCTCTGTCCCTGTTCCTGTGCAGCTCTCTATACTTGAATGCCAATAGTTCAGCCTTGTGAAAAATCTTCAGCCTGCTAAACTTGATTGAGTGAGTGAGTGAGTCAGTGTGTGAGTAGGTGAGTGAGCGAATGTGAATGAGTGAGTGACTTTGTCAGTGAGTGTGAGTTAGTGAATGAGTCATTGTGTGAGTGAGTGTGTGTCAGTGTGTGTGTGAATGAATGTGTGAGTGAGTGAGTGAGTGAGTGAGTGAACACAGTGAGTTGATGAGTGAGTGAGTGAGTTAACCATTTCCGCGAGGTGCTTCACTTCTAAAAATGGTTGAATGTGTCAGCAGTGACTATAAAATATTAACTCATTTGTGTCAGGTTCAATCAGTTCAATCCTTTACTCACACAAACTTTTCGGCTCAGCTTGTAATTTTTCAGTGTAAAATGCATAACATTTTTTAAGAAATAACAAACCACAGGAAGACTGTGGAGCTGATCTCTCTCACTCTGTGCAATGAATATGAATATCTACCATGAGTGCCTTTATTTTACAGGATGGATCCAGAGGAGAAACAAACAAGCACACACACACATACACAAGCCAGCTGAGTCTATTTTCAAAAGTGCAACAGCAACACCAAGTGGAAGTATCTGGGAAATCCATGAAGCCCAATAATGCAGCACAATTTACTCACAGATAATGTTGATTTAGTTTCAATCATAAAATGATATTTACTGCTATTCATACTACTACTGGAGGCATGTGTATAGATTGCTGTAATAGTTTTGTATACATTGAAAAAAAAATGACAAGCAAATGTATATTTATACCCACAAAACATTTAGTGTATTAGGCTTCATAGTTTTTTTTCTCTGTATAATATATAATATGTAAATAGAATTTGCAGTTTACTTTCCAAATATGTTTTAAGTATTATTTATACCACAACGCTATAGAATGCTTGCTTCTGATTGGTCAGAAGATGGTAATTAATTTCTATAACAGCAACTTTAATAGTTTATATTAAGATGTTAATTTTATTATGCTATCATTTCTATAGTAGCAACATACACAGGGACTTGTATGGCAGACACTCCACATAAACAGATTTTTAAAAATGTGTAACTATTGATATGGTGAACAATTATGAGGAGATGTTTATTTAGTATTTATGGAATGAGACTTCAGTGTCAGTGCTTTGTAACAGTCAAAGATAAAGCCTTTACTTTATGTGTTCTGACAAGGGAAAGTCTTCAGGATGTAGAGCTCTGCGTTTATTTGTTTTTTTCTTATTAACTGTAAGAAAGATTAAAAAAGAAAAGGAGCAACTGTTTACAGCTGCTATAACGCAAACATAACATGAACTAACATGGTTCGCAGACATACCACAACATTAAATCTAACAATAAACTAAGGGGACATGGTGATGGAAAAAAATATGAGATGGGAGGAAAATTTATATTTCAATGCTACTGAGCTCGCGTTTGTGTTCCCCCAAGAAACTTTGCACAAATACCTTTGCGAGAAAATGCAAATAAATTGCGAGAGAACACAAAGTTTCTTGGGAAACACAAAACTTTTTCGAGCAAATGCAAAGTTTCTCAGGGGAACGCAAAAGCATTGAAATATAAATTTTCCTCCCATCTCATATTTATTATATTACCATGCCCCCTTAGGGGCTCCATAATAAACAGATCAAAAGTGTGTCCTTTTTTTAATAAATAAATAAATAATGTCCATTGACAAATTGTTGTGGTATAAAAGGAACAAAACACTACAGGATGTGCTGTTATAGAACATTAGTCGACTTTAGGTAAAAGTAAGGCCACATCACACCACCCTGTCACTGACTATTTTTCTAAAACAACGTGCTCCCAAGTGTTTTTATTCCTGGTCAGCCTTTGGCCTTATATATATATATAACATGGATGTCCAGTGTCTTTTGTTTCCTCACTTTTGGAGATCAGGTGTGATCTCACACATCTGCTCCAACTGCTTTCTTCCATCAGTTCTCACAAAAAGACTAAAGGGTCCATGACTTCTTTATTATATTTTTTTAAATAATTTAAAATGTATTGGATTCTTGTGTTGCTGCATTAAACTATTGCTTTAAATTGGCATAGTTATGGTGTGATTTCTCTGGTTGCCAAGTTTAACACATTCACCCAAACCAAAATCCCGCACACACGCAAGAAAGATTTAAACAGATGATAAACTACAATGTGTTAGGAACGTCACTGAATTCATCCATATGATTTATTTGCATTTATTTTATTTTTCCAGACAGGCAGCAGTATAAAGAAAAATAAAGCTATATGAAATACGATTTACATTGATCTTCACAGTCATCATATTCAGTATGTGCTATAACTAATGCTATTCACATTAACAATAAGGATGCAGAAAAATACACTCTCATTTTATTCTTCTATAAACTTATTTTCATTTGCACACAAAAATCTATGAAATAAACACTGCAGCAATGAGAACTAATAAAGCAGGGGAAAATGAAAATACACAATCCATGTACTTTTAAGTGGATTTTTTCCTTAACACACAATTGGTTAACATACACTACAGTAACGCAACAGCTTTTCATAAACACACACTCCACGCCTGTTTGTTCGCTTGCATTCCAATACTGATGCTCTTTATTCAGCTTTATTCTTCACTCCATGAATCTTTGCCTGAATCCTGCAAAATAAATTGACAGCAACAAAATTAACACTAAAGAACACACATACACACACACACACAATTACCAGTTCATATAAGTCTCTTTCAGTTTCTCTGTGTAACAGTAATTGATGTGAATTGTTTTATATAATACAAAATGCAATTATTAATGCTATCTATGCAAAAGAAAAAAAAATGTAAATGTCCATTGAGAGTCAGACATACATTAAAAGCACAATATTTCACTACACTGTGACTATTCATTTGCAAGCTGACAAGCAAGCAAGCCAAGTGACAGCCAGTGACAAGCTTGCACTTGCCTTTTTTCTTAACTACATCTCATATACAGACAGGTGACATATTAAAGGAAAAGCCATCACAAAGTGTTTTCATGAGGTGTTGGGCCACCACAAGACACCAGAACAGCTTCAGTGCATCTTTGCAACAAGTCTCAGGAACTGTACTGGAGTGACGGACACCTTTCTTCCACTGAATTGATTGATGTTTTGATGATGGTGACATAGAGCGCTGTCTAACCTTTCAAAATCTCCTATAGGTATTCAATCAGGTTGGCATCTGGTGAGTGTGAAAGCCATAGCATATGATTTAAATCATTTTTATCCTCAACAAATCATTCAGTGCGCCCTCATGCCCTGTGGATGGGGGCGGAGTCATCATAGAAGTGACCATGCCCTTCAGGATAAAGGTGATCCGGGCAGATCCAAACACGTGTACCCAAACTGTGCTAGCATAACACAGGCACTGTTTTTCCTTTGTCACGAGTATGTAAATGGATACTATTATTATTATTATTATTATTATGGAATTCAATGCAGCTCACTTTTTTCCCAGGTTGAATACACATATAAATAATAGAATCATCATGGGGTTTGCAGTTTTAGAGGCTTTGACAGTACACTCAGTTTGTGCTTGTGTAAAATTACTTTAGGGGATACAGAAGTAGCGTGCTAATTAGAGTGTCAAGTGCCACGGAGGAGGCACCAGCTGTCACTCTGTAGATCTGCCCCTGTTGTTTGACATCATATGTATCTGTACCACAAATACCATTGAAGATAAAATAATTGAAAGCTCAGTTGTTCATTTTTAGCAAATAATGTGAAATGTATGAACAAACCCATGTTTAAAAGAAAATAAATAAAGTAATGATTGGTCTCTAGCCTTACTTTTTTACTATGTCTTGCAGGTGGCTGTTCACCAGTCCATAGTAATGATCAATCTGCGTCTATATGAGATAAAACATGAAAATGAATTAAATTCAATTTACACAAGATCAACCAATCAGTTTCTGATTCCATTCATGCATACACATCATAAGAACTCTGTGACTTATGTAGTGTAACTATTTAAAGAAATACCTTTTAAATTAAATACATGTTAAAAGACACCCTAACACAGTGATAAGTCTTTAACTTGTTTTACGGACGTTCCACGTCATTAAATGTGACTATAAATGGATAAAAACACCATGTGTCACTCATTAACAAATAAAAAATTATGTAATGGGTGTCAAATTGTTGTGGTATAAGAGGAATAATACACTTCACATTGTGCTCTTACAGGACTTGCACTTCTGGCCGCATCACACCACCCTGTTGTTGATTACTTTCCTATAACAACATGCCCTGCCATGGTTTAGTCTTTATGTGTCTTCATTGTGTTCAGACTCACCTTGTGGTTTTCATAGAGTATCGGACAGGTGAATGCTGCAACTTCACCTACGGGAGGAGAGAGAAATGAATGATCACTACTGTAAATTACCAGTCAGTTTCTCTAAAGCATGATAGAAGTAAGGATGTTTCAATATTTATCATTTACCAGGTCAGACTTGAGGAGCTAGAGATATTGCTGGCTTCTATCCCTGAACTGAACATTCCCCACTCTTCAACCTCAGAACTGCTCGCTGATGTCCCCTGCCTTCTTGTTTACAAAGGAGTCCTCTCTTGGAATAAACAGAGCCATTGATAACCTTTGCTTCATGTTAACTACTTGCTTCTATACCCTCTATCCACTCTACTTTAGATCAGCTTGCACAGTAAACTCTAAACCCATCTAAAGAGGAGTGTGTGGGTCACATCCACCTCCTCTTCTAGCATCACAACTGGTAAAACCAGCCATTCCCAGGGCACAATTAACTATAGAATAGTATTCATAAATCTGTTCAGTCTGCTCAATCATCATGACTGAATAATAATAATAATAATAATCATAATAATAATAATAGCTGACTTTTGACCTGCATGCTGAGGTCACAAGTAAAGTAAACAAGAACACTGTAGTGATGTGTCTTTTGAGAACAAGTCCACTGTTTCAGGTGAACATTGGGAACTGATTCTTAAATGGCTTTTTGTTGTTGTTTATTTTGTTTTAGTATATGTAGGCAATGCTCAATGCAACTCAGCACTTACAGTGATTTTTTTTTTCTATAGCTTTTCTTAAAAAAAAAAAAAAACCTCTGGAGTGTGAATTTTGATGACTGTCCATAAATCAAACTTTTTGTACCTGTAATTCCGTTCATCAGTTGAGTCACTCAATTCACTCAAAGCTATTTATTTTCTAATAATGCTCAAGCAAAAGTAAGAAAACATCAGGTAAAAACGCTACTTAATAATAAGCAGTTCCTCCACCTTGTGATTTTCTATTGCCTCACAAAGCCAAGGTTCACTAATTCACAGGTTCACCTAAATAAAGTTGGCATGATGCAAAAGTTTCTCATCCAGCGTCCTTTGGTCTCCAGTGAATTGGCTTTTCCACTGGGTGTATTTTACTTATGTTTGGTTTGACCGCTGCTTTAGCTGTAGTTTTGAGGTGTCTATATCTAACAAAGTATATAAATATATTTTATTTACATATTACACTTACTTATATATTTTACTTACTTAGATAACATTTTTACAGTGAAAGGGATAAAAAAAAATCATCAATGCTATGGCTAAACTGGTAATAGATTACAAAATCACCTTTCTGAACCTTCTGTTCATTTCTGCTTTGTTAGGCTTTGTTCCTCAAAACCTGCTTTAATACATTAAGAGTAGTAGGGTCAACAGTGCTGAAAAAATAGGAACCTTTTTGAGGCATCTGAGAGTAGACACAGGGAAAAAAGGAACATATACCTTGGGATAAAATTCTAGAAAATGTGGGCCAAGATCTACCCCACAGATGCACATGTCAGGTTTTATAAGCTACCAGTAAACCTTTAAAGGAGGTCCTGAGTATGCAAGCTTGGTTGTAAGACATAAAATGAAATGCGACTATAAAGAGCTTAAAATGTAAGTAGCAGTAATTTGTGCTTAACTTAGGATGACCCAACCAGCCACAGGTGTAATCTGAGCTGAACACTTGGTGGATGTGAGATGAATTTTGAATAAGTTGCAGTTTATTATGCTTTATGCCAGATGGAACCTTACTTTTCTAGTTTCCTTAATGGAAAGTAGAAAGACTAGTGACACAATGCCAAAAGAAAGTGTAGAGGTTCTATTAAGCAGGGCTTTGAGGTCGACTGGTAAAATTGCAGATTTGAAGCTGAACCATTATTCAGAATCACGTATACATGTGGTCAATTATTTAAGAGGCATTACTGTGGTGGACCAAGTGGCATCATAAATCTGAGTGGCATTTTGCACAATAGTGGAAGACAATGTCATCAAATTGTCTGACCGAGAAGGAGAAAATATATGATGCAGAGGAGCAAGACTACGATCTGAACCACGAGGGACTCTTTTTTGACAGGGACAGCAAAGGATTTATGTTTATCAATAGATACAAAGTGGAGTCTGCCAGAGAGAGGATGTAAACCATGCCAGAAATTTCCTGGCGAGCGAGAAGAATTTCACTCCATCAAAGGCTGCACTGAGGTCTAAAAGAGGAAGAATATTGAGGGTACCAGAGTCAGCAGACAAGAGAAGAGCATTAGTGACACTTACAAGAGCTGTGTCAGTGCTGTGCAGTGAAAGGAAACCAGACTGGAAAAGCTCAAAGGGGTTGTTGTAGGAAGGTCATTCTGCAGCTGAGTGACTACCACCCTGTCTAGCACTTTCAACAGAAATGGGAGATTAGAATCAAGCCCATAGTTTGAGAGATAAAAGTGGATCAAGGCCAGGGACATTACTTACAAAACTGACTTGATCCTAAATTCCAGGTTTTTTTTTTTTTTTTTTTTTTTTTTTTTTTTTTAACATGACGTACAAATCAGAATTCATGAAACCTGAAATGGACTTGACCTGAGATCTGTATGAACTTGTTCTGTCCTTATGCACTGCTGTACTAAAAGGAGGACTAAAGGGAGGTCTAAGAGAGGGACAAGGAGAGTGGCCAGGCAAGGGGCTAGAGGAGGAGCTGAGGAAAGGAGCCATGCTAGGCTTCACAGGATGGGCCATGCAATGCTCGCTCTAGGGGAGGGGCCAAGCAAGGCTTAACAAGAGGGATGATGGGTGGATCTAAATGGGTGGTGGCTAGGGAAAAGACTAAAAGAGGGACCACGGGAGGGACCTGGGAAGGGGCAAGAGGTGGGATAGTTGGTAGGGAAGTGACTTGGGGATCGACTAGCTCTCACCACTAGTCCGAATGAGGAACTTGAGTGGGGTGTCGGGGTATATATGGCTCTGTCACTGTTAGGTCCTTGAGGAAGACCCTGGAACAGTTCAATTAAGTCGCTTTGGATAAAAGCATCTGCCAAATAAATAAACATGAATATAAAATGTAAATGAAAAGGGAGGAACTTACAAGGGAAGGAACTTGAGGAAGAACCCAAGGAGGGACCACGGGAGATATTAGAAGTGAGTCAAGGGAAGAGATTAAGGGAGGAACTAGAGGAGGGACCAGGGAGAGATTAGAGCAGGGGCCAGAGGAAGGACTAGCTTTGGTGTCTAGTTGCGGATACCTATTTGATGATATTATTTGAAGGTAATTATGAGAATGTATGACTTTCTAAATGCTTTCATAATAATTTGTGTATTTTGTTTTTAAGTATTAAATGCTGACTTTGGTCTGAAGTGAATGTACTGGCCTAAGAGATCAAGCAATGTAATGAAGGTTTTGCTTTACAGTGTGGTATACTTTTTTTTTTATCACTGGTATGTTTGCATTTTGCTCTGGCACAAACACTGTTCAATGAAAACAGCCTTCCCTTGTAACACTGCTGAGATGAACACTTACCGATGATGAGAAGGGTGAGTCCATTAAACACAGAACCGACGTAGGTCAGAACCCACAGCAGCACTGCTAACTGTACATGATTAACACACAGAAACAACGCACATTATTATTATTATTATTATTATTATTATTATTATTACTACTACTACTACAATACCTTCAGAGAGTCAATCAGATCCTCCACCAGGAAAAGATGCTTCATCTCATTAATAGCGGCATTGATATGCTTCAACAGCACATCACCGTGTTTATGAATTACATCAGCTGGTAGAGTGACATCCTGCTCCAGATACACTCTGAACACACACACACACACACACAATGCAGAGTATTTAACTGCTTTATTACTCTAAATGACACATACTTACAGGTTGTGTGTATGTGCATGTTTCTCACTTAAACGGGTGTGTGTTTTCGCTCTTCTGTAGAGCATCTGTGATTCCTCTGTAGATTCGGAAGCAGATGGTGACGGATAACAGAGCCAGAGCGGTGTATGAACACACACTGATGATGCTGAGCAGACTCAGAGAGATCAATAGTGACAGTGTCCCTCCGAACACACATGCTGTCTTCTGTACGTCACGCCAGTACAGCAGATCCCACACTGAAACACAAACACACACACTCAGAAACTATTTACGGGGTGACACAGCAGATCTCTTACTGAAACACTTAAGCCAGAATTGTATCTGATGCTTAACTATGCAAACAACTGCACATGGCTATTTGAGCAGGCGAGAACAAAAACTTCTCTGGCTGCCAGGTTTTTTTTTGCCCCCCCGCCCCCCCCGACCAGCACTATGGCTGTCCTAAGCTGTGTCTCATATTGCATACTATGACTTTATATCTAAAAACATTCACTATGTACTGATCAGTTAGAAGACACTTTCAGCTTGACATACAGAAAAGATGTTTGTTAAATTAAAACAATTAACCAATTAAAACACATTTGATATACAAATATGCTACATAATCTTCTAGAATAATATGGAGTTGTTTCCCAAAATTTTACACTGATTAAATAAGTAAAATATTGAACCACTTTAAAAATAATTTCAGTCTGTAATGTTTATGCATGTTATTAATGACAAGCAATACTGTTTATGTATTCCATGTTTTTAATAGCGATGTGACTGCATTTCACCTTGGTACAGCATCTAATCTGTGTGATAAATGCTATAAACAGTTCCCTCACCAGCCTCTCTTTTTTTGGTTTCTTGGAAAATAACTGACTGTTAAAAAGCACGGACACTGCAGACTCACATATAGCTAAAATCATATAAAGCCAATTCATACATTGGGAATACATAAGGAATGAATGTTAGCACCCCTGTGTCATTGACTGCTGGTTAATTATGTGCTTGTTTCATGTGTCTTCTGTTTTACACACAAAAGTGAAATGTAAACTACATAAAAATCCACTTAAATCAATTTAAAGCCATTTAAGATTGCTATGCAAGTCCTGCATGCACTAAGTCTTCGAATAAACAGCTTGCTTCTTTTTTTCTGGTTATCCATGAGTATCAGTACTGTCTCATGTCATGTTTTCATTGAGCTGTGTTGTGATTACAGCTAGCCCAACTTCAGTTACACAACTTTAGTTATATAATCTGTTTGTAATGCTCACATAAATTAGTGTCTTTGTGGCATCATGTTTTGTGTTTTTAGTGTGTTCAGAAGTGTATTATTTATATATGTAATGTAATCATGTTCTCTTAACGCTCTTTTGTGGGTTTTTTTTTTTTCAGGACATGTCAGCACAAAAAGAGTCTCAGTCAGCGTTTTTGATTCTGTAGTTAAAAAAAAAAGGCTAGTGTGAAAGTAAAAGACTTAAAGAGCAGTCTTAGGGTCAGACGTGAATGGAAAAAGATTTATACAGTCTCTAACTGTATAAATACAAGTACGGAGAGCTTGATCATACACCCAGTATGCATATTGGGGTTGATACTCAGATCGGTCATCAGATCAGTTTTTTTTTTTTTTTTTTTTTTTATAAATAAGATCTACTGATGTACAGCATTTTATACAATGGATGTTGCACACAACTCGTCTTAAAGCATGTTACCATCATTGTTCTGATGTTTCTCGGAACTTGGAACAATAGCTTGTAGAAACTGGGCAGGGTTTCTGAGAGGTTTCAGCTAGCCCAACTTCAGCTGTCCCCATCTCCCATTATTATTTAACAGTGGGCATTAATTTTCTTGAGTGCAAACTTCCAATGGGGCCACTAGATGGTAGCACAAACCTCTGAATACCTGCACACTGAGTCACAAGTTTATCAGGTCACTTTATAGGTATACACATCCTTGCACACCCTCTACCCTACCCTTCAGACATGAAACATCATGAAACCATGGCTGACCACAGGTAGTATTTTGGTGGCGGATCATGCTCAGCACAAGGGAGGAGCTGCTACAGGTATGTGTATCAGGCATGGCAGAGTTTTTTGAGAACAATCTTTCAACCAAAGGTATCTATTACCATGCTTTTACATCTTAACCTCCAGCAGTTGTAAGACAGGTTCAGTGCAGCCAGTTTTAAAAGGCACTGCTGTTGGCTTTCAACAATGAGAAAAGTTCAAATTTTCAGAAAAGTACTGAAAGTGATGTCAAGTGCTTCTAATGATATTATATTATATTATATTATATTATATTATATTATATTATATTATATTATATTATATTATATTATAATACTACTAGTACACTAGTGAATATGGTGTAATTACTAAGTGAATATGGTATAATTTAGGCCTATTTGGGTTAATGTCAGGTTTAATGGAGATAATCTGACTATAGACTCAATTATATGTTTTAGCTACATTGTTAAGATGGGAAAAGTTAATGAAATTCTCAAATGTAGTATTAGTTTTTAAAATCCTGAATGATCTTCCTTCTCCAGTTCTTGGAGAATTTATATATAAAACCACAAATAGGTTGACCAATGGCCCTTATAAGTGGTGATTTTGTAATATCTTAACGGAAAAGTGTTTTTGGCCAATCTGCAGTTTCTTGTCATGCATCACATGACTGGCATGAACTTCCTGCTAATTTTAGAGATTTGAAAATAGTACTGTTTGTAATTCAAATGACTTTACACGAATCAGCCACAACATTAAAACCACTGACAGGTGAAGTGAATAACATTATCATCTGTCAAGGGGGGTGATATACGGTATATTAGGCAGCAAGTGAACAGTCAGTTCTCAAAGCTGATGTGTTGGAAGGAGGAAAAATGGGCAAGCATAAGGAGCTGAGTGACTTTGACAAGGACCAAATTGTGATGGCTAGACGAGTGGGTCAGAGCATCTCCAAAACGGCAGGTCTTGTGGGGTGTTCCCGGTATGCAGTGTATAGTACCTACCAAAACCTGCAAAAGAGTTATGGGAGATCAAGACTCATTGATGCGCATGGGGAGCGAAGTCTGGTCTGATCCCACAGAAGAGCTACAGTAGCACAAATTGCTGAAAAATGTAATGCTGGCTATGATAGAAAGGCATCAGAACACACAGTGCATCGCAGCTTGCTGCGAATGGGGCCGCATAGCCGGGACCAGTCAGAGTGCCCATGCTGACCCCATGTTCTGGACAAACAAGTCCGATCCATGGCAACCACCTCGCAACTTACAGGACTTAAAGGATCTGCTGCTAATGTCTTGGTATATGTATATTATTATGTTTAGTTATATAACCTGTTTGTAATGCTCACATAAATTAGTGTCTTTGTGGCATTATGGTTTGTGTTTTTAGTGTGTTCAGTATTTTATGCGTTATTTTTATGTGTAATGTAATCCTGTTCTCTTAACTTTCTTTTGTGGTTTTTTTTTGTCAGGACATGTCAGCACAAAAAGAGTCTCAGTCAGCGTCTTTGTTTCTGTAAGAAAAAAAAAAAGCCTAGTGTGAAAGTAAAAGACTTAAAGAGCAGTCTTAGGGTGAGATGTGAATGGAAAAAGACAAGATATAGTCTGTAACTGTATAAATACAATAACGGAGAGCTCGATCATACACCCAGTATGCATATTGGGGTTGATACTCAGACCTGTCATCAGATCAGGTTTCTTTTTTTTTTTTAAATAAGATCTACTGATGTACAGTATTTTATGCAATGGATGTGTATTATGTGACACACAGCACACAACTTGTCTTAAAGCATGTTACCATCATTGTTCTGATGTTTCTCAGAACTTGGAACAATAGCTTGTAGAAACTGGGCAGGGTTTCTGAGAGTGTGTTTCAGTTATCAGATGACACCCAGAACTCTCATATGGTAATAGCAATTGGGGGAGAAACGGGATTAGTGCCTCTCTTCCTTTAAAGGAAGACCAACAATGTAGCGATAAAATTACATTAAATTAGACACTCTAGCACACAGGAACATAGATTTTAGGATTTACACCTGGGATTTAGACCTGATCCAGATCCACTGCAAACCTGACCAGGACAAGGCGCTTACTGAAGATGCAACATTCAATCTATAATTTAGGTAACAGGGCTGCACTTTAGAAGTGACCTCATCACTAACCTATCACTGAATATAAAGAAACAGGAAAGGAGATATACTTTCCTTCTTCCCATGATCTTCAGGAAATTTGTGGAAGGTTCCAAATATTTCATAGCGGTGAACGTGTTCAGTTGGTTTAACACAACAGGGTTGAGTGTAAGTTTTTTTTTTTTTTTTTTGTTATTTTATTTTATTATTTTATTTTTTTTTAATGTAAAAATTATCTTTCAAGCACAGGATTGAGACATTTATGCAAACTTATACGATTCTGAAATATTTTAATGATTATATTTTAAGGTAGTTATGGTGGGCTAAGAAAATGCTGTTCATTAAGTGCTAGCTTTTATTAATGTTTTAAGTTACACACATAGGTTGTTGTGGAGGACCCTTTATCTATGTTCATAATATAGCTGATCTTTACTTTACATACAGATTTTAAATGTAAAAGTCAGTGGGAAACAAATGGCACCCCAATCGTGGATTGGAATCACCCAAACAGCAAGGTGCCCTTTAGCTTGCTAACTGCTGCCTGAAGACCCGGATGAGAAGGAGGCATCTGATTGGTCCGTTGGTCTACGGGACTTAAAGTACGCTAGAAAGAACTACTTTATCGTTGTGTGCATTCATTAGAAAGCTTTATGTGAAACATGGGTAGGAAAAACGGTAGTTAACGGTCACTACTTACACTGAGATGACGGTGCTTTAACTTCCTCGTGCGCTTCCTCTTTTTCTGGTCGAAAGTTTATGATCTGTACGTTTTTTATGTCCATGAGCTGATCTTCTGATCGGTGTCTCTCGATGGCGTCTCTTGCGCCTCCGGCCAAATCCAAAATATCATCGAAGTCGAAGTTTTTACAGTCGGAAAAATCTGACGCCTCCTCCGTAAACACATCGGGGGCGAGTTTCTCTCCTGCCTGCTGCAGGTACTTCTGATCCTCTGTGGTGGAACTGATCTGATCATCCATAGCGGAAACAGCTCTAAAATCAGTTCCAAGCTTTCAAGATTACTCTCAGATATTCAGCGGAAATGTCCGTTTCATAGTTTGTGGTACATGAGCGAACTAACCATTCCAGCTGAGACAGTCTTTTTTTTTATTTTTTTTTAACGTTAAGCCGGAAGTTACTCAAGTCGTCGGTGACAACGCAAAACCAAGGGGAGGAGCTTTGTGTTCTATTCTTTCTCAAGGGGCGTGGCTAACTGTTAAACGGCATGCTTATATAAGGTATACCAGGGGTTCTCAAACTTTGTCGCGGCCAGGGATCCTTTCCAGAAGGAAAATAATAATAATAATAAAAAATCACAGTTCCGATCTAATTTTAATAATCATAAAAGAGCACATCTTGGATAATAACATCCATCACAACCTTGATACTACATTAATAGTTATCTTCACCACCTTTGTGGGATGTTAAATAAATAAATAAATAAATAGACCCCACTTTGAGAACCATGGCTGTATACAGCACTAGGATGTATGTGTGGTGGCCTGGGAAAACTCTTTACATGGCCAACTTCTGACATTTACTAATATATATATATAAATATATATATATATATCATTCTATGGGCTTTCATGGACTGATATACAGCACAGTCTAAAAATCTTAAGCACATGCAAAGAAATGCTGTAGAGCAAATATGCTTTCAAAAATAATAAAATGAAATGTTTCTACATTTACTTTAAAGATTACTATAAAGAACAGTAAATGGTAATAAGTGAAACAAAGTCAATTTTTGGTGTGACGACGACTTTTTTGGTTAAAAAAAAAAAAAAGTAGTCTCAGGTACAATTTGTGCAGTTTTGTAAGTGTTACCGAGCATCTTGCAGAACCAGCCACAGTTCTTCTGGAGACTTTGACTGTCGCACTTACTTTTGCAGCAAAAACCAGCAGCCTTCATTATGTGTTTTGTCTTATGTGATATGCTGCTTTATTTACTGACATACAAACATTTAATTTTGCTGGAAAACTAATGTTTGGAAATCTAAAATGTTTTTGCACTGAATCAATATTGTAGAAGTCATAAAATAAAAATCTATGACAAAGTCTGTACTGAAAAAAAAAAAATAAATAAAAAATAGGGTGCCTAAGACTTTTGCACAGTACTATATGTTTCTCATTTGCATATATCTCAGTCACACACAAATTTCTAGCATTTTAAAATCTGGTTACTTCCAAAAGTGGAAGGGTAGAAAATCACATTTAAAGATTCCATTGCAGATCCATTGAGAGATGTTCTGCTTGCCTCTGTATTTATAACCTAATCTATTTATGAAAACAAACAACATTACTCCTTAAGGAATTATAGGTTTACAATGGCAAATAATTTCACTTTATGATAAATTGAATTGAAACTTAGTTACTAAGTTAGATATAGTAGTTGTCAATATCATAATATCAACATCCATGCTAATTACCGATACTACATGATGTCCCATATGTCAGGCATCATAAGTTTAATGTGTGTTTATATTTTCTGATGTATCTGTTCAAGGAAGAAAATGGTGTGCATATTGAGCATGTTCTGTAAATATAAGCTTTTGTTACATCATGTTTTATTTTTCTCCTATTATGCTGGAATTATATGACATCCTGTATTTTGATTTATGAATACATGCATTATGAAATTCAGATTAAGTTATTCATTGGTTTTAATTTGAAAGCACATGTTTAAAATATTTTCACACATTCAAATATTGTTTTACATAATTACAAATAAAAAATGCAAAATATAACAAACAAGAGGCAAAAGATAGCACTGAAGGAAATTGAGAATTCCACAGCTCAGAGGGCAGAAGCTGTTCACAGGACAACCATAGCCTAGACACTCTACAAAGCTGGGCTTTATGGAGAAAAAAAAAAACATCCCAGTTGGAGTTTTCCAAAAGGCATCTTGGTCACTTGCAAACATGTGGAAAAACATGTGGTTTTCAAAATGTAACTTTTTTTGCCTTGACACAAAGTGGTAAGTTTCACAGAAAACACATCAGTGCTTATCATCACCATGAGAACACCGTCCCCACAGTGAAGCATGATAGTGGTAGCATTATGTTGAGAGTTGTGCCATGTAACCAAAGCCTAGTTGATCATTCAAAAAAAAAAAAAAAGAATTGAAATTTTATCAAACTTTTATCAGACTTTTTTTGATAGTTCCCTGGTGACAACTTTTTTTGACCCACCCCATATAATACCAATTAGATGAATTTTGAGGCTGTAAGAATACAAAATGTGGAAAAGTCCAAGCCAGTGAATACGTATGCAACCACAGTCTCATAGAGCCACAGTCTCAGTTTCTTGGAGTGGTCTGAGTGTAACAGATTCAGTGTAGGAGAACCGTATGAGGTTGACATCACAGTAAAGCTTTTCTCTTTCCTGGAGCAAACTATACAGTGAGTATGTGACCTTGGCGAGCACCACTGTATAGCAGATCTCAAGTACCAACATTATTGTGTAGAAAATCATCAAGACCTTACATGATGAGGCTCTGTCTGCTGGTGAGGAGGAAAACATGCCAGAAGGTAGATTTTGAGAGATGGAGAAACTAGTACATGCAAAATTCCATAGTGTGGTTGAGGCTGGTGTTGTTTTTCCTATTGTGAGTGTAGTAAGCCGTGTAGTAGTTGTGGTCTCCGGACCTGTAACTGTTGTAAATGAGGTTGTTAAAGCTGTAGATGTAGTGGTTTCTTCTGTGATTGAAGTAGTTGGTGGTGTGGTTGTTGTTATAGTGGTGGATACTGTAGTTGAACTTGCAGTTGTTGTAAGGATTTCTGTGGTTGTAAGAGCGGTTGTAGAAGAAGAAATGGCTGATGGTGTAGTTGTAGGCTGAGTGGCTTCTAATGCGGTGGTAAGGGAAGGAGTGGTGAATGTTGCTGTGGTCAGTGAAGTTGTTACTGCTGTACTTGTAGTGGCTACAGAAGTAGTAGTTCTTATTAGGGCAGTTGTGGTTGATGACAGAGTTGTTGGAATAGTTGTAATGGTTGGAGTTGTGGGACATATCAGTTGGTCTTCTTTTAAAGATGTGATTGATTGGCCTTTCAAATCCTCAGGGTACTCACAAACGTCTGGAGAAGAAGACTTTATCTTTTCCAGATTTTCCTTCATCCACTTGTACATGGACAGCAGATTACAATCACAATGCCATGTGTTACTGTTCAAATATACCTTACGGAGTTTTGGCAGGGAGTCAAAAACATCTCTTGGAATTGTTCTAAGTTTATTGTTATCCAGTTTGAGAGTAGAAACAGATTGTAGGTTTGTGAAGTCTTCAGACTTCAGTGATTCAATGAGATTATTCTGAAGATTGAGCTCAGAAAGTTTCTCCAGTCCATCAAAAAAATCTCCAGAAAGAGTTGAAAACTG
>CM075004.1:24016707-24042800 GCA_037576675.1 Pangasius sanitwongsei | reverse complement strand
TATATATATATATATATATATATATATTAACTACAGTATGTATATTAACTGATACTGTGTTTATCATTTCTCTGCATTCCATCTGGTTCTAGGTACAGATGGCTCTTCATATACAGCTGGTGTGATAATACTGGCAGACATTTTAATTTACACATATTCACATAAAACCAAACTACTGCTACTTGAGCCGTCTTTTGAGTTTAACTGCATTTACCTCATTAATTTTGATTTCTCTCTTTTACTCCCATTGCCTCTAAATGATGTCTTACATTAACAGTTACTGAATTAAAGAAGAGCATAAAGAAATAACCGGTTTACATTCAAAGTGAAATATATTCCAATACAGTTCCTGAATTTCTGTAAATTATCTGTTTTTTTAGCTCAGTGTAGGCTTACCTTCACAAATCCAAAAGAAACCTTACCTTAGGCAATTGACTTTTCACAGATATGTGGTCTTCTTTTCACTTTTGACTCCTGTTAAGTTTCCATCCTTATCTTTTAAACAGTTTAGATGTGTGCTTCACTTTCAAGTTAACACACAGAAACTGTGCCCAGTCATTCCTTCTAACATTAGGTCGTCATATTGGTATTGCGGACTGGGCTCTAAGACTCCACCCTCTCACAGTATTGGGATCATTCTTATTCTTGATAGCTCTTCAAGGATTCTCCAAAAAATTGTCTACCTTTTTCACTATTTACCACATCTATAGTACATGTGGTATTACATTAGAGAAAAATTTGACTTCTTCCTCTACTTAAAAAAAACAACTGTTTACTTCAGATTCACTTAGTAAACAAGTTAATAAACATTTTTATATCTCTATATATTCAGATATTTAATACTCATCTTGTCAGAAGATGTTTAGATTTCATTGTACTTCAAATCACAGGTTTATATTAATGACTCATTCTAATATGGTATCATTTCTATAGTAACAGCTCCTTCACATGGACCTGTACAGTGGACATTCCACATAATCTAACGCTAATAATTAATGGATACAAGCAACATTTTAATGATGATAAATCATTGTATAGGTGATGCTTTCTATAAACAGATGTTTATTTAACTTTTGTGGAAAGACTCTCTAGTGTCAACACTTTGAGACAATCAGTCTTAAGGATACTGCACTGTGTGCTTTCTGACATTGCACTGTAGTTTTTGTCTTAGAGTAAAAAAGGAGAATGACTGTTTAAAGCTGATCTAAGGTAAACAATAACATGAACTACAATGCTTTGTAGAACTTCCACAACAATAGATATAACTATAAATGGATAAAAAATGTGACGTGTCATTCAGTAAAAAAAAAAAAAAAAAAAAAAAAAAAAAAATTATAATCATTGGCAAACTGCTGGGGTGAGGAATAAACTCTTCAGGACTTGCTATTATTGGAATCTTATCAACTTTGAGGTGGTAATAGTAATTCACACTAGGCTTTCCTTGATTATTTTCCACTAACATCATGCCCTGTTATGTTTTATTTCTTACATATAAAGAACTTTGTCTGGAAGATGTCTGATGTATTTTGAAATAATTTTATGTACAGTAGCTTAAGAATAAATTGAAACCCTCTAGTCCTTCATTTGACTGTGTTCAAGGGCAAATTTCTAATGTCCTAGGCTGGTAAATACCAAGTGCTGTAGATCATTATGGCATTCTATAATCAGTTAGTAATATACCTGAGAATTAATGCCGACTTCATGAATGATTGCAGACTAAACAGTTGACTGAATATATAGTAATGACTAGCATTAAGCACATTCACAATGTCTTTTTATACTTGTTGATTGAGGGAAAAAAATAATATTCATTATTATAGGATTTTTATAGTTAATTCTTTTAAATCCATAGAATATTCAAAGCAATGCAGTGAGAGCAAAAATGTTTGTTCAGTCTGTAGTCTGTCTCTCCTTATCATGATACAACACAATCAGGGAGGGTGAAGACTGCAAGCTGCACGTTTTAACAGAAGTCATTATTTCTGTTGCTTCATATGGATCCTGAACGTCTATGTGAGTGTGGGTGTGTGCATGTGTTGGCAGTGTTTATGCTGTCTTATCTTATTTTTTTGGTGTCTTTGGGAATAGAGATTGGTGTCTGGTTCTTTGTGGTAGCATGAATTCCAAAAGCAAAAATATTTATAATTTATCAAGTGTGACTAATAGACAATAGACAAATGTTTCTATTCATGGTATAGTGTAATGTCCCCGCAACATCATAAAATTTTATTGATTTAGATTTTTCATACAATGGCTTGACACACTTAAAACTGTAACACTCATGCTGGAAAAAAAAAAAAAAGATCTAAAATGTCCAATATCTATTTAAAAACAGACCATTTTATTGACTAAACCTAGGTATCAAAAATGTTTCAGCACACTGTCCTGTTGCGTTCCTGTTTTCAACATACTCTAGTTGACATCCCTAATTTCAACTATCATAGTTCAGCTTTGAAAAACAATGCTTGCTTCACTTCCTCCTTCTTGCTTCACATGACAAGAAACTTGATACTTGACTTCAGGAGCAGAATCTTTCTAGAAGGTTCTAGAAGACTTTTTGATCTGATGCAATTTTCCTTCAAATCAGTGAACAAAACAACAGGCAAATAGATTAATCTGTAAGCAGCTAGAACAACAACAACAACAGCTATAATAATAATAATAATAATAATAATAATAATAATAATAATAATAATAATAATAATAATGTCATACTGATATTCATACTGATTTACATACAGGAAAATAATGTGATATGACAGAATTCAAGGAATTTACTGCACAAATTCATTTATTTTGTGTATTTTTCTCAAAAGTCTTGTATCAGTTTATTTTATGTATGCTTTATGTCAGAGATTATTGACTGGTGGTCTGGATGTGGGCCCAGCAAAATATTTTGGCAGACCAAACTGAAAAACTTGAAAAAAATACTGTAGCTGAGCTGAAAAACTTTTGAGAAGAAAAACAATTTTTAAAAGAAAAACAAGTTTTAAAAAAGATTAAATCAGCACATCATCCACAGCAGATCCTCAGCCTGTGGCCAATTCATTTATTAATTTATGTTATTTATTTAGCTAAACACAGCTATTCAGACAGTAGAGACAGTAAGTCAAAAAGAGAAGATTTTTAAAGATTTTAGTGAACTAGCTGTGAAAACAGAATGTTTAAAGAGGAATGGACAGAGAAGTGTGAGTTTATTCTCTCAATGTCAGAAACAAAACATAACCAGTAAAAACTGTCTTAATTATAGTCATAAACTAATAATTATTGGTTATAATTTTATTATAATAATATTATACTAATGGAATTTTTTTTGTACCTGGACTTTCACAAATTGTAGTTGAATATCCCTGTTTTATGTAGTACTTATAAAGTGTGTGTGGAATCTTTAACATCATAACTTCTACATTTAGGAGTTTCAATATATTTTTGTCCTTAATAATTAAATATCAACAATTATGTGGTCATATTTTGGCAAACATCATGTCAAACGTAAGACCTACAATTAAAAAAATTTGTTCTCAATTCCAGTCCTGTGGGTGATATGAGCTGCACATATTAGCGGTTTATCTCTGTAGCACCTGACACATGAAGGGAATAATTGTCAGCTGATGAGTTGCAGCAGCCCCCTGGGTCTGAGGAGTACCTTATTAAATAGCGATTAGGCAGAATCTGTGTTTTATACAATCTCACAGGAAACACTGTTTTGCCAGTGCAGGCTTCCATCACTCACAGATGTTCATTGTACACAATTTCCAAATAATAATAATAATAATATCTAATCAGTTGCATTTCTGAGCTTCTGTTTCAAGCATTATTTCCAGTGTAGGACCTGTTATTCTAGTGTAGGACCTGTCTGATGCTGTGCTCATCTTAACCCTGTAAATAATATCTACGTGTGCATCTACCCTCAGCTCCTTCTAATCTAATCTATAATCTACAATTATAGATTGAGTTAAAAAACAATTTTAATTATTTCCTAAAGTCATTAAATCAAAAATCACCTTATATTTCTGTTTTATTTTTCAACTTCTCACTTATCTCCCTATTTTATTTGATTCCAGGAGGTATAGTCATTTATATCTTTCTTATTTTACTCATGCAACCTAATCTTCTCACTAGGAGATAGATTGGTCCAGGCTGTATTAAAACATTAACAGCATTGACAAAGCGCAATTTGGCTCGAGCTGTAGCACCAATGCGCTTTAATGTGACACTTTATTAATACTGTGGGATTAATAATACACTGTAATATATATTATATTCGCTCATGCTTTAGGTTTTGTACCTATTATGTTTGGCTGCATTACCTGATTGTGTATGAAACAGAGCTTGTTGCTAGTAATCCTACTGCATTAATAAAGCACTACACTTCATATAGATACAGACATTCAGCTTTAGGATTTTTAAGTTTTATTCTTCCACATCATTGGAATCAGTAAACCAACCTTCTTAAAATACACTGACCTAGATCAAGGGTCATCAAATGGTGAGCAATGATCCAGTTGCAGATCCAGTCAAGTATTTCAGCAGACCGAAGTGTGTACTTGAAAGAAATACAATTATCGAGCCGATAAAAATATGAAAAATAATTTTTAATAAATGGCTGTAGTTCAGATAGTCTAATTTTCAAAAGACAAATCAGTATGGTTCTTTAGTAGATCTTCTGTTATGGCTTATCCAATCATATGCATTTACAGTATAGGAATGATTTAAAACTGAATATAGCTCATCAGACAGACTAGTTTAAGGGCTAGAAACAATCATTTGGAAAGGGGCGAGTTTTTACAGATTTCATTGAAGTTATCGTCTGTGGTGTGATTACCGAATTGACATTTTAAAGGGTGGCAAAAACGAACATTTAACGATGACTGAACAAAGAAGTAACTGCAACTGCTAACACTGAGCACCACTATATAACAAAACATAAAAACGTCAAATTGACTTATTTATAGCCATAAACTAAACAATAATGGTTAAGCTTTAAAAGGTAACTATTGTCACCATTCAGTCATGTTAGTTGCTTATCAAGACTTTGTTGTTTATAAACAAGGAATTTTATTTTACACTTTTTTTTTTTTTTTGAATACTAGTGCTCTAGACTATAATAGTTCAGAGCTCCTTGTGCACAAAGATCAGCCTGATTTATCGGGTACTGCTCAGGTAAATAAGGTAAGCCAACTCATTATCATATTTCAGGAAATACAAACTATATAAATGACTAAATGTCCTGGAATCAGTAATACAGGGATAGTGAGTGGAATGTGTGGTTAGTAAAGGAGGACACAAGTGCGTAAATTGAGCACTGTATTTTTTATGGGAAATCCAACAGTCATAGTCAAAGTTCATTGTAGGGGTTGGTCCATGATTAAAAATTATATATAGTCAATGAATAAAAATTGAGAAAAAGGCAAGAGTCAGGAAACTGGAACAAACATATAGAATACAGAAAAACACAGCTCGGACTTATAGTTACACAAACGCACACCTTCCCAAGGAGAGAGAGAAATAAAAGGGTGCTTGCAAAAACTCTTAGGTGTCTTGGATGATCTTCATCAAGTTGGCTTCAGAGGTGTTTTGCTGTGTTATAAGAATGACACATACAAACATTTATACAAACTGCTTTATCATGGTCAGAGTCATTGTGGATCTGGAGCCTACACAGGAACACGATACGTGAGGCAGGAATACACCATGGAATGGATGCCAAGCAATAACAAGGTCCCATACACACACACACACACACACACACACACACACAGCAAGAACCCTAAAAGGCCTTGAAGTGAACTGGAAAACTGTTCCCCATTAGGCTCGTTACTCATCAACATTACAATTTACTATTTATAATTAAAATGCTGGATGCACAGATGCTAATACTTGCAAAGTCAGCATTGTAAATCTTCCCAGATGGCAGATAGGCACATAGTGTTAACTCAGCTAAAACAACTTTATAATCACAACTTTGCTGACCAACTCACATTCATTGCTTGAATCAACTGTATTCCGTTTATAATAATTCCTAAATATTTGGGGGTTTAAAAAAAACCTGTTAGATGGTACAGTGTCTGAATTCTAGCAAACAAACCACAAAACTAAGTTTTTCTACCAAACATAGTTTGACATCTCTTTTTCACCAAAACCAATTTAGGCTAATTCCTAAACTTTTCTTTCTTTTTTTTCCTTTTTTTCTTTTTGTTTGCTTGCAAAAATCATATTGTGTACAGAGCCAGTTTAACAATGTGGTGGTAAAAGCAGTCAGTCTGACTAAAGATGTCTTAAACCTTAAATTGTTTGTACTGTTCTTAGTCAATAGTGGAAACATTTTTACAGGAAAAACACTGCAATTATGCATACAATTGTGTGTCAGGTGGCATCATTTAACATCAATGATGCTGCAACAAACCTATAAAACACACCAGTGGGAAAGCAGGACGCTGGTGTTATGCTGAAATGTTCTCGCTACATGAACGCCTCCACCTTCACCTCCACTCTCTCTGACAGCTATTCATGCTAATAACTTCTCTTAATATTAAACTTAGACGGGTAAGAAGAATCTGCAGGATTGTATTTCCTCATGTGAAAAGTACACACATTTCACATGCGATTAGATCAATAATATGTAACCACATTCCCTACATATGGAAATATTACATGAGAAATAAATGAATCATATGAAAACCCACATGACAATCAAATAAAAACACTGAATCATGCCAGTTTCAATTGTTGTGGAGTGTGTAAGAGCCATACACACATTCCACTTTAAACAAGGCTCAAGTGAAGTTCCTAGCCCCAGACTAGGTTTGGAACTGTAACAGAAGGTGTACAATTTCACACAGCCACACAGAGAAGAAATAATGCAGCACAACCACCACAGTGTGTCACATGACACAGATCTAGCATGTTATTGTAATCTTTTATTTTGGAAACATGCAAGATTTGATGTTCGCCACAAGAGGGCTGCATAAGACAGCCTTTTGGCCATTTCGGTATACCTGCCTGGTGAAGGAATGACACCACAGGTTCATTAACTGGCTCTGAGAGTTAATGAAATGCCTCATAGCCTATCAGTTGTACAGAGTAAAATTATGTGAATTTTGAAGCAGAAAACCAATTATGTGCAATTGAAGACAGAATAAAAGGGATTTTATAAATGCCAATTCCACATGTAAATAAAAATTATATTAAATTAGAACTGGTGCCAGATTTAACTGGTGTTAAATAATTAAATAAATACATAAAAGAAGAGGTGTTTTCCCACTTTAGGCCTTTAACCCTTTAAATTACACTAATGGATACTGCAGTAGATCAACATGGCTTTAATTAAAGCTTTCGAGAGTGTATGTCACACTCCAGCTCTCCTGTTTACAATTTAAGATTAGTTAAATTCATTTAAATAAAATAATTTATACCACAGAGCTTTTGTATGCTTTTGTTGTTTGGTCAAAATTGGTTGATTCATTTTCACCATCACAGCTCTGAAAATAGTACTGTTTGCAGTTCAAATGCTAGGTTTACACAAAGTAGAGCCATAACATTAAAACCACTGACAGGTGAAGTGAATAACATTGATTACCTCATTACAATGGCATCTGTCATGGAGTGATATATATTAGGCAGCAAATTAACAGTCAGTTTTCAAAGTTGATGTGTTGGAAGCAGGAAAAAATTGGAAAGTGTAAGGATCTGAGCGACTTTGAAAAGAGCCAAATTGTGATGGCTAGACCACTGGGTCAGAGCATCTCCAAAATGGCAGGTCTTGTGGAGTGTTCCCAGTATGCAGTGGTTAGTACCTACCAAAAGTGGTCTGAGGAAGGAGAACCAGTGAACCGACAATAGGGTTGTAGAGTTGTTAAATGTTGCCATAGCCCTTTAAGGGTGGTGTTATACGGGAGGAGGCGGGTCTTCAGGTTTTAGAAAAAAAGGGACACAGGCAGAGAGGTAAAAAGAAAGGAGAGCAACCAGAAGGAAATAAACAATATGTTCTGTTGGCAATCCTGTTCTGCATTGTATCTGTTCTTAAAACAAGTTACAAGGGTCATGGGTGCCCAAGGCTCACTGCACGTGGGGAGTGAAGGCTATCCCATCTAGTCCTATCCCACAGAAGAGCTACTGTAGCACAAATTGCTGAAAAAGGTTAATGCTGGTTATGATAGAAAGGTGTCAGAAAACAAAGTACATCACAGTTAGCTGCGTATGGGGCTGTGTAACCACAGACCGGTCAGAGTGCCCATGCTGACCCCTGTCCACCGCCAAAAGCTGCTAACGTTGTGGTACTAGATACCACAGCACACCTTCAGAGGTCTTGTGGAGTCCATACCTTGTGGACAGCACAAGGGGGACCTACACTTTATTAGGCAGGTGCTTTTTATGTTATGTCTGATCTGTGTATATTAATGCAGTCATTCTAGTATCTTATTATTTCTATAATAAATAAAAGTAGTTCCAGATGCAACAGATAAAAATCTGTGAAAAATATATAATCATTGATATGGTGAAATGATCTTTAAGGAGATGGTTATTTAACATTTACAGAAGGAGACTATAATGCCATGAAGTTTCTCATCATATGATGCCCTGAGGTGGACTGGCTTCCGAGCCAGGCTGTATTCCAACCTTGCACTTACGCTTACTTCCACCATGACCAGGATTAAGCGGTTATGGAAGACGAATAAATGAACAAGCTACCCTGTGTCATAAAAGAATGAGACAAACCCGATGGCCAGTCCACACACTCAAATAAATCACCCACAGTGTTTTTAATCATAAAAAGTTTCATGTGACATAATACATTTGTTGTTACTGATGTAGAGGGAATATACAGTACAATGCATTGTCATCAGGTAATTATGTAAATGTTGTTTTTTATTGCACATCCCTACATTTTCCGTTACAGACACTATTGTGTTATTGAGTTATACTATTTATTGGTGAGCAGAGTAATGTAGAGAGAAACTTTTTTTTAAATACCACAACATTGATAAATTCTTGCATCTGACTAATCAGAAGGTTGATTGATTTATTAAAGGTTAATTCATTTTTCTATACCTGCTTCTCTGACAGTAGTTCTGGCTGCAAGGCAAAGGTTCATATTAATAAACCTTTTTATTAGGTTTATATTAATATGATCAGTCTAATATGGTATCATTGCAAAAGCTACACAGAGACTTGTACAGTGAACATACCATTTCATCTAAGACTAAAGATAAATGTGTTAAAAATGTTTTGTGATTTAACAAAGAAAAACATGATATCAGGAACCTGTGTATAGTCAGTATTTGGACAGTGACACAATTTTTGTAACTTTGTCTCTGTGTGCCTCTACAGTGGTTTTGAATGAAGTGTAGACTTTCAGCTTTAATTCAAGGGGTTTAACAAAAATACTGCATTTACTGTTTAGAAAATACAGCCAATGTAGTCCCTTCATTTTCACAGGCTCAAATGTGACAAACTAACAATCATAAATATTTGGGTTATTTTTAATAATTAATTATATATATATATTTTTTTTATTGTAATTTATTTTTTTGTGTCACTCTCCAAATACTTGGACCTGACTGTATAGATATACAGTATATAGATATTTAGATATATAGGTATAGATATATAGGTTTGCTTGCACCTTTTCTAATAGTTGTATATGAGTCTCTCAATTGTCCTCAGTGTGGACAGATGGATCTCAACATCATACAGCCACTGTTGGAAAGGGGTCAAATATTCAGAAGATGCTGGAAAAGCACAGAATGTGTAGAACCTGGAGGATTTTTCTGAAGAAGAGTGGGCAGTTTAACCGCTCAGGACAAACAAGGGGCTCATGTACAACTATCACAAAACATAAAAACAGTCGTTGATCAACACACAGTATTAAGAATCAAGCGTATATAAACTTTTGAACTGGTTTATTTGTGTACGTTCAGTTATTATTATGTCTTGTGAACTATATGTAAACATCTGTTATTTGAAATAGCTTATTCAGGGCAGTAATAAATAAAAAAAACAAAATGCAATTTTTATGATCCTTCTTATTTTTTTTTTACATTATTAACATTGTGCAGACTCTGCAAGGCGTATGTAAACTTATGACCTCAACTATACATTATGTACAGTTCACTGGGCCTAGATGACAGGGCCAGGATTATAATGTGACACAGCATGCTGTTGCTATGTTCTGTTGATCATGTAGTAAAATATAAAGTTTATTGCAGTCAGCCAAATGTTTCAATCTATTAACGAGGTACAATGTTAACATTTCACACAAGAGCTTATCCAGAAACACCAAAAAGCTTGCTGATGGTAGTCAGAAAGTACATGGTGGACATAATAATAAAATAAACACTAAAGGAATGGTTCCTGCAGTGCACAGCAAGCCTCAGCATTCTGACTCCATTTTAGCTAAGAACGCCTGCTGAGAGCGATGCATAGCAGTGTGATAGAAAGTGAGCCAGAGCACACTGACAGCAGCAGTACAGTCTCATGTACACAGCCAGCTTAAAAACGGATGCTATTAGAGTAATCTCCCAAATGTATAAGGGGTTAGCACAATGAATGGCATACAGAAATGCCAGGGAAGTCTGTGGGAAGATAACTGCTGAATTTAGACTATTAAGAGGTATATGTGAAGAAGGTTTAAGACATTTTGCTGCGCCCTTCACTGGGCATATGAAAGAATTTTGACTAAGGTCAAAGAATATTTCTACCTAGCCTAAAAATATATAATTTTACCTCAACAATGGCATTTCCTTGCTGAAGTAAGACAGAGTAGATGGGAATTCAACACTTAAAATACCAAAATATCTGGATTAAACAGTCATAAGATGCACGCACACACACACACACACACACATAAAAGGCTGGTCTTTGAGCAAACAGGATTGTCTATTAAGAGTCATTAATATCTGTATCTGTACTGAACTAAGCATCCTTCTATTTAATAATCAATTGTCAGCATTCACCTAAAGACATGATACTGCACTGCACTCTCTCTCATGCTTATGAAATCTTAAGCCACCATGACAGCAAGAAACAGCTGTTATGTAAGTATATGTGGTTCTATGAGCAATATATAACCATCACTCATGATGAGAGCCACCTGGATACCTTCTTGTACACATGTGCATGCATGCTGAGACCTCTCAACAAATCTACCACTGGCCTGCAAGCCATCCTTTCCTGGAAACTTCTCACAGTGTCCTCGCTAGATCAGTGCCAGTTTTCGAGGAACAAGGACGCTTGGAAGTTATACAGGATTCATAGATCCACAGTAATACATGTAACTATTGCTCTGTATTTCACCCATCCAAACTGAAAGGGGGTGGTAAAAAACACCTGTACAAAGTATGCCAAAATGTTGCCTCATTTATGAAAGTTACAGTAAAGTAGTGTTTAATTGTTTTTATAGGTCAACCCGAACTAAAAAATCCTGACAGCTTAACAAAAGTTTCATATGTCTGATTTTTGTACTTAAATGTTGTTAAATGCCAATCACCTGTAATGTACTAAGCATGTTTATGGCACAGCTGATTTACATTCAGTCATGGGCACAAAAGTCCATAAAATGCAAAGCGACAAAATGGTGATTAAATAGTGAAAGAGTGCCTATTGCTAAGTTTGTGCTAAATTTCCAGTAAAGCAGCTCAGCCACTGCAGCAAGTCCTCTACCAGAGGCACACACTAACACTTCCTCATGTTATAGGTCACCATAACTTTTGTCCTAATTGAATAGCTAGGCTTATTTGTCTTAATTTATACATTTTTTTTTTTGATTGTGAAATGATTGTGAATTTTAAATTCATGTGTGCAATTGAAATAAATAAGAGATTTAAACTCAACAGTGTAATCTGTATGTAAAATTGCACTCGTCTCCAGTTATACCATTTGAAGCTGATCATTTGAGGTTTACATTAGTAAGTCTCCTTACACATAAATTTACACTCAGGAGCTCTTATAGGATACAAATGCTTTTCCAAACTAACAGCATTTTCATGAATATCACATTTCTTGTGTAAATGCCCCATGACCAGTTTACAAAATAAATCCATTCGTATCCATCTTGAAAAATGTACCGAAGAACAGGGTTCATTTTAGGACTACCATGAATGGTTAACTGTTTTCTAGGAGAACTGGCTGTCCTGATTCACACTAAGCGTAGGAAATGAAGAGTTCCAAAGTTTGACAGAGACAGTCCTTGGCCTCAGCTGAGGTTTTGCTGATTGTGTTAAGAAGATGTGCTGAATTATAATTATGGAGTAAGATGTAGCAAGAATAAAAAATAAACTGATTAAATTCTTACTTCACCCCTAAGCCACAAGGACTGATTAAGGACATAAAGAGATAACAGTTTGCAATTAGAGATGACACAATGATGAAAA
The DNA here is from genome assembly GCA_037576675.1 of Pangasius sanitwongsei. NCBI lineage: Eukaryota > Metazoa > Chordata > Actinopteri > Siluriformes > Pangasiidae > Pangasius > Pangasius sanitwongsei. The sequence goes on along the minus strand of CM075004.1, from coordinate 24,030,429 downwards.
GTGCAATAATATGTAAGCATATTATATGAGGAAAATGAGACATACAGTTATGTCACTTTGCTATGCAGAAAAAAAGTAAAGCGAATGAAATAAAGCTATATACTGTATAATGGCAAAATATACAGTATATATAGTTTTATAAAGACAATACTACTTACCTAGGCCTTGCGTTTTGTATTTGTGACACTTATCCACCATGTTATGCTTCTTTATTAGCTGTATGTGAATTGTAACTGTCTCATTATTGCAAATTCATAATAAACAAATGAAAAGTTACGTATGATTAAGGCTAGCAACAGAATGGGTTTTCATAGTCATGTATTTTCTTACAATATCATTTCAATCAATTAGAAATCAATTACAAAAGACCTTTAGCTCAATAGAGAACTGCCATCATTGCATGAGTTCACTCACTCTCTTATCCACTAACTTTCAGTAATCACCCTGTCCTAGTCAGAGTTGTGGTGGATCTGGAGCCTACCCTGGGAACACTGGATGGGCCACCAGTGCACAAACATTTATACACCGATTCACAGTTAGGGGCAATTTATGATGGTCTGCATGACATTCAGCTAGCATAAATATATAATTCACTCATCTTCAGTAAGCGCTTTATACTGGTCAGTATATTGAAAAATGCACTCACTGCACCACTGTGCTGCCCATACATTAATATGTATATCACCAATAAACCCGTAAACAAATAAGTAACTACACTATATTTTTTCTTTTTCAAAATGGCACTGTGGATTGTGTTTAGCAAACATACCACTGGCCTACTTGTCTTTAATCAGTAGCACAAAATCACAGTATTTGCCTCTAAACATGACTTCAGATTGCTATGAATAACAGTCCTGCTCATCAGGTCATTTGAAACATGTGTTTCTGGTGATTATACAGAGTGTTGACCAAACTGTTTTAAAATGGTATGGTTATCATAAGGCTAGGAGAATTTGAATTTTTTTGAATGTTTTTCCTGTCTCAAAAAGGCTCTCAGTTGGTATTTTAAAGCTGCTCAGAAATCATATCCATTGTTTGCATACCCAACTATTGTTAAGCATTGAGAAAGAGATAATAAAGTCCACAGTCAGAAATATATTCTGCTATCATAAATATATATTGCTTTGTCTTGTGGGCTTCTGAACTTGTGCAATTTTGGATGTAGAAGGAACTGGCTGAATATCTAATCCACTGTAATTGTAAATTCTTATCACACGCCTTGGTGTGCTCAGCTGTTTCTTTCTACAATACTTAGCCTAGTTATAGATCTGTGCAGGTGTCTAATTTTTCAGTGGTCACTTGGGAGAACAAACAAACAAACACAAACGCGTCTGCTCTGGCATTACTCATGCTAATGGCTTTACATAAATCACAGTGGGGAGAGTGACACTAATCACTGAAAGATGAAATGTGCACTACGGTAGCCCTGCTTCCTGTTTCCCATTTTCCTACAGTTTTGTTTCACATATCTGGGGCATTTACAGACTAAACTCTTTGGAAAATCTCTCTGGAACATTTATGAGTGTTATGCACTAAAAACAGAATTCAATTCAATTCAATTTTATTTGTATAGCGCTTTTAACAGTGGACATTGTCATAAAGCAGCTTTACAGAAGTAAATACATTTAATTTAAATTAAACCAAAATAAATTGTAAATATGTGAATTTATCCCTAATGAGCAAGCCAGAGGCGATGGTGGCAAGGAAAAACTCCCTGAGACAATATGAGGAAGAAACCTTGAGGGGAACCAGACTCAAAAGGGAACCCATCCTCATCTGGGTGCTAACGGATGGCGCAACTATAAATAAATCCCTTCTATAACTGTGTACTATATGGACAAATAGTGCAATTGTGCGACCAGTAAATTCATCACAGTTTTAACATGAAGTCCGGTTTGTTGAACCTATCGACTGTCCACTGATGGAGTCCTGAGTACAAAGCTGCTTGCGGCAACCACAGCCTCAAAGCAGCCACAGCAATCACAGTCTCAAGCCATCACAGTACAACTCCCCATAGGTGATCCCCAGCAATCCCAATGATCTTCAGGCCATCCATGTGGGGCCGCCCCCAGCACAAGTGAGCGATCTCAACCGATCTCAAGCGATCTCAACTCAACAGAAGTAGGGCACCAGGATGGATCAGGCAGGTCCGGACAGCAGAAGGGGTCAGACTCACTGGTATCTCAGGAGTAGCATGTGTAGCCTGACAGAGAGAGAGAGAGAGAGAGAGAGGGAGAGAGAGAGGAGGAGAGATTGTTAGGTAAGCTTTTGTCCCATAATGGTTAAGGACAATGTACTTGCAGAGTGCAAGCAGGGACTCCGGCAAGTCTAGCTGTGACAGCATAACTAAGCGGGAGAGCCGGAAGGTAACAAAGAAATGAGGGCACCCTGGGACATAAAGAGGCCAGCCACTCTACCGTCGACAAAACTGAGGGAACGAGTGAGAGTGGGGGGGGACAGCATCCAAACATCCCAGTTCACCACAACACTCTATGCCCGTGAACCCTCCAGATCTGCTGCTTTATCTAAGAAAAAACTATTCACAAAAGGCTTGACTAAACAAATATGTTTTCAGGCTAGACTTAAACACTGAGACTGAGTCTGAGTCCCGAACACCATTTGGAAGGCTGTTCCATTACTACGGGTCTTTGTAAGAGAAAGCTTTGCCCTACTGTATTGTCTAAAAGAGAGATATACTTCATAAACTGCATGTGAAATGTCTTTCAGTGAAAAGTGAAGACCGGAAAAATGATTCTGGTCAGGGTTGTGCTGGATCTGGAACACTGGGCTTGAGGCGGGAATACATCCTGGATAGGATGCCAGTTTATTGCATCGCACCATGCACACACACATATTTATGGGCAATGTAGCGTAGCCCATCCACCTAGGTTGGTGGAAACTGGAGAACCCTGAGGAAACCCACTCAGACACAGGGGGAGACCATGCAAAATTCCACATAGACTAACCCCAGTTCAGGATCAAACCAGTGACCCTGTTGAGACGGCAACACTACCCACTGTACCACTGTGTTGCCCTCTGGTAAAATGAGATAGAATTGTGAGAAATAGAAAAAGTCTATGATTAAATTGGGGGCATAATCCAACCACATCTTTCACCTTCTCTAGCTCTTATGATGCATCGATTTTTGCTTCAATCTCTGTGTTCCAGTTGCCTGCTGATGTTATATTTCCACTGTAATAATATCTTAACTGTTAAATAGCAATACAAATTATGCTCATTCAATTATTTTATGAGGATTTTGTGAGCTGTGATAGGTAAAGCTACTCTTACTGAAATGGTACATAAACATGTTACAGAGTCATATTTGACTTTAGGGTGATGTACACAATTTCCTCCAAAGATGGAGTTTATTTGTTTGTGGGAAGAAAAAAGTTAAATGACTGAGAGAGGGAGTGAGTGGGGGATATGATTATTACCACAGCTCATGGTGCTCATATTTTTAAAGCAGCAGTCATGTCATTATATCAGTATACAAACGACATCATTAGCACAGGGCAACAGTGGGCAGAAACACATTATCAAAGATTATGATGGTTGCATGTAGATGGGAAATACAGGAACACAAGGATATAACCTCACATTAGCAAGAGAATTAATAGAACTAATTTGTTGCCAGTGTGTACAGAAATGAAACATCGCAGTCCACCCAGTATTGTTGGAGTGGAGCAAAGAATTATATCTGTTATGCATCTGTTATGCTGAATTCTCGAATCTGATTGGTCAGAGTGTGTGGATTAGTTTTCCATAATAGCAACTCTCACAATAGCGCTGAGTATAAATAATCTAAGAAATATTAAAAAAAAATGTGTTGTTATTTAGCAAATAAAAATGCAATGCTGAAGTTTTTCTGTAAGGAGACATTTATTTAACATTTATGGAAGGTGTCTTCCATATCTGTGCTTTGTAATGGTCAGTAAGTTTTCCAAAATGGAAAAGACAGAGGGCTTTATCGTTTCTTGGCAACATATCAAGCTGTATTTTTTGTTTTATTAATGTAAAGAAAAAAAAAGAGAGAGAGGCTGGTGAGAGAACAACACTTTATAGCTTCTGTTATGTAACTGATAACAGGAAGTAACTGGTTTTGTGGCCATTCTAAACTACAACATTAAATGTAACAATAAGTGGTTATTATATTTGTATGTCTTTAATGAATAAAAATGTGTAATAATTGCCAAAAGTCTGTGAAATAAGATGAATAAAACACTACAGGACATGCTGTTATTGAAAATAATAACTTCAGGGTGTAAAATGTAACTCCACTTTGTCTTGGGCTGCATCACACTACTCCATCACTGATTATTTTCCTATAACAGCATGCCCTGCTATGGCATTTTCTATGGCATTATTCTGTACTCAACCCTTTAATATTCAGGTACTGCTTTGAATTATTCATTATCTACAGTGAAATGAATAATGATTGTATTTACTGTATGACACTGAGGAATTGGGACCACATGACCACTGGACCAGTTACTGGACCAATCCTAAAGCAGTACACATTTTTTTTATTTCACTGGCATCTTTTTTTTTTTTTGCGTTTTTTAAGCAGACTGTGGAGCCTAGAAGTAGCTTAAAGGTGTTTGACCCACTTCATGGCAAACCTTTTACCAATCCATCACATTCAAGGACAAATGTAAAGAGCACCAGTCAGAGGACAGAAAGTCTGTTAATGGGTTGAGAAAATGACTGATGATTAAATGAATGGCTTAGATGTGTGTGTGTGTGTGTGTTTTGTGTGTGTGTGTTTGTGTCTGCGTGTGTGTCTGTGTGCGTTTGTGTGTATTTGTGTAGACTGATTCTACCTGCCCACCTCTCTTTTGCACCAAGCTTGATTTGAGCCAGAAAAACAAGTTTAAGCTAAAAAAAAGTTAATGCTACTGAAGATCACATGTTAATTATAAAGATCCAGGAAGCACAAGAACAAATTCCTCCAATTTGTGTGTTAACTCACTGTTCCTGTAAACAAATTTCTTCATTTTACATTTTATGACATATGCTTTGTATCATCAATTTTTGTATCATCATCAGTTAGAACCCTGTACATTATTAGATATATATATTTATTTAAAAACAAGTGACAATGAGAGAGAAACGCTCTTAGAAACTCTGTTAGATTAGGATGCAAAACATTGTACAGCTATTTTGTTCAGAGACTTTTACCATTGTTTAATAATGATTTGAATAACTGAAGCTACACTTAGAACACACTGAATAAATAATGCGGTAGGATCCTTTATGAAAGTACAAGGATTTTTTTTTTCAATTGTGAGTAAAAATGTAGAAAGCTGAATTAGTCAGAGGAACAGAATAATTATTTTCTTAATTACATTTTGTGGTGATACGAGTATGCCTTATAATGAATTGTCTAGTTGTCTTTCATCTGTTCACTAATAGACAAAAGAGATTTAGGTCATGAGCCATTTTTAATGACTGAATGTAAGTATTGAAAGGAAAGAATTACCACCTAATGATAGACAGATAGATAGATAGATAGATAGATAGATAGATAGATAGATAGATAGATAGATAGATAGATAGATAGATAGATAGATCACTTTATTAATCCCAGGGAAATTCACACATTACAGCAGCAAGCAAAATGTAGAGTGAGCGAGCACTCGAGAAAATAATTAACAGCATCTCACAAGCTTGATTAAACCAAAGCTCAACTGGGAAAACAAAAAACTGACAAATCTTAAAAAAAAAGCCCCTCATAAGGCAAATAATGTGTGTGTGTTTGTGTGTGTCTCATGTTTACCACTGTGTGGCACTCTCTCTCTCTAGCTTGTTCGAATTCTAGTCTATTGCTTGGTAAAATAAACCTGACCTGAGCATATTTCAGATCAATGTCTCTCATGTAAAAGAGCACAGCTGGCTATTGCTTGTCCCTTGGATCACTGCTCTGACACCAGAATCTCTCTTTATTATGCGGCGATATCTCAAACATAACAACTCCAATCTCCAAACACGGCAAAACTCCAAACACTGATACTGACCATTGCAGTAACACTTTGTGTCACTACAGAACATGAACAGTTATATTGAAAAAAGTAAAACTTGTATTTTTTTACATGTATGGTTTAATGCCTGGCTGCAGCACTCAGTATAGTCGTTTGTTTATTTTCTACTGAACTTTGACATTTCTCTTTATACCACATTGCTGCTGAATTATTGAATCTGACTGGTCAGAAGGCATTTTTATTTTATTTTTTATGATTATTTTTCTATAACAGTGGTGCCTGCTGTCAGGCAAATCACATGTCTATGTTAATGCACTCTAATATGTTATTGCTCCTATATTACAACTAATTCAGAGTGACTTGTATCTAATAAGCACATTTTTAAAACATGCTGTTATTTACAGTCTCCTACAAAAGTATTGGAAATACATTTAGGTTTGAGATCAAAAGATGAATATGAGGCGATAGATCAGAATTTTCGCATTCATTTTCTGATATTTATGCATCTAGATGTGTTAAACAACTTAGTACATGGCACCTTTGGAGGCAGACCACCCATTATTAGGCGAGCAAAAGTGTTGGAACAGATAGTTTTAAAGTAAATTAAAATAAATAACACTTTTTGGTTGCATATCCCTTTCTTGCAATAACTGCATCGAGACAGTGACCCACTGACATCACTAAACCATTGCATTCTTCTTTTGTGATGCTTTTCCAGGCTTGTACCACAGCTTCTTTCAGTTGTTTTTTGTTTTGGGGGCTTCTCCCTTCAGTATCTTCTTCAGGAGGTGAAATGCATGCTCAGTTTGGGTTAAGGTCTGGTGATTGACATGGCCAGTCTAAACACTTCCGCAGTTCTAGGTCACTGTCTTGCTGCATGATGAAGTTCCTCCCAATTGGATTGGATGCATTTCTCTGTAAACTGCCAGATAGAATGTTTCTGTAGACTTCTGAATTTATTCTGCTGCTACCATCATGAGTTACAACATCAATAATGATTAGTGAGCCCGGTTCCAGAAGCAGCCATGCAAGCCCAAGCCATAACACTACCTCCACTGTGCTTGACTGATGAACTTGCATGAGCTGATCCTTTCATTCTCCACACTTTGGCCTTTCCATCACTTTGGCAGAGGTTAATCTTGGTTCCACAATTTTTGTGGTTCTTCTCTGTATTTCTTTGTGAATTCCAATCTGGCCTTCTAATTCTTACTGCTGATGAGTGGGTTGCATCTTGTGGAATGGCCTCTATATTTCTGCTCTCAAGTCTTCTTCAAACGGTGGATTGTGATACCTTCACCCCTGCCGTGTGTCGTTGTTGATGGTTGTTGTTGAAGGTTGTTGTTGATGTCACTGACTGTTGTTTTGGGGTTTTTCTTCACAGCTCTCACAGTTTTCAGAGGTGAAACCCAGGGCTCAAACCAAGATTAGACATTCAGAGCTAATATTTATTTAAACAGTCAGTCTAACAGGGCATGCCTGGGCAACACATGTCAAGAAACACATCATGTTCCAGTATTTCTGATCACTTGTAAAATGGATGAGTTCAAACAAAAGGTGCAATGTTCTAAGTTATTTAACACATCTAGATGTGAATATCAGGACATGAAAGCTGAATAATATAATTAATAATAATTATAGTAGGCCAAGTAAAGCAGATTTAAGATGACCAAAGCTTTACATTTAATGTCACCACTGAGTTTGCTAACTAAATCAAGCATGTGTTCCTATAGTAGGCCTACTTCATATAAATATGTTGTCAACTGTGTTTCCAACAAGCTGTTTGCAAAATGCAATCAAAAGTAAACTTAAAACTTATAGTATAGATTAGATATTATTATCAGATCCTTGATTCAATATAGTTAAAAGTTGAGTGTGGCTGGCCGGACTATTTACTGATTGGCCACCCAGTTGTAAATAATTCAGTTGAGCTCTTAGCATAGAAACATGTCATATCACTTATCTGTTATATCAGTATTGACATCCACATAATAACACAAAAATAAAACAGTATTATTTCATATCATTGGCATCTATGAAAAAGGTAGGGTTCTCCCATCTCCTAAATCCTGATTTAACCTCTGCTTGAGGATTTCCAGATGGAGAAATTATCCTTCAAGTTACTGTAAAATATCATCAAGATATGTGGTATCTTACTCACAGTGGGGTTGTAGGAACTTGTCCAAGTGTCTTTGTAAATTGGCAGATGTTTCTGGATCCCAAATGGTAAAGCATGATACTGGAAGCCTCCATCAAGTTTTGAAAACACTGTCTTTTCTTTTGCTTATGGGGTCAGTGGCAATCATCGATCAGATCAGTTTTTGTAATTGTTAGGGCTCAGCTGCTTATGACCTGAATGATTCTCCAGTCATTTAATGCAGCATTTGTCAAAGTTTTTAAGTCTAAAGCCCTCTTTGTGGATAATAATTATCATTGGTGTACACCCAGACCAAGCCAATCATAATCTGTCAAGAATACACATCTAGACACAACCGTGTGAACTATGTGGGTGGTAGCATAGTGTGAAGCACCTGGAGTTCCTGTAGGGATGTAAGGCAATGCCACTATCATTATCTGTGTCTATATCGGTGTCTGTATAGTGCTCCAAATGATCATATTTGTATCTGGATTGAGCCTGTTTGATCAGCCCCCCTTGTGGTGTAGACACCAGCGTCTACAGTCTGATTATTGTGCAAAAATAGCTTTCATATAAAGAAAATAATGAAGATATCAACAAAAGCTACATGTCATCTTTAAAAGTAATAAGCTTTCTCTGTCGTTTTGCTGTGGAGCACTCAATAACTGAACAGACGTGTCTCCACGGGAATTGTTTACAGCCTGCCGGAAAGCCTGATGTAATGTGGCCAAGTATTTAGGACATCGCAAAACAAATAATTTATCAGCAAAAAATCATGTTCCAGCAAGATAAAAATAACATACAGCTGATGCATAGAAACAACAGTTGTATCATAGCTTATTTAGTAAAATGAAACATTTTAAAGACATGATCTATGAAACACTGAAAACACTGGGGGGTCAATACTCAGATATGGAAATAACAGCACAGTCAGCATGCTCTGTGAATTCGGACTCTGACAGTTCATCAACCGCAGCCACATCACTCTAGTTCATAATTGGTCTCAACTAGAGAAAGACATGGAATTATTATTATTATTATTATTATTATTATTATTATTGTTGTTGTTGTTGTTGAGTTATTATCTTTCTTTGTACATGCATGAGATACAGTTGATAAGTTTACATACACCTTGCAAATAACAATTTACACCAATCATCCTGTTCAAAAGTTTACATCCCCCTGTCTCTTAATGTATCGTGTTGCCTTCATGAGAATCAGTGAATGTTTGCACCTTTTGTAATAGTTGTATATGAGTCCCTCAATTGTCCTCATTGTGAAAAGATGGATCTCAAAATCATAGAGCCACTGTTGGAAAGGGGTCAAATATGCAGAAGATGCTGGAAAAGCACAGAATGTGTAGGACCTCAAGGATTTTTTTGAAGAAAAGTGGGCATTTTAACTGTTCAGGACAAACAAGGGACTCATGAAAAACTATCACAAAATATAAAAACAGTTGTTGATCATCCAGGTAACGACACACAGTATTAAGAATCAAGTGTATGTAATCATTTTATACAAAGGTATAAAATGATATTTTCCTGACTTCATGCACAGTCTGTAATGCTTTATATTGTTATTGTTATAAGTGTTACCTTAACTAACATTATTAAGTGCTTTATTTAATGTGAACAAACCAAGAATTTTTAATAAATCTTAAGTACATTTGAAGTAACAGAATAAGTTAATCCATGTATGATTTGCCAGTTATTTAAATGTTAATGAAATACATATGACTCATGACTAATGTATATTCAATCCATGGCTTTCTTGGTTTCTTCATATTAAATAATGGCAGCTAAGGGAACGTTAATATAGAACATTAGTGTGTAAAATCTTGTCCCATTTCTCAAAACATGATCTTGCAGAAGGTCACTGTTTATATCACCCCACTACACCAGAACACATTTTACTTAACCCAAATGTTAACTGAATAGATCAGTCTTAATTATTTTAAGATCCAACATGTCACTTTTAAGGCAAATTTATACTGAAGGATTTCATGAAGTGTCTTTTAGTCATGCACGAGTTTCTATTTTAACAAGTGCTTAAACCCACACCATCTGTGACTTGTGTAGTAAAAAAGACAAACCCTTCCATCCTGTTTTTAATACATACAGTAAGTGTAGTGTGTAAGTCACAGAAAAAAAAGCAAATAAAAAAAAATAAAATATGGTACATAATAGTCAGAATTTGTTATTATTAGAATACAAATAGCATTATCTGTCAATTTTGCCTGTCAGATCTGTCCTAAATTTTTTATCACATAATCAGCATACACACGCAAATACAAATTTCCAAAATGTTCATTAATCTGGCAGAAAATTTTAGTTTGATGCTTATTTATGCCTGTTTTTAAAAGATGATTTCAACATCATTGAAAGATCCATCAAGGAACTCGCACATCTACTATAGTACATGTTGTAATTATAGTTTATTAAACTATGAAAGTGTGAAATTGTTTTTACTTCTGTTGAGCTGGAGTGAAGCAGATGAATAATGGAACTTTAATTTCTTCTGCCATGTGTAGCATTATGCTGTAGAAACAAACAAACAAACAAACAAACAAAAAACAATGTGGCAGAGATTGCTATTTTTCAGCCTTTTAAACATGCGTTTGCTTGCGTCATACATAACAAGTACGTAATAAGAATTTAGCATTTATCATGTACTTGGAGAAAACAATCTTGAAATATAGTTAATATATGTAATTTATGTTTTTATATAATATATGCTGTGCTTAACTTAAAGTTTTCATTTAAATCTGAATCAAGAATATACACTGAATCTTGTAATTCATACTGTTTATGGTGGGAAACCATGCAGAGGGGAGAATGCACTCACTGCATGTGTCTGCAGTGCACAGCTTGGTAACTCTGAGTCAGCTGGTCTATATTCGTCAATGGCCTTTTGCAAGTTTTCTTTTTAATGCCTTTTAATTTCTGCAGTAGCCTGATTTTAGCATACTTAGTACTTTACATAATTTTAAGTAATTGTGGAATTTGGACTATTTTCCTTCAAAGTAAAAACAAAATAAATATCCATATAATTGTTCCTATTGCCTATATTGGGCCTCATTTATCAAGCTGGATATGAACAGATTTATGCATAAATTGTTCGTACGAACATTTACACAATAAATTTGGTATTCATGAAAATTTTGTAAATTCAGAAAAACGTTTATATCCTACTCACGTTCCTGAGTCTTGTGTAAATTTACAAATGAGAAGATTAACTAATGTACTGTAATTCTCAACTTGATTGATTTCAAATCATATACAGTAATTTGCATGGATTACTGCACTTTTAAATCTGGATTATATGGTTGAGTTTAAATTGCTTATTTTATTAGATTTGCAGCAATTAGCAGACACCCTTATCCAGAGCAACATACAGAAGTGCTCTGGAGTTTCTATCAAAAACACATCCTCATGCAATTCACTAGGTCAGGGACTGAGAATACCATTAAGAAAATTTGGTGAAAACCAGTGGTTTTATAATACTGGCTTTAAAACTAATCACTCAATTATGACAAAAGAAAGGATGCTGCGTTAACAGAGGACAGGTCAGTGTGTCTGCTCATAGCCGTAAGCCGCCAACAAATGCTTATTATTATCACTATTATACATTATTATATTATTAAATATTTTAATTGGTATAGTAGTGAATCAAAGTAACTTCCATTACTGTGTTTTAGGCTTTAGCCTGATTGTTCATTTTAGAGCCAAAATAACTTCCAATTCTGTTTTTCAGACTTTACTCTGATGGTTCATTTCATGCTCCCAGCTGTCTGTGCACAATTTTCGAGGAGTTTTGTGGGTGTTACTGAATGCGAATGAATTGTTTCGGGAATGTGCGTTGCGTGTTCAGGTAATCAGCATATACACATGAATACAAGTTTCCAAAACCTTTGTAAATCCGACAGAAAATTTTAGTTTGGTCTGGCTTATGCAAGAATTTACACACAACTTTACTAAAATAATAAATGAGGCCCATTGTCTCTACCGTCACTCATTTTCAAAGTGCTAGATTTAAAAAAAAAAAAAAAAGACAAACACTAATCTAAGGAGTATCTTATTTTTGCCACTCTAATTTTGAACGGTTTGATTTAGCAGTTATAATGTGGCCATTTTCTTGCTTTTGCTTTGTGGAAGTGTGGCCTTTAATAAACAAACAGTATAAATGGAATTCAGTCCTACTGAATTTTATCATCCTCATTCATCCTCCCCTTAAAACAGAGCCAGTGTGCACACTTATCCAAGAAAATTAAATCCTGGATTGTCTAATCAAGTTTACAAACATGAAATGTGGTTAGCAGGATCTTAATTCATGAGATGATTGGATCAGTCTCATGTCAATTTACCTGTAACTGTTTAAGAGACTTTCATGAACTAAGACCCTTATGTACTATGTATATATATATATATATAATACATAGATTTATATACACACCTCTTACCAGATTTTTAACAGGGAAAATGTTTCACAGTTTGCAAAGAAAAATGATATATACAACAGGCCTTTCAATCTTGAGCATGACCTGTTGAACCTTTTCTAAAGCTATATTTATTTGTTAGGAAAAAGCTGATCTGACTGTTTTTCAAGTACGCAATAAACATCTGAAGATCTGAAGTCGTGAGATCAACAACGGTCTCTTGGTTCCTAACTCACTGTTGTAGAATTTATAATAGGGGAGCACGGGGAACAACCTAATGTACACTAAAATGTAACATGGACTTTTTATGTTATTACACAAGGTCAAGCAGCGTGTAATTCTGGTCAAATTAGCACAGGTCAAACTGAGAGCAGTGGTCTGCAGCCAAGTTTCAGAACGATGCACCTGTGTTCTCAAGAAATCTGTGTCAAAGGGGAGAGTGCTTTCAGGGCAAATAAGTCATTTTATTTTCATTACAATTTTATTTTTGGTTACTGAGCTGTGTGTGTGTGTAAATTACAGAATCCAATCTCATATTACTTTAATCATCATCTTCTTGCTTAAAATATAGCATAATTTTAAAACGTGACCAAATCACAGCAAGTGTTAGATAGGCTTAGATAGGCTTAAGTACAACTTCCAAACTGCAGGGTTAGTTGTTATGCAGCGTTACAATTAAACCACTTTTCATAAACTATGAAAACAAATTAAATCTCTCTCATATGAAATAAAAACAACAAATTTCTTGAACCGTTTTATTCACAGAATGAGACCAAGGGTAAATAAACCTTGTGTGTGGTGCTTCCTCTATCCCTGGAGAGCAATGGGTGTCATCTGTGAGGGGTGGAAGCATAAACTGCACTAAGGGGTAGAAACACTATATTTGTCATATTTGTGAAGTGACTTGTGGCCAAGTATGGTGATCCATACTTGGAATTTGTGCTCTGCATTTAACCCATCCAAGTGCACACACACAGTAGTGAACACACAGACCGTGAACAGCCGTTTTTTGCTGTGGCGCCCGGGGAGCAGTTGGGGGTTCGGTGCCTTGCTTACCTCAGTCGTGGTATTGATGCGGTGAAGATGCGCTGAACGACTTCTACGCTCGGTTCGAGGCACAGAATGGCGTGACGGCGAGGAAGACCACCCCTCCTCCCAATGACCAGGTGCTG
>CM075004.1:23999713-24016607 GCA_037576675.1 Pangasius sanitwongsei | reverse complement strand
ACCTTGGTCCTGGAGAAACGTTGTTTCGTTTCAGTATGTACTTGTATATGGCTGAAATGACAATAAACTCCACTTGAACTTGAACTTGTTAAATTATTTTGCGGAAACCAAAATGTATTATACTGTGCCCACTCTCCACTAATAATCAACTCTGTTGTCCTAACTGTGGTAAAAATATATATAATAAAAAAATAAAATAAAATAGATAGCTGAAAACAGAACTCCATATTTCACTGAGACAAATTTTACAAGGTTTTTACTTTAACTATTAAAAATTAAATTTTCAAATTTGATGTGGATTTTTGTGTGCTCTAGGTATTACACAGAGTAGTCAAGGTATTTGTGTTCTTTAAAGCTAAACAAAATGTAAATAAAATCTTTCCACTGTGGCAGAGGGAATTTTGTTGCTGTGCAAAATAATGGATTGAGTGCCACAGGTTGCATGTCACTATCCAGTCTCACTTGGCTAGTCTCACTTGGCTTTGAGCAGTGCATGCCTGAAGACAGAGGTCGATCCAGACTTGATTTCAGACCCTACTGAGGCCAGAGTTCAACATGGTGGAAAAACATCCCAGACACTGCTGTAGACAGCATTTTCCATCCAAGGAAGGGCAGTCATTGAGCTATAAGAGGGCTCTGCTGATGGACATGAGCTTCCATGCTGTGCAGTCTCAGTTGCATAATCACTATTTTCAATTGAGTTGCCAGGTAATGCACATGAGTACTTATTAAGAATTGATACATCCTTAAATAGTGTAATATGATACACAAATTTATTATTGTACATTTTATTTTATTTTCTTGATTTATTTATTTTGGTCAATAACAGTGTAGCCTAAACAGCATTGAAGCTGGAAATATAATTTGTAACCTACGGATAGCTATTAATTGAAGTACAGTTTTAAGTGTTCTTTTCTGTTATTTATCAGCATTTAACTGCACTAATAAAATAGTCTAAAATAGAGACGTCCTATGGAAAATATGACGAGTCGACTACTTTTTGAATTAACAGTTGTGCAACTGTAATGCATGAAATAAAGGGGATCACATAAATATAACAATAATCATAACGCTGGTTAATTCTCTGGATTTGTTCTTGAACTCACTGTAATATTTGAAAGATTGGCAATAGGTGAATGATTCACTCACTTGAGTGAGATCCTATTGGTCCGAGCTGAATGTAATAATTGAGAACATACCTTGCTTGCATCATTCATAAAGCAATGTGACTGTGAGCAGTGAGGCAGTGAGTCCTGGATGTGATTCTAACTAATAATCTTCACATTCTCTCCCCTTTTCTAGGGGCATTACACAACCCCTAGTGTGTTTCTCTGCCTTTGATAGGTTAACATCTCTTTCTCATCCCCTTCCAGCACCTCTGCCTTAGGAGTTCAGAACCCTACACTCTTGAATCCTGTGCCAAGTACTAATGCATATGCGGCTTAATTATCCTGCACTCACTGAGTGATGTGGCTTTAAAAAGAACCTGACAATCCACTTATACTACACCTATAAAACTGTCATGCTTTCTTGAATCATCAACACCATCTGCCAATAGTAATGGATTCCCCTGTCTAATACTTAATCAATAAGCATATTTCTGCTATTCTCAGCCCCTGATTTTTTCTCTCTAAACTTATTTTTCTATATTCTGCTCCTGTCAACCTTTTCGTGTCTCAAGCCACAGAGAACAATAAGATCTGTATCTTGTAACTTGTATTTGATTGCACTATTTTCAGGTAATGTGTTAATGAAAATGTAGACATGACATATTATTATTGGCCTTGCAATATTTTCAGTTATGCAAATGTACAGTATATGGTATGTTCCTTAATGCTATGACCCCTGACAGAAAATTTGACCAAAAAAAAAAAAATGACAAAGGCATAGAAGAAGTGTTAGATCCAATACTATACAAATAATTTTAATGGTAATGACATTTAGAAGGTGATTAAAACAACTGTTTTCTTCCTTTTCTCTCCTGTGCTGCATAGCAGAGAAGCGGGAGTTCAACAGCTTGAGCAGATTAACATTAAATATGTCAGCCATGTTGAAACATTTCATCTTTCTATGGGGGTCATTAGATGAGAAATTTGTAAAAAGAATTGTATCAAAAGTGTATTGTGACATGTTTTTATTTCCTTTTCAATGCGTTGCCTGTTTAATACATTTTGTTGCCTCTATAATGATATTCTGACTGATGAGGTTATTTTGAGAGTACAACCATGTTACCCAAATTACAGAATGAAAGAAAATCATTAGCAAGCCCTTACTGTACCCATCATATTAGCATGGAGGCTAATTAATCATATTTTCTGTATTTGATAATTCTGTGATTAAAAAAAAAAAATGCAAAATGCAGCCAGCTTCAGCAAATAAACCTTGTAAAAAATTAGATATTGCTGTTAGATGGGTTAAGGCATTATTTGAATAATTAAAATGCAAAAGAAAAAAAAGTTTGTTTTTTTTTCCTCTTGATAAAGTTTGTTAAATGAAACTGTACTATTGAAACTATTGTACTAGCCTGCTAATTAGCTCATAGCTTGGAGCCTTTGATTATCTTTATATTAAAACTCTGCAGTTCTATCGGTTTCCAATTCACAAGCATCGAAAAAACGTTCAAGTGTAATTGACAATGGAAATTAATTACCCAAAACACCTCTAACTGTGTAATGACCTAGCAAATGTGGACACTTTTACCAAGGCTATTTAATGCCTCTAGGCCATCTGTGTTGATGCAATGCGATGTAATAAACAATGAGTAACAGTTACATCATGGGAAAAGCTTCAGCCAGTCACAAGTCTCTGCTCTGTCTCATAGAGACACAGCTATTTCCATCCAGGGTGACTGATGAAGAAGCTCTAAAGGCTTCCATAAGGTTGTCCATGTCTCACCCTGAGATATTATATGCCCTTATCATTACCAAATACTGCACACATCAATATTCAGACTACTTTGCTATTCAGAAGTTAGGGGTGGAGTCTTAGTAAAATGAAGATGTGTCTCGGTTACGCATAATTCTGAACTTGAACTTACATTTTCTGTTGCACAATATCAGCTTGGGGATAAAATCCAGTGCCACTCTCTGACTATTTGTTTACATTTATGTTTTATATTATAAATGCACTAAAAATATGGTATGCCATTTAAAGCCAATATTAAATAAATAAATATGACACAATGAATTAATTAATTGACTGATTGGTTGATTGACCAATACCTTTAAAAATACAGAAACTCATATCTTTCCCAAAAAGTTTTTATTTTTTCACACGGAGAACATTGGAGGAGAGAGTATCATAATCAGAGACATTTTAGAGACCAAAAAAAAGAAATTGAAAATTAAAATGACTAACTACACTTAAAACTTAGCTGAAAGTATAGCAGATGGGAGCTTTACAGGAAAGAACACTGAATTAATAATAAAAAAAAAACATTGCCATTAGTTTATTTTATTTTTTAAAACTCAAAATAGAAAAAAAAAAAGCTTACATCCCACACATGCATTACAGATTTCATAACTTTGTTTTAGTATTTTGAAGCTACATTAGGTTGTGTGCACAATTACCTGTAAGCACACAATATGAACAAAAAGTAAAATGATAAATAATAGGATATGCTGGATCAAGTGCTATTTTAAAAGCTGATGAATTTTGCAGCTGGAAGTCATATTGTTAAGTTCAACCAAATTTTGACTTTTAAATCATGTCTGGTAACAAAGAAAATAACACTGTCTACCTCTTTAGGCTATATTTTCTATCCCCAATTTTTCAGGCTTAAATGCATGTGGTTGTGTTTAAAGGTAGTAGTCTAGCGAAGAGTAGAGTTATTGAGAAACGCTGTCTTTGTCATTTGTACTCAAGAAAAATCTGGCAACCTGATCAGCATTATCTAAATAGGCTGCTCAGAAACTTGTCCTAAACAAATGTGTAATCTGTTTATGAAAATAAATGTCTCTGAGAAACTTTCCCCGCATGAGTATTGATGTAACTTTTGGTATTAAATTGCTGACACTGAGTACAGCCCTGTAATCATAGCATTTACAATTTTCTTCAATAATTTTATAGACTTTTATCTTCCTGAGAATGGCAAGTTTGAGCTATGGAACTCAAACACAGACACTTGATACACAGGCACAGATGTAACCCTGTAGGTTGTGCATTTATTTACACATGCAAATGGAAAGTGTAAGTGGATGCTGAAGGTGAAGTGCTTATGTAGGGTTTATGAGAGATCCTTGATGACTGTAAGTCTTTAGTGACGGACTGGAGATCAGAATTCCTCCAGAGAGCTTGACAAGGAGTAAAGGATAGAACATTAGAATGCAAAGAAAGCCAACAGCTGTAAATGTAAATGTGAATGCCTTCTACTGTTATGCCATTGCAGTCAGCATGCAGCCCTTTTATTCAATCCCAAACAAGCCAGCCAGAGAGAATGAGAGCAATAATTGCCCACCAGCCATGTGTTCTCTTCCTCATGTGCAGGTGGCATTGTTTTTGTTTGGAGAGCTGTTCAGTCTATCATTTGAGGTACCATTCTCTGTTCTAGTGTTCATTATAGTAAGCAGGACTTGCAAATTAGCTTGGCAATTTAGCTTGTGATTCACCAAATATATATATATATATATATATATATATATATATCATTCCCATACCATTAACAGGAGTATAAACGAAAATATCATTTATACTGGAAACTGGCAAATTTTCTGCCTTTTACTGTTTTACAGGATCTTTTATAGTGTATGCCAGGTTATCAAAGCTGTGCACATATTTTTGCACATTTTTGTTGGTTTTTGGACATAAATTAGTCATTATTTTAAATATGAAATATCTGCTTTTTACATGGGCTCTTGTGTTCTGGGGTAGCTCTGATGAGTAAGCCTTTGAAACGCCTTCTATAATCTGTCCTTAATTGTCCTCATGAGATCAAAACATGGCAAAATTTTATGGTTCTCTGGACTAGAGGTGTGCAACAAGACTGGAGTCCCACTGGACCCACCAAAAAGTTTTGGAAGTGGGCAGTTTTTACTCTCATGTGGGTGGGCATGGGAGGTCAGATATGAAGCTCATGGGAAATGCCATGCTGATTAACAAGGGACAGTATTGGATAGAGTCCTTTTGCGATGTGTTCTCTGTGTTCATTCATCTTCTTGTCTTTCATAAATTCTTTATCCAAGACAAGGTCACTGTGATTTAATTAACAAATCTGTGTATATTTTCGAAAATAGAACCAACTATGTTTATTAGAAAATGTCTTGAGCTGGTACAAACAAAAACAATAACTGCAGGAGCAGGAGGGATTGGTCAGAAGTGCCTGTGGTAGTGGGTGGAAGAAGTCAAACTTCCTGGAGTGGGCAGGGTTAGTCAGAAATGTCTGCAGAAGTGGGTGGGATTGGTCAGATTTTCTTCAGGAGCAAGCAGCATTGGGAATTTTTTTTTCTTTTGGCTACTACATATGCAGGACTCAAATGTTAGTGCACGGTGTGATATTTTTTTAGGACAGTCCATGAATCGTTGACAGCAGACATACCATAGCAGGATTCAATACAGAGGCAGGCAGCAACAAACTAGAATATTCCATAATTGGAATTCCAAAAAAGGCAAAGATCAACATGAGGAAGTACAAAGAATACAAGAGGTGGAAAATAAGGCTCAGACTTAATGAGTATAAATGCATAAGACTTTTCAAAGATACTATGATGTAAAAGAAGATAAATAGACAAACTAATCAAGGACTAAACACAGAACTGGTGAACACAATAGGGAAACTAACCAATAACAAAACAATGGTGTAGACAGGACTAGAACCAAGACAAAGGCATATGTAGGACAAAGAGCAAGCACAAGCAATGCTCGCCATGCTCAGAACCACACTGCACATTGAGAGGAGGAAATCATGATAGCTAGAAAATGAATGTTAAGAACAGTGCTTCGCTTTTCTTTGTGATTAAACAGAAAACCTATTACATAAATCTAGCTTTAACCTAGGTGTTTGAATTACATATCTTCATTTTACTTTAATTAGGTACTGAGTACGTTCAATATCACTGTGGTTTCACCTAATTTAAGAAAAACAAGAAAGAAATGATCATGTTATACTTTTGTTACCAGGCAATCTCCCTTTCTTTTACTGATGCTAGTACTTTTTTTTATAAATTTGAATTTAAATATGTCTGTAGTCCTTGTTAAATATCTCTTTTTGCAAAGCAGTGTTTCTTTAAAGCAAGCCAGAATTGATTACATTTACTCTACTGGCAACAAGCATAGAATTCTGCATGGAATTGGTTTAGCCAACAGTAATCTACATTTTTGGAAATGACAAATCTGGAGATCGATTTGTCAAGCCATCTTTCTGGATGCTGAACCCTTTCCCTGATGCATCAGCTGCTGCGTCATCCTTCAGTGAGGAAATGTAGGCCAATCAGCCTACAACGCATATCTTTGGACTGGGCAAGGAAACTGGTGTACCTAGAGGAAACCCCCAAAGCATGGGGAGAACATCCATGCACGCAGGGTGGAGGCGGGATTCAAACCTCCAACCCCAGAGGTGTGAGGCAAACATGCTAACCACAGGTAACCACGCAATGAGTGGTAAATGAGGACTTCAGCAATGCATAATTAAGTGCTCGTTCAAGTGGTAGTGGTGGGTTTTGAACCTTTGTTTGGTGTCTTTGTGCATAGCTGAGAGACAGCAGGGTGTTAAATTACTACATTGCACGTAAGTAAAGATAACATGGGCAAAGAATGGTCATGAGTGGTAAATGAGGACTTCAGAAATGCATAATTAAGTGCTAGTGCAAGTGGTAGTGGTGGGTTTTAAACCTTTGTTCAGTGCCTTTGTTCACTGCTGAATGGCAACAGGGTGTTAAATAGCCTTGGGGAAGAAACTGTGGACTCTAGTAGCACTGACCTGGATGGTGCAATACCTTTTGCCAGACAGGATGGAGGTAAAAGAGGTAGTGGAAAGGGATATCTACAATACTGTAGGCTTTTTGGATGCAGTGTCAGTGGCGAATGTCCTGAAGGGAAGAGAAAAGGGGCCTAATGATGTTCCATGGCCATTTTCACTACCTGCAGCAGGGTCATGAAGTCTGAGACTTTACAATTCCCAAACCAGAAAGTGATATAGTTGCTCAGGAATCTCTGTATCATTGCCCTGTGGAGTGAATTAGGGAAGGGATTGTGGGGTTTGCTCTCCTCCATCACCACAGGAAAGAAATGTGCTGTTTTTTTTTTCCTTGGGTTTGTGTTGAGGTCTTCTGGGATCTCTTGATGTAAAAAGAGTAATACAATTAATGATCAGTAATCAGACTATGATTACTGTACAAAAAACAATAGCACTTTTAGTAGTACATACATAGAATACTAGGTATGTGATATAAGGTATAATGTTTCAGAAATTGGGTTTAATTGGATTAATGAACAATGTATGGCAGTAGTATTTGGATTTACACTATCTGCCAAGTTAGCCTGTAGTTTTAGTGTTTAGTACCTGCAGCTTGGAGTCAAGGGATGTTAATATATCCTATAACTGAAACTGATCACATTTCCATTATCTGAATTGTGGTAAAAGGAATGATAAGGCAAAGGTTTCAAAATGTGGAAGTGGTTCACTCACAGTTTTACTAATTTAAAAAAATAAATTAAATTAAATTAAATTAAAATAGAATAAAATAAATGACTATAATTCAATGCCTTTAGAAGTGCAAAGAAGCTTTTTCTGCATATTCACAAAAGGAAAAAAAGAAATCCTTCAGGCAAATGTGGTGGTGCTTTACCCTGCAAGAGGTCAATAGCACGAAATGCACTGAAAGCACAAGAGATCTTCAAAGAAACAACTGAAACATATTGTACCAAGTCACAACAAGAAAGAATACAAATCATGTGCTGAAAGAATATTAAACTCAGAAACCTATAAACATAAACCAGTACAAAAAAGAAGGCGGGACAGTGCAAAGCTGGTGCTAATTGGTTTTAGGCTTAAGCCCTATTTAGAATTGGTTTAGTTCCAATATGTTTGGAGGATACTGAAGATCATATCTTCTGTTTGTAGTTCTTGTAATAAGATTACAGTGATAGTTATATTCTGGATTATATGTCAAGTTTTATAGAGTATGAATAGAATATAATCCAGTATATTCAGTGTGAAGTTACGTGTTCCCCAACTCCCTAATCTCATGAAAATAAACTGTCAAACAAGTAGTCAGTAGCCAGATAAATAGATTTAGTTATCCATGAGGAATGATTGCATGGTTAACACACCCTGTAGTGAGCCTTCTGATAAATAAAATACTGTAAGCAGCAGACATATTGCAGACTGCCAGACTGAATCAAAGGGCAAAAATATTTAGGCTCGAAGACATACAAGAAAATAAGTAAATAAATGAAATATTCTCAAATCCAATACTCTGCTCACAGTGACTCATTCACTATTTACTGTATAAACTGTTTTATTTACAGGACAGCAGTGAGACTGAATTGAGACAACACTCACTAGTGATTTAACTGCAAACACATCAGTGAACAATTCAAATATACAGAATTTAGCATTACCTATCAACTAAAAAATTACTTACTTACAACAGTAATATGAAAGTATTAAAAGCAATGTTCCATATTAAGTTCACCACTAATACATACCTTATTATTTAAAATATAAAATATATATGAAGCTACAGTATCCATCCTGAGAAGTTTCTATGCTTTGTGATACTTATGGGATGTTTTCAGAGTCTTACATCAAATTCATGCTGTGTATATATATATATACACACACACACACACACACACATATATATATATATATATATGTGTGTGTGTATATAGCATCATAAGACAATGAATAAAAATAAGTTTTAAGAGAAGATTTAAAGAAGAAAAATGGCTAAAGACAGAGTGGACCTCATGTGAAATGGGAGACTTTCAGAGTTTGGGACTGATCACAGAAAAGGCTCGATCATCCTTTGTCTTAGTACGACAGTGGGGGACAGATAGAAAAAGTTGATTACAAGATATTAGCATTCTGGTAGGTGAGTAAGGGTGAAGAAGGTCAATAATATACTGTGGATCAAGACCAGAAAGAGCTTTATATTCATAAATAAGAATTTTTAATTAATTTCTGAACTTTATAGGAAGCCAGTGAAGAGTTGCCAAAACAGGGCAAATATGATCCCTCTTTTTGGTCCCTGTTAATATCTATCTGCTGTATTTTGCACAAGCTGCAAGTGAGATAAGGCAGTTTGAGGAAGGCAGCATACAGAGAATTACAGTAGCCCAACTATGCTGTAATAAGAGTGTGAATCACAATGTCCACGTCTTCTGTGGAGAGAAACTGATTTAACTTTGTAATCGATCTAAAATGAAAGAAGTGTCCCTTAACAACAGCACTGGTTTAAAAATAACTCCAAGATTTTTGACATGCTTATGTGTATTAGGAGAAAGAGAACCTAACTGGACCTCAAAAACAGAGGAGATAGTGGGAGAGCCTAAAATAATGACTTCAGGTTTACTTTCATTCAGCTGCAGAAAACTGTTAGCCATCCAACATTTTATGTCTTAAAGACATTTAAAGAGGGACCCAAAAGGGCTGCTGCTATTTACCCTAACTGGTAAATAAAATTGGGTGTCATCTGCATAGCAGTGATAGAAAATATTATATTTCCGAAAAATAGTACCCAGGGGAAGCATATAAAGAGAAAACAACAAAGGACCCAAGATAGAACCTTGAGGAACACCACAAGATAAGGGGGCTGATGTAGAAAAAAAAAATCCCTATGTTTACTGAAAAAGTCCTATCTTACAGGTAAGAGGCAAACCACTGCAGAGCCAGACCCAGATGCCAACCATAGACTCCAGACGTGTTAAAAGAATCCTATGGTCGATAATATCAAAAGCAGTGCTAAGATCCAATAAAACCAAAACAGCACATATCTAGTGAGATCAAAATATCATTAGTGACCTTTAACAAGGCAGATTCAGTGCTGTGTAAGGATCTAAAGCCTGACTGGAACTTGTCTAGGATATTTATTTACTTGATTTTTTTGTTTAAATTTTTCCCCTGGAACAACCAACCATGAAATTATTTTTGCATTTTATGGATTATGGACCTTCCTTTATGTGTTTTTGGGGCACTGTGGACAGTTTTTTGGATTTCTCTGTACAATCTATAACTTATACTGGCCTAACTGCAATCCCTTGCTGCCTCAAATGGCACAACAGCCTGCACTCCTGTGAGGAATTAAACACTTGGAGTTCTATAATCGTTTTTTCACACTGGCAAATAAATATCTGTTGTTTGGTTATAGACTTATGCTCTGATAACGATATTTTTCCAGACATGATGCTCAAATATTCATCTCTGGATTCTTCTTGTCTCTCTGCTGGAATCTACAATGAACGTGTGGCCTTGGGAAGTATATGTCGTCCACGGTATGTTCACCAAGGATCTTGTCATAAATGTTTCAAGAGGATATCGTCTATCTCCCCAGAAACTCATTACCTTCCACTAATCTGGTCTTCATCTCACTGTCTCCTGACACAACTAAGTGAGAGACAGTGAGTTATTTTGGATAATTTTAGTTTTCTCAAGTATGAATCTTAAGCACAGCAAAAATATGGAGCCTTTGAAACTTAAATTGGCCTTAGTGAATGCACTGTCACTTTTGAACAAATCCTTTAAATGACTTTTTTATTTCACAGTCATTAGACTTTTATTTGTGACTGAGACTTGGCTGAACCCTGGTGACCTCACATCTCTTGGCGAACTCTGTCCCCTGGACTGTGTGTTTAATAATAATGAACAGCTGAATCAAATAAACATTCAAAGAAGTCCCTGAATTCAATGTAATAAGTAGCTAATTGACCTGTTTGACAACAGCCATGACGGTATAATCACCTCTCAGCATGTTAATATTCTAATACACTCAGCTGGGCCATGATTGAGTCCTGGAAAACATGAAAGATGTGTACAGTGTAAATAATGTCAAATTGGATAAGGTAGCTAATCCATCACTTAATTAGTGCTAATGACCATTCTAATTACTGAATTCTGGCCTATGGTGAGTGTATATGAGATAATAATGTAGCCTTGGTGTTCTTCATCAAATCTCCCTTACTTGCACTACTTTATCTCCCTCTGTCTTTAATATTGTTATTTAATCAATATTACAAGAAATACTTTTGTAGATGAAATCTGTCTGTAATGTGATCAACTAAAAATGCAGAGAAGTGAGTATATCACTATATGTATAGCAGACATATCACTGACTAACAGGATTATATTTATTTATTTATTTATTTATTTATTTATATTTCTCACTCAAACCAAAACATCCAGCAGGACTGATAGATTGATGAGGTCATATTAAGTCGTTAAGTCAACTGTTGAGTAGGTTCTTTTGGGTGAGGAAACAGAACTGTCTCTCAGAGTCATGGCAGCATGTCTTCCTGCACCAGAAGTCAGTGTCAGTGTGAACTCAGCTGACAGTTTCTTAACTGGCTCCTCCACATGATGCACACATCAGTTCTGAGCCAGCACCTCATGTCTGCACTCTCATTTTGGAGGACAGAAAGGCAAAAGAGAGCAGTTGGTCCCTCCCACAACTAGATCACTCGTCTATGGTCATTTGTACATCTCTATGTCGTTGTTTGCACTCCACTGATTTCATGAATTATGGTGCAATGATTGACTCATGGTTGACAATTCTAAAAGAAATATTCTGTTTTCAATAATAAGAGAATAAAGAATTACATTTCTTATATAGACTTATATAAATCACAATCAATAATTATAATAACGAAGGAATAAAACAATTGGGGACGTGCTGTTATAGGAAAAAAAAAAATCAATGATGGGAAGCAGAGTAAGCTGTTTTTAAATAAAAGCACATTCCAAAGTGTTTTATTCCTATTATACCACAGTAACTATAGCATTTTTTTTATTTATTAAAGAACAACACTGTATTACTTTTTATACATTTATAGCTACATTTACTGTTCTGGAACATCTGTGAAACAAGTGAGTTATACCAGCTATTAACAGTTATTAACTGCAAAGTCCTCTGTCCTGAAAATTTCCTATGACAGAAAAGTTGAAGTTACAGATTTGCCTCAGACTGTTACAAAGAACTGACACTGGGGACTCCTTAAAATGATAAATAAACATTTCCTCACAGAAAACGTTACCAAATAAATAGATACACACATTTCTTAATCTGTTAAAGTGGAACATCTGCCATACAAGTTCCTGCTTAAGTTGTTACTATAGAAAGAGTAACATATTCAGTACATTAATATAAACTCTGTATAATATAACCCCATATAATATAAACCCTGCTCTGAACTACTGTAAGAGCTGCTGTTAAAAAAAAAAAAAAAAACTAATCTGATCATTCATAATCAAGCATTCTATATCACAGTGATATAAAAATAAATATTATTTTTTTCTTTCTTCATCTTCAGTAAACACTCTGGAGAATGTCTCAGTGGATGAATACACCCTGTGATGTGATGTCAGTCCTCCGCAGGGCATGCGTCATGCTTTTGGTGAGTAAACCCGCACATCCTGAGCAAAGCGCGAGAGAATGTGAAATTGTGCACAGACTGAGCTCAGGCTCATACCCTATTAATCCAAATTTATCCAGCTGCTCCCGAGTTGTGGCTATTCGTTTATTGGATTAATGTTCCTAAAATGTAGCTATGGGGCTGTTTTACATAAACCTTCATTTATCTCATGGGGTCTTGCCAGCTGTAACCAGCTGAGGGTACTTGAATTTTGATTGCATTTGATTGTGCTATAATTTTGTAAATTGTTAATATTGTTATAGAGAAATAACATCTTAGCAGATACGTTTTGACTAATATATATCAAACATGGCCCAGTGTCTTTCACCAGCACATGTAGCTAGCTAATAGTAAATATGTGGGCTAATATTTGCTTTTGACTGAACCAATTGTCAACTATGTAAAAAAAATAAAAATAAATAAATAAAACTACAAGAAAATCTGGTCACATGAATGGCACATAGTAACTAAGTATGCTAATGTATCTATAGCCATGAGGCTATATATCTCTATCTATAGCCCTTCCTTTCCTTCTCCATACTCTTCTCTTCCTATAATTCTGGTATAAGTTAATCCTGGTTTCATCTGTCCAAAGAATCTTGTTCCAGAACTGGGCAGAAATCAGAGGTTTCTTAGCAAAGTCTAATCTGGCCTTTCTGTTCTTGAGTGTTACGTGTGGTTTGCATCTTGAAGTAAACTGCCTGTATTTACATTCATGAAGGTGTCTCTTGATTGTACACTTTGAGAATGGTAGACCTACCTCCTCCAGAGTGTTCTTGACTTGGCTAGATATTGTAATGTGGTTCTTCTTCACCAAGGAAAGAATTTTCTCTTTTGCATATTTACCTTAGAAAATATACAATTTGGGGAGTATGCAATACAAATATACAATCTGGGGAGTTTCCACTTAACGGTCCATGTACAGGGTAGGGTCCCTGCAAATACATTAAATTTGTACTTGCAGTGTGATTTATGAAGCCCGCAATTCACTTCCAGAATTGCAATCGCATGCACAATTTAACACTACTGAAGGGCAGGTATTAAATTTATGGAGCTGTTTCTGTCAGTTGAAAACATATTTATATTTACTAAGTCTGAATAATGAGAAAGCTGCTCATGATTTATTATGACTTATTATTGCCATGGTAAGTTTTGGATTTATAAAAGATAGTTCCCAGACATTCACCCCCCCCCTCATGTGAACAGGATTCAAAGGGTTTCCTTCCGCACATCTTATTAACAATGCGCACTCATGTAACATGGTGGACTTGGAGACAGCGTTAAGATACATATGCAAAGAGGTTTATTTAGCACACACAGTGAAATTTTTATCTAAATCCAAAATTGTTAAGGTCATAATAATTGTAAATTGTCATAACACAGTTCAGTAGCAGAAAACATTCTCAAACAACTCATCTATACTTTCTTATTTTTTTGTTCTGACTGTATTTTAAAATTTATCAACGCATCTCAGAATCTTAAATTCGAGTTATATTTATTTAAATATTGTTATCTCTCCTGACTTTACACATGACCTCCTGCAACAAGATCAAGAACTGCATGTAAAGTTTATCCAATTGTATAGACAAATTAGCTTTACTTTGGACCTTAGTAAAGCATGGTCTTTGTGCTTGTGTGTTTTGCGTATGTACGTTCATAGAAACATTAGAGCCCTAAAGGTTCTTTTGTTGTCTGTCTGAGGGAACCTTAAACATTCTATGCTTAAAAAAAATACAACTGAGTGTTTATAACAGAAAGTAGTTCCAAGTAGAATTTTTTTTTTTAGGAAGTTAAGAACTCTTATGAAATGAACCATTAAAGAGCCTTTTTTTTCTAAGACTATAGGAAGGACAAGCACATACTGTACTGTTTATTCAATTTGTATCAATTTTGTATTAAGTTTGTATTAAGTATATATTATTTTGTGAATGATCAACAGAGGCAAAAAAATACAATACTGAAAACAATATTAACATTTTATTTTTTCTCCTAAAATATTTAGATTACTTCATTTGTTTTTCTAGACCTGAGCTGTTATTCTTCATCTGTTGTTTTGTTTGCCTTTGCCCCTTTAAGCCATACTTTTCCAAATTGACTTTGCTGTTTTTGAATTCCTCATGGCTGAGATTGCATGACGTTTCTCACCACTGAGCTGAAAAGAAGGTCTGTGAGAGATCAGTCACTTGCTGCTTGAGCTTGTTTACCCAGGTGATGCTAACTTCTGCTCATTAAAGCACTGCCCAAGGCCCAGAATAGTCTCAAATATCACATTCTGTCACGGTTACACAATAGTGCATATAACAATGATATGCTAAAAGGCATTTGCGAACACATACTGAATAATGAAAATAATGCCATCGGGGCAAGATCTTTCTTTTTGCACCTTCTCACTTGGATGAATGAATCATCTTCATATCACATTAAAGAAAAACTGGATTTAGTCCCTGCAATGTATTCTGTATTGCAGTAGCATGGAACATGATAGCTTTACAGAAGATGTAAAGGGTCAGGAGAGAATGGTGTTGACCTGGTCATAGTCTCATTTTAATCAATTCTCCGCAATTTGATCTCACTCCATTTGAGGCAATATATTTTGATACCCAGCTGGCTTCGGATTGCAAACTGGTTCTATCTCACTCCATTTCCATTTGGGGTATACATTATTAATTTTAGAGAATAGAACCAGTTTCTTATCACAGTTCTCCCCCATGAAGTGTAAATGACTTAACATTCTTTCTTTAGTAAAACTTACATAGACAAACTGTATCTCTGACCCAAAAAGATTTTTTTTACACAATGATGCAGCAAAAAGAGCTCATAATTATTATCGAGAACATTTCTAGATGCTTCAGTGTATTTTTAAATAGCAAAATTGCTGTATTATTCACACAGATGACACTGTATTTTGAGATGAGATTATTGCTTGATATTCATAAACATTGGTAACCTTTACCTTGCCTTCACACAAGCTTCATACATTTTGTTCATGCATTTCACATTATTTATACAGGCACTACCAAATGCGGGGCTGGCCACAGCAGACCGAGTTCGATGTGGGGTGGAACAAGATCAAGTGGGAGCCATTGGTGGACCCCTGGAAGGTGCTGATGCCACCACTGCACATCAAATTAGGCCTTATTAAACAATTTGTCACAGCTCTAGATATGGAGTCAGCAGCCTTCAAGTAACTTCAAGACTTCTTTCCTAAGATGTCTGAGGCAAAAGTGAAAGCCAAGGGTGCAAGGAATTCCCCAGGATGCTCACTAGGAAGGATAAAGCAGCTTGGAACAGCTATCTCGTAGTGCTTCAGGGCTTCCTGGGCAATCACATGGGACATAGGACAATATAAAAAGAACATGGTGGGAGAGTAATTTTGGGGGCTGCTTTTTGAAAGTGATTTACAATGTAATCGTAAATCTTGAAAAAATACTCACTTCTAAATCTTATGTGGTCAGTCTTCTATAACTTTAGTATAAATATATGTTAATTTAGATTCACATGTTGTTTTTTCTGACTTTATGGGAACAAAAAGACACATATTTGCCTTTTTCTCAATGAAAAGGTAAATTTCAAAATACCATTGTCCTAGTCCCAAAAGAAAAATTTGAGGGAAATGATTTTTTTATACTTTAAATTTATTTTTTTATACTTTTCTGAAACATAAGCAATTATAAAATAACACTTACTACCCAGGCACAAAAATTGTGTTACATATTTTTATTAATATATATATATATATTTTTTTTTACAAATTAAAGAACAGCATCAAACTTTTTTATCCAAAAGTAGTTACAATTAATGTTGTAGAAAGTCTGCAAAACATTCCTGCTATCATGCAAGTTGTAGTGGCTATGAACATTCATTCTTTAATGAGCCACTTATTTGACATTTATTATTACACTTAATTCCTCTTTCTCGAAGCTAATAAGAGCAAAAATACATGTCATGTTACCATGAAACTGCAAAGCCTTCCACCCAGAAGTCTTTCCTGTATTGGAAAAATTAAAGTTACAGCTTTACCTCTGAATGTTACAAAATGTTGACACTCGAGACTTCTTCCAAAAATGGTCAGTAAATGTCCCCTTAGAGAAAACTTCACCATATCAATGATTATACAAGTTTTTAAGCTGTTGAAGTGGCACTTCCACCATACCAGTTTCTGTGTAAGTTGTTTCTATAGAAACCATGACATATTATAATACAAATGTTTATATAAAACTGTGACTTTCCTCACAGCCAGAACTATTGTCATAAAATGTATTCTCACATCATGACTTAAGTTTATTGTGTGTGGTGTATATATATATATATATATATATATATATATATA
>CM075004.1:23975433-23988953 GCA_037576675.1 Pangasius sanitwongsei | reverse complement strand
TATATATATATATATATATATATATATATATATATATATATATATATATGACAATGAGATTTTAGTAAGTAATAATTAGTTGAATGGATTATAAATGTGCAAATGAAAAGAAATAAGATTACATTTTTCCTAATTTTACGTTTGAAATTGTCTTGTTTTGTTTTCTATCAGTTTATTCGTCTTATACCATAGCAATTTAATTTCTTGAAGTTAATAACACAAAATATCGCAGCTCATTATGTTACTGACAAACTCCTGTGTACCCAAGACTTTACAACTGTGTAAAGCTGACTGTTACAAAGCACTGAAACTGGAGACTCCTTCCATAAATTTTAAATAAACATCTTCTTCTAGAAGACTTCACCATATCAATGATTGTACATTTTCTTTACTAAATAATAATAGCAACATCTATTTATCTGCTTACTGTTAGCCATAAATTATGTGTAGTGTCCACCATACAAGTTCCTGTGAAGGCGCTGTTACTATAGTAACATGGTTCATATAAACCTGTAATTTGAATTACTGTTGTCAGAGGTCTTACAGAAAATATGCCTTCTGACAAATTAGATTTGAGAATTCAACAACTCTGTAGTATAAACGTTCATTAATGTCATGTTACATTTACTAAATGAATGAAAAAAAAATGCAGGTAGATCAATATTTTATATAGGTTTTAAACGTGACTTCTCTTTGGACTTCTTTATTGTCCTGGACTCACTGGCTGGCCTTCCTGGTGGTTTGAAGCATTGGTGTTTGTCTTACAATGTCCAGAGTGCACAGCTGCCATAGCTGTCTTCTGTTTGTGTGGTCCTCTGTGTCATCACGTGAAATCTCATTATGAAAAGGACATTAAGACAGAAAACCTAGAACTGTCTATTCCTGAGGGAGAGAGAGAACCTGGCTGGAGAACCATCAAGAAAGGCCGAGTGAAAGAACTTTCCCCCCAGGATTGAACATATTTTCAGCTGTCATTTTTTTTTCACCATTTCTTACTGCAGGCTAAAAAAAAAAAAAAAGCAAAAAAAAACTGTCATTTCACATATGCTGGTGTGTGTGTGTATGTGTGTGTGTGTGTGTGTGTGTGTGTCTGAGAGAGTCAGTGCTTTGTTCATGGTCAAGGTGATGTGGTTCATCCCCTGATATAGTTCATACTGCTTCCTAGACTGTTTTTATCATGACTGCCATCTTCACCAACCTGGGGTGTCACTGGCACACACTTTTGTGTGAAAAAATCAAAGAGTAAAATCTCTCTTAAGCCATGTGGCTGTTTTAACAAGAGCTGGTCATAACCCTTTTGAAAATGAAGCATATGTAAGTGCATTAATAGTATTCTTAAAGGATGTAAAGAATATTATTTATTTATTTATTTATTCATTTATTTATTTATTTTTCCATGTCATGTGCTTTCTGGAAATTACGCTTTGTATTTTTTTTTCAAAAGGTATATTTATGGTATACCGTATTATACTTCAGCATGCTGTAAGGAAGCACACTTGAATAAATATATTTCTTTATATACTCAATCATACTTTAACAAAATATATTTAATTGTAATGTCAATATAAATGTATTATTAAAACAACAACAACAAAAACAACAACAACAACTCAGTACATCAAAGAGGTACACGTCAATGACTTTATTTCTCAACATACTAAAGCAGGGGTTGCAGACCCAGTATTAATATTTCAGCAGACTGAACCAAGTATTTGGAAAAAAAAAAATAGCAGCAATATAGAATATAGCAGGTACAATAAATGCACAGAGGAAAAAAAGTGACTACACTCACTGGCCCCTTTATTAAAAATACCTGTACGCCTGATCATTCATGGGATTATCACATCAGCCATACATCTGGCAGTAGTTTTAAGCATTTCAGGAGCTGCAGATCTCCTGCTATTTTCACACACAGCCTTCTCTACAGTTTACACAGGATGTTGCAAAAATCCTGTTAGTGGTAATTCTGAAAAGCAGAAATGCCTTGTTGATTTGAGAGGTCAGAATAGAATGGCTAGACTGGTTTAAGCTAACAGAAGGTTAAGGTAACTCACATAAGCATTCTTTACAACCATGGTGAACAGAAAAGCACCTCAGGGCACACAACACATTAATGTGTTTTGAGATGCAGTTCTGGGGCCAGAAACTCCGTGTTGATGAGAGAGATCAGAGGAGAATGGCCAGACTGAAGGCTATGGTACCTCGATTAACCACTCTTTACAACCCTGGTGAGTAGAAAAGCATCTCAGAACACACATATGAACATTGAGGCAGATGGATAACAACATCTGATCATGTGCATCCCGTTATGGCCACAATTTATCCATCTTATAATGGCTACATCAAGCATGATAATGTGCATGAAAATGTTATAAGGTCATCTCAAACTGGTTCCGTGAAAAAGACAATGACTTTATGGTACATCAGTCACCAGACCTGAATCCAACAGAGCACCTTTGGGATGTGGTAGAATAGGAAATTCACAGCAGTAATGTGCAGCTGACAAATCTGTCACAATTATATGACACAAACATGTCAACATGAACCCGGGTCTCAAAGGAATATTTGCTACACCTTGTGGAATCCATGCCACAAAGAAGTGATTGTACGGCATTGGAATGATTTGTCCAGGAGATCATTAGATTCTTAACACCTCTTTACTCCTTAGACCCCTTAAGCCATAACTCAGGTGGTAAAAGAAAAAGCAATTGGATGACCTTGTGTGGCCCTTTATTTTATTTTATTTTTTCCTGAAAACCAGCCAGTGTGGACGTATCCTTAGGGCATTCTGTGGATTAGATTGCTTGCCCTAGCAACATGCCTTGAACAACAATCCAATGATAAGCTCAGCATCTAGGTTTTTGAAGTGTGTGAATGACAGACGGGGAGGAGGAAAATTGCAGAGCTATGTGTCTTTTTTAGGAGACAAAAGGACTTCTATCAATGCATTTCCCTGCATTGAAAAAAAAAGCTTGAGTTTCACTGCAGGAGAAAGGTGTGTAACATCCCTTTTACTGTGGGATGTTATGTTCTGTGTGGAACCCTGTAGGGATTTGCAGGCAGTGACAGAGTATAGCTGTGCTGAGAGCTAACTCCCCTGGAAACGTTATGCCTCCTGCGGCACAGAGTCTCGGGAGGACAAGTGCAATCACTGGTGCCAGTAAGTGTTTTAAGTTTCTCTTTGTGTAATGGAAAAAAATAAGCCTTTTTTCACTCTGTCTGTATGGTCAGCTGGATCTTGAAGACCACAGAGAACCCGCTTGATTTTTCTACTGATTCAGTAAAAGGTGCAGGTAATGTCACAGAGAAAGGGTGAATAGCTTGTGTCAGATTATCTAGCAGTTTCCAAGCATACCACACTTTTTTTAAAATTGTGCATTCATATTCATATCCAAATAATACTGTTTCAAAAATGTGCTACATATTTTCCATTTGTGACACTTTAACTGTTAGTGATGTCCTACTTTGTTTCATACCACAGTGCTGTTAAATTCTCGATTCTGATTAATCAGACAGTGTTGATTAATTTTCTATAACAGCAGCTCTGACAAAGGTTCCAGCTGCAAGGATAATGTTAATGAGCTAGTGAGAGTATTTCATAGTTTCTATAGTAACAACTGTTCCACAGGGACTTGTTTGGTGGACACAAGGTGAAGTAATTAAAAAAAAAAAAAAACAACTATATTGATATAGTGAAGTTTTCAGTAAGGAAATTTTATTTAACATTTAGGGAAGATGTCTCCAGTGTCAGCATTTTGTGACAATCAGCAAGTTTTCTTCCATGGAGAGGACAGAGGACTTTCTACCATGGAGGAAAAAAAAAAAAAAGACTGTTGTAACTGCTATAACACTATGTGATAACAGGTACTAACTTGTTTTGTGAACATTCCACAAAATCAAATGTAAGTATAAACAAATTTAAAGTATGTTTTCTTGTTCTTTAATTAATAAATAATTGTAATTCTTGGCAAATGCCTGTGGTATAAGAGGAATAAAACACATTGGGATGAGATGTTATTGAAAAAATAATCAACTTCTTGGTCGTAACCCTAACTCCACTTTATGTCAGGCCACATCACACCACTCCATCAACGATTATTTTCCTGTAACAGCATTGATTATTTTTCTATAAGTGTCTCTCTCCTTAAGTTCACAGCAGAGGTATTTTATCATGTATTTTATTGATAACATTCGCTCAATCTCATATGCTCTCAACTATGCTCTAATACCAGATGGTATTGAAACCTGTAACAATTCAGTCTTACTATTCATGAAAGGTCTGCCAACTCTGGCCAAACAATCCTTTCATTTAATAATAATCTAGCATCAAGGCCACAAGTCAGAGGAAAATTGAATATCTTTCCCAGCCTGAGCTGCTTGCCAGTTAGGTCAGCACTCAATAGTTTAAAAAAAAAAAAAAAATCTCTCAACATGAAAGGAGCTGCCTAAGAGGCACATTTACAGAAGGTTAATTATACTTATTAGTGCTGTGATTAATAAACACATTCTAGCACTAAAGTGCACATTATCATGTCAGTGCTAAAACAGAATATTGTGGAAATTTATGTAGCTGAACAATGTGTGAGTCAGTGAAATTACACATTACAGCTTAACTTATCAGATATTCTGTACTGACACACAATATCACCACTAAAACATATTTCACTATATATCAAGTTTTTTGTCAAATATATATTGTAATATGTAACATAACATAATAACATAAAATAACATAATATAATTGTATATTATATTATAATTAAATATTATATTATATTCCACAGAGATGCTGAATTCTTGATTCCATTTGGTCAGTAGGTGTTGATTAATACTCCATTACAGCAGCTCTGACAATCATTCTGACGACAATTCAAATCACAGGTTTATATTAATGCACTCATTTTATTTATTTTTTAAATGTTATTTAACAAAGAAAAATATATAATATTGATATGGTGAAGCATTCTGTAAGGAGACATTTATTTAACATTTGGAAGGAGTCTCAAGTGTCAGCGTTTGTAACACTTCTCTCCCATGGTTTTCAGACATGGGAAAGCCTTCAGGAGTCTTCAGGCCTATTTATTTTATTAGCATCCAGACAGAGAGAGAAGAGAGAAGCTACTGAGGGAACAACTGTTTCCAGCTGCTGGAATGTAAGTGATAACAAGAACTAACTTTTTTTGTTGGACAACACAACATAACTATATACATACATACATACATACATACATACATACATAACATAACATAACAACTCTGAAACAACAAAATTCCCTGATGTGTATTATAATATAATATAATATAATATAATACAGTAGATATAAAAAAAAGTCTACACACCCCTGTTAAAAAAGTTTTTGTGATGAAAAAAATAATTTAAAAAAGATAAATCATGTCAGAACATAAGTGAAAAACAATCAGAAACATTTTATGGAAAATAAGAAAAATAATTTTAAAAAAGTTACAATTACCTGGTTGCATAAGTGTGCATATCCTTTTATAATTGGGGATGTGGCTGTGCTCCAAATCAACCAATCACATTCAATCTCATGTTTAAAAGTAAGTATCATACAGCTGTCATTAATGAAATTAAATTAATGAAATTATTCCAAATAACGCCAAATAAAGGTCAGCTGTTTCTGTAGGATTTTCTTGACATCTTCTTGGTTTTATCTGACTGCTGAAGCCATGGTTTGCAAAGCTGACAAAACCTGTACGGGGTCTCACTGTCGAAAGATATCAACCAAGATAGGGGTACAAAAAATTTCCAAAATATTAAATGTACCATGGAACACCATGGAGGCCATCATCAAAATAGAGCACCACAGTGCCATTACCGAGAACAGGATGTTCCTCCAAAATTTACAAAAGAACACGACAAAAAAATTAACAGGGAGGCTGCCAAGAGATCAACCGCAACATTAAAGGAGCTGCTGGAATATCTCACACATACTGATTACTCTGTGCATGTGACAACGGTCTCTCATATTCTTCACATGTCTGGGCTATGGGGTAGGGTGGCTAGACAGAAGCCATTTTTCACAAAAAAAAAAAAAATAATAAAATCCAAGCTCAACTAAATCACCCCAAACCATGTGACAAAATGTGTCATGGTCTGATGAGACTAATTCCAAAAGGTATAATAATTCCATAATTTCAAAAGGTATGTTTGGCTCAAAAAAAGGCACATCACCAAAAGAACACCATCTGCACATTGAAGCATGGTGGTGGTGGCAGCATCACGTTTTGGGGCTGCTTTTTTTCAGCTGGAACTGGGGCTTTAATCAGAGTGGAGGGAATAATGATTATCTCCAAATGCCAGTCAATTTTAATGCCAAACCTTAAGGCTTCTGCTGAAACATTTAAGATGAAGAGGAATTTCACCTTTCAGCATGATAACGACCCGAAGCACACATCCAAATCAACAAAGGAATGGCTTCACCAAAACAAGATCAAGGTTTTGGAATGGCCCAGCCACAGTCCAGATCTAAATTTATTCAAAAATCTGTGGGGTGACCTGAAGAGGGCTGTGCACAGGAGATGCCCAGTCAGTTTGACAGAGTTAGAATGCTTTTGCAAGGAATGGCAAAATATTGCTAAGCCAAGATGCGCCAAACCAACTCTCACCCAAAACGACTGAATGCCATGCTAAAATCTAAAAGTGAAGAAAAGCAGCCCCAAAACGTGATGCTGCCACCACCACCACCATTAGTTTAGGAGTGTGTACACTTATGCAACCAGGTTAATGTACATTTTTTCCTCCAAAATGATTCTTACTGCTTTTCACTTTAATTTATAGGTTGCAATTTCACTATAAAGGTAAAAGGTTCTGATATGATTTATCTTGGTTTAATTTTTTTTTTTTTTTTACATCACAAAAACCTGCCATTTTTACAGGGGTGTGTAGACTTTTTATATCCATTGTAAGGTGGAAATAAATTAAGAATGTCTGTTTAAGCATAGAAATTAATGGCAGAATTGTCTTAGGCAAAATATAAGTTTGATAATGTGTTCATTTGAAATTAGCTTAGCCTTTTATATTTAGTTTAGACCTGTTATTTTTTTTTTGTTTGTTTGTGTATATTTATTTAATTTGTGTTGTAGGTGGTGCCTGCTGTGCAATATCTTTGAAAATTAGTCAAAAGAGTTTAAACTGTGGATTTGTCATTGTGGACATCAACAAGCGAATGTGGGCCACGCAGATAACACTGCTGGGCTGAAAATCAGTCCCACTCCGGTCCTGCCTTCTCTCTGTTGTCTGCAGTTGCCAAAAATGTGACAGCAACTATCATAAAAATATGTCAGTAGAATACAGTAGAATTATGTAGGAATAAAACACAAAGTAGTGTGCTGGAAAACAATCAATAATCATCACACCACCCCAACAGCACATCGTGAAATGTATTAAGAAGTGTTTCTCCTTATATTCCATCAGATTGCCAATTGCCAGTTTTTATTACTTACGGAGCTATATGTTGAACTTATTATCCATTTACAGTTATGTATTT
The DNA here is from genome assembly GCA_037576675.1 of Pangasius sanitwongsei. NCBI lineage: Eukaryota > Metazoa > Chordata > Actinopteri > Siluriformes > Pangasiidae > Pangasius > Pangasius sanitwongsei. Next base: position 23,981,445 of record CM075004.1, on the reverse strand, counting down.
ATATATAAAATATTGTCCTTATTAATGGCTTATAGTTTCATTTAATATTGTGCAACAAACAAGCAAGTTCTTGTTACAGCAGCTGTAAACAGCAGTTCCCTTACCACACTTTCCTTTTTCCTTCTGTGAAAGTTAATAAGACAAAAAAACAGCTTGTTATGTTACTGAGAAAACAGAATTTTCCTATTTTTGGGTTATGTGACTTAAAGTTACAGCTTTTTTTCTGGTACAAAGCTGATGGGTGAATGGGAGTTGATGGTTGGTAGACCTCTACTAGGATAATGACAGGAGCAGGTTATAGAGCTCAGTAGTCAAGACTATGAGAGTGTGTCTGAATGCTGAAAATTGGTAGAAAGGCTATACCAAGGATTAGGAACCATATAGGAAAAAACATAACTTATTCTGTTTTCATTTTTCTTGGTATTGATAAGAGACCTGAATTTAGACACTGAGAATGTAGTAGATTATACTTGGAAACTAAGCTGTTTAGACCTTTAAGCTCATGTAATTATGCCAGCTTTCATCAGTGTAGTTGGCATCTAAATCTTATAATCTATCGTGTAGCATTGTTCAGTCCAATAAGCCTGGTTCTTATGACGCTATTTTAGTAGTGCTCAATGCAAATTATTATCCAAAAGCCCTCATTAATTCTGATTGATCCAGATCCTGCAAGCACAATTATCAAGAAGGTTAAAAACTGTACCGTATGTGGCTGTACTGAAGCAGTCACAATATTTGAACACTTTCAGGACTCGGAATAACACCATGACAGAGAGGTTAGTGTTCACCGTGTATGGTGAGGTCATTTAAAACCATTTTGACAGAGAGTAACCTAACAATGGAGAGAGAATGACTAAAGTGAGCACATCATTGGAAATGGCACAACAGCTAAAAGCATCCACAGAGTTACACAAAGGTGCACAGTGGAAAAAAAAAAAAACACAAAATTGAAGCAAGCAAAGCATTTTACCATTGTGGTAAAAGGGGCCATCAAGCACAGGGCTGCTGTTTTAATGACATGAATCGCAGATGTTCGGGAAACAAGGTGAACATGCTTTCAAATATGAAATGCAGTTCCCATCAAAACACAAAAATGGGGAAAGGTCATTTTAGCAAGCCAGAAGCATATGCATCAAGTGGACCATGTGTGGACCATAGCACGATGATCAGGGGCAGCGGGTATAAATAAAATCTCTCCCATCTTTCAAAGATAAAAAGACATCAATATAACGTCCATATCAGATTAGTTGCTGTGAAAAATTGCCTAAACGCTGATTATTTTGGACTTTCATGGAACCAAGAATAACAGCACCAACAATGGTCATAAGAAAAATTAAACAATGGTATAAAGAAGTGAGGCTGATTTCTTTCTAGACTGGATTCAGTACCAGCCATATAAGGTGATTATACAGAGTTTCCATATATTACAAATATTTTACAGCCCATGTTGCTGATGTATCCATAACACATCATCATACATGATTGAGGAGGTGCATGTGAAATACAGTCACTGGTTTTGGAAGCAACAATGAGAAGCTGCCATACCTTTTACCAAAGGTTGCAAAGCTAACTGTAAGAGCATACATTGAGCACGTGTAGATGTGAATGGTAATAAGTGGTGTGTCACTACTAAAATATATGCCCCAACACACGGTCTTCGCCTAGTTATTAATTACTCTCAGCATTTTATACTTCTAGACTATAACAGCTTCACTTAATTTAAAAAAAGGGAAAATGATCTCAATAGACTGCAGTTTTCTCCTCTGATGCTGTGACATCCTGTCTTTGCAGGAAACAACATGTTAGGTAGTTGTTTAAGCCTTTCAAATATCTCAGATATTGATCTTTCCCATTGCTCTCAGTGCGCATGTTCCTTGACCTGGTTGTTCCCCTGTTGCTGTTGTTCTCAATGCATTTTATCAGATCTATAAATAATAATAAAAACTAAAATAAATAAACAATATAATATATTATATTGCAATATAATGTCATATAATATAATATATAATGGATAAAAAAAGTCTACACACCCCTGCTAAAATGGTAGGTTTTTGAGATGTAAAAAAATGAAATCAAGGTAAATCATGTCTGTATCTTTTCTACCTTTATTGTGAAATTGCAACTTATAAATTAAAGAGAAAAACAGTAAGTATCATTTTGGGGGGAAAAAATGAACAGTAAAAAAAAATGTACATTAACCTGGTTGCATAAGTGTACACACTCCTAAACTAATGCTTAGTTGAAGCACCTTTAGATTTTAGCATGGCATTCAGTCGTTTTGGGTAAGAGTTGGTTTGGCGCATCTTGGCTTAGCAATATTTTGCCATTCCTTGCAAAAGCATTCTAACTCTGTCAAATTGGCTGGGCATCTCCTGTGCACAGCCCTCTTCAGGTCACCCCACAGATTTTTGAATAAATTTAGATCTGGACTGTGGCTGGGCCATTCCAAAACCTTGATCTTGTTTTGGTGAAGCCATTCCTTTGTTGATTTGGATGTGTGTTTCGGGTCGTTGTCATGCTGAAAGGTGAAATTCCTCTTCATCTTAAGTGTTTCAGCAGAAGCCTTAAGGTTTTGTACCAAAACTGACTGGTATTTGGATTTTTTCATTATTTATTATTTTCATTATTCCCTCCACCCTGGGTTTGGATATTTTTTGTGAGAAAGGCTTCTGTCTGCAAGGATAGAAACTAACTTGCAGCACAATTTATGAAGTAGCATCCTAAAACAGGGAAACACTCTTAACAGACTGTAATATATAATGTCTGTTTTTTTGCCTGGAATTTAATCAGAATGCCTACCTCAGCACAAGAGTATGCTCAGATAATTTTTACTATTCGAATAGAAGCAATTATTGACCTAATAATTGATCTGTCCCCACCGGTCCTGTTGTCGACAGAAGGAGATGACCTTAATTCCTGCTCTGAGAATTAGAGTTGAAGCTGCAGTTTTTTATGTTGTTATATCTTATCATGTTAAAAGGACAATGATGTCTACAAAAACATTATGAAACCGGCCAGTATCAATAACCAAATAGAAATAATAGAAATAGAATAAGCATAATAGAAAATAGAAATAATGCTGGATACTTTAGCTAAGTAAACCTTCCTTCCAAGCTTACTAAGCTTACACCTGTACATGACAGTAAAATAACCTGTCAGAAAATTACGTCTTTAAAATACATTTTTGAGTAGCAATTTCAAGTTGGAGGAAAAAAAATTAAATCAAGTTTCATTTTTATCCTTGGAAATAATGCACGGCAGATGCTGTCAGTCCAAAAAAAAAAGAAAAGAAAATGTTAACAATGTAAGCATGCTTCTAAATATTCCTTTTGTCAGTTTCTTTTGTCGATTGGTTCTTGCATTTCAATGGAATCTCCACATTGAAGGTAGCACCTTCAACTCTTTGTCTGTGCTTTGTAAGTAGTTGAATGGAATCCACTTTCCAGGACACATTTAAGTTCAGTACAAAGTTGTTGAAACGTACCAGTCAGGATGTCGCTATAACAAAAAATATCCAAAACTTTAAACATGTTTCATAGCACCACTCAGTCTGTTATTAAAAAAAAGGAAAGAATATGGCACAACTGTGACAATTCCCAGAGGAGTCCACCCACCAAAGGTCTATGCACAGAGCATTAGTCAGGAAAGCAACCGAGAGACCTAAGGAAATGCTCAGCATGGTGCTACCACCACCATGTTTCACTGTGGGGATGGTGTTCTCAGAGTAACAATTGGTGTTGGGTTTCTACCAAATGGAGCACTTTATATCAAGGCCAAATGTTCAGTTTTGGTCTCAAACAGAAGCCTTTTCCATGGTTGCTGTTTTGGCAAACTCCAAATGGGACTTCATATAGCTCACCATTCTTCCATAACGTCCAACTTATGTGGAGCTATGGTTATCTTGTAACCAGATTCTCCCATTTGAGCTGTGGATCTCTTCAGCTCCTTCAGAGTTACACTTGGTTTTCTGGAATGACTCATGAGGGTAAGATGACATGAGTCTAATCCAACATACTTTTTTTGCACATAGAAAGAAATAACAGTGTGTTGCCTTCAAATGTATCTCCAAAACAATGTTTGCTAAAGACATAGTTTTCACTTAACACTCTTTATTAAAATACATAGACTATGAATTTGCAATTTAAAGTGAATTTTCCAAAATTATTCATGCCCACTTTAGCGTCAAAAAAAGACAAGAGAATGTAGCAATTCATATTTCATTTTCGGAAAGAAAAGGGAAACAAATGCTACCAAAGACCAACTGTCAGACATCTGTTTGTGCTCTGTTTCTCTGTAATTAAGAGAAGTGGTCCACCATCTTAATGTGAGGATTGTAGGAGTTGAAGGATTTTCACTCAGCACCTGTGAACCAGCCAATCTGTTTACCGTGTCTCTCACCAAAACTACATTTCACCATCACACAGTCAAGCTTCATTCCATCACGCCTGACAAGCAATTTGAATACAAATTGCATTGTTTCATCCTGCATTACTCTTTTAACATGAAAGATTGCGTCTTAAGCACTCTAAGTCATCTTTCAAGAACAAATGTATAAAATGGCTTTAAAGTAGTTTTACGAACTTATGACTCAGTGTCTTTGGGGAGGAAAAAAAAAACATACCTAATGCAGAGTCAAGTGCTTTGTGATATTCAAGTAGTTGGGATCAATTTCTCAATCGCTGACTGTTTAATGTATTCATTCGTGACAGTCAGAAATGATATGGTGCAATCATAGTCCTTATAGTAAAGTCTGTGTGGGCAGTTATTTTCAGTCATACAAGACCATGCACCTATTTCTTTATGCACGGAGATCCGTAATCCCTTAATGGATTGACAAGATGCCATCTGTCAAAAAATGTGTAAATAATGTATGGTCTTTGACACAACATAAAATTAAATACAAAATACTGTGCATAGACATAACAAGCGCAGCAAAGGCTTGACAAAAGGTTCAGCTGTTTCTATGGTAATGGTGAACATCAGACCAGAGAGTAGGCCAAATCTCAAGTATTACTGTGAGCAAAATGACTTCTCAACCTTATGTAGTGCACTACACAGTCCATAGGCAGCCAGTTAGCATTCATCATAGCCTGGTAGGTAGCTGATTTTTTTTTTTTTTAACAGCTTATTTCTCATACAGGTCATGAATATTTGTATTAGTCAAGGTTGAATCAAAAATTCAATAAACAATTAAAATATATCTAAAATGTTATTTAACAAAGAGAAATTTGTTACTGTTTGATATGGCGAAGCTTTCTGTAACATTAAGAGTCTCCAGTGTCAGCATTTAGTAACAGTCAACAAGTTTTCCACCATGGGATAACAGGAGTAAATGATAATAGGAGGTGACTTGTTTCATGGACAGTCCAGAACATTAAATGTAACTATAAGCTGTTAGAATATGCATTTTATTTATGAATATGAATTGTAATAATAATAATAATCGGCAAATTGCTGTGGCGTAAAATTAATACAACACTTTTTTGGGAAGTATTGTTATAGGAAATGAATCACCCTTGGGATGGTAATTGTAACTCTGCTTAATGTCAGGCCACATCACACCACCAGATTATTTTCCTATAACATGTCCCCAAGTGTTTCATTCTTTGCATAAAAATCATAACATTAGTGTTGAGTGTAACACAATCTATTCATATTTTGAGCAGTGCCTGTCTCTACTCCATACAGTCTGTGGTACAGTTCTCAAATGGACGTGATGCATTGCAATGACATTTTAACTGATATTGCAAATGTCCAATCGCAGACCCTTTTTTTTTTTTTTTGGTTTTGCTTTCCTTGTATGCAGTTGTGAAAATGTTACTACAGCAAAAGCACACTGGCATGCCTCAACCTGGAAACAGTGTCTTTTACTGTGACCCAGTGGAAAATTGCTTTGTTGATAATAAATTACATTAAGAAATAAAATCATGCAATTAATTCAAGATTCAATTCAAGATTCAAAGAACTTTATTAATCCCAGGGGGAAATTGCTTTGCCATGTTACAATTGCTC
>CM075004.1:23961158-23975333 GCA_037576675.1 Pangasius sanitwongsei | reverse complement strand
CATGTTACAATTGCTCTCAAGAAAGAAAGAAAGAAAGAAGAAAATAAAATAAAATAAATATATACCTATACAGTATATATATACTGTACAAAAATGAAAAAAGTAAATCAATAAATTAAAAATGAATAAGGAAACATACCAATAATGATGTAGAAATTATGATGAAATAATGAGAAATAATGATGTAGAAATTACTTATAAATTACTGGATAAACTGTAGTCATTATATCTTGCTCTGCAAAAGCTTTGTAAGAAGTTGTACCAGTATTCTTATACATACCAGTAACAGACTGAGTAAAATATCTACACAATTATGAATTTCATGATATCATATAACTGTGTTTATCATGTGTAACATATACCGTTATGACTACACTAAATGTTAAAATACAATTTATTCATTTTCACCTTCATCATATATACATAATGTATATGATTTGAAATCATGCTTTCTCAAGACTTTGCTAAAACCTAATGTAATATCTGCAATTACTTTATTTTGTTTGCTTACTTGCTTGCCTATAAATACCATCACTAAACAGTTTTTTTTTTTTCCTACTTTGACATATTTTTAATGTTCTGACCTTAGGCTAGATTTGTGAAGTGTGGAGTCTCCTAATATTGATAGTCAAATGAACAAATAAAACATGTTTGCCTGTAGTAATGATTCATTGTGGATCAGCTCTAATAAAGCTACTTCTCAGTTTTATCCTCTGGCTCAATTTTGCTTTACACTTTCATAATTAACCAAATCATCCACAACATATTTTACAAAATTTACATATGTACTGCAGGCATTTCTGGTTTGTCAGTGCACTAATGTGACATTTCAGCAATATTTAATCAACAATATTATATTCATTGATGGCTACTCTTGGATGTTGTTTGCTCAAGTATAGGTTTCTCTTGTATCTACAGTAATCGTGTGTACATAAAGTAGTGCAAATGAAGCTGCTTAATATCTATAGCCTGAAAAAGATCTAAATATAAGATCTAAAAAAAACATAGATGAGTAATGCCTATGTTGTAATCTTCTGTTCGGAAAGATACAATCACAGATGGCATCGCTTCTATGAGAGCTTCTGCTAGACATCCAGACAATCTGCTATGAGAGACATGAAAAATATCCTGCCTAAGGCAACTAGAACAGATACCAAAGAAAATCTACTTCCAGTTAAAAGCTCCAGTTGGAAGCTACAAGGATCTGTCAAAATCATTCATTTTTGGCCCCATTATTGTGAAAAAGTGATATGGTGCAGCCTGTATAATGAAAAGTCAACTGCCTTTAGTCACCAAAACTGAGTTGTTTGCTCTTTATTTGCTACAGATAAAATAATTCAACAATTCAGTCAGTTGTATTTAGTTAGTGGTTGGGTAAAGTAGCATATTTATGTTAAAGCAGAGTGACAAATAGGGAGTATCTGAAAAAAAAAAAGGGACAGAAATTTTAAGCCCAAAAAAAATGTTTTGACATTGTAGCGGTCATGATAGGAGGTAATACAATCAAAAACAATGAAAGAAGGGCCTTAAAAAAAGCTTTTCTTGGCAGATTTGTCTCTAAACTCTAAACTAAAACTGTGCCACTCGCCTGAATTCACTTGAGGTCAAAGTGTTCAGCCCATCCACCTAAATTTGTTTCATTACATAAGCAAAAAAAAAAAAAAAAAAATTGGGAGTGTGCTGTTATTGTAAAATAATCATCAGTGGAGTAGTATAAAGCCGAGTTACTGTGAGAACTATAAAGTTGATTATTTTCAAATAACAACAATCCCAAACTACTGTATTCCTCTTGTACCACAGAAATGAGGGATAATGACACATTACATTTCATACATTTAATGTTGTGGAACATCTGCAAAACACGTTCCTGTTATGAGTTCATTTGTTCTCTATTGAAGTTAATATGACAAAAACAAGGCTTATCATGTTACCGCTAGCTAGAAGGCACAAAGTCTGGAAGGCTTTCCAGTGGCAGAAAGCTTTCTGACTGTTACAAAGTGCTCACACTGGAGACTCCTTCCATAAATGTTACAAATATCTCCTTACAGAAAGCTTCACTGCAACCATGGTTATAGATTTTTTCACTGTTAAATAACAACACTTTTTTAAAGACGTTTATTAGCCTTAGATTGTGTGGAGCATACACTATACTGTGATTAAGTTGTTTCTATAGAAACAGTAAATCATTATAATGACTGATTTAATATAGACCTGTGATTTGAATTATAGTAGGCATCACTGTTGGCACTGCTTTTCTAAAATAATAATAATAATAATAATAATAATAATAATAATAATAATAATACATAATACATAATAAAATAAAAAAATATGTAGACTTTATGACCAATCAAAATTGAGAATGCAACAGTGTTGTGGTATAAATGAGTTTTAGACAGTAAGAAAAGCTTTGTGCAAATAAATTAAGAACAATTTTCTCAGTATCAAAGCAGCATGAAATTGCATCTGTTTTGGAAGTGCTCTTGGGACCCAAAATTCTCCAGTCAGCTCTCATATCATTACCCAAATGAATTCTATGCAAGTTCCAAACATTTTCAATTTTCAATTAGACAAAGGTGATTGGCTGATAATTTCTCGGACATGAAAAGACATGGCAAAATACTGTGTGAAGAAAAAATAAACATGCACAAATAAACAGTTTTTTAAAGAAGATTTATTTATTTATTTATTTATTTATTTATTTATTTATTTTTACAGTATGAAGCAATCCATAACATACGCCTTAAAATCTTATATGTGCACAATCTTATTACTGGTGGTAAGGTGAGTTATTGCTTTGGACTTTTTCAGCTATTATTTCTCAGCTATTATTTTAGTATCTAAAAAGATGAGATTTCTAAATGCTGATAAGTACGGTTTCTCAATAATCAGAATTTTTTTTCCTACATGTTCCTACATATGTATTAAACATGAACATACTGTAGTGTAATATCATAGAGATCTTGTCTATAGTGTTAATGTTTTGCAACACAAAATACTTAAAAGAAGTCAAGCCCTTAGCTCAGTGGCAACATTTTCAGGTGATACTGGAGCTTCAGCTGAGCTCTGACTCTATAATGGAGATTTTACTGCAGCGGTTGTCCTATAATGTGGAAGCACTGTTTGTGTCTTGGACTAGGCTGCTCATTAAAGTGGCATAAAGCAGCTTGACACACACAGGATGCCAATCCATCACAGAAGAGCTGCTTGAGATGGGGGCTGACCTCAGGAGAGGCAGGCTGTAATGACTACGGGTTAAAATCCAGCTACAAACTAAACTGTCGTCTGGTGAGTTGCACTGCCAACACCCCTGAGGATCTTGAGGCCAGCAAACATGTTTTAGCGTAAGCATGACAATTACCAATTTTCTCTCTCTCTCTCTCTCTCTCTCTCTCTGTCTCTTTTCACATTGTTTTTTTTTTCTCAGTTTGGCAGCCCACTCTAAGAAGGAATCAATGCCCATGCATACATATGACATATGTACTACAGCACTGTTGAACTTTTCATTCTGATTGCTCAGAAGGTGTTAATTAATTTTCTGTAACAGTGGCTCTGGTAGTAGTTCAGACTGCAAACTTGATAAGAATGCACTTGTTTTAGTATGTTGTTGTTTAACAGCATACACAGGGACTTGTATGATGCACTCTGTATGTAAGCAGGTTAAAATAAAAAGGTTAAATTGGTCAAGTTTACTGTGAGGAGGTGTTTAATTTAGCATTTAGGGAAGAAGTCTCCAGTGTCAGCACTTAGTAACAGTAAGAGGTATAGTTTTCCACCATGGGAAAGTCTTCAGGACAGAGAACTTTTGCTTTACTTACCAGCTCTACTTTTTTTTTTCAATTATTTGCTTCAAGAGAGAGAAAAATAAATACAGGCTGGTGGAGGAGGAACAACAGGAACAAACAATGTTAGTGTTAGAAAAATGTGTAGCATCTCCTTGGAAAAATAATCAACTTCAACTTCAGGGTGATAATGATAACTACTTCACGTTGGGCTACAACACACCATCCCATTGTTGGTAATTTTCCTATAAGTGTTTTATTCCTTACTTACAATGAGGTACAGGTTAAAAGTGGTTCATGAACTTGGTATTATAAGGTTCTACCTGCCATTCAGTCTTATCCTTGGTAGAAACTTAATACTATGTTTGAGTTGGAGTTAGAATAAAAAGCCAATCATGGATAGATTCCAGGTTTGTAGATTAGTAGATTTTTATATGACCCTTTATAACTGTGCCACTAATACTCAAACTAAATGCTTTGGCATAATAAATGCTTATGTCATTAGACCTGGAAGCAGCTTTTTGCGTTGTAATCACAATCTTTATAATACCCCCCCCCAGAATCTAAGAACTGCCATGAGAATGTATTTCACATTCGCAAATATTTGTATTATTAAAACTGAATTTGTATTGAGCTATTCATCAGACTCAGTCATTTAAAACGCCTTGGATTTTGCACAAAATGACCATATATCACAAGCGAAATGATTAGCTTAGTCAAATATTAGACCAGTCTATCAAATGAAACAGCTCAGAAATGTTTCTAAACAGTTGGCCCTGCTTCCAAAAGCTAAATTATCAAAGTACAGAAGACATAAATTTGTTGAGAAGGTATTTGTTGAAAGCTCTCTCTCTCACACTCTAAGAGTTCAACCATAGTACATAAAGTTTCCAGAGAAACAGAACATGTTGGCCAAAAGCTTGTGAGGCTGTAGGAGCTGAAACCAGCTGACAACCAATGGTTGATGATGTAACATTTGTTGTCAAAACAGGACATTATTATTATTCTATGGGGTTCCAAAATTCTGACAGTGTAGATGAGCTCTTTCTCTCTGTGTTTTCTCACTTCATTGCCCCTGTAGCAACAAATGACAATGAAAACAGAGATCATTAATGCTGTGTCCATTGCTATTGAAGAGTCTCACCACTGGAAAGGAGAAGCCCTTCATTATGATACAGTAGGAAGTAGCTTGACAAAGCATTCAGCCATTCTTCTCTTGGATTCTGTTTATTCATTTTCTATAACAGTAGTTTTTAGACAGTACTACTGGCTGCAAGGCAAATCGCAAGTTTATATTAATGCGCTCATTCTAATACACTATCGCTTCTATCATAGCAACTTACACAAGGACTTGTATGGTGGATGTTCTGTATAATCGTGTTAAAAAATTTAATAATTGATATGATGAGGTTTGCTGTGAGAAGATGTTCATTTAGCATTCTTGGAAGAAGTCTCCAGTGTCAGTGGTTTATATCACTATAATTTATAATCAGAGGTAAAGCTGTAACTTTAAGTCTGCCTACATAGAAAGTCTTCGGGACAGAGGTCTTTGTGGCTCCTCAATGACATGAAAAGCTGCATCAACTTAATGAGAGAGAAAAAAAGAGCCGGTGGGGGAACAACAGTTTATAGCTGCTATAACATAAGTGAACAGAGTGAACAGAAACGAACATGGTTTGTGGATGTTCCGCAATAATAAATGTAAGTATAAATGGACACAATGTACAATGTCTTTAATAATTCTTTAGTAATAAAGAAAAAAAAGTGTTGCCATTGCCCAACTGATCCAGTTTAAGAGGAATAAAACATATAGGATGTGTTGGTATAAGAAAATAATCAACTTTGGAGTAAGAGTAAGAGTAACTCAGCTTTGTGGTGGGCCACATCACACCACCCTGTCATTGATTATTTTCTTATAATAGCACACACTGTTGCATTTTATTCCTTACTTATGATAATCATTCCCCCACATACATTTTCTTTTACTGTAAATGTACTGTAAATACCAATATTGGCGTATTTAAAAATAGAATGTAAAACTGGACCTTGCATATAGGCACTACCATGCCCAGAGCTCCATCCAAGCATCAGTAACCTGGGCACTGATCAACATGACACACTTGACCTCCACAACAACAAATGCATATGAATCCGAGTTGGGGCCAGGTCCAGTTGTCCCGGTGTGGATGATTACTCAGTGCATCTCCAGCTGCTAGATTAATCAGGGGCACATGAAAAGCACTACTAGCACTAACAATTGAGGAGGAGATTCCAAATGCTATGAGCTCATTTGGAAACACAACATTAGCAAATCTGTGCCACTCTCAGCCTGCAGGAAGTCAGTGCTTTAGTGTGTGTACTAGGCCACCTGCACTTACTCATTCAGAACACACACTTCCTCTCATCATTCACTCTTTTACTTATTCCCACATCACATATAAACAGGAGTAACCAGGCATATGTTACTATAATTATAATTGCACCTACAGTGCCTTGCGTAAGTATTCACCCTCCCTTGAATTTTTCACATCAGGCAGTGAAATGGAATTAATTTGGATTATGTCATGAATATAACTACACAGAGTATTCCATAATACTGAAGTTGGGGGAAATCATATATATTTAGCAACATTTTTCTACGCATAAAAAGCTTAAAGTTGTGATTACATAACTTTTCATCACCATTGCTGTATAATTCTTAAATGAAGGATGTAACTGAATACAAACCCATTACTTGGAACAAACAGATAATGTGTTCTAAACGGATACAAACAGATACAAATTATAGTCAAATGATTAGCTGAACTGAGTCTAATCATGTACAATTAAATGATCTCAGTATAAACACACATGTTCTAAGAAGGCCCCAGAGTTTGTTAGAGAACATACATAAACAAATAGCATCATGAAGACAAAAAAGCTATCAGTATAAGTCTGGGACAGAGTTCTGGGAAAAGTCTCAATCAGTGCTTGATCAATTAGGCAAAACAAAAAGGGTAAAAAATAGCAGGATCCAGACGTGCAAAGCTGATAGAAACAATTAAAATCTAAAATAATTTAGTTTTATTCCAGCCTGTAACACTACAAGGTGCAGAACTGTTCAAGGTGATGAGTTCTGTATTGTTAATATAAGGTTAAATGTTGCAGGATGTTTTTGGTTTGTTTTGTAATAAAATTGAACACAATACAGCTGTACACAAATTAATTTTGTAGAATTTTCATTCATGATTATTTAGAGTGTTAATTGGTTCTTTACATGTACCAAATGCCAATGACATTTGGAAGCAAAGAGGAACATAAAGCATATACTTGGTGATTATAGAAAAGAAGTTGGCAAATTTACCCATCTAAGAAACCCTTATTAAAAAAAAACTGTGTAGAAACTTTGGCTTGTCCTTATGGGGGAAAGGGTGTTGTAAACAGGGTCCTAAGTGGGATTGGATGTTTTTAGGAAGCTAATAATCTAATAACTATGCAAAGAACCATCAAGGAGCTTTTTTTTTACTAAGCATGCACACTATTCACATTTGTTTTGCCACTTGTCCTTTAGTGGAAAGGGTGTTTTATTCCATTTGGCTGATACTTGATTGATTGAGTGATGGCTCTCATTGTCCTGTAGAAATCATATTGTATACTCCACACGAAGGGCAAATGCATATATACTTTGTTTTTTCAGGTGCCAGTGAATTATCCAAGGCCAGACAATTGAGCAATATCGCACAAGCAAGAGTGTGGTTATACTGAGTACCAGCACAGCTGTGCAGTGGGTAATCACAGCCATGCCGAAATTCAGTATAATCACACCATTGTGAGTGTGGTATTGCTTTATACAACAGTTCTATAAACAAGAAATGAATATGGAGTATGTTCGTATGAAATTAGATCCCGAAGAAGCGGCACTGACTTTATAGCACATCGGCTAGCTGGTTGGCTGATCTTACATCGATTAGTACATACCCATTAAAGGTACTTCTGGTGAAATTGGTGTCCCTTCTTCTTTTTATATTCATCTGATGAGCTTTCATATTTTAAGTCAAAAGTTATATCCCTATAAATTTTGTTTGCTATGTCCACTGAAGATGTCACTAACTCTACTGTAGTAACAGTTTCTGAACAAGGAAGAGGAATTTTACATGGCAAACACAATGAAACATCCCAGCGCGGTTATAGGAAATATAAGCACTCTTGGAACACAGCTTGATGAGTCAAAATTAGTGGATTGGAACTAACTGTTGTATAATAAAGAACATATTACCCAATTAACAACCATTTTCAGTATCAGAAAAAGAATTAAATATTACAAAACATAGCTGCAATGTACCCTATGTATATTTTATTATTAAGAAAGTCACATGAGGACAACTGCTAAAAATTCACTGAGGATAGCTGAAGCAGATTAGATATGGTTAGTTTTCTTTCATTTAGTTGCATGCTATTACAGCCACCCCAGTTTAAATGCAGTGTTTACTGAGAGAGGACATGGTCAATTTGTGGAAGTGGCATTAAATCATTTGTTCAAGCACATCTTTTGTTATTTTAGCAAACAAACCTGCCAGTCACCTTTGATATAGTGCATGATAGCAATCTCCTCTACTTGTTGGCTGTGTGGTCACCACTTTGTTTCTGTGCTTCTGTGTATATATAAAATACATGACATTCCAAACAAAGTCAATTAAATGATGTGTGTTAGACAATTGTTTGCAGCTTAGATTTCAAAAAGCCACATGATTATATCCTATAATTAATTTCAAATACCTAGCTCACTAGCTCTCCATATATTATTAAATCACGTTGTCTACCAATTTTAACCATGTCAATGAGGTTTCCAGGCAACTAAATCACAGGACTGTACAGCACTCGATTGCTTGTGCTTGCCCAGTGGGCTAGTTAGTAACTTTATGATTTGTTCTCCCCTGGAAAACAAATAAATAGCAGTTTATGTTTATACCTATCTTGTGCATACACTTATTAGCCAATTTATCACCTATCATACAGACCACTTTGTAGGTATAGACTATTTGACTGCACCTTACATTTCAGTGCACACCTTGTTAGCTACTGAGGTCCTCATTTATTAGTGGAAAAGGATCACCACAGAACCACCAGTGACCAGATATTATTTGGACGGTGGAGCATTTTCAGCACAGAAGAAACACTGACATGGTAGTCTATATGGCACAAGTTTTTTTTTTTTTTTTTCATGCACAATATGTGTTAATTGCCCTTTATAATTGGGCAATTGCTAACCACAGGACCACAGTTTCTGGGATATTTTTGAATGGAGAATGACTCTTAACTAAGCAGTGCTGCTGCAGCTAATACACTTATGCTAAAGCAATACACATTAACATGCAATTACCATAGCAGTCTCCCTGTTATGTAACTGATTCATTGTATACCTACAAAATGCATCTACATGCAGCAACATAAAGAGGATGCAAGATCCATGGATGTCTTTAGAGTATATGTGCAAAGCACATCTTTCAGGATGCACAGTGAACATAATTGTCTCTCTGACTTCTAATAAGGAAGGTTTGTCTTCTGTGACATGACTGACTGCTTCCCCGTTGCTGAAATGCACATATGCAAGAAGTGCAAGAAACTTTATAAGGTATTTTACAGAGCAAAAAGTTCACTCTCATTTCAGTAATGAATACAGCAGACTACCTTGATAGCTAGTAGGACTTTAGGCCCATAAGATTTTTTTTCTCAGCAGTAATACACAGGAGAACAATCCTCTCCTATCATCCTGTCAATGTCTCCTACTGGTGACATTTGCGTAATAAATTCTGTGCAGTCTGTCAGTGTCCCCTACTGTTGACATTTGCTTAATAAATTCTAGGCAGTCCAACAAACTAGCCTCCTTGAATGATTTAGCCATTCGCCATGTATAGATAATATACATGTCTGTTTATAGATAATGTGATCTTGTTCATAATTTACCCCAGGAAATTGCATCTTGCATATTTATAAGATTGACATGATATGGTAAGTTTAGTTATAGAGTGAACTGTGTTTAGAATTTCAATGTGGAAATTATATTAAATTGCTAAGGTCCCTGTTAAGGAAAGTCTATAGGGTGTAAGTGATGTAGTAGGGTGGTGTAAGGCGCAGTAGAGTGGAAGTATTAGTTGAAAAATTAGGTGCTAAAACTATTAGAAGTGTTCATAATTATTGCTAAAATTCTAAAATAAATCTTTAATTGTAATTGGTGTATCTTTGACAATTTGTTTCTAAGTGATATTTAATATGGATAATGTGTAGGTATGGAGACAGATGTAAACATAGCGAACATTAACTGTGCACTGGGATCTTCAAAAGACTGGATATTTGAATCCTAGAACTTATTTTTCAAATCACTACTCCATCAGCTGAGGCTGAGTAAAATCACTTTTGTGTATTGAACCAACTATCGTTGTTGTTTTTGATTGCCTTGTCTTGTATTGCATCTTGTTCATTTCAGTTGAATATTTAAATCAGGTCTAGTCACAGAAAACACAAATCAGGGTTTGTTTGTTTTTCCTTTTTTAAGTAATATGCCATTTACTTTGCTTTGATTACATTTTAAATTTATGGAAATGAGACAACATGTGCCACTACAAAGAAAAACACTCAGATGTGCCAAGAAACTGACAATTTGAAAGCAGCACATTTGGAATGGGGTTCAGTAAAATATTGCATCATATAATGAAATCTCATAAAAAATTGACCACCTAATTTTGATTATAGTAACAATAAATATCTTAAAACACAGGTTTATTTATGATTTATTCATTTATTCAATCATTTCTTCACAAACTGGATTAATAAATAATATTGGTTCCCTTTATGCAGTTGCATCGATTCAGAGTCGATTTGCTTTTCACACCAATCAAACAGCGCTAGTGTTTGCTTGAAACTCGTTCAGAAGGTTTCAGACTAGTTGTTTTGATCTGCACCCGAGTGTGATTGATGTGTTCTTAGCTGCCTAAAGGAACAACACCAAGAGGGAGAATGCACCAGGGATTGATTCAAATTGACTAAATGCTGCATATGTGAAAGCACCCTAAAACATAGATTTAGTTGTATATATTTATTTTCAATTTGACTTTTTAATTTCCTCTGATTGACAAAGGCATATATCATTAGCTCCTACATAAATGACTATCTTAGAAAGCCTGCGCTTGCCTAAGACCCTAATATTACCTGCAATGTCTGGCATCCAGACCTCCCTCTAACAAATCTATACTGCTATTGCTAGTCCTGTCTAACATCAGAATCTGTAACTAATACTACAGTCTTCTCCATCAGAATGCCTGCAAGTCTACATTTCTGTATGTAAAGCTCTCACTAATAACTAATCACCTTGCACTCAACACGGAATCAGGTGAAGGTTGGCTATGCTGAAATACTGCAGATGCTCCTTGTGTTTGCTGTTGCTTTTGCAACAGGCAGATATGATGAGAATAGTCTGTGCATGTTGTGTTAAACAAAAGTGTTTTTCGAAAAAATATATATATATATGGCAGGTGGAAAAATAAAGAAAGATAAAGATGATAAAAATAAAGAAGATAAAATGAATCAACCTGATAAGGATGATACAAAACTTACTTCTTAGTAGTGAAAAAAATGTGGAAAATTTTAAGCACAGAAGCAGTGAGAATCTCTATATCAAATGGATTTGAAAATAGAAACCACAAACTAATTTACATTTACTCATTTGACTCATTTTATCCAAAACAACTTACTAATAAGCTCAAATATGAAGGCTGAGGCCCTTGTTTAAGGGCCCAACACTGGCATTTTGGTGGTGCTGTGATTGGAACTCACAACCTCCTGATCCATAGCACAAAGCCTTAAGTTTTCTTTGTCACTGACTGAGGTAGCAGTTTAAATTTCTTTTAAGTTTCTTCACCAGCAGATTAGACTGATGATTGGACTGCTACAGGTGTCCTCAGATGCTAATACCCTAACTTTAATGACAGCTCACAGAGGCTAAAACTAAATTAACAAAACACCTGAGGAAAACTAACATGCTTGTTCCATGAATACAGGGACATTAACATAAAAATAAACATATCTAGGTTGGGGGAGTCCCTCTATGGCAGTACATGTATTGAAACGGACGAACATCTGGGTTTGTGTTAATTAAGTTGGAATTAGCCACGCTTGGTTTTGTTTAGCACTGGCTCATGGGGCTGTTTTAGAACTGTTAATTTATGCATGAGTAACACTGGAATGTCAGATCCTGATTTGAGCAGAATTAATGCCAGTCTTTATTTGTGGCAGAGCCTCTCCTGAAATTCCACAGTAACTTAATTGTGCTGTCAGTCTGGGGTTCCTTTTTATTCCCATGTGCTGTTGGGGGAAAGCAAACAATGACCATTGCATGCATTTTCTATTGCATGTGGAACAGGTGCACAATCTACTCTGTTTTCAATTGCCAACAATTGAAAACTGGAATATATTTAAAATAAATTCAGGCCCAAAGTGGTTATTTTTCTTTATATCACTGCAATGTTGAATTCTCAATTCTGAAGGAGTTGATTAATTTTCTTAATTAACAGCACGTCTCTGACAGTAGTACCTGCTGTAAGGCAAATCAAACGTTTATATTAATACACATAGTTCTTTCACAGGGACTGGCATCATGGATGTTCTGCATAATCTAAGTCTAATAAATGGGTTAAGAAGTGATGTTGTTTGACAGAGAAAATGCATAACCATTGATATGGTAAAGCTTTATGACAGCTTTATCATTGCAATTTAAAAAAAAAATATGGAAGGAGTCTTCAGTGTCAGTAATTTGTAACAGTCAGACATACCACTGTTTACTTAGATTTTTCACCACAGCAAAGTCTTCAGTATAGAGGATTTTGCACTTTGTGTTTTCTCAGTAACATGACTGTTACGGGGCTCAGTGCTTCATGTGTATAAAAGCGCTGTATAGGACCTGCTTGTCTGAGGGGGCAATATATAACGCTTAATGGAACCAAGTGCGGGAGGGGGAGAACGAGGAAATCCACTCTGGCCGCCAAACAGCTCTGCCAAATGCAAGCGCTTCAGTTGAAGCGCAGACTTCTCTAATTCTAAACTTCAATATTCTCTTCTCTAATTCTAAGTCTCCCCAAATTACCAACCAGAGTAGCATGAAGCTGCTCTGTTACCTGGCACGGATCTATGTCCGCACACGGAGTGAGGCATTCAGAGGGCTTATGAACAGGTGCGTCAAGGTGCAGCACATTCAGGCTGATTACCTTCACGAGAGCGTCGCATTATAAAAGCCCGTGCAGGTGGCTGTGGATTTGCCTGAGAGGGCACCTGCGGCGTCACAATGACAAGCTGCATTTCTTTTGTCTTAATGTCAAGAGTGAGAAAAAGGAGAAGCTGGTGATGGAATGACTTTTTATGCTTAAATGTAATTATAAATGGATAAAAAAAATGTAACCATAAGAATTTGAACTTTTTAATGCAGGAAAATGTGTATTCAGCACCTATATAGCACAGTCTGCAATAATCTTCTGGAATGTGTTTTTATAAGGTCATCTCTTAAAATTCATCATCCAATATTTCTTTATGGCTTTAACAGCAGTGATGGAATTACCTCACTGAAATGAGTGGCCAGAATATCACTAATAGATAGCCTACAGGTATCCCTATATTGCTTAGATACAACTGTGTCTGAAACTAGTTATTGAATTAATTTTAATGGAGTGGAAATGGAGAAGGCACTGGATTTAGCCTACACCTGCAACTCTGTGTATGACTGAAGTCGTACACTGCTTGGTGTTTATTTTCAACAAGGCAACATTCAAATGTTTTGTCTTCATTCAAATAGTTTTGTCTTCTCATGGATATTCCAGCTTTTTTTTTTTCTAATGTAGTTTCTATATATTTGTTTCACAGTATGATTGTGAAGGTGCTAGAAGGTGCTAGTTAGGCTCTGCTATGACAGTATAGTTAAATGTATACTAGTTTCCTTGCCAAGTACCAACAGCAAAATTGTCACCTTGTGACTATGATGCCCTATGGGTAGCCTTTAAAATGTAACTGCTATTTCACACATGCCCTTTTTTTCCATTCCAGCCTTGTTGAGAAAGTCAGTTCAAAGACACTAAGTATAACACTCCAGTCTTTCTTTATTTCTTGCTAATAAGCCTGTTTTTGTTATTGTTCATCTGCTAGATAGAGTGCAATGATGTGCATCTTGGGTGAAGGTAATTCTAGTATTTGACAACACTATTTTTTTCTGGGGTTAATTGTGTCCCTGGAACATTCAGCTGGAATAGTAGCTGGGCAGTGGTAGCTCAGTGGTTAAGATGTTGGACTACTGATTGGAAGGTTATGAGTTCAATCCCCAGCACCACCAAGCTGCCACTGCTGGGCCCTTGAGCAAGGCCCTTAACCCTCAACT
>CM075004.1:23944439-23959550 GCA_037576675.1 Pangasius sanitwongsei | reverse complement strand
TATATTATATTATATTATATTATATTATATTATATTATATTATATTATATTATATTATATTATATTATATTATACATTTCTACCCAGGTCCAGCAGTTATAAACTGGCTAGCAGAGTTAAGTCTTACCTTTCTTTCAAGAAAAAAAAAAAAAAAATGAAAATGAGCCTGAATTTTTGCCATCCGTAACTGTGTTGTTTGCTATTAATAAATGGCTTAAAGTGATGAAAAACTAAAAGTAAATAGACTAGGCACAAAATGTCCAGTTAAATTACTTGAAAGCACAAACTACAGAATGATAAGTTTTTGTGATTTTGAACAAAATGACTAGTAATGGCAAGCACAGCTTTTCTGTTTACTGTGCTTGCTGACTCTTCACTTTACTTGCTCATAATAGCAACGCCAGGTTACTGATAGGTTTTTAGAATTATTTTAGCAATCTCATTAAATATCATGACCTGCCATCACTGTTTTTAGCTATATGAATACTATATTCATCATACACGTTATGGTGTTCTCCTTGCAATTTAGAAAACTTGAAACACAATGCTAAAATGAAAGAACAAAAAGAAAAAACGTGTAATGAACCAAGAGAAAGATGTCTATTTATAATATTATTTATATGATATATTAATTATAATAAAATATATTATAAAAATATTATACTATTTTCAGGGTATACAGATTACATGAACACATTTTGATTCATGTTATTAAATTTTATTCACTTACTCATCAAAATAATTATATATACCAAATTATCTTTGCATAGACTTAACACTCACCATTCAACAGAATCCAATTTAAAGAACATGTAAACAGTGGCACAAGAGCTGAGGAGCACCAGATTACTATACAAGACAGATAAATGTTAGGTCAGGAAAAAAGCGTTCTTTCGGTATAGAGATGCAGAGATTAGTGTCACTTAAACATATTGGAGCATTGAAAAATGCTGTGTTTTTGATTCCCTGCTGGTTATTATGTACCACTGGAGTTGTCTCATTATTATGCATGGAAGAGCACCAGTGTTTGCGTTGAAGAATTAGATGTCATGCAGTAAAAAAAACAGGTTTGAAATCTGCTGTAATCATAGCAGTAGCATCTGAATATCAGAATATTGGGTAGGTTTTTTTTTTTTTTGGGACATAAACCCACAGAACACAGAAGACAGCTTAAATGAGGATAAAAACCAGGTGCTGACTATTAGTAACTCTCATAACTTTTTCATTTCTCCTTTTAACTTTTAGCTTGGATTTTTTTTTTTTAATGAAATTGCATGACACAGTATTATTACCATATGGCAGAACTGACATACAGTGCAGTCACATTCTGTGTATAGATATGTGGAGCTAATGATAATCTATTAATCAAGGTATTAATGCTAGAAAGAAAGCCATTAAATTACAAATATCAAACCGCTGAATAAATACTGGGCATTTACAATGCTGAAATTTCCTGCCGATATATTTTGCTCAATATGAGACATAATGTAATGAACCCGATTCAGTAGAGGCATGAGAATCAGTGTGCACAGTGTTATTAAAACACAATCCAAACTCAGTGTTGAAAGGTTGCAAAACATTCGAATATACAAGAATCATCCAAAAGAGAAGTCAAACAGGCAATAGTAAGGAGTCAAAACACAGGCAAGGAAATCAGAATAAACAAAGCTTAACTTAAACAATGAGATGTATTGGCAAGACTTCGCAAATACAGTTTGTAATAACCACATGCTTGTAGTCCAGAAACAAGAAGTAAGACAGATATGAAAAGCTGAAGTAGAATTCTTGTGACAGTGATTTCTGTTTGCCTGTCTTGGACTGTTGTGTCACGTAAATGTTTTAATGACTACAGCACTGTGAATGATCATAAATTTTTTTTTTTAAAAACTGGCCTGAACAAGTCCAGTCTTTTAATCTAACACTTAATGAATTTAATAAACACACACTTTCATGCTACACTATATCAGTCAGAAAGTTTTGGGAGCCACCTACACATCTGGTCACATTGCAGACATCATCTGCCAGATTGTCTTCATAATACAGTAACGAGATTGTCTTCAAACATCTGCCTCAGTCATGACTGCTAAAAAGTTTTTTTTTTTTTTTTTTTTGCATGGGCTTGTTTTAATGCAATTTAATGCAATAAAGTGTCATTTTAGCAGATAAAGTAAATAGGCACTAGAAGCATTATCTGACAACAAGGGTTGCTATTGCTTGACCTTTTTTCATTGTTAATCAAGCATCAGTTTTTCCCACAGGAAGCACCAAAGAGCACTTATTATTCCACAAAGATAATTTGATAATACTTCTCACTTTCAGATAATTAGTATACATACTCATGATAATGTGTTTGTGTGTCCAGCTGTTTATGTTGTCCTTTCTCCAGATGTTAGAAGCAACTGAAATCCATAATAATCTCTTATATAAGAGTCATAGAGCTGTTGAATCCAGTCTCATGGCTTTATGGGAGTGCCTGCTGTGTTTAAACAAGGGCTCCTATACCAACTTTGTAGAAAGGAACTGTTATTGAATTCCCATCCACTACATAATATAGAGGTGAAAACTTGGATATGCTTTAGGAAATTAAATTCAACTCAATTTTAAAAGTGAGACCTGCTCTCAGCAGGCTAAAATAAAAAAAAATAAAAAAGGCACAAATCCTAGTTTGTGTCTCACCTGTAATGGTTTGTAACTGGCACCATCCTTACAGACATCTTTAACACCTAGTTTGTTCCGTACTCAGTTCCAGTCCCATCATTCCAGTCCCAAAATCTCCAAATGCATCATGCTCATATTTGTGTCCATATGCCTAATTCTTGCCTGTCTGTAACTAAATATTTCACTGGATATGGATTAAGTGCAGTTTGCTTACCAAGGCAACAGCCCTGCTGACGGCACTGTTCATCTGGCATCTGCTTTTATTGCCCTTATTAAGACTTACAAAAAGTAACTATGCTCTGTTTTAAGTCATTAGACACCTTAATGATGCTACATTCAAATAAATCCACTAGAGCATGGCAACATGTATGTAACATTTTGACCTTGCTAATAAAGATAACTGCTAAGTGAGGGATCTGTTTTTGTGCTGCAAATGTGTAATTTAAAGGTAGAATACCAGTGCTAATTTGCTGTTTTCTCTATGAGCTCAGTTGCTACATTTGTGGTCAAACATAAAGGTGTCTACTCTGATGTGGGTTAAGTTTTCGGAGGTTTGTGGGGGGGATGGGGTGTCGGTGGCATTTCAAAACTTAGTCCAAAATTGAATGTCATTCTATCTTTATTTCTTACTGAACGATTTCCTGTTTTCTTTTTATGCCTATCTTTATTATGATTGTGGATTTTTATTTTTTGTACTGATACTGATTTACTGATTTATTTTTTATTTAATACATCCTTTTTTATAACTGTGCAGCTCTGTACTAGGTGAATGCCTGTGTCAGTGGTCTTGAAGATAATAAGAACCCATTAATGGAACAACATTATGCCTTATTTTTACACAAAATAGGGGCAATTGCTCTAATTTGTAGCCCAAGATGTAATAGGTTTTCAACAAAGACACACCACCAAATGGGCAAAGAATCCTATTATCCAAAATGGGGGTAATTTTTTTGAGCCCAAAATGGGATCCAAACTTTTGCACTCAACTGTATATATAATGAAAATGAAAACAAAAAAAAGAGAAAATATTAAATCATTAACCCAACAACAACGCTGTAACAATGTCTTTTACTGGGAAGCTTTCCAAGCTCTTGTATGCATGTTTGAATACAAGACTCACACAATTTGTTTGACTTTATGCTAGCATATATCACAAAATACAGTGTACAATCACATCAAGATGTCCATTTTGCTCCAAAAACCATTCAAAACTTGACAAGAACAATGATTTGAAATAGTTTCAAAGGTGCCATTTTTGGGTTATGACTCAAGAACGGTATTGGAAATAGTAAATATACATCTATATTGAAATGTATGGATTTGTGGGAATGACACTTGATAACCATTAAGTAAGGAATAAAACAAAACAGGGCATCCTATAACGACTTATTTTCCTATAACAGCACATTCCAACGTGTTTAACTCTTCTTATACCGTAGTAATTTCTTAACAAAAATAAGAATATCATACTTTTATTTGTAGTTACATATACTGACAGTTACTGTGCAATGTGTTATCAATGGGGATTCCTTCCAGCTGTTAAAGAAACAGTTCCTTCACCATTCAAAGATTATATGTCTTTGATAAATAACAATGCATTTTTATCTGTTTATTATTACTCTTCGATGATGTGGAGACATATACATACAATGTAAATGCATTAATTGTTGTTGATTGTGAAAGCAACATAAGATACAGCTAATCCACAAGTACGCAAAGCTGTTATCTGAAAATTTATAGTAATTAAAAGGTTTTACCAATTCAATTTTTCCCGCAGTATACAGTATATATAT
The DNA here is from genome assembly GCA_037576675.1 of Pangasius sanitwongsei. Classification (NCBI taxonomy): domain Eukaryota; kingdom Metazoa; phylum Chordata; class Actinopteri; order Siluriformes; family Pangasiidae; genus Pangasius; species Pangasius sanitwongsei. Next base: position 23,955,099 of record CM075004.1, on the reverse strand, counting down.
TTTTTTTACGAATGGCCTTGCATTATATGGCTTTCATATAGGGAAATAGACAAGCTTTCAAAATCATATTTGGTTGATGTCTATATGTTTCAGTTTGTGCAATATCTGGCTAGAATGAATTAGAATGGGGTAAATGATAATGATGCTAGTATCTCTATGTGAGAAGTTCAGTGCTTATGATACATTCATATCCGATCTCATAATATCAGTATGGATACTTCTATATATCTTTCATGACTCAGTGCTTTAGCTCCAAACACCTCACTTTTTCCCACTCTATTCACTTGCCACAACAAATAATTTTGGTGCACAACAGACTGAGAGCAATTAAAAGTGACAATGTTATTTTCACAGCCAGCCTTTCCTCCAAGCTCGGCATTGTTGTTCTGCCAAATTTTAATAATGTTCAATGACACAAAGAAGATGAATTACCAGAAATGGTGCTTCTAGTTACAGTGGTGTGTAATAGCAATGTCTGGGGTCTCATTCTTCTTTCAATTTTCCACCTTCCTTCTTGATTGAATTTGAAAGAATGCTAATACTTTCTTTCTCGGAAATGCCTCTTCTTGTTTAGGGGGATCAGTATGAAAGGTGTGTGTAGGAGAATGGTGCTATGTCCATGAAGGTCATAGATGGGGTTTCGAGCATCAACTGCTTAACTGACCCACTGCCAAAGACTTTTTGCCATAGACACTAGTGCACAGATGGAGATTAAAAATAAATAAATAAATCATTAAGTTCATTTAATATCATTATTGTAAAATGAAATTGAGATGAACAATTGCATTGTTCAAAACCAACAGACCCCATTCCAGCATGATGTAACAGCTAGGGCTATGGACTGTTTTACAGGAAATTTCTAGCTTATGAGATTTGTGAAAATGTTTGACAGTCGCTAAAAATAAAATTGTTAATTAATTAATAATAATGACCATACTGTAGTGAACTTTATTAAGTATGTAATTTTAAAATGTAAATTTTCTCTCATGAACTGCAAATTAGCAGCTGTAATTATGCATTTTTTTAAAATATTTTTATAATGAATCAATCATGCATCTATCATTACTCCTGATTTAATGTTATATAAGGATGATGTTGCCTGCATAACCTGTGTTTTCTTTGACTTATGGGTGATTGCTTTCAAAGCACATGATAAAGGTGTCACATGATAAATATGACAGAGAAATAATAAGTAAAATAGAAAGAGAGGACTTGTTTTTTAATTGTCCCAGATTCAATAACAGCATTAGAGTACATTTTTGCAATGCAAGTCAACATATAATAGACATTTGGCATTTCTTGAAATTTAAACAAATTGTTCATTCATCTTCAGTAACTGCTTTATCCTGAGCAGAGTCATGGTGGATTGCAGGAATAGTGGGTGCAAGGCAGAGACACACTCTGAGCCATGCACACAGTCATTTAGAGTAGCCAATCCTTCTACTTCCATGTTTTTGGGAGGTGGGAGGAAAACAAAGAGCCTAGAGTAGACCCATATGGACACATTGAAAACATACACAGAAACTCAACACAGACCCAGCTCAGGATCTCAGAATCTGTGAGGCAGCAACACTACCCATTGTGCCATGGAATGAAAAGTGGAATCTTAAGAGATTATTATTAATGAGTTTTTTTATTTATTAATATTTATCCATATTTATTAATATTTATTATTATTATTATTATTATTATTATTATTATTAAACATGTCTATCAGTAATTTTATCATGTCTATCACTACTATCTCTACCATGCTGCTGCTGCTAGACCAGACTTTTTTTTTCTTTTGCTATGGAAAAATACATGTGTTAATTCACATGTAATAAATTAATAGTAATGAATCACTAGAAATGGCTTTGGTTGTCATATTTGATTATTTAAACAGGAAGTCTGGTGACTGAAAAGTGTCAGAACATTTCTGTGGAGAGAATGGATTTCAAGGACTCCTGTTTAATCTTCTCCATCAAGAAATATGTGTCAATTTCCGGTGACATGACTACGTACTTGCATTGTAAAACTTGGCACCACTGGCATTTATCATCAACAGGCAGGACTGATATCTTTCTGACATTATATGTCATATAAATTTGTTAGCTTAATTACATGCATTTCTGTCATGCTAGCTAGGATTGCAAGCTAGCTAGTGGAATTTTTTAAATCATTAAACACTTAAAGGTCATTAGGCTCAAACAAACCATATATAGAACATCAAATAAAGTTAAAAATCACTAATGTAAGCAATCTTTTGAGAGCTACAACAATGGTAACAACCTACTTACATTTGTAGACCAAGTTGTCTGAGAATTCGTTCGCCTTTTTTTTTTTTTTCGAGCTGAGAGGCTTCAGAAAATATGACAGAATTTCCAGTAAGGGAACAAAAGTGAGCATCAGTGTTCCCGGGATTTTTCAGTGCATTGTGGGGTTTTTTAGGAAGTGAACGTTCCAGTGCACAATTGAGACAGCCCTTGAAATGGCCGACTCCCTTGTCAGTGGCTTGACTACTGAACTAGTTACTACCCCAAAGTTGAATATTTTCCAACAACAGCACTTCCTGAAGAGTTTTATTCCAATTACACCACAGCAATTTTCAGACGAAAAATACATCATGTATTTAACCAGTTATAGTTGCATTTAATGCTGTGGAAGAAAACAACAACGGAACTGGGGAAGGAGTTCAAGTATGTACTTCCACCATTAAGCATCATGTTGTGGGGGTGTTTTTTTTGGAAAGGGGACTCGTGCACTTCAGAAAGTAGATATCATCATAAGGAAGGAGGATTGCCTAGTCCCAATTGGGTTAGTCCCAACTGGGTTTATGAATACAATGTATCTAAGCATACCTCAAAAGTTATAACAAAATGGCTTAAAGACAACAACGTTAAAGTATTGGAGAGGCCATAACAAGGCCCTGACCTGAATCCCATAGACTGTTTATGGACTGAACTGAAAAAGGGTGTCTGAGCAAGGAGGTCCACAAACCTCACTGAGATACCATTTCTTTCAAGAGGAACATTCTGGCACCATATTGTGAGAAGCTAGTGGAAGGCTATCCAAGCATTTGTTTCAAGTTCAAAACAATTAGGCAATGCCACCAAAAACTAACAAAGTGTATGCATACTTTTGACCCACTAAAAAACCTCCTTTTTATGGAAATAAAGCAGATATACCCTAATTGACATGTAATGTTAAATGTATGGTAACTTGAAATGTGTGGAGTTCTGAAAAATTGAGTTTGAATGTGTATGTAAATTTTTGTCCTCAACTTTAAGCACGCCATTCTAAATCCACAGAGCTAGGCAGAGTCAAGTTTCTCATTATAAAAACATGATCAATAAAATAGACTACAGGAGACCAAAGGATTTTTCTTCACTCACTAGTGAGGTCTTACACTTCAAACAAGCTCCTTGTTCCGGAAACTTCCTCATTCCTGCTGATTTGCAGGTCTAGGTCTGCAATCTCCCACACTGTTCAGAGCACTGAAGAAGGTGATCTTGGGTTTAACTCACTTGGTGCACCAGAGATTGCAGGGCATAAAAATGTGTCTGGCCCAGTCCAATGCCAGGTTCTGATCTGATCATTTGCCAATTCTGTTCCACCCACTCTGTAAATCTTGACTGTGGCACAACTTTAAACATTGGGCAATTAATCCTGCTTTTTTGTTTAATATGCCTTAATAGTTTTACACCTTGCATGTGTTCATCCATGATTGTCTTTTCAAATTATATGCATCTAGTAAATCACTAGCTTTACTGCCTCAATAATATGACTAAGGTTAAGTCAATCAACAACCAACATAACCCACAAACAGCATGCAGGTGCTAAAATATAATATCTGGACCTGTGTAACAATTTGACTGAATAGAAGCACAACACAACAAATGTAATGTAAATGTATTGCAGATAAATAAATAAATAGAATCCACCGCCAGCTGCAAACATGTTATTCCAGAACAGCAGACTTCCAGCCACGTCCAGGTGTGCAATTCTTAATCTGTGATTAGAAATTTTACAATAAATTCATAACAATAAGAAAATGATTAGCATCTGTTCTTCTGCTATCCTTGGGAAACATCATCACATGTGCTCTACATGGTTATCAGTTACTATTTCTTTATTATATTGTGCAGTTTTTTCTGACTTTGGTCATACCTTCTTTTTTCACCTTTAATGTGGTATAGCAACCAACACAATTCAAGCCATATTCATCTCAAGCTAAGGGGGTGTTTCAGCTCATGCACATCTGGGATGAATGGGATGGAATGAAATAACAACAGAAAAGTCTTAAAAGGCCTAAAAAAGTTATTTTTAATTTTATTCTACAAGAGTCCTAGATGCACATTGTGGTTGCTATAACATGCACATTTTTAAGGCTTCCATAACCCATCAAACTCATAATCGAAGCAGTAGCTCTGGATGCTCCATTGATTAAGTACCTTTTCATCCTGCAGGTTGAATAAAGCCCTGAAGTGCCAAGATTTACAACACACATCCATATTTTATTTTATTTTATTTTTCCTAGGAAATATACTTCTACCTGAAAAACTGAATCTGTGAAATATCTATCTAAGCAATATGAAGAACAGTTACAATAATTCATCATTAAGCCAGTGTGATTAAATATAAAAAAGATGAATGTCAAATAGTATACATGTATATTGTAAGGTTGGCTTTATTATTATTATTATTATTATTATTATTATTATTATTATTATTATTATGTTTGTAATGCTGCTATTTATTTATTTATTTATTTAGAAAATTAATTTCAAAAATCATTCTTATAGACCTACAAGCCATTAAAAGAAACTCTTCTACAACTGGGAAATATTTGTAAGACCATGTGATTACATGAGCTCTGCATGTGTGGTTCTCACAGTGATTCATGGAGGTGACAGTGTCATTGGCTGGAGTTTCTTTACTGGTGACAGAAATAATGATCTTTCCCAAGTGTGTGGGATTCTCACCCAACATGTCTATAATAGCATATTTCTGAGATGTGGGATTACATCAGATTCATGGCTAATTTGCTGAATCTAGTTCCTTGAAACTGATAATGTAAGTAACTGATCAGGGGAGAAAAGATGGAAAACCTTTGCAGATACACTAAGAAGACTCAATGACTCATTTCATGCTAGATTTTTCATGCTAAAGTGCTAAAGTGTCATGAAAATATGACACTTTATATAATAGAGATGCATCCAACTAAAGGCATGTTTTTGAGAGGAAGGAGGAAGAGAACCTAGAGAAACCCACACAGACACAAGGGGAACATGGAAAACTCAATACAGACAGTATCCCGAATTCAAGATCAAACCGAGACCCTGGAGTTGCGAGGTAGCAAGGCTATCCAATGCACCAGCGTTCCACCCCCATTTTATGTTATGTTGAACAAAATAAATTGGCTGTAAAATCACTTTTTTGTCAGTCTATTGTGCTCCTGAGAATACTTAACATAATCTTTATACATTGTACCTGTTTAGGTCACCCTGCAATGCCCATTAATGTTGGAGTGAAATTAAAATAGATTTCCTGTTGCTTTCTCTCACACCTTATTTATTACTTTTTATTGTGTGAACTGCCTGTGAGAGCTATTACTTCTGTACATTATTTTTTACAAGAGCTAGCAAAAGTGCCAGGGATAAGTAACTCTTAATATGTTTTTGGTAATGCATTGAAAGGCATTCAGTGTTCTGCTCTGTCAGCTAAATTAAATGGAAGAGTGTCTCCATGGAAAATTATTTAGCAGGAAAAATACTTTAGTGCTTTCAAGCCAAATGATTGTTGTTGCTTTCGGTGGTGGAAAGGGTGTTGTTCTAGTCTTTAAAATCACCTGCTGTGGCATTTTATGCTACTACAGCATATCTGTCTGGGAGAGAGAACACCTTTTTTATTATTTTCAACAGATGTGTTCAAGACATACCCCCCCCCCACCCACCCACCCAAAAAAAACAACAAAAATAAATAAATAAATAAATAAATAAATAAATCCTTAACACCACTATGATTAAGCACTTGTGGCTACTGGACCAACAGTGTCCTAATATGATGGACAACAACCTGTTCAGGAGAGTCCAGATCTGCACTCTATACCCAAGTATCATTTTGGCTTTAAGCTGACTAGATCAGACATGCTTTCTCTGACCAAAATGTGATGTAGTGGTCTTTCTTATTTTTTCACTCTCTCTCCACTCTGATCTCTTTGTTAGTAGCTCCTCTAACTGCAACCAACTCTAACAGCAATTTCTTGTTCTCAATCTCCTTCCTCTGCTAAAGCAACAATTTTCCCAATGATTTCCTAGCTTGTTTTTGGCTTTTGAAGCATTTTTTCACTTCTTCTACACAGCACCAAGTTACAAATCAATGTTAACACTGCCTGTTTATTAATATCTAACAGCTTTTTGACCTCATTTTGGACACTATATAGAGCACTGCACCCAATGATCAGACACGATCACTTTACGGCTATTGATCATATCCTTGCTATGCAACCCAAAATAAGACCCTGGCAACCACACTAATAACCAACTGGCAATTGCTCATTCATTACTCATCAAACAAATAGATATAGTGGTCTCAAACCACTATATAGCAACACCAAAACCAGTTGCTACATGCGCATCTCAGCATTTTTTCTGACTACCAGTGTACTTTAATCGCTGTTTTGACAAGGGTCCATGCAAAGCCCCAAGCAGGCTCACGGAAAGACAACCTCAGTCTTTACGCTCAGATTTCACAAACAATACATGAAAGAGAGATCACAGTCATTGTCTTAGCCCAGGACAATACCATGCACATGAACACAAATGACAGTTAAGTACAAATAGAGGTTTAAAGTAGACAGGTGTGCGTGAGTTTCTTAAATGGAAGGTATTTCATTTGTAAATTAATGAATGGTGCCTTAGTGGGGCACTCCATCACAGGAAACCTTTGTATTGTTAGTTGCACATGTGTGGTGATTCTCAAACATGCCTTAAACTCCAGGTTATGGTTGAACAGCTTCTTCCGTCTGAGCTGTCAATCTCTCCAGCATCTTCAGCGTTACCCTTGACTTGGTTGTTTCTTTCACTATTGCCCTCCTTAAATGGTCACTGACTTTTGGTGGAAGGCCTCCTCTGATGGGAAATGGTTGCATCAGATCTAATTTAGATGTTTCACAGCAACAAGGGTTCACTCCCCTTAAGGGAAGTAATTATATAAGTAATTATGCAATTACTTTTTTTAATTTGTAAATAATTTTGGAAGCTATTATATATAGATTCTTCCCCACCAGACTCAGTGATGCAATATTCATCAAAGCCAGACTGAAAGGGATGATAAAGGGTATTTTAAGTAAGAAATGCTTTAATTTGCATAGTTACCATGTTTTTCAATATTATAACCAACAACAGGTTGAATATTGGTCTGTAATTGTACGACAAGTTGCCTCAAGGCCAGGTCTCTTCAGAATAGGTGTACTAACAACAGTTATAAGGACCAAAGGGAACCGAAATAGAAGAGAGATAAATATTTATCAAACAAGCGATTACAGTAAAGAAGACAATAATCACTTACGATTATTTCTAAATTACTACTATACAATATCTCTCAATTTTTGTCATTATTCTTTTTCCCCCACATATAATCTGACTAATATGCAGCTGAGTGGGATATAATTATAATGTATTATACATAGCTGGTAACACGCTCTGTGAATTATAGTTGTCTGAATGTTTTTAACAGTTTGTCACATGTTTTGAGCTACTATAGCAAGGAAAAAAAAAGACTTCCAGCATTTAATAATGACTCAGCAAGTCTTAGTGTTTTGACTCTGTTCTGGCTAAAATCTCCTACTAGGCATGATGTGTATCAGTATAGTTCAGAGTGAGCCAGAACACATATACAGCAGGAGCAGAACAGCCTCTCATTCCTGGCCAACTCTAAAATGCACACCATTAGAATAATTTCCCAAAAGATACAGAGGTTATCACAATAAGTTGCAGAAATTTAAGGGGCTCTTAGAGTGATCGCTATGGGAAAATATCTGCTCATTTTAAGCAGTTATACAGAATGTGTGAAGAAGATTAACACCATATGTTGTGCTCTCCAATGCACATGAGGGAAGGTCACTGATGTAGGAAACTTTCCCTGAGAGAGATAAGCATCTCATTGGCCATCCTTCAATAATGCAAAAGTAATGTAGTGTAGGTTTGATTACCTACCTGGTATCCTGTTTTGATTTCTGCATTGCTCAGACAGTAGATTTATATTATTTTGCTCGTTCTAATATGTTATGGTTTACATAGTAAAAACTCAAACACATTGACTTGTATAACAGACGTGCCACATACTCTATACAACTAATACTACTATTATTAATAATAATAATAATAATAATAATAATAATAATTTGTTGTTGTGGTGGAGCTGATGTTAGGAGATATGTAATATTATGTAATATGAAGGAGTGAATAATGAAGGAGTCTTGGGTGTAACAAAGTTAATTAATAAATTAAACATTGTAATTGTTGGCAAATCACTGTGGTACAAGCAGAATAACACCCTTTGGTCCATGCTGTTAAACAAAAATAATACGCTTCAGGTGGTAACATATCACACCACCCTGGCATGTATTATTTTTTTGTATATCTGCAAGATCTGTCATGTGTTATTCCTTACTCACACAACTTATGATTTATTTTCTATAACATCACAGTTCAGCCAGCAGTTCTGCCTCCAAGGTTTATATTAATGTGTTCATTTTAATATGTTATTGTTTCCATAGCAACAATGTAGATAAGTACTTGCATGGTGAAATTGACTGAAACAAACAAAAAAAAGTGTAATCATTGTTATGGTGAAGTTTTCCTTGAGGAGATTTTTATTTAACATTCACAGAAGGAGTCTCCAGTGCTTTGTAACAGATAGAGGTAAAGCTTTATATTTAAGTTTTCCAACACATGAATGTTCACAGAGCTTGCATTTGGATATAACTTCTTTTTTTTAAATATTTTGTTACCAATGTAATAGCCTGTGAGCCAATAGCCAAAGAATATATCCTGCTATGATAATTTTCTGTTGATTTGCCATCTTTGCCTCAAACCTTATGAATTTTGTAGGAAAAACTGACTGGATTGAAATTAAGACTACTGAAAGCACTATAACATGCCTTCTTGTGCACAACAGTTTCTACTATATTTTGCCTAGTTATAGGCCTGTTTTTCACCAATCTTTTGGGAGAATAAACACAAATGTCTCTGTTCTGACATTACTCTTCCTAATTACTTAAATCATAGTAGGAAGACTCACACTAATCAACAAAGTATTACATGCACTGCTATGGTAACCCAACTCCCTAATTCTCATTTTCCTACAGTTTTGTTTCACATATCTTTGAGAAGCATTTCTCTACACTCTATGGAAAAATCATGAATTTCCATGGGTTTTTCACGGAGAGATATGAAAATTATTCACTAGAAACAAAGGTCAAAGATCAGACTGCTGAAATATTTACATGAATGCAATTACAGAATGCAAGACTGGAAGGGATATCTCTGAGCTTTAAATATATGCAAACAGCAATGTGTGCAATATACTGTATATGAACAGAGACCTTCAAAATAAAATGAAATTCTGCAGCTTAAATGCAAGGTTTTGCATAGGAAGTTACCATCGAAGCTTGTCAGTTCATTGCTCCATCAGTACTTCATGATCTCTATGTGGAATATTAATAAACCCTATATTTAAATTTTGTATAAGTGGAAACACACATGGTTATCGGTGCGGAATGACACTCATTTATATTAGAATCAAACCAGAAACCAGAAGACCAGTGGTAAAATGAAATTAATAGGAATATGAACAACAAGGAGTTCATATTTGAATTGAGAATGTCATCCAATCACTTCTCACGTTTAGCCTATCCATATTTGCTGATACACTGATATTGTAATACAGGTTTAATTTCCTGTATTTCTAAAAGAAACCACTGAGCTTAAATCAAAACAACAATACAAGTACTGTTCAATAACTCATAGATATATTTGCAAGGACTAAGCAGGAATGAATGAGTAGTACTATGTTACCTCCTAATGTAATATACACTATATTAAATAATATAGTGTAATATACACTACTATTAACTTGTAATGAATACTGATTAATTATTTGGTAAGTAATAGTAAAGTAATGGTTTGGTAGTTTATTATGAATTAAGCAATTCTTACTGAGTCTTGTACATTTTGTCTTCTGGAGAGCTACTAACTAGCAAGTCATTAGTAATGATTTATTATGTGCCTTACTTTACAATAATGTTACAGATCTCTGTTAAGTCCTAAGAAAGAATACAGTCACACTTCAGCCATTAGTACCTACCTTATACCACTTATTTATTCTGTAATATTTGGAATAGATACCTACAGATCAATGGAAATGGGACACATATACAGAATGACATTTTTATATGCGTCATCTCTTTGTGACTAAGATTGGTAATGATTCAGAAAGAACACTGATACACTACTACAAAAAAAGGTAATAAATCGTACTCGGTTACTAACGTAACCTCGGTTCCCTGAGATACGGGAACGAGTACTGCGTCGCTAGATGCTATGGGGAAAACTCCTTTTTCTCCGATGACTGAAGCCTATACAATCACGCAGTGACACTGCACGGCCATTGGTTC
>CM075004.1:23917110-23936324 GCA_037576675.1 Pangasius sanitwongsei | reverse complement strand
AGATCAATATCCCAGGAGTTTAATGGACTTGATGCTATACTCTGATTAAAAAGTGTTCCTTTAATTTTTTTGAGCAGTGTATGATAGTCACAGAACTGGCAATATTTGTCCATGTGACAAAATCCTAGCATAACCATTTAATTATTGTGCTCTGTATTTTATTTTACCCACTGTACTCCCAAATGTATATATCCCTGGGTTATGATCAAGACACAACATTTTATATTCTATAACATTGTGAGATCAAACCTATGCAATATCCAAGCATATTGTTAAGTTAAATTAAAAATGCAAAAAAAAAAAAAAAAATCTGATTTTATAACTCAATAAAATGAAACATTTAGATACTTAGGTGATACATCAATGTTGCAGTGTAATGAACGCTCAGTGTCTTGAGGATATAGTGAGTATGCTTCTTAAAGTGGCTTTATTCCTTTCATGCGGTGTATTTTATCACATCTCTCCCCAACACACACCAGTCATTCATTTTGTGTTCTCTCATGGGCTGTGGCTGCATTTTACAGCAAGGGCAAACACCTGCTAGGTCAAATGCAACAGCAAAACTTTATAGGAAACATAGTGTTGTATTATATAAAGCGTTTTCATGTTTCCTCTGGGGGACTGCAATAATTAAACTTGGTCTAATGGTTATTGTAGCAATTAAACTACTGCTTGAACTTGCCAATCTTACCCTTCTCAAGGTTGAAGCTAAAAAAAAAAAAAAAAAAAAAAAAGATGTGGTTGTGTAAACAATCAAGGTCAATATGCAGATTCCTAAACAAGGCTGTTATTTCATGCAAATTTCCTTTCCATGTTTGTACCTTTATTTTTTAGTACATTTACTTGAGGAAGTTCTATATAGATATAGATGCTCATAGATGCTCAGCGCATAATTTAGAGAAATAATATGCAATAATATTACAAGTACAATAATAATAATAATAATAATAATAATAATAATAATAATAATAATCAGCTAGTAAAGAGTAGATTTTTTTTTTTTTTTTTGCCTATATTATCTAGATACTTGGTAAAACTTTACTTGAAGGTTACCTTAATGAGAAATGCATAAATATGTTATAAAGCAATGCTGGAGCATTTATGAAAGGATTATGACAAAACGCAAAAGATGATATTGGAAGTTTCACGCAAGTTTTTCTTTACATGGCAGATAAAACAACAGCCATAAATTATCATTATGAATTGACTGTTATTGTATTTTTTAATCCATATTTTTGCTAACAGCCTATTGAGAAAGTGGTAAAGGTCACACATAGTGCTTCATGAAAAAAGTTATAAATGCACATTTGATTAACAGTTTAGTTAAAGGCCATTCAAATATTTTACATGGGCTTTCTAAATAAGAAGCTAATGAGAATAGGGCTTCAAAATCATTTTAATACAAATGGACGGCATTCAATTCTATTCTCCTATAAGACACTGATACCTTAATGAAGTATTGGCAAAAATGTCTCCTCCTGCCATCTTACCTTTTGTGAGGTGTACTTACAGTATCTACTTCTTAGCCCCATTCCAAAACAGCTTCTTATTAAATAAGAAATTTCCTCAAACTAAAGTGTAAATCAAGCTTACATTTATAACACTCGTATGAAGCACTGTGTGTCACTTCTACAACTTTCTTAATTATGTCTTTCATAAAGACTTATGTCTTTCAAAATTCTCCAGCCTTGCTTTATATAAATATTTATGCAATGCTTATGCATGTGTTATAAAAGCACTATGTAGGTACCCTTCAAATAAAGTATTACCACATGCATAACCTTGGCTGAAATAGCATAATCAAATTTAATTTATTCTGCCCACAAAAATATGTAAAAATATTTTACATTTTAATATATATATATATATATATATATATATATATATATATATATATATATATGACATTTTTCACTCTGCTAAAACGTAATATGAATAAATAAATGTCAATTTATATAAATAAATATGCATTTATATTTATATAAATAAATAAGACTGTAAAGCACGTCTACTTATAAAGGAGTTGTAGAGGGTTCTGTACAGATGATTTGCTGCTGTATACTTTGAACGACTTTACTTGGTTTGTTACTGAAAGATCATGTGAGATGTGCCATCACATTGTGTTGCCTGCAGGCCTCATGCTCTCGATGCCAAAGAGCTTCTCACAGGCTTCTTGGATTGTGTGTTTGGCACACAAGATGAAAGCTTTAGCTGGCCTGGCTTCATCAGGAGCTGCTTCCAGGCTGATTAGAACACACGGCCAGCAAACTTCACTGTAGTTGCAGCATGGAGAACATAAAATAAGCATGAGCCAAATGACCTGCAGCTGAAATACATTTGGACTGAGTTTGTATTATTTTTAATGATATTCTGATTTATCATATACAGTTCATAAAAACAAACAAGTTAATTAAGTTAAGGACACATACATTACAAAGTTTAAATTCACGCAAGACCTACACAAATACCATTCAACCATTTTCTGTGCCGCTTATCCTACACAGGGTCGCGGGGAGCCTGGAGCCTACCCCAGGAGACTTGGGGAACAGGCGAACCACCATGCGTCCCCCCACATCCATACACAAATACATCCTTTTAAATGCATTCCCACACCTCCATACACAAATACATCCTTTTAAATGCATTCCCACACCTCCATACACAAATACATCCTTTTTTTTTTTTTTTTTTTTTTTGATCAGCCACATAATTCATAAATCATTGAAAACTACTGTAATAACTACTCTAACATCATAGTGTTATGGACGTTAATACAATAACTGGAACACATACACCTGCTCACTCACTGTCCACTGTAATAGGAACACCTGTACAGATGCAGTCATCAAATCAGCTAAGCATGTGGCAGTAGCACAATGCATTAGATTATGCAGATGTAGGTTCATAGCTTCAGTTCTTGTTCACATCAAACATCAGAATGGGGAAAAATGAGATTTCAGTGGCTTTGAGCACGGCATGGTTGTTGGACAGACAGGTTGCTTTGAGTATTTTCATGCACAACAGTCTCAAACAGAATGGTGCGAAAAACAAAAAATATCAGTGCCAGGTCTGCAGGCTGACATGCCTTCTTGCTGAGAAAATTCACCACGTCAGAATGCACAGCATGTGAATAGGCTACAACACCAGAAGTCGATAGTGGGTTCCATTCCTGTCAGCTAAGAACAAGACTCTGAGGCTACAGTGAGTGCAGACTAACTAAAATTCGACAGGTGAAGATTGGAAAAACATTAGCTGGTCAAGAAGGAGATCCCCCCAACAAGAATTTATATGTTTGATCATAGTCATTTCAGATGTTTGATTATTGTTTTATATAAACTAGGTTGCATTTATATTCATGTTTTTTCTTTCTTCTTGTTTCAACTGACAAGTCAAATTATACACATTGATTCTGTCACTTCATGTCTTAAATCCCCACTTGTCATTTTGCTTCAAGGGTAAACTCAAATGCTCTGACAAGTTATACTTGGAACCAGCTAAAAGAAAAGAAGAATAAATAAGAACTGCCATGGTTTAAGCTCACAAAAACACAACTTGAGCAGCTAACAGGGTGTAATATGATGCTAACTCATTAGAACAGAGCATGTTTCATATACAGTATGTCACAATCGTGAGACTGATAAAATCATTATAATTATTAGATCTAGGATGAGAATATATCTTCTCAGAATTCATACCATGTAGAGTGTGTATAATCTGTGGTGTGTGAAGGGAGGACACAAGTACATATGCTCAGCATGTGTTTTATTAGGGCTATTGTAGTCGTAGTCCATAGCATAGGCCAAAGAACAGGCAGACAGCATCAAATAAGGAATATCCATAATCAGAAACAAAAACAAAGGTCAAAACTAGGAAATACAGAATAGGACAGTGGTAGCTCAGTGGTTAGGACGTTGGGCTACTGATCGGAAGGTCATGAGTTTGAGCCCCAGCACCACCAAGCTGCCACTGCTGGGCCCTTGAGCAAGGGCCTTAACCCTCAACTGCTCAGTTGTATAAATAAGATAAATGTAAGTCCCTCTGGATAAGGGTGTCTGCCAAATGCTATAAATGTAAATGAATACATAAAAATGGCTTGGACTTAATAACACTAATGCACAGTAAGACTTTGCACTGAAACAAATGACAGGGTATACATAGACAAAAGCTTAACACTGAACAGGTGGAAACAATAAAGTAACACACCAATAACAGAAGAGGGGCAGGGACAGGAAAAGAGCAGAAACAGAAGCGCATGGCAAAGTAAACAAAAGCACATGATATGAACCCAATTAACAGCGTGTGATGCTAGTATAGACCATTTTCTGAGAGAAGTAATTTTTGACAGAATGTGCTGATGCAAGGACCATTCCACTATTAAATTTAATGTACTTATTTTGAATTCTAAGAGTGGCTTTCACATATCACATACGGGGGCAGTCGTGGCCTAATGGTTAGAGTCTTGTAACCTGAAGGTGAACCAGAAGGTCGTGGGTTCGAGTCTCAGGTCCGGCAGGGATTGTGGGGTGAATGACCAGCGCTCTCCTCCACCCTCAATACCATGACTGAGGTGAGACCGTTGAGCAAGGCCCAACTGCTCCCCGGGCGCCGCAGCAAAAAAAGGCTGCTCACTGCGTGCATGCGTGCGTGCGTGCGTGTGTGTGTGTGCACTTGGATGGGTTAAATGCAGAGCACAAATTCCGAGTATGGGTCACCATACTTGGCCACTTCACTTCATATGCAGAGGTGTTTCTACAGTCAGCTGGAACACGGTGCTCGATCTCTCAGTGGCCAGTGCAAGCGTTACAAAAATGTGCTGAATGCAAAAATGAAGGCATGTGGCATTGCTCCAAAGGACCTCGAGAAGCTTGCAGCCAACAGATCTTCACGGCGTGCAATATGCAAAGATTGCATGCATACATTTGATTCTAAACGTGTGTGTACCCTTCAAGAAAAATGTGTGCAATGTAAGACAGGCATGTAAACAACCTCCAGAGCTGAAAACAACTCGTGTGGCGTTTGTGGCTGTATCTGTGCGTAAAAGATCGCAAAAGAAACTCATTTGTGACGAGATCCGTTGTGTCGACGGCTCAGTCCAAGTATGTTTTCCACTTCTCTGGCATCTGAGTGAGGTGGTCTCAGTCTGGTTCCAATAAAACTGTTAAATATTAGTGACAAAACTATTTGACCCTAAACCGATTTCTGTATTATTTATGGGCAGGTGTCATTTCTGTAGATCTGTTAAACTAATCTACAAGCAGCAAACTGTGCTAAAGGACAGAGCTGTAACCAAACTAAAACAAACTAAAGAGGTAAGAAACAAAAAGTATTAAGCTTTGCTCTGATTCAGACTCAACTAATAAGCTTGAAAGCATCCAAAGGGTGTTTTCACATATGCAGTCTTTAAATCAAACCCTGCTTGGTTTACCCCTCCAGTGCAGTCCTTTAGGCAGGTGAGAACACAGCAATCACAATCGGGTTAAAAAAGAAAAAGCAAGAGAATCCGAGCAAGGTGGTCTCAGGCCGCTTCCAAGTGAACTTTAACATGGTTCAATTTCAGCGAGAAAGTGATTTGACCTCAAACTCAACCCAACTGCAGGAAGTGAACCAACCATGCCATGTATTATTTTTGGCCAGTTGTGTGTGCAAAATGAGCCAAATGTGATGTGTTCCGGATATTTGGGCTGATGAAATAAATGGGATAATAAACA
Organism: Pangasius sanitwongsei; assembly: GCA_037576675.1. Taxonomy (NCBI): domain Eukaryota; kingdom Metazoa; phylum Chordata; class Actinopteri; order Siluriformes; family Pangasiidae; genus Pangasius; species Pangasius sanitwongsei. Next base: position 23,930,616 of record CM075004.1, on the reverse strand, counting down.
CTGGATGCCATAAACAAAATGTTTTAAACTAGTTACTTATATAATTAGCTAATAATTTATTTAGTGTAAGGTCTGTGTTCTCTGTGCTCGGGTGATTTTTATTGGGTACCTATTACCTTTTTATATATTTCTGTCAACGTATTTCTGACCAAAGCATGAAAGAGTTTTACAAGTACTTCTTTTGTGGTATGAAAGCAAACTTTAAATCTGTTTGCTGGTATTTCTTACAGAATCATTGCTACATCTCACCTGTCCAAGCAACTGTTTTGTTTTGTTTTTTCTTTCATTTTACCTCATCCTAGAGGCAGTAGATACCAGGTGTGTATTGAATGTAGCTGCTCTCATTACTGCTGAAAAAAAAAGACCAACCCAATCCCGTGTAGCACTAATACAGACAGAAAGGCCATTTAAAGTTCTCCAGACACATCGCTTCCTCTATACTGAAACAGTAACGAGCAAAGAAATATTCACTTTGACAGACTGGAGATTAAACACTAGCTAGAACTAGCCAGTTAAGCACAATGACATACTATGGACAAATCTGGACACTACTGACAAATATTTGAAAGTTATTAATCCTGTAACATGAAGATATTTGGAATATAATTTGAAATATAATCTGAGGTTCTAGAATCTAGAATGTGTAATGGTCTCAAAAGTCTTTTTGATTTTTATGTGTTTTTTTGAACTGTTAATACCTGAAAGATACGGCACCTTAAAGACAGTACGTAATGATAATAATGAAATTAGATCTCACAGTTGAATTTTCAATGCTACCTGGTTAACCCAATGAACTTGCACTTAATATTTAGCTATTTATTTTAAAGCATATTTGTTGGTAATAACCATAGTTGTGTTGTGGTCTGGGAAAAACCTTCTGATACAACATTAGAGAATACCATTGCCATGAACGGGTGTACTTGATCTGCAACAATGTTTAGGAAGGTGGTACATCCACATGAATGCCAGGACCCAAGGTTTCCCAGCAGAACATTGCCCACAGCATCACACTGCCCTTGCCAGCTTGCCTTCTTCCCATAGTCCATCCTGGTGCCATCTTTTCCCCAGGTAAGTGATACACATGCACCCGGCCATCCACAAGATGTAAAAGAAAAAGAATAGGCCACCTTCTTCCATTGCTCCATGGTCCAGTTCTGATGCTCACGTGCCTATTGTACATGCTTTTGGCTGTGGACAGGGGTCAGCATGGGCACTCAAACTGGTCTGCGACTATGAACTCCCATATGCAGCAAGCTGCGACGCACTGTGTGTTCTGACACCTTTCTATAATAGCCAGCATTAACTTTTTCAGCACTTTGTGCTACAGTAGCTCTTCTGAGGGATCGGACCAGACAAACTAGTCTTCACTCCCCATGCGCATCAGTGAGCCTTGGGCACCCATGACCTTGTTGCCTTGTTACCTTGTTGTTGTTGTTCTGTAGACCTAATTTTTATATGGTATTTATTGCATATGAAATTAAATAGCAATTAGCTCAGTAAATAGTGGTGTCTTTCAGTGGAATTGGAATGGAATTACTTTTAGGGGTAACCAGAATTTAAAATGCTAGGACATTACTTCTGGTTGCAAAAGAGAAACAAATCTATAACACATAATCATATCCCAGGAAGGGTATATTACATAATTAATGTATTTGACTCAAATGTTGAGCTTATCTCAATACCTTTTGATTTATATAAGGTTACAAAAGAATTACTTTTGTTATGATTTCCACCTTCACATCATGGTTCCCTTGGTGAAAAGCACCTTTTGTGCTTATGTTTTGGTGTTCCCAAGCTGTGCCCACCTCTTTTGTGTTAAATAGACTTACTTTGTCTGTGTATACCCTGCTGTTTCTTAATAGTGTTGTGCAGTCTTGCACATTTCATATTGCTAAGACCAAGTCTTGGTTTTCCGGTTCCATGTCTGGGTTTCTGGATTTGCCTGTCTTATGATTCTGATTATGAATTGATTTTTCTTGTTGGTTGTGTTCTATTCACATTCTTGCCAGCCTGTGTTCTCCTATGGACACTAACTATGATTGTCCCAAAAATTAATATTACTCTGAGCATCCACAACTCTATCTTGCCTCATTCGCCCATGTTACACTTTTTAAGAATATTGAAAACCCCTTTAATATAATAATAATAATAATAATAATATATTGCAAAACCCTTTATACCCCTCTAATTTTTTTTTGACTGAGTTAGGATTAAACTGAGCAGCCATTATTGAATTTGTGCACAAGTTTCATTTTGTACTGTTATTAATATTTCTGATTATCATACATATCTGTGGCTGACAGATAGCAGGTGCTTAGAGATCTCAGTAGTTCAATAGCTGTGAAATATTTAATAATAATAATAATAATAATAATAATAATAATAAAATGGGGAAATTAACACCATCATTTAAACTTGACATGTCTATATGAATTTACTCACAAATAAACGTTTGTAGAACCTAGAAACAGCCGATTCCCATGTAAGACTAAAGCGATTAAACGTGCTTTGTATGGGATATTGCTATGCCCAGGTAATTAAAACTCTACATGAAACTAAAAGTGACTGTATGAAGAACAGAACTCCTATAGAGAGCACATATGTTCAGAAAACTTTACAGTGTATGAGATGCATGTGGCGATGAATTTAACCCAACCATGACAAATAGGGCGATTCTGATGTTCCCCAGCAGGATACATGATCTGGTTGAAAATATTCAATGTAAATCTTATACAAGTGCAACCAATCCAGCTTCTAACAGTCAGTGTTAACTGGTGAGTTTTTATATGTGGACCTGGTGACATTAGGAATAAGAATTCTGGCTGATAAGTCAGACACTTTTTTCAGCATCATTTATCAGGGCTGACCAAGAGCTTCAGATAGCCATTTGAGGCTGTCTGGACTCCACAGGTGATTGACAGGTGAAAGTACTACTAGGATCTACACTGACCTCATACTTTAGTAGAGCTGTAAAGAAATCCATAAAGGTCAATGTTTAGAGATGGCAACTTAAGTCCAAAAGATATGTCAGTATTTATGTGGGAAAAGTTGAGACTCGGGTTGTCAGGTTTTTTGCTAGTCCATTCTGATCACTTGTGCAGTTCAAGTTACTAGATTTTTCTTGACTAGAGATGCCCAATGTAGGGTTTTCAGTAGCATCTAGACCACCATCTTTAAACACAAGTACTTTTATTTAAGTTTAAAAATAATCAGGGATAGAAAATGCAGGCTGAAGAAGCTGTTAAATAAAATACAAAGCAACACAAAAGCAAGAGAAAACCTAAAAGATAGAAACTAAAGACTAATATGATATTAGACTGAAAAACTGAAAAAAGAAAAAAAAATAATAGGTTTCTAGTATATTTCCAAAAATGTTCTGCACAAAGAGTGCTAGGTTTAAAATTTTATTACAATAATTTTGGTTGAATCTTCCGCCTTTATTATTCAACAGATTATAGAATAGCACATGATGCAACACATCCTATTATTTTGCATTTGTGTGCACAGCTTAATGAAGCCATAACATATTAAATGGAGTTCACAAAATTGTGAGAAGGATGTAGCGATGTCATCACACTTATATTTCACCATTTTGAGTTTGTCATTTATTCAAATCATGCCAGTGTTTTTGTTCATTCATTGGCCTTTTCTGTAAACAGTTTGCTGGATCAGCTCATCTGCTTATCTCCCCTCATGAGTTGTTTTCGTGGACGCTAAAGAGAAAATAAATGAATATTTATTGACATATTTATGTATGTATTTTATGTATAGCCTCAAAATGCATTCTATAGTTTTATTATTATTATTATTATTATTATTATTATTATTATTATTTCATTTACAGACACAGAACATAACACAAACCATAAGTTTCAGCATGACATCAAACTGTAACACCAGGCAAATGTGATTCAGTACAAAGTCAGAATTGGACGTAACTGAGGCACAACCCTTGCATAACTCCTGAAGCTAAAGTCTGTGGTTAAACCTGAGGTCTGTAAACCTGTATTAAATCGTCACTATGTATGAGTAACAGATGTGAGCATATAGTCTTTTCTTCTTCCTTTTAAAAAGACATTTCAGTCTTATTCAAAGTTTAGAACTCATTTAGAAGTCTCAGAATATTTTACAGCTTAAACGTGTGTGGGCGTTTTTTTTTTTTTTTTTAATTGACTGGTGTCTTTTAAAAAAAGAAATCGAGGTGAGAAAAACAAAGAGGATAAAGCCTGAATATGTGTGGAGAAGATATTATGCCACCCACCTTCCTCTTTATTCCTCATAATAACTCTTCCAAGGGCTCCCAGGTATCTCTCTTAATCATGACTGAAGGGAAAAAAAGCAGTTAAAATGTCAAACTACATTTCATGAATCTTTAAATTTAAGTTTCCATAATTATCCTGTCGAACTGATAGACTACACAGGAGTACGTATTATCAGAAAAAAGGATGAATGCTAGTGAAAGACATTCTGATGTCAACTGTCATTGTCAAAGTCTTTTGGAAATAATGGTAGTTTTCTGTGCAAAGTACAACTCCAGAATTATTGGCAAGTTCAGGAAAATCAGAAGATATACATATTTGGCCATTGCCCTCTGACAAGATGTTTCTGGCCAGTTTTTTTTTTGGCAACATGCTGTGTAAACTCATGCTGTGTAACAGACTGTTGTGTATGAACATCCCAGGGGATCAGCGGAAAAAGAAACAAAACAAACAAAAAAAAAAACTCTAGCCTCTCTGGCACCAACGAACGTGCCACAGTCACAGTCACTGAGATGATGTTTCTTCCCTATTCCGATTACCTGAAGTTCTTAAACAGTGACTGCATGATATTTTGCATTATGCTGCTACCACATGATTGGCTGATTGGATAATTGGTTGAGTAGGTGTTCCTAATAAAGTGGCTGTTGAGTCTTTATGACTGTGCAGCTGGTACTTGAGACCACAGGACTATGAGAGATTATGAAACTGTAACTGAAGCCGTATTCACAAGAAAGAAAAAAAAAAACAACTATTATTATTAGTATTATTATTATTATTTCTTTAATATTTCAAACAAGAAAGAACTCAGAGGAATTTTTCTTATCCTTTTACAGTCGGTAACATGATTGTATCTAGCACTGGACTTGCTACCGCTTATAAAGCTTGTCACCTATAAAGATGAGTGCATGAATTACATACTTTAGTCACTTGGATCAGTTCAATTTGGGAACCAGTTAGTGAGGGACAAAATTAAATACCCTGCCTCCAAAGTGGTTGTAGTCCTTAATTTACTTCCACCTTCAAGATGGGTCATCAGCAGGGGATTTACATAATTTCAGACTCACCATAAAGACTACAGCATCCTCACTCTAGGCATATTTACAACAGATGTGTTGACGGTTACCTTTTTTGGAAAAGTGACCATTTACATGACAGATTTTGAAAAATGTCCCAAAAACAGAATCCATTTTGTGTTTTACGCGTAGGTTCATTTTAACACTGAGAAACAGCTTGATAAGCAGATTGGTTTAAATGCAAGATTTAAATGAGTTATAATAAAGTGTAATAAAGTGTAAAATTAGCTTACATTATCCGCAACATATGGGCAGGGGTGATATTTCTCATTCAGCTGAGTGTGTTATTTCAGGTAGAGAACAATGCTATATCAACCTCTAATAATTAAGGAATTCCTAATCAGGCAGTTCATTTCAAACTCTTGCCTCATTCATATTGCAGCAAGCAAAAAATATGTTTTCTGTTTTCCTGACTTCTCACATATGGAAAATATAGAAGGAACATTGATATGTGACTATCTTATAATAAATATTTGATAATTAAAATATTGGGTAAATGTTTAAATAGAAATGCAAGCTACCGCACACCTTCTCTCGTCATATTGCTTATACCACAGCTCTGATATCGAATGCTTGATTCTGATTGGTCAGAAGGTGTTGATTAACAGTAAATTAACTGACAGTAGATCAATCTGCAATGTTTATATTAAAACACACACTAATTCTAATGCAGCATCATTTCTGTGGGACATTTATGGTGGATGTGCCACAGAAACAGATTAAAAGAACATGTATTTGTTGATATGATTTTTTTTTTTTTCCTGATGTTTATTTAACATTTTTGGAAGGAGCTTCCAGTGTCAGAGTTTTGTGACAGAGGTAAAGCTGTAACTTTATGTTTTCTTTCACAAAAGCACTTTGGCTTTGTGGTTTCCTGGAGACATGACAGGCTGCATTGTTTTGCCTTATTAACTTCAGGAAAGAGAAAAATACAGGCTAATGAAACAACTCTTTATAGCTGCTCTAATGTAAGTGATCACAGTAAACAACTTGCTTCATGGACATTCTGTAAATTTCTCTAAATGGATAAAGTTTTTTTTTTTTTTTCCTTTAGTTAATAGGAAAAAATAACTGATGACAAATTGCTGTGGTATAAGAGGAAAAAAAAAAAAAACATTTCAGGATGTGCTGGAAAATAATCATCACCACAACAGCCAATCACTAATTGTTTTATTACTTACATAATTCATTTTTGGATGTATGTATGTATGTATGCATTATTACGTCAAATCCTGCTGGGGGATATATATGTATTAAAAAAATAAAAAATATATTTATTTATTATTCTTTTTTATATTTATAAAATTATATATAACAGTGTAATAATATATAAATATAATAAATAATTTATGTCTTCAGTTTGCTACATTGGTTTTGGCACTTGCTACATTCTGCAGTAACTGCCAAGATGGAGTGTATCACCAGGGCCAAAGGTGCCCCAGGCCAACAGTGACAAACTGACCACAGTAAGAGCAAGTATGTAAGTCAGAGTATCTCCACTGGTGTGCAACAGATGCTGTAGGGCAAATGCAAAATTGCAAACAAAAATTTCCAAAAAAAAAAAAAAACCTGGACAGATACATGAGAAGGATGTCAGTGTGGTGGACTGTAACACCCTTCTGAGGGTTCATGTCAAGAGGTGTATCCAAAGGGTGAAGGACAACAAAGTCTTTGACACAGATACAACTCCATCAGTAGTTGCCCCGAACCATAAGGCATTTCAGGAAATAACAAATCCACAGGGTCATAAATTCACATTTCCTTTGCACAACAATGTAATGGCAACAGGCTCAAATGTCAGGCCCCTCTTCAGCACTGCTGTATGAGTCATCCTTCTTCGGATCCTTTCGATAAGATGTTATGCTGAACTCTGGCTGCAGATATGGCAAATCTCCTTAAAGCAGAAGGATGGCTTCCTGACATGATTCCACTCGAAAGAGTTGTCTGCCCTTTTGTAGCAACTTCTATTCTTCTTACCACATCCAGGATGGTCTTGAGAAAATAAAAAGGTCAGCTCCAGAAAATCTGTTGTAAGGCTCTATTGAGAGTTCAGGAGTTAAGACGGAAATTATACACAACAGTATTCAGAGACATAACTACAGACTTAAGTACTATTCAGACAGTTTATTTTAATAATCTGAATAATTCATCCATAAAATCAGCTTTAGCAGCTGGCTAGCCCACGTCTGAATTTTTTTTCCCCCATATAAATTTTGATGTAAGATTTGTAGTCAAGTTGATGACTCTGAATTGAGCCTTAAATCCCTACAAAAATAACATAGCTTCCAGGAGAACAGTAAGTACCGGTTGTGTCTGGTCAACAGCGCATAGGCTTTGTTGACAAAAAACTACCAAATGTGTAATAGACTGCAAAAATTGGTTTTTATTTTGCAGATCCATAAGGACCTCAAAGGTATCCTAAAACAAAGGAACTTGCAGGGGAGGGGGGGAAAAAAAAAAAAAAAAAAAAAAAAAAAGTACCAGCTGTATCTGGTCATCAGTACATAGGCTTTGTTGACAGTAATTACCTAGTGCATAATAACATGATGTTTTGTGTTACAGATCCAGACAGATCTGAGTCCTCAAAGGAGAACTTGCAGTGAAGGAATCTGGCCTATACGATGTATTGTTTTTCCATCTTAGGACAGCTTTCTCTGGCACATACAGTAATGCTAAAATCTTAATCACATTCTATATTGCATCTAGAGGTTTTCTGAGCAGCTATAGCAAAATTAAGCTAAGATACAGAAAGAACAAGGGGAAATAAAGCGTTACAGTGGCATGATAGTAAAAATTGTAAGGAAGAAAAAAAGAAATATAAATGTAGCAGTGTTTTATTATGATAAATAGGCACAATGGAAGGTAGCAATGTGATGTATATTTAAACATGCTGAAAAATACAAAATGAAATGAGTTGTATAACCACCAAGGCTCTTGAGACATGTTGTTAAAGGTCCACAGCTATTTCAGTTGCTCTTTGCATGAAGAGGTTTATACTGTTTTTTTTTTTTTTTTTTTAATATATTGGCAACACTTCAGTGTTTGCTCACTGTGTATGTTGTTTCTTTGACAGATGATATATTCTAATGCATACACAGCCATATTAATATTACCGGCAGTTGTGACCTCGTGTGTAATGTGATTGCCCTCAAGACATTATGGCATTGCTGTAATATTGCACTAGAGTTGAGGTATGTTCTGAATGTAGTGGTATATCAATGTTCGTGTAACCACTGTAGGATAAGAACATATCTGTAATCTCGCTTTCTCTCTGCCAAGGTGTATGTGTCCTCTTGTAGCCTGATCCTGATGCATCCTGACACACTTCTACTGCTGTGGCTCCTCTCGCTCGCCAGACCTGCCTGATTCATCCTGATGCTTTACTTCTGACTCGAGTCTCTGCACTTGTGACTGACTTTCTGCTTTTGTGGATGGGCCCACATAGCTATCCTAAACATTGACACTTCCTGAAAACAGTTTATGGGCAAAACTCATGAAAAAAAACCTGCTTTAGTGGTTAATCTCACCTAGATACTGTAGACTTGTATCTAAGATCTGCTGCTGTATTCATAAAGACTGTGCTCATCCCAATACTCATTCACAATCTGCTCCTACAGAACATCCTTTCACCACAATACTGTTTGTCTTTACTCTTCTACACCAGTGTACAGTGATGATTAATAATCCCACTATCCAGTGCCAGTCCAGAAGAGGATTGGTTCCCTTTCGAGTTTTTGCATTTTTGAGTTCCCTTTGAGTCAGGGAGTTTTTCCTTGCCACTATCACCTCTGGCTTGTTCATAAATCAACATCCAAGTTTCTTGTCCAAGTTAAAAATGCTACATAAATATTATTGAATTGACTATCAATAGTTGAACTATGCATGTATTTGTACTGTACCACAACCACGTATCTGAAAATCATTTTAAGTCCATTAGTCCTTGCTGAATGATATTTTCCCTTATTTAACACATTAGTAGTCCTGACCAATAGTCCAAAAGAGTTTCAAATACACCAAACTACACTGACTATCATGGAGGCTTGGGTTAGATCATTTGCATGTAAAGTAACATAAGATTTTTGTGTATTTGTCCTGACATGCAACTTACATGTTCATGTTTTTTTTTTATCGTCTCCCTGCTCTTGACTGGCGAAGTTTCACGTCAACGCCGGAAGAAGCCTCACACTACAACTCCCAGAACAGTGTGGCCTACAAACATGGCTGCCGCAAACTAATAACACCCAACGGTTACAAACTCTGTTATGTTCAAGTTCACCGTTGTTCTAATCACACACACCTGAACACAACCGCATTCACGGTATTTAAGGCCACCTAGCTCACGAGCTCACTGCGAAGTATACGCTTTGTGTCTTTGTTGCCTTTCATTGCAAAATACAAGCCTTTCTTTCTGAGTTTGCTTTACTGTTTGGATTTGTCTACAACTTTTTGAATAAAGCTATGCGTGCACTTGCGTCTATCCCAGCCCCCTGACACAACTCTGTCTCTCAGCAGAATGAGATGTGGACTGTATAGCTTTAGCCTTCTGGAGATGAACAACAGATAACTGATTTCCTAGTATTCATAATACTTTTGGATGTCTTTGTATACAAAGGGCTATGTTACATTTGAACCTGTAAAAATGTAGTATAGCATAATAGCTTATTATGAACTATTTACTAACTGCAGTAAAACCATCCTCTCTGCAAGTTTTTGCACATGTTTATGCTGCTACAAATACTTATTACTGTACATAGGCTGCTACTCTTATGTTTACACTATTTCAGCTACTTATATCGTACTCTTGTAATATTTGCACTATTGTCACTTGGTCACTTTAAACAGAACTGCGTACTGGTCGGCGTTGTAGTCATTGTACTGTCTTGTGCTGTCTGCACATGTTTGCACTTGTGCACTTTATGTATAAATTATGTAGTCCCTGTAGTTCTGTGTTGGTCTGTGTCGTCTTATGTAGCACCTTGGTCCTGGAGAAACGTTGTTTCGTTTCACTATGTACTTGTAATGACAAACTCCACTTGAACTTGAACTAATAGGGAAAAATCTCTGCAGTTATGAGACTGTAAGTGTGGACCTGCTGACAGTTTCTGGGAGTTTAAGAGAATGCATTTTCTTCAAAACTTACAGGAACACTTCAAAGTCAGGGAATCATGAAAAATGGCTTGGAAAATCTTTGAGCTTTGTTGCATAGACACAAAGCTAATTATATAAGACTAGCCTCCCATACAGTAGAAACTCACATGGAAATTGCCTATGAATCTTTGACTCTGTTCAATATCTTGAGTCCATTCAGCTAAAAGATTAAAAATTTGTACAGACATGTTCACTGCCATTCAATTACACTCATATATACAGTAAGTATACAAAATGTAATATTTTGGCTTGCAAATTTATTTTTTTAATGAAGAATGTTTTATAGCAAATTGATAATCACTGTTCAGCAATAACTTTAATTTTCTTATGATATTAGTGGATCTGAAGCCCATTCAGGGAATATTGGGCAGGATTATGCACTACATGGACTGTTGGTTCATTTCAGGGCACCTCGCTGTTTCACACAAACATTCACACCTACCGGCATGATTTTGGGAGGTGGAAGGAAACTAGAGAACCCAGAGTAAACCCACATAGAACATGCAACACTCAGCACAGATAACTGACCAAACCATGGACCCTGGAGCTGTGAGACATGAGGTGAGCTGTGCTCCCTGGTACACCACCTTGCTGCTCTAATGTGAAACATGAAACAAATAAACCTGTTTCAGTCAGTCTTGGGTCCAAAATCGCTGCAGTTTGCAATCTGTACATCTTGTCAGAGCAAACAGCTTAGTCCATGCTAGTCACCTGTAACTAACTGTTCACCATAGTGACTTCAGAATAATGGAATCATTTATGAATTAAAAATACCGTGCCAACTTCAATGACTCACATATGAAAAAAAAAATATTATTAAACTAAACAAGATGACAAACCAACAACCAAAAAAATATTTGAATGTTTCTATTCAGTGAAGAAAAGATACTAGAAGTTATCGGTGTCATGTCATTTCTGTATCTTCACATCAAATGCTAGATTTGCCAAATGTTTTGCCCTCATGGAGACAAGAATTTAGCCAATATGTCCCAGAGTACTCACACTTGCGAGTAAACACCCACACATGAGACGAGAGAAGACATTTATTTTCTGACCCACTTGACATTTTGCAAGTTCCTTCATCCCCTCAGTTTTTTTTTTTTTTTGTAAATGATGAGGTAAATACCAAGAAATACAGATGTAACTGAATATGAATATATTATTTCAAATTAACCTATAATGTGTTCTTAACAGATCCAAATACACATACAAATAAGAAGTCCACAAAAAGTTGCACAAGTAGGAGATATTTACTTTCACTGCCAGCACGAGGGAGTGGTCCAGCAAGGAACGTCTGGGAAAGAAGAAGAAGAAAAAAAAAAAAGACAAAGACCAAGTTCATTATCATGAACATACACTATTCATTCATACATCTTCAGTAATTGCTTGGTCAGAGTCACAGTGGTTTAAAGTAGGATACTAGTTTATTTATATTTTGGGAAGGAGAACCAACTAAATACACAAGAATTTGGCAGGTAGAAACAAAAATATAAACTGTGTAAGTGGGATTTAATAAGAAATCTCAGTGATGTAGCTGAGGTTGAGAAACTCAGAGTCAAAATTTAAAGGACATGCTAACATTTCTACCTGTTTTGTTTGTTGTTGTTTTTTTTCAGTGTTTCCAGGGGCGTGCATATCTAATTTGAAAATAAGTAAATGTCATTATGATACATCCGTACACTGCGATCTTATTCCTTATTTTTGCACTTATGCCATGGTCATGAAAATAGTGACTTTTCTGCATTTTTCCTGGTAATGTCCATAGAATTTAAGCAATCATATAGCAAGGCTTATACAGTTTTCTGAGGGAATTAAAGGTTAATAACACTTTTGAGACCTATGTAGATCTCAGTTAATACATGCCACCAAGAAGAAGATAAATAAATCAACTCCATTCTCTGCATAACAGTCCCTCTTCTACATCTTTTTTGTTAAACTGTTAAATCCAAGAATAACATTAGCATGCTAGTGTTCATAAGATTATTCATTCAAGATCACATTCTGCTGTAGCCATCTTTTAATCTATAAAGCGTCATTTCCTGGCTATTGATAGATTTCACTAGCAGGAGAAGGGATAGAAGATTGCACACTGTATCGGACTTCTTTATGTTATTTTCTGCCCTTTGAAATTTAATGGCATCATAACTGAAACAGAAAACAAATGATTCAATAGCATCCTTTATTAAATTTACAGTGATGGAGGTTGATGAAATTTTTATTGTCTTCAAACCCATTATAGGGGTTCAGAAAGAAGCTTTGCAGTTATAACCACATGGAAAAAAAAAAAAAGAGAGAGAAAACAAAAGAGAGTGGAATAAATCAGGTTTACAGATGAACACAGGAGAATGCACTATCAGTGCATTTACTAATTCAGCAACACAGCAGTGAACTCATTGTCTATGTAAATGGCCATTAAAAAAGATTACCGCACATGCATTTAGAAACTGAGCGGCACTGCCCAGGATTTATGGTGAAAACTGCAGCAAATGTATTGATGTTCGCATCAGTTCTGGATCAGCGTGATAATTAATAGGATGTCAGCATTCTCTTTGAATGCAAGAAGACCAGGTGCTCTGCTAATTAGCTGCTCAGTAGCTATCCATCATTCAGCCAACTGCATAACTACAGCGTGATCCACATCAAGCTTTCAAAAGATAATTGGGTGCTGACCAAAATACTCTGAACTACATGCACAGAAAAAAAGGCTTTTCCTCTTGAGATATCTAGAATCCAATTAATATTGATTCTTGACAATATGGCAGTTTAAATCTGAATGCTAAATTAACATGTGCAGCAATGTGTATCTACTCTAACCAGCAGGACGCATCCAAGAACGCTGGAGAACCCAATAATGCTTATTCTCTGCTGGCTCAATATACTCACTAATACACTGTGCACCAGTGGCGTAGCCAGGAATTCATTTGGGGGGGGGGGGGGGGGTTTGTAAAACCTTTAAAAAAAAACACACAATGAGGTGTAAAATAAAATTTAAAATGGTGTTGCATAAATGCCATTTTTAATTTCAT
>CM075004.1:23889168-23917010 GCA_037576675.1 Pangasius sanitwongsei | reverse complement strand
CCCCCCCCCCCCCCCCCCCCCCCCCCCCCCCCCCCCCCCCCCCCCCCCCCCCCCCCCCCCCCCCCCCCCCCCCACGAAACACGTTAAATAACAGCACAGCATGATCTGTACAATTAAATTGAAAAGTGTGATGCATTCATGCCATTTTTAATTTCATGATTATTTAAAGGTATTACTGTGTGTACCAATCTTGTGTCAATAGGTATAGGAAATAAAATACCTTTAGGACACTTCCAGTGATTTTTTTTTTTTTTAATGCTAGTAACAGGGGAAAATGACATCTTGCCTCATAACACCAAATCTACCCTTCTTTTTATCTTCCTGCAGCTGTCACCTCAATATTCATATGCTCAGAGTGTAGCTAACTGGCTAGCAGCTTTCACAGAGAAATGAGAAAAATGCATGACCCTGGCTGCTTAATCACGTTTCTCATGCTTGCATCTGGTAGCCAATAAGGGACTTATTCATGTGACATGAATAACCGACATTTGTTGGTTAAATACGGAGATAATTATGAAGTAATCATAATTACTGTTCAAAATAATGTTATTTCACACATATATAATCAGCTGTGATGTATGTGTGTTATGGTAAACATGCACAAAGAAGCATTTGGGACTATCATAAAATATTACAGGGGGGTTCAAACTCAAATCTCCCCTAGCTTCACATGTGCTGTGTGCCTTACCAAACAAACACATACTCCATGTGTACTTTTAAGCTGAACTATCGAACTTGCTTGTGTTGTCTTATTTGGCCAGGCTTCAGTGTAAACATAACATTTGCACCCATTGATAATAGGTCGCCCATCAATTTGTCTGCCTCACTTGACATTCGAGTGAATAATGCAGAAGGATTCAATCACATTATTGGATTTTCAATTCTCTTTTTGGCAGAAAGAAGCTCTTTTTTCTAAGAAATAATACATGGCATAATATAATTCCCTCTCCATGTTGTGCCATTTACCCAAGCTCAGTGCTCTTCCACTAAAATAATACAATAAAACACAGTCATCAGTAACACTTGTTATGCCCCAGGGCTAGGTTTGGAATGGTAACAGACTGTGTGTGAAAACGTATTTTTCGGGCCTATAAAAAAAAAAAAACAAACACACTGGATACCTTTTGCACAAGTTACTGCAAAATACACTGACCATCCCCTTTATTAGGAACACCTGTACACTTGCACATTCATGCAGTTATCTAGTCAGCCAATCATAAGGCAGCAGCACAGGTCAAGAGCTTCAGTTAATGTTCACCTCAAACACAGGAATGAAGAAAAATTTTGTTTGTATATGCTGAGTGTTTGTTGTGTGCTTTTGTCTTGTGTAATGATTTGTATTTTTATCTTTTATTTTTGCCTACTTGTGAGGTGAACTTGGCTGTTTTGAAAGATGGCATTAAATAAAATGCACTATTATTATTATTATTATTATTATTATTATAAAAAGCATTGATCTCTGTGACTTTAACCATGGCATGGCTGTTGGTACCAGAAGGGCTAGATTGAGTATTTCATTAACTGCTGATCTCCTGTGACTTTCACACACAATAGTCTCTAGAGTTTACACAGAATTGTGCGAAAACCAAAAAAAAAAAAAAAAAAAACACCACATGCTGTGAGAGGAGGTCTGCAGGCTGAAACTCCTTGTTGATGATAAAGATCAACAGACTGTAGACGGTGTCCTTTTTGCTTTCAATTTGTTTGGATAGTAGATCATCTTTCATCTCATCTCATCTCATCTCTATATAGTATCTCATCCTAACTCATCTCTTTCACAATTTCAAATTCAGTTCAATTTCTGTGGAACAAATTGTTTATAAAAGTACTTTTGAAATCTTGTAGAAAATCAGCTGATAGGCCACTGCCTGACAGGTTATATATGGTACTGTATGCTGAATGTCTACACTGAACTATCTGAATCCAATGTTACCCACTAATCTGTCCAAAACCACTTGTCTTGTGTTTTAATTTATGGTAACATTTACAAGCAACCAGGAGCTAATGGTAAAGCTGATATCAAAACCAACATGGTGTCCCCTCTCTGTAACCATCAGTGTGTTTCTCTGACTGCTGGACGGAGAATGGTCCAGCCTCTTAGTATTCTTTATGGACTTCCTTAAGGTTCTTATATATTACTGCACTTTCATCCATTCCAAGTTCACAAGGGCATCCAATTACTGAGTGACACATTATGGCGTTAGTAAGTTTTATGAACTGAGCAATCAGTGGGATTCATGTTTTATTAGTAGTTAGTATTAGAAAAGATTCTCTAGCTACAGACTTGGACAGAGAAAAATCTAGACAAATACAGCAATGCTATTTCACCAATACATTACATAACACAGTAATGCACTGAATGAATTCTTAAATGTTTGTACTTACAAGTCTTCAACAAGTCTACAAGGATCAGATCTTCTAAAAGACTGTGACGTCCAGTGAAGTATAAATGTTCAGTGTGGTCCTTTATGAAAGAGGACCATGGTGGGAAACTGGTTTTACTGTCTAAGATCAGTAGCACAGCCTAAATGTAAATGTAGTCAGATTGAGCAATAGTATCAGATTGTAATATCAAAAAAGATGAGCTACAAGAAGTATGGCAACAAAGTGAGAGAGGCCTATCAATGGTGAGCTAATCCTCATCTTATTGCTGGATATGTGATTGAATACAACCATAAGATTAATTCTGTCCTCTCAGGACATTGTATGGTAATACAATACAGAATTAACACATGTACATGGGATCCCCAACCCCGTACACACACACACACACACACCCCACCCTTCACTGTGTGCATTCATGTTTCCAAGCATGAATGTGCAAAAAGGAAGCCAGCCAGTTTTTTTTTTTTTTTTTTTTAAATTTGGTTTCATTAAATGTGTTATGTGAAACTGTTCTGGGTCCTGGGCAGCACTTTAGGTTAGTGTCACATGGGTGAAAAAAGCTCAAATGACAAGTGAGAAATCCTTCACAGGCCTTCTCTTCAGCTTGTCAGAACCGGTCAGGAACATCATACAATCCCAGCCATGAAGAATAAAGAAGCCGTGAAAAAAAAAGTTTTAAGCATTTAGAGGGAAAATAGGGCCAACCAACAGGGCAAGGCCAAGCAAACAACAGATGAGGAGTGATGTCTCAGGATAGGGAGGGGAGAGGAAGAAAAAGAAAGAAAGAAGAAGAAAAAAAAAAAAAAAAAAAAAACCATGAAGCAATTTTCTTTAACCCGACAAGGTCATTTCTTACATGTTGCTTAAAAAATTAGGAATTATTTTATCTATGATTTATCAGGGAAAAATCCAGTGAGAGCTTCACAGTTTAGTAGTTAAAAAAGCTGAATTGTTTTATTTATTTAGATCATTAACCAACACTGAAAAGATTTTGCATTTTTATTTATTCAGTGTTTAATTTTCAAAGTTGAAGTTAGTTGTACTACAAACAGCAAGCCAATAGCTTTCAGTCAGGACATTTTGACTAATCATACTTTTTTTTTTTCCAATCATACAAGGAGCATCCATGCCACCACCAGCAGACTCCAACATTTTTTTTCCCCCTGAGGCAGTCAGATTATTCAACAACCTACTGCCTCCCAACAATCACCTGGAGTATTCAAACACCTAACCCAGTATGACTCAATACTACTGCACACCTGAACTTTACAAAACTGCATCAGAGTCTTTCTATTTACAGAACTCGTTTTGCTGCCAATATTGCTTCTGCTATACTTATTGCTGCTACGCTACTAAATATTTTACAGTTTACAGGCCAGGTTCTGTGTATTTTTGTCCTGCCCTTATCTCATACTGTTGTGTATTTGCATTTTATGTAGCCTTGCCTACTGTTATGTGGTGCACCATGGTCCTGG
This sequence comes from Pangasius sanitwongsei, assembly GCA_037576675.1. Classification (NCBI taxonomy): domain Eukaryota; kingdom Metazoa; phylum Chordata; class Actinopteri; order Siluriformes; family Pangasiidae; genus Pangasius; species Pangasius sanitwongsei. The sequence continues at coordinate 23,913,150 of CM075004.1, read as the reverse complement.
AGAAACAGCATTTCATTCCAATGTATACAAGCTATATAGAGGAATGACAGTAAAAACCCCACTTGACTTGACTTGACTTGACGTCACCCTAAAACAGAAGTATTCACCTAAAATTTGTAAAGGTTCGTTTACATAAAGTCCATATGCAACTAAATGGAGACAACAGTTACATGTTAATTCTTAACCATGAATAATTAATTTGTGGCTACAAATAAGACACTTTGAAGTGTCTATACTTGACTTTTCATTGTCGGTTAACTTTACCACTTTTAACTAGCGCCACAGACTTGGAACAGATGAATTTGAATTTGGAGTGGAGAATAAAACACACACGTCTGTGTCCAATCATCTTTAAACATTGTTTTCATTGTTGTTTCATTAATTAGACCAGAGAGGGTAAATGCAACAAATAAACAAAACATTCTAATTTCTTTCTAAATGACCTGCCTTCAGTGTCAAGTTATTTCGGGATTCTCAGCCTCAATGTTGGCCCAAACTTGACAAAGGCTTTATTCAACAATGAAGGGCGCATGGAATAACTCAAAACATCTGATTCTTGATTACTGATGCAATTTATGCGAAGATCCTTCAAACAATAACTTGATGATCTTTGCATAAATTCAGTGGCTCAATCAGATCTGTTTAGCTTAATAACCTATACAGGAAGCACAAACCATATATATATATATATATATATATATATATATATATATAAGCAAAGGGAATACATAGTAGTGAAATAATCAACAAACTTGCTAGTATACTCACAAATCACTTATCAGAGAACATATAAACATAGCAGTTCAACAGCAACGCTAAATCAAATGCTGTTACTGCACATGGCTAATTAGCACATTAGATGCTAAACCGCTTACAATACAAAGGACTTGCAAGTCAACATAGCGTTCTCATAAACAGTCTGTAGTTGCTAGAGTCTTTGTCCTACCAGTAGCGTCTCAAAGTTGAACAACACATTGTGGCTTTTCCCAGGTGTCCTTGAATGAATGAGCTCAGCATGCAAATTATTCCAACCTTGATGATTAAATCCGTGCAGGTTTAACAATCTTTCTCCATTGGTTTTACAACCAGCAGCACTAACTTGGGTAGGGGCAGTGTATGCACTTCACGAACAAAGAGCCTCTGCATGCCGATAATCAGACACACCTGCCTCTATCAGACATGAGCGTGACATGGCATTGGCCAATCAGCTTCCTTGTTGCTTCCATGTTGCACAACCAATAGTTTTTTTTTGTTTTTTTTTTCAGGTAAGTATTTAAAGGATGAAATAGAAGATCTGCTACAGAAGGATCATGGATCATTTTTTCCCCTACATTGATTGGCTTCCATTTTAGTTTTTTGTTTCTTTTTTTCCCCTGAGTGCTTGATATGACCCTCTGAAATATTCTGCTGGGTCTGAATCTTGACTGCAGTCTACAAGTTGACAACACCTGTCCTAACAGTAAGGATTTCCAAAAGAGACATCAGCAAAAAAAATTTCCTCCATTTATATAGTCTAATAAAATATTAATACATTTATCTTATGTAACAAAATCCCAAATGCTGTAATGACACATGCATTTCTATAACTTTATGTGTTTATATTTGTTCAGTTAAACCAAAATTAAACTATAAAGCGTAAACCCAATAACTGAGGTATTGACGCAACATTGCGCAATTTTAGAACCCTGGTGGAATAAAAATTGTAACTCAAGTTTCAGCGCAATTAATTCTTCAGGCACACAGCCACTGAATTGTTGACATACAATTTCTTTTCTCTTTTGTATAATAAGCATTTTAGGATACTGCCAACAGTATGTTTGATTTTACACAGAATATGCTTCATTTCTTAGTTATATCTGCTTTTGAGAGAGAAAAATGACACCCTGGAAAAACCTGTTAGTCTGTGATGTGCCTCAGCAATACATTGCTCACACTTCCTTATCATTTGTCATATTTGAGATGTTCACATTGATCAAGGAAAACATTGCAGACATATTGCACATAAAAAGACATCCTCAAATATTTATTAGGTGACATAAGTGAAAGTATCTGGGACTGAGATAAATAGTAATAATGGGTGAAGGAGATTGAAAAAATGAATGAAGTCAACACAAAAGAGAAATCTAGAAGCTGCGATACTATAATCCCCATCCTAAGATGTAATTGACTACATTATCATTTCATATACCGAAGGGCACTAATTAGGATTTGAGTCATTAGGAGCATTTAAATGAAAGATTAGCTAGCATATCCAATTTGACTTTATTCACACTGTATATATCCCTCATGTTTTTTCGGGACTCAATCTCAGCCTGTTGAGCATCTCCATATACTATTTACTAATCTAATTAAATCCGACACTGAGAGGGGATATTTCTCTTCATGGCTTTTGTCAACCAGTTTAATTAGCTACTTATTGCATGGAATTCCAAGGCTATTTTATCCCTCTCAACAAGACATAACAAAGAGAATTCATTCACACTCATATCAGATCTCTGGGGGCAAAAGTAATTTAACTCTTACTGCCACCCAGCTTGTCTGGGACACAGTAATTACGCCATTTCTTGAACCCAGGGTGATTTGTAAACAGATATATATACACAGTTGAAATTGGAATGTCTGCTTGCTCCATGACTGCAAATGGGCTGTTTGTTGTGTGGAATGGAATGGAAGGGAAAAAGAAAAGAAAAAAAAAAAACCTCTCCCATCTTCCCAGAAATAATTGGGAACATGTTCCATAAAGCCCATTATACAGAAATAATTATAAATCGAATTGTGATTCTTTGTAAGTTCCTTTTAATTGCTGTAATAATGTCTCATAATGTTCTAATAAGTAAGGAATAGAACTGCTGTTATAGGAAAATAGTGAACGATGAGCTGGTGTGATGCCACATTCAATAAAATCATGTCGCGTTTTATTCCTCTTCTATCAAATGTTAAATAAACATCTCCTTTCAGAAAGATTAACCACATTAACAATTATGATTTATAAGTAAAAATAGATTTTGCAACCTGTGGTTTATTATGCTTCACTTATCTGGAGTAAATACCAATTTCTATCAATTAGATATTACTATAGAAACAATAACATATTAGAACAAGCATGTAATATAAACCTGTGACTGGAATTGCAGGCTAAACTTGTCAGAGCTGCAATTATAGAAGATTAATCAACACCTTCTCATCAATCAGAATTGAGAATTCAGCAAAGCTGTGGTATGTTCTATAAGTAATTCCTTGATAAATTAGTTGGGGAGTTCCCTGGGATAGGCTCCAGGCTCCCCCTCCACCCTGCGTAGGGTAAGTGGTATAGAAAATGGATGGATGGATAACTTAATATCATGTTGTAACACAAGTGTCACTATTTATTATAATGCAATGTGCTGAACTGTGTGACTTTTATAACTAATAATGACCAGTGAATAATTTTAAAGCTACTTTTAAATATGTATTAAAAATCACAAAAACAATAGAAACATTGTCATCAGTTCTTCAAGAAAAGTGAATGAGTCCTCATTATAAGACACAGCAAGACACTACTGATTTTATTTTTTACACTTATTCCCAGATTAACTACAAGAACATGTACAGACACATTATTAAAATTCAAACTGTAATCTCAAAATAAAAAAAGGCATATAAGAATAATGTGTTTTGTCCTAAAACATGTCAAGGACACATGTATTTACACCTGAGCTTCCTGTCCCTCCAAGGTTAAATAAGAGTTACCTTTATGTGTTGATGATGACATTTAAAATGTATATGTCCATATAATTATCATTAATTATAGTTGATTTCTAATTATACACAAGTCAGTGTTAGTTATAAAAGCTGAGCATTACATCACAGTGAATTATATTATATATTACACATTGCACATCTTATGTACAATATTCCATTATTTCATATATACATATTCTATATTCACGTTACAGCTGAAGATGCAAAACTAATTTCATTGTACTCATATGATGACAATAAAGATTATACCACTAAAATTTGCCAACGATTATCATTTAATGTTGTGGAAAGTCCACAAGACAAGTCAGTTCCTGTTATCAGTTATAGCAACAATAAACACTCATTCCCTCACCAGCAACTCCTTGTCTCTCGCTTGAGTTTAATGAGACAAAAAAATGCATCTTGTCAATTTTACTGAGAAATCCAAAGTGTAAACTCCCATGTCCCAAATACTACCAAATACTTGCCTGTGCTGGGAAACTTTACAAATGCCTGTGACTGTTACAGAGCTCTGACACTGGATACTCCTTCCATAAATGGTTTCCTAGCCCAAAATAAACTTTACAACTTCAACTATTAATCCGTTTATTATTATGTTTAGTTTATGTGGCACATCCACAATGCAAATCCCTATGTATAAGCTGTTACTATAGAAACAAAAGCATTAAAACTTGCGCATTCACATCTCATTCCTGTTACAGCTATATCTAATGTCCAAGCTGTTATGTGAAATTAATCCACACCTTCTAATGGAACAGATTTCAGAATTCAACAACACTGCAATATTAAGTGCATTGCTAGGGGTTTATTATTAGACTTGCTTGCAAGGACTGATTAGGAATTTACAAAGAATTATCAGCACTATTATAATGGTTTATGAATATGGGCTTCATACAAAGTATTTATAATTAAATTAAAAGTAAATTAAATAAAAACTTTTAATGTGAATTGGTTATACCAATATTTAAAACTTTAAAACTTGATTCCATGTGGGCCGAGCCATTTTATGCAGAGCTGAAAGAATCAGAAAACTTATGTTAACCAAATTTTAAAAGGATACTTTTTCATTTTCAGTAAAATGTGTGTGCCATAATTGAATGTTAGGTTACTGTATCTCCCATTTCACTTTAATCCATCGATGTGGATCTACTGCTCACCTAAAAGAATTCTTGCTTACATTTATTTATTGACTTCACTTCCACAAAAGCTGAAGCCATTTACACTTATATTCACTCGGGCAGCCTGCCATAAGTTAGCTTCTTTCCATCTATCAAGAGGCTCACTACAGAGCGCATCTAAATCTCTACATTGGCGGTTGCACAGACTACTATTCTGACAGCATGTTACATACGATTCATAATTTGGGCAACACATTCCCTCATGTTTTATTAATGTACAGCATAGTTTATTTAAAGGCACATTTTATGAAGACATATAATATGTAACACTATTTAAGATAAAATGTTCGCAGTCATTTCTGTTCTGGTGTCTATACTGTGATGTTCATGGTTTTGTGCTGCATATGCACTTCAAAACAAGCACTCATTTTTTTTTTATGGAAAAATATTTAAAAAAAGAGCCAGAATGTGTGTGTACATGTTGCGCTGTGATGGACTTCTATCTCGTGGCTCTGGATCCACCATGACCCTGAGCAGGATAAAGGAGTTACTATAAATAAATAAATTATGTAAAAAGGACCAATGTCAATAATTGAACCGCTTCCACAGGCTGTTAAATCTTCACCACGGTACTCCTTCACTCTTCTTTTTCTTTAATTAAAATGAATGAATAGAGATTATTTTTAAGCCACTATCAAAACCTTTTATATGTGTGTGTGTGTGTGTGTATACAGTTAGGTCCAGAAGACCCTCTTAATAATGATGAAAGTCTATACTTCGATTATATCTTGATTGTTTTATTTCAAATCCATTGTGGTGGTGTATAAAGGAAAAATCATAAAAACTCTGTCATTGTCCAAATACTTCCGGACCTGACTATATATATAATTAAAGTGAACATTTAGATAGATAGATAGATAGATAGATAGATAGATAGAACCACTAATTTTTGCAGTAGGTATAATGCAACCCAATCAAGAGCATGAAGAAAATAATATGGAATAACTTTGGTAAAAGTGTCATCATTTGGTAACTCATTATGCAGTGAGAGGTGGTTTGGGGTAATTCATTTTCATCATCATTTTCCCTAGACCCTTGATTAACATGTTTTTATATGAAAACTGAACAGAAAGGTCTGTAAAATATCTACCAGGTGGGAATGCAAGTTTTGCAGACTTAAAATACTATTACTACTACTACTACTACTACTAATAATAATAATAATACTAATAATAATAATAATAAGAAGAAGAAGAATATGATGAATAAGAAGAAGTTAAATGTCCACTGGCAGTCCAGTTTTGGTGAGCCTGTGCCCATGATACCCTCAGATTTCTGTTCTTGGCTTACAAGAGAGGAACCCAATGTGGTCTTCTGCTGTTGTAGCCCATCCACCTCAATGTTCAATGTTTTGTGCATGCTTAGATGCTTTTCCACTCACCATGGTTGTACAGAGTGATTATATGAGTTACTATATCCAACCAATCTGGCCATTTTCCTCTGAACTCTCTTATCAGCAAGGCATTTTCACTCACAGAACCGTTGCTCACTCAAGCATTTTTTTTTTCTGGACCATTCTGTGTAAACTCTAGAGACTGTTTGGTGTGAAAATCCCAGGAGATCAGCAGTTTCTGAAACACTCAATCCAACACATCTGGCACCAGCAACTATGCTACGGTGAAAGTTACAGAGATCATACTTTTTCCCCATTCTCATGTTTGATGTGAATATTAACTGAAGCTCTTCACCTGCATCTGCGTGACTTTATGCATTGTGCTGCTGCCACCTGATTGGTTGATTAGATAAGTGCATAAATTTGCAGGTGTATAGGTTTTCCTATTGAAGTGGAGGGTGAGTGTATAAGTACTTAAATTGTAAAAATCATGATGAATATTACACTTTGCAGCTCATTGCCTTGAAAGACTAGTAATTCTGTCTAGCTTAAGGGTTGTACACAGGTAAATTAGAAAACAGGTTCAAAGACAGGTTTAGGAATAGCAGAGGAATAGTTGTGGGTTAAATAGTTGCCAGTATACAACAACCACAGCCTCAGTTTTTAGACAGGGCAATCGATCACTATTGGCAGATGGTGTTGATCATTCATGAAAGCATTCATGCAGCTTTATAAGTGCAGTATAAGTGGGCTGGCGGCCCTTTTTTAAAGCTACATCATTCAGAGAGTGCCAATACTTTTACTTAGAAGAAACTTTGAGTGTTTTGGTGAGAAGTGCTGGAAGGGAAAGAGGAAGACCTCTGAAGGTGTGCTGTGGTAGCTGGTGCCAAGATTTTAGCAGCAGATCCTAAGTTCTGTAAGTTATGAGGTGAGGCCTCCAAGTCAACACCTTGAGCTCTTTGTCATGTTCAAACCATTACTGAACAATTTTTACAGTGTGGAAGGGAACATTATCTTGCTGAAAGAGGCCAATGCCATTAGGGGATATCGTTGCCATGAAGGGGTGTACTTGGTCTGCAACAATGTTTAGGTAGGTGGTATGTGTCAAAGTAACATCCACATCAATGTCAAGACCCAGTGTTTCCCAGCAGAACGTTGCACAGAGCATCACACTCCCTCCCCGGCTTGCCTTCTTCCCCAGGTAAGTGACGCTCATGCTGTCCACATTATGTAAAAGAAAATGTGATTCATCAGACCAGGCCACCTTTTTCCATTGCTCCATGGTTCAGTTCTGATGCTCAAGTGCCCATTTTAGGCACTTTCTGCAGTGGACAGGCATGGGCACTCTGACAAGTATGCAGCTATGCAGTCCCAGACACAGCAAATTGTAATGCACTGGGTGTTCTGACACCTTTCTATTATAGCCAGTATTAACTTTTTTCAGCAGTATGTGCTACAGTAGCTCTTCTGTGGGATCAGACCAGTTGGGCTAGCCCATCCTCCCAACGCACAGTCGCCGGTTCACTGGTTGTCCTTCCTTGGACCGATTTTGGTAGGTACTAACCACTGCATACCAGGAACATCCCACAAGACCTGTCATTTTGAAGATGCTCTGACCCAGTCGTCTAGCCATCACAATTTAGCCCTTATCAAAGTCGCTCAGATCCTTACACTCACCCATTTTTCCTGCTTCCAACATGTCAACTTCTAGAACTGACTGTTCATTTGCTGCCTAATATATATCACACCCCATGACAGGTGCCATTGTAACAAGATAATTAATGTTATTCACTTCACCTGTCAGTGGTTTTAATGTTATGGCTGATCAGTGTATATACTGTGTGTGTATAGTCAGTCTACTTAAAGTATTTGCTCAGATTGCTAGCTTGCTAGCTAAGTTTGCTCTGATTTTTGTTAATATTTTTGAATAAAGAAAGTTTAGAGCCTTTTGGCAATTGTGGAGGTTTTTATCTGATAAAGTATGTCAGTTCAAGCTTCCATGTCATTAGCATTCAAAGAAAATAGGAGTAGCAATTACAGAAATAGTGTGGAAGAAAACCACTGGCAGTCTAAAGTCACAGCAAGTGCTTTTGATAAAATGGGAAGTAAAATGAGTGGTTTAAAAATGGTGGATTAATTCATTCAGACATATTGTTACTTTACATGACAAAGTAATCCACATAGTCTGAGTTGAACATGCAGGAAATTGTACAAGTGCTTTTGACAGTTAACAGATTGGGTCATATTTAGAGTTGGTGACCTAAGTAGGGAGCTTGAGTCCAAAAAGTTATGTCAATATTTACAGGGAGGAATGTTTTTTGTATGGGAAAGTTACTCAGCCACTTAAGTGGGCACTACATTCAAATTATTTAAATCATCTGTGTAGTTTATATCTCAGAGTTTACAAGAAATTTCTTGGGTAGATATATGATATATGTCCAAAAAGATGGCAAGCAATGACATGAAAATACACTGAATAAGCACTTTATTATGAACATTATACTAATACTTAGTAGGGCCTCCTTTTTCTCTCAAAACAGCCTCAATTCTTCCTGACATGGATTCCACAAGATGTTGGAAACATTCATTTGAGATTCTGGTCCATTTTGACATGATTGCATCACACAATTCCTGCAGATTTTTCAGGTGCACTTTCATGCTGCAAATCTCCTTTTCTACCACATCCCAAAGGTGATCTATTGGATTTCGATTCTGTGACTGAGAAGGCCTCTGAAAACCACTGAACTCATTGTCATGTTCATGAAACCAGTTTGAGACAACTTTTGCTTTGCAACATGGTGCATTATCATGCTGCAAGCAGCCTGGATGGAAGATGGATAAATTGTGGCCATGAAGGGATGCGTATGGTCAGCAAATACTCAAATAGGCTGTGGAATTAAAGCAAGGATTGAGAGGTATTAACAGGCTCAAAGTGTGCCAAGAAAACATTCCCCACACCATTACACCACCTCCACCAGCTTGGACTGATGAGACAAGGCAGGTTGGGTCCATGGATTCATGCTGTTGGCTCCAAATTCTGACCATACAATCTGGGTGGCTCAGCAGAAATAGAGATTCATCAGACCAGGCTACGTTTTTCCAGTCTTCAGCTGTCCAGTTTTGGTGAACCTGTGCCCACTGTAGCCTCACCTTTCTGTTCTTGGCTGACAGAAGTGGTACCCGACGTGATCTTCTGCTGTTGTAGCCCATCCGCCTCAAGGTTCAATGTGTTGCGCATTATGAGATGCTTTTCTGTTCATCAGAGTAGATTGTACAGAGTGGATATCTGAGTTACTGTAGCCTTTCTGTCAGTTCAAACCAGTCTGGCCATTTTCCAGTGACCTCTCTCATCAACAAGGCATTTCTGTCCACAGAACTGCCCCTTTCTTTATTGCACCACTCTGAGTAAACTATAGAGACTGTTGAGCATGAAAATCCCAGGGGATAAGCAATAATAGAAATAATCAAACCAGGCCGTCCGGCATTAACAATCATGCCACAGTCAAAATCACTGAGATCGCATTGAGAGAGATGGCTCAACTATTAAGAATTTGGGTTACTGATCAGAAGATCAGGGGTTCAAGCCCTTGAGCAAGCCCCTTAATCCTCTGTACTTGAGGGGTGCTGTATCTTGGCTGATCCTGTGCTCTGACCTCAGCTTCCTAAAAAGCTGGGACATGTGGAGAAAAGAATTTCACTGTGATGTAATGTATATGTGACAAAAAAGGCTTAGTCTCAGTAACAGGTTTAATCACTTTCTGCAGCATTCTGGTGTTGAGTTTTCCTATGAGCCATATTTATGCAGCTCCTCAAGAAAGATCTTGTCATGAAAATGTCAAACGTAGACACGAGACACTAAATTCGAGATCATGAAATTGTAATGTACACACAATAAATGCAGTATCCTGCTAAACATTCTGAACACCTTGTTACCCTTGAGAGAAAGCTGGCTCTAGACTTTCTTGTGCTGTCTATATGTGGTGCCAGTCTCAGCTTCCTGCCTCAGAATGGTGACTTGTCAGATATCTACAATCAGCAAATCCCTCTGCCTGCCTCTTATATTCTGACTTATCTTACTTTTAAATGAGTAATGATAATCCATGACCATGGACCAGAGCTGACTGAGGACAACCCAAGATCTTTTGAGAAGAGCACTCATTTGAGAAATGAGTTCAGTGGGTCTATTGAGCTCCCTGATTGACTGATTCAGTCAGGTCCTATAGGTCCCCTGGCAGGCACACATTCCTTGCCACCTCATTAAATGAGACAGACTGTACTGTAAAGAGAAGAGATGGCTGCAGTGGATGTGGTGGTATCTCAGTGGTAGGATAACAGGAGAGAATTGTGGAGAGTTGGCGGAACATCCGTTGAAAACTCACTAAATGGCACAATAGAGGTAGAAGTAGAGGTTTGAGGGGAATAAGAGGCTTGAGACAGGGAGTTCATTGACCCTGTCCAAGTTCCACAGTACCAGTTGGGTTCTATATGGCTGTAACTGCTTCAGCTTGTGGTCTAGCTTGGACCTTATGGAGTCGTTTCTTTAGTTCCTTCTGCAGCCATTTGATTTCCATCTTATCTCCCAAATTGAAGGCCTCAGTTTTCATGTCAAGAAGATTTTTCAGGTCCTTTATTGTCCATGGTTTGTTACGGTAAATGCAACATGAATTTTATTATCCACACAAAAGTAGATGTAATCATTAATACAGCAAATCCCACAAGCTTTGATCTTAGAAGTCCCTGAAGAGTTTGGACTTGTAGATGAATCATCCATGCACACATCATAGCCAGAATCCAAAAAGGGACAATCCATGAGTGACAAGACAGCTTTATATGGAAGTCCTTGTCCTATGTGATAGTTGTTTTTTTTCTGTGTTCATAGTAAAATCCCCACTGTATCCTTGCTTGTGTCGTCCAGTCCTAATAATCTAAAGCAAGGCTTCTCTGTGAATGAAAGCAGGATTTGCCTGAACGCTGAAGTGTGTTTGAGAGGTTTCACTTGGGACAGTCTGTCATACTGTAGTGTTCCCCACCCTGTGGTTATCTTTGTGCTCATGTGGATTGCTTATGTTTATATTATGATACAATGCATATTACAATATGAATTGTTAATATGCTGGTAAATAGGCAGTTATTATCAGTACAAATAAAACAGAGGAAATTTTATTTGGTCTCTTTCCTTATTTATATCCACCTCTATTAACTATTCACAATGAGAAATCAAGACAATTACATCTTACAAATTTCATGGTGTACAGTAGACATACAGTAGGTGCAGCATTATGATGGATTATTCACATTGTTTTTGTATGCACCAAAATAAAGCAATACATTTATGTATTTCACATGTGAAGAATCTTTGGTGCTATTAATAGGATTCAACTTTTGTTCTACACCTCAGTAGTTCAGAGTTTGATGCAATAATGTGCTACAACTTGGTATAATTGCCTTTTGGTTAAATTAAGAACCAGATTATTTAGATTACTATAACTTTGTTACAAGCTCTTAGGCCAGTCTCTGGAACAGAATTTTTACAGTAGAATATTGAAAGAGCTTGAAAAGAGTGTAGTATTTTTTCTCAGAAGGACACGTGCTACATGGTAACTATAAATACATAAATACACAGTGGATATAAAAAGTTTACACACCCCTGTTAAAATTGCAGGTTTTTATGATTTTAAAAAAATGAACCCAAAAAGTGGAGAAAATGGGGCACCAGTAACATTACCAAGAACAAGATGTCACTCCAAAATTGACAAAAAGACAGGATGAAATTGTATCAGGGATGCTGCCAAGAGACCTAAGGTAACATTACAGGAGCTGCAAAAAATCTGACAAGTACTGGTCACTCCAGGCAAGTGACTTCAATCATTCACATTCTATGTGATATGGTCTGATGAGCCCAAAGTAGAACTTTTTGGCCATAATTCTAATATAGTCTTGCCAACATCTGGAAATGAGATCATGAATGGTGGGTTCTGTGTTATCTAGTGTCCATAACCCTCTTTTGTGACTCAGTGTTGAGAGCCTTCATTCAACTCAACTGGCAGTGGGGTGTGGCTGTGTATTTCATTTAAATTTACATTTATGGCATTTGGTAGACACCCTTATCCGGAGCAACTTACAGAAATGCTTTGAAGTCTCTATCAATAAATGCATTCTGATGCTGGTTTGCTAGGTCACAGACTGAGAACAGCATCAGTCCAAAAATTCTGGTGGGGAGGTAATATAGTAAAGCACTCAGACAATTTTTTAAAGTGCTAATTTAAGTACTTTAGGAAGAAGTCAGTCTTTAGATGTCATTTGGAGACTGCCAGTGACTCAGCTGTTCAGACATCTAGGGGAACTTCATTCCACCACCTAGGTGCCAGAACAGAGAAGAGACTTGATGCATGCGTTCCTTGTACCCTGAGAGATGGGTCCAGTCAAGCAGTGCTAGAGGATCAGAGAGGAAGCATGGTGCAGTGAGGGATGTGATAAGTGCATTGATGTAATGGGTGCTGATCTGTTTTTGGCTTTGTAGGCAATCAGTGTTTAAATCTGATTCAGGCAGCTACAGTGGAGGCCAGTGGAGGGAGCGTAGCAATGGGGTGGTGTGGAAGATCTTAGGAAGGTTGAAAACTAGTTGTGTAGCTGCATTCTGGATCAGTTGCAGAGGTCAAATGGCACTCAAAGGCAGATCTGCCAGGAACGAGTTGCAGTAGTCCAGTCTCGAAATGACAAGGGACTGAACAAGCACCTGAGTGGCCTGTGTGGATAGATACGGACGAATCCTTCTGATGTTTTAAAGGAAAAATTGACATGAGCATGTCAGATTAGCAATGTGAGAGGAAAAGGACAGTTGATTGTCCATGGTTACCCCAAGGTTGCGTGCAGTAACCGAAGATGGGATATTTCCCCTCTGCTTTTGTTCTGATAATCTGCGATGTGTTGCAGTCACATGTATCGGGTGTCAGTAGTGGCATAGCAACACTCCATCATCAGCCTGTACTGTCTTTTGGCCTCTTTGATGGATCAACATAGGTCATAGCTGGCCTTTTTGTAGTCATATGTGTTGCCTGAGATAAAAAGCAGTGGAGCAAGCATGCAGCAAGGACCAAACCTCACAGTTTATCCTTGGCTTTTGGTTAGGATATGTCCTGATACATTTAGTAGGAATGGTGTTTTCAACACAGGTACTGATGTAGCTTGTTACTGCCATTGCATATTCCTCTAAATCAACAGCACAGTTTTATCATGTGGCAGCAGTTTTAAACACTTCCCAGTGAGTACTCTCAAAGCAGTCCTGAAGCACCTGGTCAGTTTCTTCTATCCACACTTTAACACACTTACCAACTGGGGGAGCTTGCTTGAGAATCTGTCTGTTTGCTGGATTTAACAAGGGTATGTGGTTTGATTGTCCAAAGTGGGGGCAGCGTACTGCACCCTTCACTTTGCTGTAAACATGGTCGAGGATGTTCTTTTCTCTTGTTGGAAAATGCATATTTTGGTGGTATTTTGGGAGGACAGTCTGTAAATTGCAGTGATTGAAATCACCAGCAAAAATGAACATAACATCCCAAGTGCTGCCCTGGAGTCCAGGTGTGGCGGAAGGTAAACAGCCAGTATAAACACAGCAGTAAAATCCCTCAGCAGATAAAAGGGTCTGCATTTCACTAACAGCTGTTCTACATCATATGAACTGTGTTTGCTCTCAGTCTTTACTTCCAGACACCACCTGTTGTTGATGATACAAACACCCCCACTTTTGTTCTACCCGGACACCACTGTGCAGTCCCCATGGTGGATGGTGTATGTTTGTAGCTGGATAGGTGACTCTGGTCTGCTGTCGGATCACCCGGTTTATGTAAAAAATAAGAGCACAGCAGTCTCTGATTTCACACTGGGATGTGATTCTGGTCCTAAGCTCAATCAGCTTGTTTTTGTGTGAGCAAACATTTACTAGCAGTAAGCTAAGCAGTTGTACTGTTCTAGTCTTTAGCCTAGCACATAGTGCATTTCTCTTGCCAGCTGTGCTGTTCACACTGCAACGGTGTTGGTAGGCCTCGTTGATTTGAGTCTGGTCATAGCAGATGATTCAAATCAGAAAGGCTAAAGGTGACTTTGTAGTGAGCTTTGTTGATTTCCAGAAGTGTCTGTCTGTTTTAAGTTATTAGTGTGTACAAGTACTGCACATTTACAGCAACTGCAAGGCTAAAATAAATAATATAACAACAGTTAATGACTTCACTAATGCTCTTTTGGCTGAATGGGCAAATCCCCACACCCACATTTCAAGTGGGAAGTCTTCCCAGAAAATTCAAGATTATTATAACAGCAAAGAGGCAACTCTGGACTAGGATAGTGGTACTCCTAGACCAGGATTGAGAAATATGGGTTTGAATCATGGATGTTGGTGCAGTGACAGCCAGAATGCAAAGCTGTCATCATGTATCCTGTTGTGTTCTCATCCATATTATTATGGGAGATGCATGATGCATGGTGGGTTTGCTTTAATAAGTTTGGAAGTATATACAACAGGGAAAGAACATTAAGTGATTCATTTGTTAACATGAAAAAAAAACAACTTACTGTGTTAATAATGGTTAGTTCATGTTGCTTATTGTTTACTTTGTTTATGTAATAATAATAATAATAATAATAATAATAATAATAATAATTCCCAAATATTAATTATTAGCTTGAATATTGAGCTTCTGCTATAGAGATTTATTCAATTATAATAAAAACATGAAAAATGTTATGCCAAAGGCAACAGATAAACAGTTTAATATTTTGCTGAAGGTGTTGTTTAACAGTGAGGTAATTTAAACACTAAACTGTACTGCCAACCAGTCACATGACTGAACTGTACAGCCTGTGTGACTCTTTTCTTTGAATGAGTTTTTTGCTAAGAGTTTTGCTAAACCGAAAGGGCGGGAAAAATGTGCATCTAAATTAAAAATATTTTTAATGTTAAAGCAGCATGAAATTGCATCTGTTTTGAGAGTGCTTCCTGGGACCCATAATGCTCCAGTCACCTCTCATGTCATTGCCCAAATGAATTCTGTGCAAGTGGAGAAGACATAGTGTTTTCATTTGTAAAATATGACAAGTTGATAATTCCTCAACCATGAAAGGGCATGACAAAATATTGTCAGATAAAAAAATGTGCACACACTTATGGACAGTATTAAAACCATTAGAAATTATATGATAGGAAACTTTCTTTTTGTTTGTCTTTGGGCATTGTCTTGTATGCATACTTAATTCTATAGAAAGAGGCCACATTGTTTGATTGCTTCACTGTCATATTAACCTTAGAGATTACTTATTGCTGTCATTATATTTACAGCCATAAATGTATTAATGTTTTCCTATTTAGAGAAATGTATGGGGTGACACCAGGAAATCTATTTACAGATCTTGCATCCACCATGCCTCTAAGCACCATGGTAAGTTATCCGTGACTGATTAAATATTGCAGCACATATGCACAGCCTGATTACAGGTTTGTCATCTGGAAAGGTTAGAATAATTGCTTTGCACTTTTCAGTCTTTAGTGGACTGTAGCTGACTCACAGTCTGAAGGAGAATTTACATTCCATGTAGATTTGTGTTGTCTATAATGAAGATTTATTTTGTCTACATGAAGAACCTATGTCCAAAATGCAGTGTTTCTTAAGAATCGCAAGAAAATCTATTACATGTGTTTCAAATAAATTGTGTTAAGGTCCAGTTGCATAGAATATCTGATAATCATCTAACATGACTTAAATGGTGACAGCAGCTACTTTTTAATTATTAGTTTATGGCTATAAATAAGGCAATTTGAAGAGGTTATGTTTTGTTTTGTAGTGGTGCTTCATGTTATTACTTTTGACTAGTGCCATGCACTATGAAGAGAGAGAAGGGATATCTGTTTTGAATTTGACGTGGAGAGAATAAATTAATACTTCACTGTTGAATTGTGTTTAAACATTCTGTTTTTGTTGTTGCCTTTTTTTTTAACAAGCTGGTTTGTTAATCAGACCAGAGAAGCTAAACCAAAGAAGAATCTGTGAAAACTTTCCCCTTTCTGAGCTAATGTGTCTAACCCTGTAGCTAGTCACTGGTATGATGAACTACTGTAAGCTAAATAATTTACATAAATGCATGAGATTTAATAAACTGCAACTGAGGAGCTGCTACAGAAGCCATGCTGTTTCATGTTTATAAATCTGAAGTTGCTGAACAATGGTATTTTTTAACTCTTACATTGACTGGTTCTGCTACAGTATTTGTATATATATATACGATTTCCCTTCACTAGAACTAAGGGTTCCAGCATGACAGTGCCCCTGTGCACAAAGCTAGTCCATGAAGACATGGTTTGCCATGGTTGGAGTGGAAGAACTTGAGTGCCCTGCACAGAGCTCTGATCCCAACTCCAGTGAACACCTTAGACATGAACTGGAATGCTGATTGCACCAGGCCTCCTCTCCCTACATCAGTGCTGACCTCACTTCACTTGAGGACAAATGAGCAAATCCCCACAGCCACACTCCAAAATCTAGTGGAAAGCCTTCCCAGAAGAGTGGATATTATTATAACAGCAAACTGGGGACTAAATCTGGAATGGGATGTTCAACATGCACATATGGGTGTGATGGTCACGTGTCCACAAACTTATAAAGTGTACTTTAAGTGGCCATAAAGTGTACTTTGTTGGTTGCACATCTGGAATGTGGTTAGCCATTCCTCTGCTCTATTACCTACTCTCACACCCAGATCAGCTGCCTCTACCACCATTCCAGCGTCTGTCAATACTCCAATCCAGAATTTACGCACACACACACACACACACCGTGTCCTCATTTTCATTCATCGGGCAATAGACTACTTCACACTTTGATTGCTAGGTTTAGCTAACATCCTGTTGTGTATTTCTATTTTTGACTTTGTCCCCATTTTTGCCCACATTTCTTTGTTTGCCTGGATGTTTTCAACTCACAGATTACTGAGATTCTGCCTGTTAATCTGTCTTTAAAGTAATTGCAATTGTACCAAACAATCAATTGTATCAAGATTTGCACTTCCCCTCCCCAAAAAAAGTTTATTCATATGTCTGAACCTCTCTTCAGTGGATGAACACCCTTTCAAAACACTTAGTACAGTTTGGCTTTACAACACAGCTGTAGGTTGTTTTCAAAAATAGTTCATTTTAAATTAAACATACATAGACCTTTTAAAGTGGACCCCAAAAGGATCTAGCTGCTAATGGCCTCATTCCTTCTTATTAAGAATGTACCAATTTATTGATTTGGCCACTCCTAAAGTTTGGGCCTGTTTTGTTTTGTCAGCCTAACGATGGCCTCCTTCATTTGCACTGACACCTCTTTGAATCACATATTGAGACTTCCCATGAACAGCTACCAAATACAAATTCAACACATGGAATCAACTCCAGACCTTTTATCTCTTTAATTGTCACACCTGGCCATGAAACTTGAATCTACCACAGATGAGCTGTATTTGATGGGAACCAACCTACAGGTAGGACAACCAACCAACCAACAACCAACAACAGGCCAACAACCCTGAGGAACTCCAGGCTAGCACGCATCTCTTATACACTTTGTGTAACCATGCTTTTTTCTCCCCTTCCTCTTTTTTATGATCCATCCATACTTGCAAACACATCTCTGTTCATTCAGCATTCCCATCCTGTGATTGCAGTAGTCATAATATTAACGCTCTTCAATGTATTTATGTCATTGTGATTCATAAGGGGGAAACATGGCAGAAGCAGTGTCCTTGAAAATAAATTTGTCAACCAGAAACCATCTGCAAATACATGTGTTTGCTGACCAAATATTATACTATGTATCCATCATATTTAATATGATCAATATAAGTAATCTAAATCCGTCATGATGGTATTTTTATGGATTGCACATGCATGCATCTTACCTTTTATAAAATGACCAGTAGTAATAACTGCAGATAATACATATCCTGTTTGATCTGAGGGCCAAATTCTGTCCTATCCTGTGGGAAATGAGTTTTTCCTAAGTATGGAGATGCATCAGGAAGTATTCTTTTTTGTTGTCCTCTGCTGACACCAAACCAAACCTAGGTATAGGCTAAGTTTCAAATGCCAAACAACAAAACACTGTATAAATCATGCTTAAAAGTAATTGTCAACAAATGCTTAATACTGTGTGAACAGCAGAAGCTACATATTACACTTGGTGCTTTTTTGTGGTGATGACAATGTGTACATTGTGAAGACACTCCCTTCTCTGTAATTTATACTGAAACCACTTATTCCATTTGAATCAGACATAATCATGACAGACATTGTCCAGCAACATTACTTAACACACATACTGTGCAAAAGTAGTTAACACACAGTACTGTGCAAAACTCTGAGGCACATTCAAAGAAATGCTGTAAATAAAAAATACCTTCAAAATTATGAAATTAAACATCTCTAAATAAAAATCTACTATAAAGATCAGCAAATGGTAATAAACTTAACAAAGTCAATGTTTGGCCTGACAAATCTTTGCGTTTTAAAAATGTACCAGTAAAGTCATAAAATAGACATCTAAGAAAAATTTTGTATAAAAAAAAGAGTGCGTAAGACTTTTGTACAATACTGTATATCTGGAAATTTTATCCATTCCAAATAGTACTTAGAAGGGATTATTTCACTCTCCACTCCTTTACCTATTTTGTGTAATTAACAATAGTTAGTGTCTCCCTCAGTCTCATCAAGCCACGAAAAAAATAAATAGACAAAAAAGGCAGTAAAATTATTTGCAGGTTCATCAAAGGTTGTTATATTGAAGACGTTGTGTCAAGGGCTAAACCAAAATGATGTAAAGCTGCACCTACTGCAGTTAATCTTATACATTAGCATATACATATACCTGAGAAATTACCAGTAAAATATGTGTAGGTGGTTTAGATTTATTAAACACTTGGAAGCACATGGGATATATAAGTTACCATGGTAACATACTCTACATAAAGACTCAATACTTCTATTAAAAAGCAAAATATGTATAAGACATATACATGACATTACATGGCATTAGTCACAGTTAATGGAGGTAATGAAAAGTTCATTTTTTCTCCTTTTATTTCTGTAATGTACATATCACATCAGAGTTTGATTCAACCAGCGTGCCAGGAGCTGCCACTCCACTTCCAGATCCAGTCAGGGCATTGACCCATTCTTCCTCACCTGTTTACTGATTTCATCTGCTTCGTGTTAGAACTCATTTATTCAGTGTATTTAACAGGTTCATTTTTCTCATTTTATTGGGAGGATTTGCATATTCCCTATCTGCATGGTTTTCTTCATGGCTGGTTTTGAGTTATTTTCTGTGTTTATTGAGTACTAGTTCTGCCTACTGAGTTAGATTTGGATTTTTAGGAAAAAATCAAGCTCATGTGTACCTCCAATGTGTACCAACATTTACACCTAAGGGGCAAAAGCCAAGCCTCACTGACATGAGGAAGACATGAAAAAAATCCTGAGCTGAGGACCCTTCCACTGTTTATTGTTTAACTACCTTTCTTATTATCCCTCTTACTTTGTGTCATAGTCAGTATTTTAAGTATTTAGGGATGTCAATATTGATGCCATAATATTGAAAGTAATCGGAAATGTGATTTTGTATTTTCAATCTGAATTATGAAATATGAACCATGACTACTGAAATATGTTTCAAATAAAAGTCATCTAAACAAGAGAAACAAACTATATCTCAAAGCAATCAATGAGGCTCAACCTATCAGAAGGACCCAAATATGTGTGGATTCTGCCTGTCTTAGCAGTCAAAAACAAAATCAATCTCTCATGGAATAAGAAATGATAGGAGATAAGATAAAGGAGCATAGGTAACTAAGTTGACCCCAAGTTCTAATCCCAAGTGCATGGATGAACTGCTTCTCTGTTGGCATGTGTCCTAGCATGGGAAGAAAATAAATAATAAGAGAAGATAAATAAATGATCAATCTGAGTCGGTGACAAAAAGTAAAACAGAAAGCATCCTCTTCTCCCTAACCTTGCAATCACACCAACAGATATTTTTTGCATTGTGCTGCTTAACACTGGTTGTTTGCAGACATTCCTGTCTTTAATTTATTATAGACTAAAGCTGAAAGATATACTGCTTACATATCTATACCATGGTATGAACACAGACAGTATTGTTACAGCAGAAAGCCACGGTATGTGCAGCTTTTTCAGCAATATACAGCAACATAGGTCATGCACACCCAGCGAAGGCCGGTACAGTGAAGGCCAGCCAATCATGAAAGTATCCTTGATTGAGTGAGGATGAAGTGTGCACAAATGTTTTGAGGAAAGTGAGTGGGGAAAATTTGCCGTGCAACAGACAACAGTACAGATTTGGTTCTGAAAAAGAAAGTGTCTTCTGTGGAGATATTTTGGATTTAGTAAAGAGGATGTAGAAGAGAGCAAGGCATTGTACAGGGCTTGCCTTGTCCAAGTCAGAACACAGAAAGGCAGCACATCGAACCTTTTCCATCACCTTAAGCAACACCACAAAGCACTGTATGAAGAGTGCCTTGCGACAAGGCCAGACCACACATAATAATAATAATAATAATTAATAAACAAACAAGCAAGCGTTAATTATGAATGCATTCAACACTAAGTCTATGTCTAAAAGGCACAAAGAAATTGCAGATGCCATAACTTTCCACAATGCTAGATAAATGCTACGAAATACCATCACAAACCTATTTTACTCAGGTAGCCATTTCTGAACTTTACAATAAGTGCAGGACAAGTGTTAATGCCGAGCTCCAACAAATGGAATAATTTGCACCACCACAGACTTATGGTCCAGCCCAGTGACTGAACCCTACATGAGTTTAACCATCTAGTTTATCAATAAGGACTTCAAGCTGAAAACCAGATGCTTGCAGACTTCTTTTTTTTCCCTGGCGAGCACATGGGGAACAACATAGCACACAGCATGAAAGAAGCATTAGCATCATGGGGATTACCCGAGGAGCAACAAGTCTGCGTTATAACAGATAACACATCCAAAATGATGAAGGCGCTCATGGTGAATAAATGGATGCATCTTAAATGTTTCAGACACAGACTACACCTGATAATTGGTAGGTTATATTTTGCTTTCTTAAAAAGTATTAATTACCCATATATTATTGCTTTAAACTAGACTTTTTTATTTATATAAACTTAGGATACACTATCATAGTATTTTGGCTAATTTTTCATAGCTTAAACCAGAACTGTGAGTAAATCAGAACTGTGGGTTGAAATTATCTACTTTGTGGCATATAATTGACATTCTTTGTGGTGTATAGGCCTAATTAAATACCCCTACGGGACAGAAGTTGCATTTCAACATTTTATACTATATATTATATGCTGTGCTGGCATTTGTACCATAATTTAACGTTTGTGATATAAAAATTTTATTATGTGATCATTTGTAGTTGTAGTTATGACTTTCTGCATTATTTCATATATGTTTGCTGTAGAAAATTCCAAATGCCACAAATGTAAATGTAAAATGCAGTGAAAGGTAATGATGGCATCAGTCATGCCATAAGCCTTTGCAAGGAGTTGGTGGGCCACTTTTCTCAGAGCTGGCAAAAGAGGGTTACATTAGAAGAAGCACAGAAGCTCAACCTGCCAGTACATACACTGCTAACAAAATGGCAAACAGATGTGGATCTAGAGAGAAGATGATTGACACGATATTGGAGCAGGTCCTCTCTGAAGACAGAAAGGCATGGCATTTGATTCCAACGCGGCAAGACCTAGATGTTTTGGAATCTGTTAAAAAGGCACTAAGACCACTGCTGGAGTTCACTGATGCCCTTTCAGGGCTATGTCAGTGTCTGTTACCTGAAACCAGTTCTGACCCTGCTAAACACAGCCCTCTTATTGATGAATGAGGAAGACTCTGACCTGACAAAGTCCTTGAAAAATGAGATGTTCGACTATATGAATGAGAAGTATGAAGATGCAGACACTCAAGAGCTATTGGATGTGGCATCTTTTTTAGATCCAAGATTTAAGATACTTTACATCAGTGCAGATAACATTCCCACTATCAAAGCCAGGGTCAGAGATGGAGATAATGGCACTTAAGGTAAATATAGGTAGAATGAATAAACCAGAAAACATCTAGCATTCTGTTTAACTGAATAGCATTATGATATTCATATGTTAATGTAATGTTTTACTGAAGCTATTTTATTATGTTTTAAATTGGCAGAATGCCCCATCTGAGGACGTGAGTGTGGAACAAGATACAGGCCCACCCCCAACAAAAAGGGGAAAAATGCCACCATAACCCTATCTGATCCCAGTGTTCAACTTAAAGCTGCCCTAAAAGCTGAACTGAATAGTTATTTGCTGTCTGCTACAATTGACAGTGATGAAGATCCACTTCTTTGGTGGAAAGGCCACCAGATAAGTTTTCCAATGCTCAGCAAAATGTCACATAAACATCTGTGCATACCAGCCACCAGTTCCCCTCCAGAGAGGCTTTTCAACACAAGGGTCAAAATTGTGACATGTCAGCTTGCTTGTCTGAAACCAGCTATGGTAAATAAACTGGTGTTCCTCACCAAAAACCTGTAGAAGCATAGCATCAGGTGACAAAAAAGGCAAGCTAGAAGTTGTTATTTTGTTTTAGATGTGCTGAAGGCTTGTTTGAAGAGAAAATGCATTCAATTCTTTGGAATTTTTGTTGTTCTTTCGGCTGCTCCCATTAGGGGTCACCACAGCCGATCATTGGTCCGCATGTTTGATTTGGCACAGTTTTTACGCCGGATTCCCATCCTGACGCAACCCTCCTATTTTATGCAGGCTTAGGACCGGCACTGAGAGTACCCTCCCAGGGGCTGGGTTGCTTCCCTTCCCAGGAATCAAACCCGGGCCATGGGTTTATTAATTGTAAGCTAAAACAGTGTACCCTATGTTGTGATTAATCATTGGGCTTAATAAAATATTTATGAAAGCAACTGCATTTTCCAAATCCTTTTGTTATAAACTAATTATACATTGTTATATAATTATGTTTAACTGTCACTTCAAACATCAATTGTGAATCCATAGCCATATTCATATTGTTATTAAGGTATCTGGTATAACTAATAAATATGTATGAAATTTTTGTCCATATCACACCCTGCTATAGACTCACTTACAGTGCCAGGCTAGTGAGATATCCACACAAGCAGGGATGGCTGATACTTATATTAGATGGGAGGATTAAAATCTAATATCTATCAATACCTCTACAGTGGAACTATTAGAATTCATTATATCACAAGGTGCAATTCATTATATCACAAGGTCTCATGGGCAGCATAATAAGAATGATGGTGGGCAAAATATCACACACACACACACACACACACACACACACACACACACACACAGATTTAAAGGCAGATAGGCAGCTGCATTTCTATGATTATTTTATATTTTTAAATATTTTAAGTCCATAATGCTCTACTGGGTTCATTCTGTGTTCCCTCTGAATACTAAACATGGCAAACAGAAAATCTCTTTTACATTTCTGACTTCAAGTGGCAAGGACAAACTCCCTGAGATGACATGAGGACAAAGCCTTGAGAAGAAGCAGACTCAAAAGGGAACCCATCTAATTCTGGGTGCAACAGATAGTGCGATTATAAATAAATCCCTTCTATTATTGTGTACTATATGGACAAATAGTGCAAATG
>CM075004.1:23871729-23887597 GCA_037576675.1 Pangasius sanitwongsei | reverse complement strand
ACTCCCTGAGATGATATGAGGAAGAAACCTTGAGAGGAACCAGGCTCAAAAGGGAACCCATCCTCATCTGGGTGCATCGGATAGTGCGATTATAAATAAATCCCTTCTATTATTGCGTACTATAAGGACAGATAGTGCAATTTGGGTGCATTTGTGTGATTGCCACTACTGTTGCTTCACAAATCTGGCACTGTAATGTATAAATGTGCATAACAAATGAATGGTGCAGTAAATGTGCTGTACACTGTCTTTTGGCAATTTTGATAATAAAATCTTGTGATCTAAGGTCCGTTCTTGAGAACAAGTTGGTCTAATGTAAAATAATAAGAATTAAATAGTACTATTACATATATAATGTATATAATATAGTACCTTATGAAAATATATTTTTTAAATGAAATTTAATCAAGTATAATGCATTTTTTTTTCTTTACACACGTTGATAAGTGCACATACTATCTTGTGAAGCAATATATACAATACGCTCTTCAAATATTGTAAAAAGTGATGTAAAAAGTTCACAAATCCAGCCATTTAGGGGAGAAAGAGTGTAAGAGTGTGAGAGGGTAAACAAACAAAAAAATATGATAGTATTAGAAGAGAATGGATTCAGAAGTGATAGCTTTTTTTCGCACTGAACAGGTACTGCGATACTTTGTTCTCTAATTTAGTGGGAAACTAGTAAATTGCAGACATCTTATGCTCATTATGGTATTTGTATCGTTGACCAGTTGTGAAGTTGTTTAGCTAGAGATGGACAGCTCATGACTATCAGGAGGTTGTGACACCATGGGACCACTAAGGGCTGAACACACACACACACGGAGGCAGTAAATGTGGGGGAACATGCTCTTTATTGGCCTTAAGTGAGTAGTGAGAGGGATGGTATGGTGAGTCGACTGAAGCTGGATGCAGGCAGTGAGGTCTTGGGCTTGGCGTGACAAACGTGCAGTGGTGGCGTGGCGACGGGACGGCAGCGATGCAGCCGGCGGTCTCAGGCAGAGGGGTGATCGCTGAGCAGCAGCAGCAGCAGTTTGTCCTCCTCGCTTACATCGGCGTCTGAGAGGGAGCGAGAGACAACCATTAGTGAAGTATTTTTCTTCACTTACCTTTCTGCCTGGCGAGTGGCTCCTTTTATAGCTCCTCTTCTTCTCCCGGAGGGTGAACAGGAGCCACGCCACTCACTGGCCGCCAGACGTACGGCATTTAGTCACACCGCCCCACAGCCACGTGCACTCCGGCTGTCCAAAACAAACGTGGTGCTGAAAAGACGCTGTCTTTTCAGCACCGCACCATCAGTCGTGCGAGGAGCGTTAGATGTTTTCCGTGCGCGGGCTGTTGGCCCGCCGTCAGAAGGTGAATTTGTGTTTCTCTGTATTTTTGATATTTCTAACTTGGTAATATCAGGAGAGAGTGAATCGCCCTGAGTGTCTGCTTGACCCGCTGTGTATTTATTGCTGTGCTTTGGCTAGTTTTTAGCTAAGTTTATCCAGCTTGTGCTTAACATTTTCAACAGATTGGAGAACTACACAAATTGCATAATAAAAATATAAATATTAGAAGTGATCAGAGATTACAATTTTTTTGTTCTTTCCACTGTGTTTTAGGTAGCTAGCTAGAGTTAGTGGGCTAGTTCTTGTCTATCAACATCGGAGATCCAAGCAAGCCTTGAAGTGACTTCACAACCCAATCACAAATTTTTCTTCGAGAATTCAGTCATTGGGGAAGAGATGCTACATACATTTGTGCTACATATATTTTAAGGCACCACATACATTTGTAACAGCTTCTAAATATAGGAGAAACTGTTTCAGTTGCAGATGATAATGCCAAAGTTTGAACATAATTTTGTCCCAGAACAGATTGTTGTTTTTTTGTGCAACCATACAATGGAGATAGTTTGATCAATATCTGACCAAGTTGCACACCCAGATTGAGATGTGAATTTGATGAGCTGAGCGATTTACTTACTAGTTACTTAACTATTTGTGTTTTTGAAGGCCTAGGTTGTCTTTCATGTTAGTACAAAACAAAATGCATTTATAAAAGCGTGACTCCAGTGGTAAATGTGAGCTGCAAAGTTATACTCAGAAGAAAATTCAGGAATTTACACTAATGGAAACCTTGGGCATGATCAAAAAGATATATGACCCTACAGAATTGAGGAGTTCACTACACATTGAGGGAAAGAATA
Source organism: Pangasius sanitwongsei (assembly GCA_037576675.1). Lineage (NCBI taxonomy): Eukaryota > Metazoa > Chordata > Actinopteri > Siluriformes > Pangasiidae > Pangasius > Pangasius sanitwongsei. The sequence continues at coordinate 23,885,403 of CM075004.1, read as the reverse complement.
GATGGCAACCAAATACAGGAAAATTGCAAACCAATACAGATATGCTTGAACCCAAGCGAGCTGAACAGAGCCATCAAACATGAACACTTTAACTTGCTTACTTGAGATTGACACTGATCTATTTTATTGTGTCTGTTATTTCTATTAGTTTTATTTATCTTATTTTTTTATTTTATACTACTTCTGATGTATAAGTATTTATGATAAGTCTTTTCTTTTCTTTGATATTACTCCTCCTACTTATGCTGCTGTGTCAGCTTGAATTTCCCCTACGGGTGATCAATAAATGTACATCTTACCTTATCTTAAATAATGTCTCAGTTTTCAGAAGCATGATGGACAGCAAGCTGGGTGCATTTTCTGCATTCTGGCAGATGGAGCTACACAAAACATCCTTTAAGCTCTGCACATTCAATACACCAGAAGAACAATACAGGTTTTTATCATCTGCCATAGGGCATTCTATCAGCACCAGAGATAACAAAACTAGAAGGATGATGTTTGAACACCTTCAAGGTGTACAGACTATGGTGAATGGCATGTGCAACAATAGACAAAGACACTATGACACACTATGACACACTATGACACAAAGAAACAATGACACTAGACTCGGACAGGTGTTGGAACTAATAAAAAAGGTCAGCCTGAAACTAAATAAGGAGACATTTAGTGTCAAGACACTGACATTTTTGCAAGGTGTCTCTTAAAGTGTTTAAAAAAACAGAAAATGTCTGTGAATGAATTTATGATTAAACTAAAGAAAAAGGATGGTTACATACATTGGAAAGTTCATACATCAACTGTCAAATAGCTGTACTTTTATGTGTACATGAAGAAAAAAAAAGTAAAGAAAAAAAAAGTGTACATGGTCAAAAAATTCAACCACATACATAGTGCTGAAAGTTTAATGACCTGACCAAGGGTGTTAGGGTTTCATTAGATGCTTCCTAAAGTGGAATAAAAGCAGGAATGAAGAGGCTATTGTAGCACTGAGAGCAGACGTATACTCCTATGTTGAATGGAGCATCACTTCTAGTGACTGCAGATCGAGAGCAATTTATGGAGAAATTTTTCTTCCAGTAATTAACCAAGATGAATGACATGTTTGACTTTCAGGTGGAAGATATACTGAAATTCATTTTAGGTTATATTATTCTCACAGCTTTCTTTTATAACAGCCAACAGTTCCTTAGGTTTTTTGTCCTAATTGCAATTTAAAGGGGAAACCAACCATTTGTCCCAACTTTTGCTATTATCATGTACAAACTTATGAATCATAATTTGCAAGTAGAATTAATTTGTTTAATTCCCAACAATTCATAAAGCTTGCATAGTGTACAAGGAATATATTATGTACCTTGATCAATCTTTTTCAGGATCCCAAACCAAGACATAACACAAAACCTTGCCGTATCTTGGTCTTGCAGAGATTGTTGGTTGGAACTGCTTTGTCTTCCATGGAACTGCTATGGACAGGGACATTAGACCCATCAGACTTGGGTTGGTGGCACTGGACCAACTCTACTGTGTAAATCAGGCAAATTAATTGCTCCAGCACCAGTCATTTACCCAATTTCTCTGTCTTCTCAGGGTCGGGTCTCAGCCACTGCCGGGAGCTGAGGAGATTTTGAGTGAAGGGCTTATCACCTTTAGCCAACTCACTCCAGCATGGCTCTGTTCACTGCCAGGTAGTCTAATTGGCCCATGGGTTGCAACAGGGCTTGGATCACCCACTCTTGGGCCGTTCACACAGTGAAGCGATACTCTCAAACATCTCTATGTGTGCCCATATATTAACCTGGAATGTCATCCTTGCCAGTATGAAAGAAGTTAGAAATGAAAATATCTGCTTTAACCAGACTATTTTTACCACCACATTTGTTAAATTCACTCCTTATTTAGGCTGCCTAATGTGATCTTTACATTAGAAAGAAAATAGACTAGGCATATTTATGTAAAAAAATTAAAAATCCATATCATTTTCATGAAAAAAAGAAAATGTTTTCTTAAATTAGAGGCTCCAATAGGCAGAAAACAACATCTTCATTTGTGGCTGTTTGCCAAAATTTGGTGACCGTGACATCCAAGTTTTCCCAGATGACTAGAAAAAAGTTAACTGCTAACTTTGAAGGAATCCGTGATGCCTGTAAAAGGAAAAGCATAGTCCAAATCCTGCCCAATAAATTTCAGAACATTCTTGAATGTCCAAACACTGCTGCCAACCATGATACTGTATGTATTAACCTGATTAAGCATATGCCCAAGTACATAGCAATGCACCAGCTACTTAGCATAACATATAGATCTGTCCACCAGGATTTCAAGAAGTTCTCAAAAGTAGGCTGAACGTGAGAAATAAGCAAAGCTTAAACATGTATGCCCTCATGGTCATCAGATACCCAGTGAGTGCAATAAGCTGGCCAAATACTAGAAGCTGTTGATATCCAACAATATTTCAAAGGTTTCAATCAGACTGGAAAGTTATGGTTGGATGATGGTAAAAATATGAGAAATTATCATATACCTAAGGATTTTCCAATCACACTGGAACTGTAAAGCAGAAAGTTAACAGATGGCAATATTAAAATAGGCTGACTTGGTTTGCCATACTTCTCCTGTAAAGCTAGCAGCACAAAACTTATTGACTGTGCATGATTTGGCTAGCTGTGGGAGCTTAAGATTGATGAGAAGCACCTGGTATTTAGGACAAAGTCACTGTTACATCCAGACTCAAGTTCTTGTAGTGCAGCCCTAGAGGAACTGTATGGTAATGCAAAATCAAATCTGGCAAGTGATGTATAACCCAGTTTTCAGACCGATGCAATCTGGTTGGCAGTTGGGCCAGAGAATGATTTGAGTAGTCTGGTGCACGATTCCAAGATCAGACATGCCAACTGACAGCAAAACTAAAAAAAAAAGGCTTTTGCCATACTTCTCCTGTAAAGCCAACATTGCAAAAGTTATTGGCTGCAAATCGAACATGCATGATTTGGCTAGCTCCACTGCTTTCAGTAGCTTCAGATAGATGAGGAGTACCTGGTATTTGTATTGTTCATCAAGAGGGAAGTCACTCTTATATCCAAATGAAAACTCTTGCAGTGCAAGCCTAGAGATGATGCTCATGCAAAATCAAATCTGTCAAATGATACATAACCCAGATTATAAACCATAAGATCTAGTTGGCAGTTGGCAGGAATGACCTGACTGGCCTGGTTCAACTGATCATAAATTTTCAAAGAGGCAAGGTTTATAAGATCTGTGGTTGGTGATACCAGGGTGCATGAACTACTGGTTTGGCCTGTAAAATTATTTGGCTTGCCATTGTAGGTACAGAATATCTTATTGTGTACAACAGTGTAGTGAGGTGTGCTGCTGACCTGGAACGCAGTTGGGATCTTATGAGTGGGTAAGTATAAGATGCCTCAGACATTGCTCTCGGAGGCGCTATGACAGGGTGTGCCATAAATGCAGTAAGGGTCACCTATGATATATAACAAATGATAAAAGAATCCACTTTCAATAATGTGGATCAAAAAATGGTTGGAATGTGCCACCATAAGGTCTGGCTACAGACTGCAATACAGGCAATCACACTAGAGTAGGAAGTCAGCTGATGAAGAGTGAAGTGATTCATATGTTTAAAAAAGAGAAAAATGGACCAGCATTAGATTAAATCATGGGAGTTCTTGATCTTCTTGGTCTTCTCAGTTTCATTACTTTCAAACTCATTCTTAGTAATGCATAAAAAAACAAGATGCAATTTATTATCCCTCTAGAACACACTAGTTCACAATGCATGACAGTTCACCATGTGCTTCAGTTCATGCTTTGCCATGTGCTTTTGTTTTGCTTTTGTTCCTGTCTCTGCCCCTGTGATATCATTGGTCTGTTACCAATTGTGTGCACCTGTTCTATGTTAGCCCCGATCAGTTTTTCTATTTATAATCTATGTGTCTTTGGTCCATGTGAAGTGTTGTTCATTGTTTATTTTGTGTTGCAAAGCTGTCTGTGACTGTTTTTATTTTGTTTTTAAATTCTGTCTATCTGACTTAAATATTTGGATTTGCCTTAATAAATATTACACCAAGAATCAGCGCTTGCATCCTACCTCCAACTTCCATGGTTTACTGTTTATATTACCCCCAAGTTAATGTAACATGCCCAGTTAAAACCCAGAACATACAAGAACATACAAGACTGTAAAATAAATTGGCGCCAAAACAGTTCTTCGTTGTTTTTATTGTATTTTCTGTAAGACTTTAATCCAAAGTGGTACAGTAGGTGTTTCAGGAGATTTTTAATGATCATTTAGTAGGAAGTAGATTACATAGGGCAAATGTCAATAAGATACAGACATAAATACAAATAAATTATTTGGTAATGCATGTCATTAATGATGAAAAGAGAAAAATCTATAAAGAAGAAAATGCTCCAGAGCTTTGAAGCTTTGAAGAAACATAAATATTTCTAAAGATTTTTCAAATTTTTTAAAACCCATTTGTCTTTCTTATTCCAGCTAGTGCTTGAGTGATCATATTTATTTCAAATAATTACTTTGCTATGATGACTATATGCCTTCAGCATGAGAATCATCTCTTCTTTTGTTGCCATCCCTAATATTGCTTCTTATTCATTTAGCTGCATATTTAAATTGGATCTAGTCCCAGTAAGCAAAAATCAAGGCTTATTTGTAAGTAATATGTGGCATTTACTTTCCCTTGATTACTTTATTTAAAATAAATAGAAATGAGACAACATGCTGGTAGGCTTCTCATATAAGAAAACCTCCAAAGGCTCAGATGATCCGTGAAGCTGCCAATTTCAAAAGAGTACACCGGGAATCATACTGAATCAGGCTGTGTGCTAATTTTGCTTTACTACCATGCCAAAAAAAGTAAAAGCATGAACTTTGTAATGGATTGTGACAAGAATCTTATCACCTGCCTTAGATTAAAGAAGGAAATGGATCATTGCATTAAAAATATTCACTTGAACGGATTTATTTACCCTTACTGTGACTTTGATTTCCTCCCTCATTGACTCAAGTTTCACCTTTAATTTCTGTTCCTCCGCCAACAGATTCTTCCATCAATAATAATTGGACTGCTCCTGGTGTCTTCAGATGCCAAGATGCCGGATTTAATCACATAGTTCAAGAGAGACAATCGGCTAAAACTAAATGAGCGAAGCAGCCCAGAACTAGCTAACATGCCTGTTCCACTGACACCGAGGCATTCACGACAAAATAAACATATCTATTCCCTCTTTGGCGGTAAAGTATTCAGAAGACTGAGCATCTGGGTTTGTGTTAATTAACTTGGCATTAGCCACGTTTGGTTTTGTTTAGCACTGGCTCATGGGCCTGTTTTAGAACTGTTAATTTATGCCTGAGGAACATGGGAATGCCAGTCCTTGATTTGAGCAGAATTAATGCTAGTCTTCCCTTGTGACACAGCCTCTCCTGAAATTTCACAGTAATTTAACTGTGCTGCCAGTCAGAGTTTCCTTCCTTTTCCCATATGCTGTTGCAGGAACAGGAACTGAAAGAGAGAGAGAGAGACAGAGAGAGAAAGAGACTGCAGATACTGGTTACTGCATGTATTTACTGAATATTTCTTTAAGTCTTTAAATGGCAGCAGAAGAAACCAGGAATTATGTATGTTAGAAAGAAACCCTGTAGTATTTTATCGCCTTTATTTACTATAACACTTCCATCCAAAAGAGGTATAGGGGTTGCAGCTGATTTTCATTGATGATTAAGTATGAAGTAGTTTATTCCTATATGTAGATACAGGTATGAATTGAAAACAAATGTATTTGGTAAATTTGTCAATGTGTATCTTTAATCATTTAAAGAAGAAAACACTAACAAAGAAACAAATGTTTACAGGATAGGGATGTTGTTGTTGTTCTTTCGGCTGCTCACGTTGGGGGTCGCCACAGTGGATCATTGTTCTACCTATTTGATTTCGCATGTTTTTTTTGCTGGATGACCTTCTTGATGCAACCCTCCCCAATTTTATCTGGGCTTGGGATCAGCACTGGGAATGCACTGTCGCGTGCAACCCCCGTGGCTGGGTCGGTTCCCTGGCCGGAAATCGAACCTGGGCCTTGGTGGTGAGAGTGCCATGGCCTAACCACTAGTCCTCCAAGGACCCAGAACAGGGATGCAACATTATGAATAAATTATTTGGAATGAACAGAGTATGTGTTCTAAACAGATACAAATATAGTTATGATTTCTTTCTTCTTTTTTTTTTGCATATACCTATGCAAACTGGCTTGAAAATCACAAAAGAAATATTCAAGATTCAAGATTCAAAGAACTTTATTAATCCCAGGGGGAAATTGCTTTGCCATGTTACAATTGTTCTCAAGAAAGAAAGAAAGAAAGAAAGAAAGAAAGAAAGAAGAAAATAAAATAAATATATACCTATACAGTATATATATACAAAAATGAAAAAAGTAAATCAATAAATTAAAAATGAATAAGGAAACATACCCATAATGATGTAGAACTATAGCAGTGAAGATGATAGTTTATATCAGGTGTGAAGTTAATTGAAGTGCAATGGAATGACAAATGTCGAGTATGATAAGTCCAGTGTGGTAGCGGTAATTAAGTACAGTTAGTTATATAGTACGTATTGCACACTAATCTTAGTATTCATAAATAGGCAGTAATAATAAATTTGTATTGCACATGAAAGTCCCTTATTGCACATGAATTGAACATGTATTGCACAGCAATACACATAAAAGTCTCAGCACTTATAGAGAGGAGTTGTACAGCTTGATGGCCACAGGGATAAAGGATCTTCTGAAGCGCTCCATGGAACACTTGGCAGTGATCAGTCTCTGGCTGAAGGTGCTCCACTGGTCGACCAGCACACTGTGTAGTGGGTGAGAAGGGTTGTCCAGGATTGAGTGGAATCTTGACAACATCCTTCTCTCAGCCACAACGTGAACAGGGTCCAGCTCCATGCCAAGTACAGAGACAGTCCTCCTGATTAGTTTGTCCAGTTTATTTCTGTCTGCCACCTTCATGCTACTTCCCCAACAGACCACTGCATAGAAAATGACACTAGACACCACAGACTCATAGAACATCTGCAGCATGGTGTTGCAGACATTGAAAGACCTGAGCCTCCTCAGAAAATACAGCCTGCTCTGGCCTTTCTTGAAGAGTGCTGTAGAGTTTGATGTCCAGTCCAGTTTGTTGTCTATATGGACTCCCAGGTGTTTGTAATCTGCAACAATCTCAACTTCCTCACCATGGACAGACAAAGGAGTGAGTCTATAAATATGTCTATAATAGGTCTATAAATATGCTTTTATTTATAGACCTGCCACTCCATATAGCCAGTGTAGAGCACGTGCTGTACACAGGTCAGCATATCTCTGCTGGGGTCTTCAGAAACTAATAATTGATTACATTTTTTAAACATTAACTTGTATGTTCATTATGTATGTTTCTGGTCATTCTTAAATGAACATTGTCCATCAGTGTTAAATGACAATTCTCCTATATATTATTTATAATAAATTATTGAATATTATTAGCTGGCTATAGTTGTCAACTTTAAAAAATGGTTCCTTGATTTTGGACAGACATCTCTCAGAGATAGTTCCCTAGTTTCCTCAGTCATGTTAGATAGAAATCTTGCCACAGATAATCTAGTTAGGACCAATTAACAGCTTGAGTGGGGCTGTTAGTGAATGAAAAATGACTTTTTACTTTTTCTTTTTTCCCCTAGTATTTCCAGAAGCATAGTGGTAGGGTTGGTATTTAATTTAAAAACTAATAGACCTTGCCCACTTCCAGTTCAAATCCAAAAACAACTCTGATATTGGGAGCACTAAACAGATACAGATACGGATAGTGGCATTGCTTTTCACCCATATTACAGAAATAACCATTCATATTTCCTGTTCTACTGTTGTACTATTACATATACACTTTTTATTAGCTATTAGTTCTTGCAGTTTTTATGTCCTAGCATTTGAGATATTACCTCAAATTCTTAATATTCCAGCAATAACACTTCCTGACAAGACTCCCAGGATTTGACATACACCCAGAGTCAATGTGATAATCTTCTTCAGGCTTTTATAAGGTCATCTTTTAAAATTCAGCACTGATGGCCAATGATGCTCTATAGTTTCAACAACCAAAGGGCAGTGCAGAGGCAGTGATAAGGTTAATAATGACTATACTGCTCCAAAATGGCTGTCCAGCACATCTCCAGTAAGGAGGATAGCAGCCCTCATATTGCCTCGAATCAGAGGTGTGCCTGAAACTGGCTGGAGATTGAATTTTAATGGAACGGTATAATATGCTGACTCAGGAGCTTTTTTTCACCAGCTCTTCCAGCACTGACACCAAGCAGTCAGTCTTATAACCCTGAATTATCTATGTAATTCTGCAGGTCATGGATTTATCAGATCAGACACAGACATTGCATTTTTTACACATTCAGATCAATGGGCAAATGGATATTCAAATTGTAAGTGATTTGTCCAGTTTATAAAGAGGGCACATGCAGTGTCTCGGTTTTCTGATTACTGCAGGTTCAGAGCCATGTCTTAGCATTGGAGAGATTCTTATGAACTAATAGGTAATCGAAAATACCACTTCATACCATCATTGCTATTTGAAATTTTTATCAATTTGTACTTGCATGATCATGCCTCCCAGGAATTTTAAAATTAACAGCAAGGTGCTTCCTCCCACACAATGCATTATTAATATAACGACCCTCACCATACATGCACACTACTAAGCAAAAAAAGCAACAAGTGACCACTTTTCTATGTAATGTGCATGACATGGAGCCTCAACAGTGCCAGGTGACAAACAACATGTTAATTTAGATTGTATGTTTTTTTTTTGTTTGTTTGTTTGTTTGTTTTTTTCAAATTAGTTATGACTCAGTAAAGCCAAAAATAAAAAATGGCTTAAGCGATTCCAGTCATATGGTTCCCTGCTCACAACTTTAGTTTTTAAGTAATTAGTAGTTCTTCAGTAATTAGTTCCTACTATGTGACTTAAATAACTGTGCTCATGACCAAAAACGTGACACAGGTGCAGACAGTCATGTGACGTGATCTGGTGAGGTGAAGTGGCTGATGGGAAACATAGTCAAGACTCAAGCACTGATTTCCATGACATAACATTCTGTGTCATGACAGAACCTCCCTTTAATGCGTAGCTCCTGACGCACAAAATACGTTTGAGAGGGGGTCCTGGACAACCAGATGAGATGTCTCCCAGACCATTAGGGTTCTGAGGAGTGCTATCCATTGTGGTACATCCTCCCTCAGGCAATGAGGCAGAGCAGTCTCCTCCGCATACCTCAGGAGTAGCGCAACATCCAAGGCGGAACATGAGAATGGAGCGATGGCCACTGCAAACCCAGCGGAGGATGCAAAGTTCAAGGTTGAGCCAGAGGGGAAAGCGACCTTCTCCACGAAGCCAGAAGGGTGAGCGACATCCTCTGTGGAGCAAGAGATGGGTGTGACGTCCTCTACGAGGCCAGAGGGAGAGCAATGTCCTCCGCGTAACAGAACAGGGGAGCGATGTACACCACGAAGCAGGGGGGAGGAGTGACATCTTCAGCAGAGCAGGATGGCAGAGCACCAGCCTCAGCGGAGCAAGGAAGCAGAGCGACGTGTGAAGTGGAGCCGGGCATAGTAACCTCTATGGCAGAGCTGGAAGATAGAGTGACGCCCATGGCGAGGCCATGATCTGTAGTGGCATCTTCTGCGGGGCAGGGAGGCAGAGAGATGTCCTCAGCAGTGCAAGGAGGCGGAGCGATGTCCTCAGCCAAGCAGGAAGGCAGAGCAATGTCCTCAGTGGAGCAAGGAGGCAGAGCGACTTCTGACTTGGGGCAGGGAGGGTGGGAGAAGGCTTCAGCCAGACCAGGAGCCAGATATTTTAATATTAATAAAAACGAACAATCCACACAACGTAAACTTAGACACACAAACGTGAACTAGGATCTCGAGGCAGAAAGACAGACATGAATGTAAGGACAGAACAGAACTACTTAATAGCAATGTAATACAAAAGCTAGACCATAAGTGAGGTGCAAGATGTGACAAATACTTGTGCTCATTAACAAAAACGTGACACACGTGCAGACGGTCATGTGACACGATCTGGTGAGGTGCAGTGGCTAATGGGATACATAGTCAAGACTCAAGTGCTGATTTTGGCATAACCATGACAGTCATCATATCATTTCATTTATGAACTCTCCTTTAATGTTTAAGGAGACGTTAAGAAAATTTTAAAGAATATATTAAGAAAATATTTTTAATAAGAACAATTAAGCTTGGAAGGAAGTGGCAGAGATTATTGGTATCTATGATAAATGTACATAGCTAGTACTATTAGCTTACCTTTTTATTCGGACAATGAAGCTAGTAAACAACATTAAAAAAACTCACACTGATTAATGCATTATTCAATTTGTGTGTTAAAAGTTAGTTTTATAAGCTATATATAGCTACTATCAGAACAAAAAATGCTGGACATTTCACGCTCACAAGAAACTACAAGTGACAAAAGGGACTTCTTGCTTGCTAATATGAACATAAGGTTTTTTTTTTTTTTTTTTTTTTTATAATTACAATGGTATAACTATAACACATAGGGCCACTTCTATTTCATTCTTCAGTCTCTTCTGAAAGTTTATCCACTTTTATACTGGTGAATGGTGAATCTAATACTACAGCTACTGTATATGTATAATCTATAATAATTAATTATGGTCTTTGCAAATTAGATAAAATAGAATAATCATAATCTTAAAAGATAGCACTAGCTTTGTACAATTATATATGAGTGAACCACTAATGAAGAGTGCTTTTAAAAACGATGGGAACAGAAGAGGGCTTTTATTTAGGCGAACAGCAAAACTGCCAAGAGGGCTATTATAAAAGCTGTTAAATATTTTTAATGAGTCATTAGCTTACTTCAGCCTAGTCAAAAAAAACCTCTTGTGGGGTCTATCTCTTTTTTTTCTCATTAGTGGTTTAAACATTTTGATTGTGAATCTCCATAATGTCCCATTTATAAAATACAATTACTTTAGACAAAATGGACATGCTTCCTTTTCTATTCCCATTGATAAATCTGAAGTAAAGGGATTATGCAAAATTAAATGGGTTCGATTCAGCCAGTAAGCCCTTGACCCTTTGGTTGTAAAGCACTTCTTATTAGCAGGTGTATTATGCGTAAAAGTCATCTTCCAAAAGAGAAGGAATGATTTGACGGTTTTCAGTTTTGAGAATCCACCGAAATTAGCCACAAGGAAATGAGTACACCATCTGCCTGTGTCCAAAATCATATTTTAATGCTTAATTAAACACTGGCATTGTCATACAAGCATATGAAAAAAGACTTCAACACTACCAGTCAATGGAATTATGTCTGAGATGTAGAAATTAAATAATTCAAAATAAATATGTTTAGTAGCCCATAAAAGAAGTTTGTTAAGCTAAGTGGAGTTAAGGCTGTATAAGGATACTCTTATAGACACACTTTAAGGCTTCAAACTGTCTACAGACTGCCATGAAGTGTCATGATTCTCAACATGTCAAATGATGATAATACTAGGCAGATAATACTTGATTGACTACAGATCACCTACTAAACATCAAGAGCTATAAATTGGACTATAAATTGGACTTTATCTAAATAAAGTGAAAAGGGCACAAGGGACAGGTTAATAAGCATTAAACGACAGTGCAGTTGAATGCTCGATTCTGTCAGAATGTGTTGATCCGTTTTCTATAACCGCAGCTTTGGCGATAGACTTCTATGGCATTTTGTATGATTTTATTCATGTGTAATTTTTAATAGGGTGAGTTTTCAGTGAGGAGATATTTATTTAGCATTAACTTAAAGTTTTCTGACATGGGAAAGTCTTTAGGATTGAGGCCTTTGCAGATTCTCTGAAACTTCTAGAAAGATAAATGTGATTGTGGCGAGGGAACGACTGCTTACAGCTATTATAATGTAAGTGGTAACAGGTACTAACTTGTTTTGTGGACAGTCCATATCATTAAAGATAATTATAATTAAAACAGATAAAACACAAAATATGTCATTATTTAATGGTTAAAAAACATGTTAATCTTGGCAAATTGCTGTGGTACAGTATAAGAGGAATAATACACTTTGGGACATGCCGAAAATAATTCACTAATAATTCACTGATAATTTTCCTATAATACCACAGCCCTTGTGTTTTATTCCTTAAAGAGATTAACTACTAAATCACTATATTTAGACTATACAAAAATTTGTATGTCTATAGACAAACTAAACAATGACAAACTGTTGATATGTTGTGTAGAAGTAGTTGATATGCTGGCACTTGACAGGATCTTAGTCTATAGTTGTTCTATAAGTGTTTGTAGAGTGTGATCCAAATAGTGTTAGTGTTAACCTATAACAGTAGTTCATTTGGATAAAAATACATATTCTGTGATGCAGAAGGTAGTGCTGCTGCTTCACAGCTCCAGAGTCCCCAGTTCAATTGTGAGCTCAGGTTACTGTCTGTATGGAGTTTCTGTGCATGTTCTTCCCGTATCCATGTGATATAATATATAGAGTCAGGTCCATAAGTATTTGGACAGTGACACAATTTTTGTAATTTTGCCTCTGTACACCACCACAATGGATCTGAAATGAAGCAAGATGTGATTGAAGTGTAGACTTTCAGCATTAAGTCAAGGGGTTTAACAAAATATTGCATTAACAGTTTAGGAATTACAGCCATTTACAGTCCTCCTATTTTCACAGGCTCAAAAAGTAATTGGACAATTGACTGATAAACAGTTTAATGGCCAGATGTGCCCAGTTTCCTCATTATTTCATGACAAATTAAGGAGATAAAAGCTCTGGAGTTGATTGCAAGCGCTGAATTTGCATTTGGTAGCTGTTCATGTGAACTCTCAATATGCAGTCAAAAGAGGTGTCGAAGTGAAGGAGGCCATCATTAGGCTGAAAAAATAAAACAGATCTATCAGAGAGATAACAGAAACTTTAGTAGTAGCCAAATCAACATTTTGGTTACTTACATAAAAAGAAGGAATGCCCTGGGTAGCTCAGCAACACCAAAAGGCCTGGAAGGCCATGGAAGAAAACAAAAGTGGACGATCACAGAATTTTTTTCTTGTTGCGGAAAAACTCCTTCACAACATCTAGCCAAATCAAGAACACTCTGGAGGAGGTAGGCATGTCATTGTCAAAGTCTACACTCAAGAGACGCCTTCATGAATGTAAATACAGGCAGTTTACCTCAAGATGCAAACCACTGGTAACACTCAAGAACAGAAAGGTCAGATTAGACTGCTAAAAAAAGTCTAAAAAAAGCCTGACCAGTTCTGATGCAAGATTATCTTGTACCAGAATGATGGGAAGATAAGAGTACAGATAATGAAAGGAATGGCTCATGATCCAAAGCGTACCACATCATCTGTCAAACATGTGGAGGCAGTGTTATGGCATGGGAATGTTTGGCTGCCAGTGGAACTGGGTCACTGGTGTTTATTGATAATGTTTCAAGTTCAAGTTTCAAATTTCAAGTGGAGTTTATTGTCATTTCAACCATATACAAGTACATAGTGAAACAAAACAACGTTTCTCCAGGACCAAGG
>CM075004.1:23852416-23863485 GCA_037576675.1 Pangasius sanitwongsei | reverse complement strand
TTTTATTAATTATAATGTTTTCTAAATAGATAAATATATATATATATATATATATATATATATATATATATATATATATATATATATGCACACACACACACACAGTCAGGGCCGGAAGTATTTGGACAATGATCAATGATGGAGTTTTTGCTTTTATACACCGCCACAACGGATTTGAAATAAAACAATCAAGACTTTCAGCTTTATTTTAAGAGCCTCCACAAAAATATGGCATTTACCATTTAGGAATGGCAGCAACACTTAATGGATTAATAAAAATCAGGATAATGGTGTACATAACATTGGATTGGACATTGTGAACATTGGAACATTGTGATTGATATATAATATATTTCTAAAATCAGCCTTAAATTAACAAACAGCCTTCAAGAATGAGTTGAAAAAAAGGCTAAAAGTAAAATTAAGAAGTAACTGGAAGATTTTGGAAACAAATCCTAATTAAGGGGGAAAGCAACTCTTTCTTTGTGACTAATTCACAACGCATTTTAGCTCTAAAAGCAGATGCTAAACCTGTAAAGGCTTAGGGGTGATTCAGAGGACTTCTGTGTTACTAAAAAATAATCACAAACAACCCTAAATGGCTAGCCAGCATTTAATGGTATAATTGAGTTAGTGTGTTTGAAATATTTCATGCCAACAAGCTTTTAAATGGTATTGTCTCAATTGCTGGAGGATTGCAGTTATTGTGGAGTTAGTGAGAGAAGCAGGCACCTCATTTATATGAGAAGTAATTGAGTACCAACAGAGAGCAAAGCTTTGACATCTTTCTGCTACTTCTCCATATTTAACCATTAATATCTCTTTCCAGATGACACATTGTCCAAAACCAATTTCTTTTAGATGTTGACAAATTGCAAAGCCATGGCCACTTGGCTATAGTCTGCTAGGGCTGTATAAATCAATAGTTGAATTAACTCGACTAATGGATTAGTATCCATTAATCCATTAATATATAATGTAACACACATATACAGTCATGGGAAAAAGAAAGTATACTCTCCTTCAGTTTTTTTTTTTAATTTATCAGGGCCTAAATAACAATTGTGTGGTCCTCAAAAATCTACAAACCAACAAATAACCTCAGCTGACCACAAAAACACAGATATCAATATGTAGTCATTTTCTTTCTAAAAAGTAAACATTCAGCAACCAGGTGGGAAAAATAAGTACACTCTATAATTCAGTAACATGTAGAACCACTTTTAGCAACAATAAATTGAAGTAAACATCTGCTGTAGGTGTTTATAAGTCTCTTACATCATTTTGGAGAAATTTTGGCCCACACTTCTTCACAACATTGCTTCAGATAATTTATGTTTGAGGGCATTCGTTTTTTGCACAGCTCTCTTAAGACCTTGCCACAGCATCTCACTGTGGATGAGGTCTGGACTTTAACTTGGCCATCCCAACGCCTTGATTTTTTTCTTCCTCAGCCATTCATATGTCAATTTGCTGGTGTACTTGTGATCATTGGCCTGTTGCATGACCCAATTTCAGCCCAGCTTATGCTGCTGGACAGATAGCCTCACATTTGTCTCAAGAATATTCTGGTATAAAGTGGAGTTCATGTTGTCTCAATGACTGCAAGTTTCCCAAGTCCGCTGGCTGCAAAACAAGCCCAAATCATCAGCCCTCCATCACCGTATTTGACAGTTGCTGTGGGGTGTTTGTCGTGATACACCGTGTTTGGTTTTCGCCAAATGGCACTGTGCATGATGACCAAACATCTCCAAATTTTGTTTGTTCAGATGCAAGTCATGCTGCCATATTCTTTTTTGAGAGAAGGGGCTTTTTGAAAGCCATAGTTGTTATGCTAGTCTTTTCCTGATTGTGCTATCATGAACATACACATTTAATGTGCTTACAGAGGCCTGTAGGCCACATGATGTAACTCATGGGTATTTCTTTATATCTCTAATTGGGAACTGTCTTGAGAGCTCACCATTTATAACCAATCCTTCTCACTGTAGAATTGTGAATTTCAAATTGTTTGGAGATGGTCTTATAAGCCTGCCCAGAAAGATGAGCAGCAGCAGTTGCTTCTCTGAGGTCATGGCTGATGTCCTTTCTTCTTGACATGATGTAGACACACACAAGTGTTCCAGAACACCAAATGGCCAAAAGGTCTGCTTTTATAGAGGTAGCCACACTTCTTGATGATTAATCTTGTGAATTTCTTTAATAACATCTATCTGCTAATTATTCTCTTAATGCTTGTGGAAGTAGGAAGGGTGTACTTATTTTTTCCCACCTGGTTTCTGAACGTTGGTGTACTTTTTGAGAAAAAATGACTACATTTGAAATCTCTTGTGTTTTTTGTTGTCACCTGAAGTTATTTGTTGGTTTATAGAAGTTGGTGAGGACCACACAATTGTTATTTAGCCCCTGATAAATAAAAACATTGAGTAGAAGGAGGGTGTACTTTCTTTTTCCTATGACTGTTCATTGACATTGAACATTTATTCATGTGAGCATATAGAGTTTTGTTTTAATTTATAAAATCACTTTCATTTTATTAATTTTGTTTTTGTTTTTGTAAGATGACATCATGAATTGGGACTTCATCCATTAGTTTTGTGTGCAGAGCTGTGTTTCGCAAAGATATCTCAAATAGGAGCGAGCATATTCAATGTAATGTTTGTTCTACTGCTTAACAATGATCTTTGTGCTGTGCGATGCTTTTGGCAAACTTGGCTCAAAGGATAACCTCATCAGCCATTCATTACCAGTATTCTTGAAATATTTATCCAATCACGAATCCCACCCTACCTTTAAGCTTAAGAATTGCTTTGCAAAAGTTACTATTGACTGTTTCAAGGGTAGGCTTAAAAATTGTGTGTATGGTCCCAGGACTCTTAGAAGATAGCATTGCTGGGCTGGAGTATGTATGTATTAGAGGTTGTATGAAATTTATTTGTAGTACTTGCATAGTAATTTTCAAAAGTAGTCGACTGATCATGTTTTGCGTAATTAAAGCATAAACAGATTCAGGACATCACAGGTAAATACTGACAAACAACAACAAATAACAGCCATATACAGAATATAAAATACTTTTCCAGCTTTTTAGGTTACCCTGTTCAAGGATGAAAAAGGGCAATAAATGTTCAAAATAATAAACATGTATAGCATATTACACTATTAAAAGATGTAACAATACCTACAAAGCACTTATGTGGATGATATACGTGGCCGAGCTGAATTTCTTGATTCTGAAACAAAGAGTGCACGGCATGGAAGCCCATATCCTTCAACAGCAGCATCTAGGAGGTTTTTCCAGGCTAATAATGACCCGGGGCTTGATGTTCAACTTCAGCCTTGGTAGTGTCACAGCTACTCTAAACTAGCTGAGTGGGATTAGATAGTGATGTTCATGCAGTGCTGGTCTCGATGGAACTCACTATGCCACAGTGCAAGGATTTTATTTACATTTCACTTAGCGTTAAAGGACAAGACAAATAACTGTGGGAACAGGCAGGATTAATCAGAATTCCTTCGGGAATGGGTGGAACCTTAAATGTGGTATGAAATGAAGTGATTATAAATATTGTATTTAGATTTGCAAAGTATATTTAGGCTGCTTTCTTTAACATTTGACTGCATTGCCTTTCTGTATGCCAGTATGCTAACTGAAATCCCTACAGCAGCATCTATTGAAGGTATTAGTCAACTCGCCTATTCAACCTCTAATATATATGTTTTTAAAGAGATAAGACTCTAACACACGTTTTGGTGCATAATGTTTAAGTTCTGAAATCTTAACCCTACAATCACAAAAAGCCAGGCAAAAAAGGCACTGCATTAAGACTGTGTGCTTTAAGTGTCACAAATGAGCCATAATAATCAACGCACTTGAGGGCACTGTAGGCGTCTTGCACCATTTGCACCAGGTCTTATTGGTCATGCATTTTTAAGAGATACCTATGTGCACTTTACTACGTTTTATAGGTGGTGTCCTCTCACACTGATATAACCCACACAGTGATATGCAGTCAAATAAAAATGCAAAATGAACTTTATGAGCAAAAGTGTAATAATTAAAACCATTTCTTTTTCATTACCGTCCCAACCGCAAGCTAAAGGGTTTGTTTTATTGGAGGAATAATCGGGACTTTGTCATGTTACACACATTTTTAATTCAATGAACTCTTCCATTTAATAACCATGGTTAATTGATTAACTTCGCTGTCATGCGAATATACCAGGAGCCATAAAGCGAAATTTATAACGTACCTCAAATGATGCAATTTATTGCCCAGATAATCCTATAAGATATCATATTGCAAAAAATATAAGAAGCTGCATACTTATGCAGTAGTAGAGAAAGCTATCTCACAAGCTATCTGTTCTCCCTTTCTCAAAGCCAGGTTAGACAGCATATCTGATGCAATATTTATTGAATCACACGACGGACATGTAATCCCAATGTTTCATTTAATGTTTATGTTTTATAGCCTTCCATCTGAATCTCCACTTTTATACATTATAGCCATGTACATCTTTGGGCATATGTTTATATTAATTAGGACTTTCATCAAATTATTGTGCAAATACACCACAAATCCCTCTACCCAGACAATGAGAAGAAAAAGCCAGTATTACAGTACTTGTATACTTTTAACTGAGTCCATCAAGGCTTAACTCTGTGGTAAAGCTTCTTCTTTTTTTTCCCCATTTTTTTTTTTTTTTTCATATGAGATACTGGAACAGACGGTCAGAGTCAAAAGCAGCCCACACATATGTGTTCTTGTTTTATCCTCTAACTATCATTCAATTAAATACCTTCGAGAACTCACAAGTTTCTTTAAGACCCTTTAGAAAGAACGAAAGGGAAAATAAAAGTTCAGTGTCGTTTAGCTGGTACTGGCATGAATCTCTTGTACAGAGACGAGCTAACCTGTGTGGGTAGCTGCTGATGGCTGGTGAGCATGGGCCAGAAGTGACTTCTGAGTAAAAGAAAGTAGAGAGAAAGAGAACATCATGCATTTTTTTTTCTCGTATAGTCTTACAAAGTTGCATAAAAATCGTTTATAGCCACGGCGGCTAGTATAAAGGTGCTAGTAGGGCTCAGCCTCCCTATCTTTCACAAATAAAAAGACATCAGTGTAAGGTTTCATTTTTGGCATCTACATCAGATTATTTGCTGTTAACAAATGTCTTAAGATGGATTATTTTCCACTTTTGTAGACTCAAGCGCAATGGCGTGACCAACAGAATGGTATGAAGAAGCGATGCTGCGGCAGATTTCTTTCTAGCCCAGACTGTAGATTCATGCAGCCTATCAGTGACAGTCATGTCCGGTGGAACACACCCTAGAATTTGTGTGCATTAGTGCTAATTTATTTAAGCCCATTTCACTGACACATCCATAGCACATCTTCAGCAGTGACTGAGAAGGCGTGTGTGATTGAGAATACAGTCATGAGTGTAATGAATGTAAATGAGCTGGATACACTCACTGTCCACTTTAATAGGAACACCCATGCACCTGCTCATTTATGCAGTTATCCAATCAGCCAATCATGTGGTAGCAATGCATAAAATCATGCAGATACAGGTCAAGAGCTCCAGTTAATGTTCATATCAAGCATCAAAATGAATATAAAGTGCGATCACTGTGACTTTAACCGTGGCATGGTTGTTGGTGCCAGATGGGCTGATTTGAGTATTTCAGAAACTGCTGATCTCTTGGAAGATTCACACACAACAGTCTCTAGTTTTTAGAGTTTACACAGAATGATGCGAAACACAAAAACATCCTGTGTGTGGAGGATCTGCAGGCTGAAACACCTTGCTGTTGAGAGCGATCAGAGGAGAATGACCAGACTGGTCTGAGCTGACAGGAAGTTTGTAGCAACTCAAATAAGCACTCTTTACAACCATGGTGAGCAGAAAAGCATCTCGGAATGCACAACACATCAAACCTTATGGTGGATGGGCCAAAACATGTTTCAATGTTTTACGCATACTGAGATGATGTTCTGCTCACCACAGTAGTAAAGAGTGATTATATGAGTTAGTTACCCTGTTTCTCTGGCCATTTTCCTCAGATCTCTCTTATCAGCAAGGACCTTCCACCCACAGAACTGTCACTCACTCAGTGTTTTTGTTTTGTTTGTTTTGTTTTTCACACCATTCTGTGTAAACTCTAAAAATTAGAGACTGCTGTCTTATTCATTCTTGATGTGAACATTAACCGAAGCTCTTGACCTGTATCTGCATGCTTTTAAGCACTGGCTGCTGCCTCATGATTGGTTGATTGGATAATTGCATAAATGAGCAAGTGTACAAGAGTTCCTGTTAAAGTGGATTGTGAGAATACTTATTTCCCCAAAATGTCTTTGGAAGAGAAAGCAGATAGACTAAGCACATATTGTCCAATCGAAGTACGAATTACACAGAAGGCCAGATGTCAGAATCGTTAATTTAGCGTTCTTCGTTTGAATAAAAGGGCTACAGCATTTCTGTTTACCATATTTAATATTTAGAGGAAACACAGCATGGACCCAGTAGAGCATTACAAACTTACAAACACTTAGAAAATTAGAACTCATGAATCCAGCTTCATATCTTCTATCTTTTAGGGTGTGTAACAATTTCAGCCACATCATTCTTATTTTGCCATCGATAAGACTTTGTGATATAATGCATAAGATTATATCACATTAGATTTAAGTCATCCCATTTAATATGACAACCAGCCATCATTGTTTAAGGGTTATTTGGTATCACGTATCACTACTATTAAATGTATTGGCCACTTACAGTAACACAAAGCTAGTTATTCTGTAATAACAATAGATTGTTCTGGAACTACAGTGAAACTAATAGAAAAGAGACACAATTATAAAAGCAAATGTAAGTCTGGTTCTCCAGAGTTTATGTGGTTAATATATTACATAAAATAATCCATTTTGCCACAGAGACTTGTAAAAATACAATTAGTTTTATGTTCACCCAGATAGAGTTCCTTAATTATTTATACTGCAACAGGCTTATTCTTTGTGGAAAGAATGAATCATGTTTTGTAGAGACACAGGAACAGTCCCATAAGGCTCTGACCCATTTCAATACTTATACAAAAGAGATTGGCCTAAATTCATAATATATTATTATCCTGATTATAAATATACATATGCTATTTTTTTTGCTGTTATTTATGCATGTTCAAAGTGATATTATATCAGCATGTCATAATCAATATGAAATTCCTTCATACTCTGCTGACGATTTAGCCTTTTTTTTTTTTAGCAAGATTTAGTGCTCTGCATATTTGAGCATTTCATTTTAGCACAGTAACAATATGTTGTACTGCATTTGTCCTTTTCACCTTCTGTATTTTCCTTCTTCTTCACTTTCACTTCATGTTCAAGTCATCCTACAGTATTCTTCTCTATACAAACCATGTACAATTCTCACTAAGCTCTCTCTCTCTCTCTCTTTCTCCCTCTCTCTCCTTTTTCCCTTAATTTTTTTTAAATCAAAATTATTTTGTCAGTGCCGTTAATTTAAAATGACTGTCTTACTTTTCATTATGTTCACCAA
Source organism: Pangasius sanitwongsei (assembly GCA_037576675.1). Lineage (NCBI taxonomy): Eukaryota > Metazoa > Chordata > Actinopteri > Siluriformes > Pangasiidae > Pangasius > Pangasius sanitwongsei. Next base: position 23,855,919 of record CM075004.1, on the reverse strand, counting down.
ACAAAATGGCATACTGTTAAATTAAAAAAATGCTTTTCGTCCAATTGAACAGCCAATTATATGACATATTTTCTTCCTATTACTAGAAATAACTATAGGTTTAAAATGATTTGTTTCCCCAGAAATCATTTCTGACTTGGTAATTGTTTCCATTTGCATGGCACTGTGTAGTGTATTTTTGCAGTATTGCTGGATCATGTCTTTATTCTGAAAGCCAGAAAATGCAGTTTTGAACCTGTGCAATATGTAATAAAATAAAAAATGAAATAAAACACCTGGAGGTGTGCTGTTATAGAAAAATAATCAGTGATGTGTTGGTGTGGTGCAGCTCGTCATAAAGCAGAGCTGTTGTCACCAGCCTGAAGTTGATTCATTTCCTATAACAGCATGTCTTAAAATGTTTCATTCCTCTTATACCACAGTAATTTGCCAACAATTAAAAAAATTTGTATAATTAATTCTAAAATGCACATGTTATTTTTGATATTTAATCCCAATTAAGTCCATTTATGTTCCAGGTTGTTATATATTACAAAAGTATATTACAAACTGTTGATGTGAAAAATGATTTTGTCTTTCCTGGCCAACACTACTAATGTTTAAAGGTCTAAGCTGTATGGGTTTAGGATAATTGCAAGAATAATGAAGTCTTTATAAATGGATGAAATGAGTGAATCATTGGCAGCTGCTTGGACCAACATAAGGTGAAGATTAAGTTTTAAGACTGGCTATCATTATCAATTCTTCAAATCAGGATAACCATTGTAGTGTGGATTCAATAATTGCTAATTCACTTACGTAAACAGCCTAATCACACTTTCTCATGCCACAGAGTAACGGATGTAATTTCTACACAATGTATCCATGTGAGTGTATGGACCACTTCATTGAGGTTACGATTACATAGTTATGTTTGTTCCTAAAGAATTTGCGGTGACACCATTTTTAAATATAAAGCTGTCAAAATGAAATGACTAGCTTGTTAGTAAATGAAATGACTCATACTTATTGAGCCTAATGCAAACAAAAAAATGTGTATAAACAATTAGCAATAAAAAAGTGACTTACCTTGATGTGCACCATTACATTCTTGATATGGAGTGTGTTTACAGGGGGTGGTGAAACTTTCTTGTCTTTTGAATGCTTACAATTATTATTATTATTATTATGATGATTATTATTATTATTATTATTATTATTATTACTATTATTATTAACAGAAACTGGGGAAATATTTGCTCTTGTCTTGCAGTTGGCATCTATATTGTGTATGGTGAAGCTGGAGAAAGTCAAACCCTGTGTAAAATGTATTCAGCATGGTTCACTGCTAAGAAGTACAGGACAGTGGCAAGCTGACACTGTATGTGTATTGCTAAATGAATTAGCTAGCTAGCTGGTTAACTTTTTTTATGTGGCAAATGAATGTTTTACACAGCTGAGTATTTAGGATACAACATGCAACTTTTAAATGTCTGATAGTCCCTGATTGATATGGCTTCATTTGCTTTTTAGTATACTACAATTTGGTACTGTAATATTTCATCTGCTTAAGTTGAAATAAAATGCAAGCTACAGATACTGGGGATGCTAGTGGGTATTCGGCCATCTCTGCAGCATCTGAAGTGTTTTGCTGTGCTTTTGGAAATCGATACACTTTAATTTATGAAAGCTTGAAAGTTTGTTTCTGGCCTTAGGTAACATCCAACAACAAAGCCCTAATGTTAATTTTGACATCCTGTCATTAAATCAAGGTACCAACCACATAAAGACGCATGCAGAGTATGGTTCTTCACTAGTAATTAGAATAATGTTTACTGATAACTGGCTATGATCACTTCCGATGCTCATGAATATTCATTTGAAATGATCTATAGATGAACTTAGAGCTTAACACAGGTTATATGGAGACATGCATGTTGCATGTCAACAGCTTCCTTTAAATAGTACCATACTGTATATCGTAGTTTCTCCAGAGAATTTACGAGGCACTCAACAGGTCTAACATCAAATAATAGTAATAGTAATAAAATTACTAAAATTACTACTATTACATTCACTTTTCCTCAAATGGAACAGCAGTGCTGAACTCTTGGGAGCAAAACAAGCAGTGATTTGCCCCCCCCAAAAAAAAAAAAATAAATAAATAAACGCAGAGGGACAAGAAACAAGGACAGAAAGACAGCAAGTCAGAACAAGTGGTTGTTGAGAATGAAATGTATGGCTCATTTGAAGCCCTTCTTTCCATGGCTCACCAGAGCATTGAAGAGTGCTGCATTCTGGGATGCTAGCTGAGTGGCTGTTGGGTTCCACCGGAGGTGCTTCATCATTATGCATGGAAGAGCACAAATGTCGGCGCTGAAGAATTAGATGTCATGCTGTAAAAAGGCCAGCTTTTAAATGTGCTGTAATCACAGAAGCAGTATTGTAGCCCATACTGAAGTGTGTTCTTTCTGTCAGCCTGTTCTGCATCTGCTTATCTGTCCATTACATTGTGCCTTTGTTTTTTTTTGTTTTTTTTAGGAAATCAACAGAAACACAGCATATAGAACACATCTTGACTGACATCCATATATTTACAAAACAGCTCAGTTTTATGTTGAAAATTTGTTAGGAATAGAAAGGTTTTGAAATGTTTTGCACAATACAGTATTATCACCACCTGATACAAGACATACACAGTAAATTGTGTGGACGAAATTGTAGAGCTAATGGCAGAAGTCTTAATGCAAAAACCCAAGCAGCCTCATGTTTGTCCCATTGTTCCATTGCTAATATATTCTAGTGCTTACCTATACATATAAGCCATATAATAAGGAATCTTCCAAAGATAAACTACTTGTAAATGAATGTTTCTTTATTCTACATTAATTAAATGTACAAATGCTAAATTAAACCCCTCGATGAATAATAGGCATACTAAAACGCTGAAATCGTATCTTCCTTTTTATTCAGCAGGAGACCTATGAAGCAAACCAAATAGCCCAATAGCTCACAATTGCTAGTGGCTTAATAACTGTAATTTAAGTTGAATAAAAGTATTTTACAAATATTAAATAAATTGTCCTGGAGAATATAGAAATAGAAATGCAAGTGCTATGTTTTTAATACAGATGGCATGTACCACTTTCTCTTCTGATACCGATAATGATACGGAATACTTATCTGATATATTTTTCTTTAAAAACTGCCGTGCTTTAAAAAAAATCATAATTTTTAACTGAAGCGCTTGACTTGAAAAAGTACAGGAAAAAAAATGCAGAGAAAAAGATGGCACACAAACATTATGTGCATGGAAATTATAATAAAGAGAATAATGTATAAAGTATAAGTATAGTAAAATCAGTCTTAATATATTAAGCCAAATGCTACAAAACTGATAGGACGCCGCTTCACAGTGCAGGGGGATAATGACCCTAAACATACAGTGAAAGCAACTCAAGACTTTTTGAAGGCAAAGAAATGGAATATTCTTCAATGGCCAAGTCAGTCGTCTGATCTCAACC
>CM075004.1:23833099-23846945 GCA_037576675.1 Pangasius sanitwongsei | reverse complement strand
CTATCTATCTATCTATCTATCTATCTATCTATCTATCTATCTATCTATCTATCTATCTATCTATCTATCTATCAGCTTGCCAGAAATCTTTTTGAGAATAGGGATTGCCATTGAACTGGGTTCCCACAGGAAGAAACACAAAAGTCACAAGATCAGGAGGTTTTTACTTTCATGTAGCCAATGAGTCAGATATGAAGGTCATGGAAAGAAGAAATACCATATTTCATTGTGCATATGCACAAGGTATTTACAAGGTTTATTAATTCATCCTTAGTAACTGCCTGGTCAGGGTCTCACTGGTTTAAATTAGGCTAGAATTTTGTTTATAATCTGGGAAATAAAACTTACTACATAACAAATAATAACTGTGTGAGTAAGGATTTAAAAAAAACATCTCTAGATGAGACCAATTATGATCTCTAGATGAGACCAATTATGATTATTTATTTATTTAGTTAGTTTTTTAGTTGTTTTTTTTATTTTTTTAATTAGTGTTTTGCAGTGTTTCCAGAGGCATCATGGAAGCCCACTTTGGGTTTAAATCTGAATTGCGTATTGCCCTATGACCAGTGGCAGCCCTAATCTATTTGACGCCCTAGATTAAAGTTTTTATTGATGCCTCTCAAATTCCTGCCAAACACTGTCCTTGCAGCCCACACTCACATTTTGAGTATATAATTACATACTAACAGCACTAACCCCAATCCACCCACCCTTCCACAAACACACGGCATTGTTGCAATACTTAATGTACACCTACCAAGACAATTAGCTAAGCAAAAAAGACAAAGATCAATAAAAAAAGCAAGGTGAATAATGACGTGAAAATAAAAATAACATGCACGACAGTGGGAATCTCTGCAATATTCAGTTGCTTACTGAATGCTTGAGGTAAGGGCCCGAAATTTGAAAACCCCAGCCTCAGTAAACCATATTCTTTCCAGTTGAAAGGAAAAGAAACATCTAATCTGAACCAGCTATTAAAAAGAGAAGCTGTAGACTTTCCTCCCTTCAGAATAATCCTCTTGGCTCCAACCATGGCAAACATTAAAGACAATTGGAAAGGACAGTGCAACAGTGGAGCAGCCAAGAAGAGCAAATTCAATATCAGAAGCAATCTCCGATTTTATACCTATTTATGTTTATTATTCTTTCCTGAGTTCTGAAACTGAAAGCACAACTGTCTCAAATACAATATGAAAATACATTTTTAGTCAAGAAATAAAGATCTAAAGGCAATAAATAGAAATAAAAATAAACAGTTTCAAATTAAAGATCAAGGTTAGGGGAAAAAACCTTCACAATATTTAGTGCACAGAAAATAAAACATAGTAAAACAAGTCAAAGTAAAACAAGAGCTTTGTGAAGTGCCTTCTTTGAGGCAATGTCAATAAATAGAAATAAACAGATATAAACAATTACAGAGCACCTACTTTATAAAGCACAATGTGACAGTGATACGTCTGGCGGGTTGACACTCTGGGCAATTGTCTATGTTGCCTATAGCAGGAACTGCTACTGCCTGTGACCTATAGTGGCTAATTTCCCACAAATCCATTTTCTGTTATAATTAAACAGTAATCCACAGTAGGTATGATTGGTTCATAAAATAATCTTTACCTAGGCTTCTACCTAATTGAAGCAGTATTTTAAGTATATTATATCTGAATTACTTTTAGAATAAGAATTAGAATTGTGTTAATACTAGGACTGCAGCAATTAACCAACAAAATAAAAGTAAAAGTACATTTCAAAAATAAATATAGTTGCCAACAAATTTTATCATTGAGTTATCTCATTGTTTAACTTTACATACATACACAAATTATATACTTTTAAATATAGCATATGTTTCAAGATTCAAGATTCAAAGAACTTTATTAATCCCAGGGGGAAATTGCTTTGCCATGTTACAATTGCTCACAAGAAAGAAAGAAAGAAAGAAAGAAAGAAAGAAAGAAAAAGAAATATCAATATATATATATATATATATATATATATATACAAAAATGAAAAAAAGTAAATCAATAAATTAAAAATGAATGAATAAGGAAACATACCCATAATGATGTAGAACTATACCAGTGAAGATGATAGTTTAGATCAGGTGTGAAGTTAATTAAAGTGCAGTGGAATGACAATTGTGTTGTGTGCCCAATTGAGTCGGTATCCTGCTTTCGGTTCACACTGAAGGTGCTGGGAGTTGATCCCAAAAAGAACCTGAGTGAGGACCAATCTAAAAACAATTGATAGATTAATCACTTATCAAAATAATCGTTAGTTGCAGCCCAAACTATTTTGTTCTCCTTGTAAATATATTATTTGTCAGCTACTGTTTTTTTTTTCTTTTTTTTTTCCTCAGTGTGGTACTCATTAACATAATATATAAAAACTAATAAAATGATTTGCATGCTACCCTGTTACTGCCATAATACCTGTCACCTGTAATAACAAAACACCTAATAGGGATTTCTTTTTTTTTTTTTTTCAGAGATCAATCGCTTATATTTAATGCTGTGCCAAATTATCCAGTTTGTCTAGTGCTAAGTGCATACTATGATTTATACTTAGGTAGTGATTTTGCCCACAGCCAAGGTCACTTTTTAAGGTGCGCTTTAAAATTCCACACATCAAACCTCATCTGATTTTGCTCATATTTGCTCATATGACTTGATTACAGTGGATACCTTTAGTGCTTATTCCCCACATTATTGGCATGATCTTTATACCATTGCATTGCCAAGGTCACATACTACAGTATGTTTAAACATGAAACAATAAATAAGCTGTTTGCTTCTTGCACAGTAAAAATGCAACCAAGCATTCATCTGCTATGCTTAAAACTCATGTTCATAATTTTATCCAAAAAAAAGGTCCTCAAGGCAATGGACGGCTCTGAAGACAATAGTTGTTCCTCTTTCAGCTGCTCCTGTTAGGGGTCGCCACAGCGGCTCATTGGTCTGCGTATTTGATTTGGCACAGGTTTTTTTTTTTTTAATCACCAGATGCCCTTCCTGACACAACCCTCCCCAGTTTTATCCTGGCTTGGGACTGGCACTGACAGCACATTGTTGCACGCAACCCCAGTGGCTGAGGTTGGTTCCCTGGACCACTAGTCCTCCAGGGACCGGCTGAAAACAATAGTGTTATGTATTTACTATTGGCCTTAAATGGCGTTCTGTAGTTTTTTTAAGCGTACGTACAGCCCAAAGCGTTCATTTCAGAGTGGCATTTTGTGCGTGCGTCAAACTATTAGACAGTGGTGCTGACTTAATTCTGCTCTTCAGTATTAACTTCTCACTACACGAGTGTAACTCAACTCTGAATAAAAGTGTAATGTATTACGGTATAATTGCAGTCAGTATTTAATGTAATAACTATGCTTATTATTAGAAGATGAAGAAATCTCTTTTTTTTTTTATTTATTGTCATTAAAAATTATAGCAGTACAGAGGTGAACTGCTATACAGAACTGCTAACAGAGCATTAAATAATATCTGAGACCTACAAGACCATAAAGACACTGAGACACTTAGCACTCTTACACACACACACACACACACACACACATAATACATGTAATAACCTTTAATAACCTTTTAATTTTAAGTAGGGAAATGTATTACAAATATATCAGCAGTCACTGGGTAGCATATTCATATTTATGAGCTAATTTCATCCTGGCGAATAACATAAGTCAATTTAATTTTGTTATTTATAAATTACCATTGTCATAATGTTTTTCAAACTTATTCATTATTCATATCTGCACTTTGCAGTAACATGCGTATTCTGCTAAGTGGACATGGATTTGTTGACTTCTGCATGGTGAAAATGGATTATTTGTTAGGACATGTGCACATACTTTGGCACTTAAATTATTAAAATTATAACAATGCACCATAAATCTTGTCCCTCATCAGAGGATGAATATTGAATATTCCTCCAGTCATAGCAACTACGGTTGACATCTATGGATTTGTGGCATGTACTTTATAGGTCCTGTGATTGGCTCACCATTAAAAGATTTCCTGTATTTATTTTTGCCTTTGGCAGCCATTCGACGTCAGCATTTCATTGCGTACTTTGTGAGATTAATAGTCTTATCATGCGTCCAAGTGATTAGTGGGTTCTTAATACTTATTACACTGCATTATCGGGATTCTCTTGAGAGGCGACTGTTAGCAGCAAGGTTGGGTTAGAGACAGGGGAGATTACAATCACATCCTGATTGAGCAGCAGTACTATATCAGCATGCAGGAACTCACATGAGCACCAGCTTTTTATCCTTCCAAAAGTCGAATTCATGAGTGATGCTCAATATCCGTACATGTCAGTCAGGACATTATCTACTGAATGCTAAAGGAAATAGAAGTTATATACAGTATAAGCCACAGAGTAAACAAATAGTGTCATGAACTCTTTTTGCACTTGAAAATTGTATTATCTTAGTATTTCCATATGCGAAGCCTCATGTGCTGACATCTGATCCCTCAAAGCCAGTGCAGATTCTTTTCTACATTATATCCGGCAGCTAGTTTTAACACAGGCTATATCACTCTTTCTGAAAACAACTGATTTTGATGCACAACAGATCTGTAAAGAAATGGACAATGTTATTTTCTGAGCCAACACTTCCTTCGAGTGTAGCATTGCTGTTCTGGCAGATTTTAATAACATGAAATAAGGCAGAGAAGGTGACTGCCGGGTTCTTTTTACGACTCTGTTGATAGGTTCAGCTGGTTGGGTCATGTAGACTTGGCCCAAATTGAGTTGATAATGGGTGACCCGTCATGCTGGGTTGGGGAGGCAGACCTGAAAGGAAACTGTCCTTGTACATTGTGTTCATTATTTATTTATTTATTTTCATTTTGAAATGGGAAAGAAAATATAGATATAAATGTAAGTGTTATGCAAATGAGATATTCAAAACAGTTTTGTCTTTAAAATAATTAATATTACAGAATGATCTCATATTTCTTCTTTGCTTGTGTTTTTCATCATTTCAGATTCAATTTGGGGCTAATTAAATGATCTTGAATGATCCAGATGTGTACTAGCAATTACAAGCTGGTAGCTAGTAACAAGAATGGTAGATTAAAGGCTTCCTGTAGTGCCTGATATACTGCTAATGTGGATAACAATGTGCTTTTATAAATAGCAAGAGGATGACGGTACAAGAGAGAGACAAGTTGGCTGCAAAAATCAAACCCCAAATTTATTTCTGCATATGTTATGTATGTATGCAAAAAAAATGAAGTCTTTGCAAGTGAAAATATTTTGAATATATGTAATAATATGTAGTAAAACTTATTTAGTATTTCCTATTATAACAATACAATAAACCAAACACAATGTATGATTATGAAACCTACTTCTAGACATTTTTATTCATTCCAAGCTTGAAATAATTCTGTTAGCAGATATTGTTTATTTCTATTTGCAGAATTATCTGGCAATACAAGAAGACCATTTAAGGCTTGAAATGTGTAAGAAAAAAAACATCTATAAAAACATCTGAATAATCATTTAATTTCCAATAGTCTCATAATAAGAAATATTGTAATGTGTTATCATAACGTATGTGATGTGTGTGGCATGGGCAAAAAATCCACAATCCAGAGGGCAAGAAGAATCCCCTAGAGGGTTTATTGCATAAGACTGAAGGGATGAGTGGAAGGGACCGGAAGGGAAGGGGTAGGTACAGGAGATCACCAGCTTGCTTCTAATTGTGCTTGTGAGGCAAAGAGTTCAGCAGAGTTCAGAGGTTTAGTGCTGGATAGATTTCAACTTTCCTCTGGTGACTCTGAAAATACAGCACTCATATAGAGCACATTAAAAGCACAGCACAATGCTCATATACAGCACATTAAAAGGGTTTTTATGAGGATTTTGTCCAACTCTAACAATTCCCTTGAGAAGCAGTTGGAGGAATTAGGATTCGGTCCCGCTCTACCTTGAGTAAATGTGCATTTGCTATAATGTTGGGTTTTGAACTTATCCTTTTTACCTGAGGCTTGGTATCACACACGTCAGGCTTTTCTACATTACAATTCACATACACTTGTAAATTCCACATACAAATGATAGGTTAATAAAACAGATAAATGTTGCTTATATATTATTTATTAAATTATATATTAAAACAAAATATGTATAGATCAGTGGTCATCAACTTGCAGTGTTCCAGATGTGAACCCAGCAATGAACACTTTATGGCCAAAAGTACAGTATGTGGACCATCACACCCATGTGTGTTGCCACAAAGTCGAAAGCGCACAATTGCCTAGAATGTCTTTGTATCATGTAGAATTAAGATTTCCCTTCACTGGAACTAAGAGATCCAAACCTGTTCCAGCACGACAATGCCCCTGTGTACAAGCAAGGTCCATAAAGACGTGGTGTGACAAGGTTGGAGTGGAAGAACTCGAATGGCCTGCACAGAGCCCTCACTTCAACTCCATTGAACACCTTTGGGATGAACTGGAATGCTGACTTGATGCCAGGCCTCCTCACCCGACATCAGTGCCTGACCTCACTAATGCTTTTGTGGCTCAGTGAACACAAATCCCCACAACCATGTTCCAAATCTAATGGAAAGCCTTCTCAGAATAGTGAAGTCTGTTATATCAGCAAACCAAAGATGTTCAAAAAGCACATATGATTATGATGGTTAGGTGTCCACATACTTTAGGCCATATAGTGTATTTCAGTGGACTGAACCAAGGACTTGAAAAAAAATACTGTAGCAGTCTTTGATGGTGCTGTTGTTCTTGGGTCCAAATACTTGATATATGTCAAGTATGATCTGCTTTAAGTTGCTTATTAACAGCAAATAAGGCTAAATTTGCCTGCCAAAAGATTTGACGCTCATTTTTATATATATATTTTTTTCCTTGAAAGAGAGGGAGGACTTAGCCCTGCTAGCCCATTTATAGCAGCCAGACCTGTGTATGTGTTATTGCAATAGAAGCTCAACTAACATATTTATTGTAACATTATTTTAACTGCCAGTGTCTGAAATATCACAGTAGCAAACTCTGCATAATCTAACATTCTCCTTTGATATCCGTCTTAGCAAAATACATTCTTATTTAGTGTCACTTAATGACCAAACTATATGATGTGATTGTTGGATCATAGTGCATATGTTATAGAGTGCAGGCCTTACACATTCTTAGCCAGCTTAATTTATCTGGTAAAGTATAACGTTCGCCACTCTTCCCTTTTACAACATACTATGAGCTTAATAATGTTGTGTTGTTTTACATGTAGTACATGGAAAATAAGCCTTAAGCCTTTTGGAAATGTAAAGGAAAATAGCAGATTAATATAATGAATAATTTTTAATACCTCTAATTTTGATGGAGATGGTTGTCTTTGTCTTTCTTTCTCATCTATTATGCAGCTTGCTTCCAGCCACTCCCCTTCTCTGTTTTTCATGACTTGACATGAAATGCTATTGCCATGCTTGACCATGACCATTATGTATTCCTCACTTTGTTTCACTGGGGAATGGATTTTAGGAGAGCTGCAGTACACCCGTCAAACCAATTAATACAAAGGTCACCATGCAGATGCTGACCAATAGTAAAATTGTTATAGATCTATTTTCTCCATTTTATTGAGACTAGGATGAAGACTGGGTAAAAAAAAATTAAAATTAAAAATGAAAAAAAACATGACTTTTTCCAGACTTTGTTGATTTTAGCAAGCAGATTGTGTTTAGGCATCCTAAGTTCAGAGTTGAACTTATGTTTCAGAGTTGAACTTATGTTTCAGAGTTGAACTTATGTTTCAGAGTTGAACTTATGTTTCAGGCAGATCAACATGATGTCTGAGATGGACATAGCATCTTTCTCCAGCACAGACAACATTTTAGTGCACCACCTGCCAAAGAAATGTTGCCATAGACACTGATGTACAGATGGATATAAAAAACATCTGCAGGTCTTAACCTAAGTGAGAAATTGCTTTCCAATTTCAGATTGCTTCTAAAAGGTCAGGTCTTTTAAATGCTGGTTTGTTTATTGACAGTTACACTCATATATATATTTTTTTCTTTTGTACCATTCTCCTTTGAATAAGTTCAATTACAACTTTAGGTCCACAGGGCAAGATGTACATAGATAAGGATGTGCAGTGATTGAAGTGGCTGCAGTGTGCACTCACTATGCATCTGAAATCAATGTTCAATTTATTAAGGCTGTAGATCATCGTGAAAACAGCACCAAGTGTGTATGTGAGGAACAGGGATTAAAAGCTGCTATGAAATGATGGAAATGGTCAACTACAGAGCCGTCAGAAAGCTCAGAAATAAATAGAAAATGCAAGTTCAGCCAGGAAAAGTTACATTTGTTAATAAATAAAGTTCTTTATACATGAATGAGACAGGCAGACAGCATCACAAGGCATTGATGTGGCTGTTAAGAAACTATATTACCAAGGTAATTGGTTTTACCCCAAATAAAAGACTGCTGCGTACTGAATAAGATATTTCCTATAAAAGTGTGCAAATAAACCATATTCCAAGCGTGGCTCCTACAACATTTAGAAAATTGGATTTGTCACCAAGGTCCTAAGGTCATAAAATTGGCTTTGACTATTACAGATCGGTCATAAATATCTATGAGAATATTGAGAAAACCAATCAAAGTCATTTACACAGATGCATTCCTACAGTAATCTGCAAAGCTAATGTTAATGTTACTGATCTAATGCACAGATTCCCAACCTTGGTCCTGGAGTACCCCCTGCCCTGAACATTTTAGTGTTTTCCTTGCTCTCAACACACATTATCCAAATAATTAGCTCATGAGCAGCCCTTTCTTACCAGTTGCAGTTGGTGTGTTAGAGCAGGAAAAACTGTAATGAAATAATAATAAATAACAACCCTTTGCATACCTGGTAACAACAATGCCTGTAGTGCTTAAACATTATCCAGATCATGGTCTTGATGTATCTGGAGCCTATTCTGGGAAGTCTGAGGAAGGAATGCACTCTGAATGGGATGCCAGTCCTATGCAGAGTATCACAAACACATTTATACAAACCCTGGGAAACCCTGGGAAAAGCAACATGGCCATGGGGAGACCATGGGAAACACTGCACAGAAACCATGCGAAACACCTGAGTTCAGGATTGCGGTCTTACATTTATATTGTATTATTACAGAAATTATAATAAATGATAAACATATATGAGAATATTAACAAGTCTAATTCATTTACTCATATGCATTCATAAAGTAATATACGGAGCTAATGTTAACGATCTATGTTAACATTATGCTAATGTTTGCCAAAATGGCCAAAATAAATTCAACACATAGCCTAGGAAACCTGCAGGAAAACTACGCACATGGGACAATGCCTGTATTGCTCCAAGCAGCATGCTAAATTCTGCCTCATTTTGGGCACTGGAGGAAATGATCTGCCAAACTATCTGCCACTAATTGACCAGAAGCCTCTAATCGCACTGACTTACCACTTTTTGTGCATGGCTCCATTAAATGAATATGTATGAGGAAGAAAAGCACACTTTGGCTGTTGCCATATTCACGGTACATAAATTAAGCATTAAGGCTTGTACAACAGTTTTGTACATAACAAGCTACTTTTATTCTAGGCAGAAAGCAACCTAATTGCACCTAGAACGGGGGGAAAGTATATAGTAAGGAAAATAGTATATCTGGCCCAAATTTGTTTGTTTGTTTGTTTGTTTGTTTAGGTGGGTATAACATGCTTTTGTGACATATCATATAGTAAATCCAGCAAATAACCTGAGAGATGTGCATTACAGTGAATTTATCATTGGCAAGGGTGTGCTTAGGCACAATGCTAAACAGAGTACCCGTGATAAAGTCACTGTAACGCACAACATCGAATGACTTAGTACAATTATAAAATGGTGACAAAAACAATATGATAATATCCAGTAAATTATTAATAATATTCACAATAAACCATTCTTCTGTGTAGTCGGTTAACAGTAAGTAATGGACAAAGAATAGTATATTCTATGGAACAACGACTTAATGATTAAAATAGCTGGTTTAAAACCTAGTTCATTATTCCAGAATTCAATTATTGTGATGCAGTCACAGGTGTGCATATATATAAAGATTTTACAACAGCTTAAAACGTAGTACAGCAATTTAGATTTCAATCAGGACCGTAAAAAAAAAAAAATAAATAAAATAAAAAAACATCTGTCGACCATATATTCAGCTTAGCTGTTCCATGTTTTCAACAGAAGCTTTGAAAATGAGAATAATGAGCAAATCAGGTTGCTCATCCAAAGCTCCATGAAGTGCTTCAGAGAGTGTCCAATACGCTGCTGAGGTTCGAATGACAAGACCTAATAAGGGCTTAAGATAAAACAGGCAGGCTTATCACGCTCACTAGTAACTGAGGAATAAAATGACAGAGCGGATTTTCTCCCTCTGTTGCACGGAACCTTTGAACTGTTGATGGCGATTGCACTCCCGTACCAGATCTGCTAGACAAGCCATAGAGGGCTTATCATTGTGTCACATGAAATTGAGATAAATCATCAAATTCTACAAAGCCAGCAGGCCCCATTGCGGCTGATGTAACAACTTATGCCAGGTATATTGACTCTTTCACAGCAGTTAAAATTACATTTTATAATATACCTGGAAATTACATTTGACTTCCTTCCAAATAAACAGCTTGCACTGTACTGTAGTGCACTTTATTCTTAATATAATTTCACATAAAATCCTGTTTTGCCGCCTTATGAATTGCAAAACGGCAGGTGAAATTAAGTTCATTTTCTGGAAAGAATCAATCAAGCATCTGGTCAGGAGGTCCCTGTCATTACTTCTGATTTAATGTGATGTATCTGCTTTCAAAAGGCTTTACTAACCCCATCCATCACCCGAGGACAAGGATGCCCAGTGTTTCTCACATGACTAAAGGCATGATAGAACATGCTGTCATTTACACAGTTCTGTGGATGAGTGAGATTCATAATACACTGATATTATCACCAAATAACTTCTTTTTCTTTTACTTTCTTTCTTTTATTTATGCTTGATTGCTTCTACAGGAACATGATGAAGAGATATGACAGAGAGAAATAATGAGTAAAACAGAGCGAGGGGATGACAGAAGGGCTCGCGTATTTAATTGCCTCAGCCTGAATGCAAATCCTATCTTTATGCAAACAAAATGATGAAGCCTTTATTAAGACAAAGTTGTCCCAGAGTTATTTATGACCCTGACACAAGGATAGCAAAGCCATTTTTTTTCCTCAGGGATAGTTAGTTTGATCAATTAATTACATATATTTCATAATAAATATACTGGTATATCGCTAATACCAAAGAAATTCAGCCCCATTTTGTTGAGACATATCACCAAATTCTTTCAGAAACTGTAAAGTTCTATAGTATATATATATATATATATATATATATATATATATATATATATATATATATAATAGTATGTGTGAATCTTATAAAAAAAACCCAGTTTTTTTTTTTTTTGGTGATATGTTTTTTGCACAGAACTTATCATGGATCATGTTAACTTAATGCGTAATACAGAAAGCTATAAAGAGTAATGCATTTTAACAAACAATTTTTATAATGTATATGCTGCCTTATGAATGCATTATATCATAATAAGAATGTGTTCATAGTTCATCATAAATATGACCTCCATAGAAAGTGTTACCGACATTCTCTTTGTAGATGGAAAATATAAGAGCCATTGCAGAAGGAATGTCATTTTATTTCCCAAACCCTTTCTAGGATTTTCTAACATTTTTTTTTTACATTTTGAGTGCAGGCAGTGTCAGAACTGGTTAGGTTTCTGTGGACCTTCTTGTCAGAGCTGATTTCTGTTCTGATGTGTTTATTACAAATAGCACCTGTCAGCTGAAAGTTCTGAGTTGACTCCCTCTCCAAGTAAAAGCTTTCAGGATTTATTCTCTGAATCAACATTTTTAGAATTGAAAACTAATGGTCTAGCACGGGTTATGTCCCCTTCCTTCTCCTCTGGAGGAGTACATGTGTGTTAATTAAAACCAATTATTTGAGATTAGCTTGTTTAATGTGTCATTGATTATCTTGCAGGGAGTTCGGACGCTGGAAAGTGAACAACCTGGCTGTGGAGCGGAGGGATTTCCTGGACTCCCCCTTACCCCTCATGCCTGAATTCGTCCGCAACATCCGACTCCTCGGACGCAGACCCTCTGCAAAGCTAATTACCGACAACCTTATTAAAAAATATGGGACGCATTTCCTCCTGTCAGCTACACTAGGAGGTAGAGATATCTTATATCCTTCTGCATGTCAGAAGACGCACACAAGTATAAATGAGGAATAAAAATGATATGTCAGGCAACAAGACATGAGCAGTGACTGCTCGCTATGGGAGTTAATGTTACAATACAAGAAAAGCTTGCTTGTAACAGACACCCCTAGATGAAGCAGACAAAACTCAAGCATATTGCCGCTCATGTTTGTACTATTTCGAAGCAAGAAAAGTGACTGTTGACAGCGCTGATTTCTTGTGCCCTATATTTACTCTGGTTTAGAGTGGGACGTGGGAACCAGGTGCAGCTAGATAGCTTCAATGTAACAGTGACATGATTATTTTGGTAACAAAGCCTGGGATCATGTCTGAAATTGGATTCCTCTGTGAAAACACACTTGTCGATTACTCCCCCGGCACTCAGACTACCAAAGGTTGTGCGTACAAGCAGCTCCATATAATGCAAAACTCTTGGAGGCATATGACCTCCATTGCTCTGGTAAACAAGCAATACTGTGTGCTGTGAGAAAGTGGAAATAGAGTGCCAGGCCTCTGACTTACGCTACAAATTTTTCTTAACTTCAAACTGAAGTCTAGATCGGAGCTTATGGCCTTCATGAGTTAAAAAAAAAACAAAAAAAAAACAGTGATTGATTAAGAAATGCAAATAAATGGAAAGAATAGGACCATAATGTGCAAATTTGAAAGGAAATTTGATTCAACATAACTATCAATTTATTCGGATTGAGTGCGAATGTGTGTGTGTGCATATTGCAGTTCAGTGTAACTCAGTGTATAACTTTTTGTAAGTGGAAGTTTAATTAACATTTTTGGGAGGAGTCTCCAGTGTCAGTGCTTTGTAACAGTCAGTAGGTTTTCCACCACAGGAAAGTCTTCAGGACAGAGGGTTTTGTTGAACTTGTTTCATAGATTAAACGTAACTATAAAGTGATAAAGAGTATGTATGTAATCGTTTGCAAATTGCTGTTATAGGAAAATAATCATCTTCAGGGTGGAAAGTTTTGGGGGCAACAACACACAGTTGTTGGTGATTTTCCTATAACATAAGCTAATATTAAGCAATTTATCACTATATTGCTATCACACTAATACTTTGCCTCTTTGTAGCTTTATCTATAATTTGGATATAGTATGTAATACAGGTTCATATAGAATAGAATAGAATAGAATAGACCTTTATTATCCAATCATGTTGGACATTTCTCAGTGCTCCCAGCTCAGAAAACCATAGAAACAATATAAACAGACAACATAAACAGCATAAAGTTAGATGAAACATTTCATATTCTTATCATTCATTAACATATCATATTCTTCATTTGTTAATGATATGCCTATAAGTTTATAGGCAGTGTAAAAAAGCAGTTTGATTTGCTGTACATAGGTTTATTTAGAAAGTTCCAGCCAATGGTACAAAACCTACGCCACCTCCATCATGCTTACACTTATGTGTATATATATATATATATATATATATATATATATATATATATATATATATATATATATATATATATATTATTAAGAAATATTTTGTG
>CM075004.1:23804449-23832999 GCA_037576675.1 Pangasius sanitwongsei | reverse complement strand
ATATATATTATTCAGAAATATTTTGAGGAACATGACAAAGAGTTCAAGTTGTTGACTTTGTTGACAAACAAGTCCGATCCCTGGAGGTTCCACCTCACAACTTACAGGACTTAAAGCATCTGCTGTTAACGTCTTGGTGCCAGATACCACAGCACACCTTCAGAGGTCTTGTGGATACCTACACAGTATTAGGGATTTGGTTTTAATGTTATTGCTGATCAGTGTGTATCTCACTTATAAATTACAGACAGAGGGGAAATATGCCTTCAGTGAGCCCAAACATATGATGAATTTTTTTTTTTTTACCTTTTTTTATGATTAAGTTCACAAATAAAATTATGCTTCACCCAAAGAGTAGTCTCAAGATTTTGATATTCAGTGATAATCACAATTTTTACATTTTTTTTTTCAGGTGAAGAGGCTCTAACCATATTTGTAGACAAGAGGAAGCTTAGCAAGAAATCAGAAGTGAGTGACTACACGAGTAACAGTACAGCTGTGACTCTTGAGGCACTCCACCAGTTGGCTGCCTCCTACTTCATAGACAGAGAGAGCACACTGCGCAAACTGCACCACCTACAGATTGCCTCCACTGCCATCAAGGTGGGTCATTAGCCATGTTGCGGGGAGAGATGATATAATATTTTTTTTTTCCCAAGAACTCATGCCAGACCAACACTCGTGGTATCACAACATAATGATTTTTTTTATTTATTTTTTTTTATTTTAAACAATCGGTGTCTCTGGGGTCACATGATGTGATATACATATTATATTATGTGAGGAGGCTATAGTAATAATTTGCATTGTTTAGCTTTTCACATACTTTGTGCATAGGACTGCATCAAATCAGGGGTGGATTAATGCACAGGCTAACCTAGGCTGTAGTCTCTGGGTCCACAGTGATCGGGGGCCTATTTTTTCACTGTTTTTACTTACTTTATGGGGCTCTTGAAATCCCTGAGCCTAGGGGCCTGTGTAGACCTTAATCTGCCCCTGCATCAAATAAGTCCAACAAAATACTCTCATTCCAAAGGTTTTATTTTCCAAATAAGCTTAGAACTCCTTATTTACTTATTTCCTCTGTTTGTGCATTAGTTTACCTTTCTGCTCCACATGATGCAATACAGCTCGAACCAAGGTTACTTTGCTTGGACCTATAACTCAAAGTTAGCAGGATATATGGAGTGCTTTGTATCTCTAGCTGAAAACAAAACATCTCTGATTGGTTGTCACTTGATGCATTTTCTCCACAAACCCTGGATTCTTACAAAGATTACTTCTATCAAATCCAAAAGGCAGGATTCATTGATTTAAACTGACACGCTACATGCCTATTCTTCATAAGACCATGAGAAATGAAATGAAGTCAATAACAAAAAAAAAAAGAGTGACAGAGTTCTTTATCTAACTAGGTGTGCTATCATGGAAATTTCAGATCAGAACACAGACCAGAAACAATGACATGGGTTAATTGAGGGCAATTATTTTGTTGTTACATTAAATTCATTACTAATGCAATTAATATGTGTAGTGGCCAGGGAAACCCCTTCACGCTGTGAAATTTTGACATCTTCTATATGCAGTTCTGAAAACTACAGGCTTATCTGAACTGTTTCTCTTTTGTATCTGCCTCAACCAGAAGTCACATTATAGCATTTTAAAATATATTTACCCCAAAAAGTGAAAAAGGGCAAAACTGCATTGAAAAATTCCATTAAGATTGCAGAGCAGGAGCATCACAAACGTTTTTTTGACAGCCGGTATCTGATTACAAACTGAATTGATTAGGCCTCTATCTGTTTCGCTGTGGCATACATAGCTATCCAACAGCTTGATCTAAGCATTTATCAAGCTGGATACAAATAAATGTATTCATGAATCATTTAAGGGAACATTTATACAAGCAATGTGGCAATCATGAAAGTCCAGTTAGTTTGGAAAATTGTTCAAAATTACACCAGAAATAAATTATGTAAATTTACTTACAAGGAGACTCACTAATGTGAACATTGACTAATCGACTTCAAATCATACAATTGGTGATGCGTTCCTTCAAATATATAATTTGATTATGCTGTCAAGTTTAAAACATTTAATTATTTTAAACTGTACGTACAGATTTAATGAAAATTTTGAGTAACTGAAGGAGGTAAATGAAGGCAAATTTAGACAAGTAAGACTACCCATTCAGTCAGGACATAAGACATATAAAAGGAACCCTCTGCAAGGAGGAAGAATTAGTCAGTGTCTATGGTAACCAGTATCCTGTAATTGCTGGTATATTTAGCACAATTTCCCAGCCAATCTCTGTGAGCGTTGGCTTTATTGGTGTTTAAATGCAAATCATCTGTGTTGTGACTGTGCTTGGTCACTTCTGGATGATTGGCATTTATCAACATATGCACGTGAGTATGAAGAAAATCAGTCTCGCCAAAATTTTTGCTAAACAGGAGTTTTACTAAAATATAAATGATAAATGAAACCCAATATATGCATTTTTCTCTGATAATACATTCCTTATCTGATAATATTTAATAAACTACAGCTTGGCAAATTGGGCAAGCAAAGCACATCAAATCTTCCAGAGAACTATGTTTACTCATTCTGAGCAGTTGTAGGAGTGGGGTGATGCTCCTATTCTGGGCCACCTTTTTATTATGCCTCCTCGTTTCATTACATGAAGAAGCTCCTTGCCTTGACAACCCACAATTGTTGCACTTAGACATTTTCACTGCAGTTAAGAGGTGGATCTCACTTGGTGGAGGTTTTTCTATCTGTTACTTACTTACAGTTGTTCTTGCTCTTATTAAGGCATGCGTTTGTGCACA
The DNA here is from genome assembly GCA_037576675.1 of Pangasius sanitwongsei. Classification (NCBI taxonomy): domain Eukaryota; kingdom Metazoa; phylum Chordata; class Actinopteri; order Siluriformes; family Pangasiidae; genus Pangasius; species Pangasius sanitwongsei. The sequence goes on along the minus strand of CM075004.1, from coordinate 23,830,168 downwards.
GACAGCCGAGATGTTCCTTGAGTGATGGGAGCAGTGAGTGTGACAGTGTAGTGCAACTCCATCAGCGGAGGAGAATGAATCAGGAACTTTTGACACGTGCATCATTTCTACTGAGCTTTGACTCATGCCTGAATTTCACAGGATAGACAGAAGCAAATGTTTTGCTGTGTGAATTCCAAATTAAATGGGACTCGAGTGAGGAATATGGCTCCTGGCTCTCCCCCATTGGGTTATATGAAAGAGAAATTTAGCAACTCATTTTGCAGCAAATCCTTTTAGTGCACTGGTGGGTGTAAAAGAGCCTTTACAAAGTCATGATGCATTGCTCCAGCATGGTTCTGCACAGCTTGTTTCCTAATGTGGAACGACTCAAGCTGTTTTGTGACTGGCTGGCACCATTTTGTTCATAAATTGACCATCTTCCAAATCTGACCTGACACCCTTCAAACCTGCCCATGAAAGCGTAACCTCAGTGTCTCTTAGAAGATGTTCTTTGAAACATATCAATTTACCTGTTCACTCACATGGGCTCACAATAAACTATAGACAGGTTTTCTGTGAATGTCATGTTGATGTTTATGATTATCTTCACATTGAGCTTTGAAAACAAAAATCTGTCAGCACTTCCATATTCTTGGAAGCTCTAGAGCAGATGTCCTCAAACTAAAATTTGTGAAGGTCCAGCTACATAAAAGTCCTTTCATACAAAGATTTTGACAGTACTAACATGACTGACTGGTGACAACAATTACCTTTTAATGTTTAACCAATTGGTAATTTTCTTATGGCTATAAACAAGACACATCAATGCATGTGATTGGCTGCAACAGGCAACGTTTTTCTCCTTCTTTTTTTAATATGTCAGTTTGCTCTGCTTTTTTTGTATTTTCTGAGTGCTCTCTTTGATCCACTGAAATACTGGATGCTGGTTCCTCATCCAGGTCATGGTCCACGGGTTGACTACAGCATTCCCATCTTTACTGACATCACTAATCTCTCTAATCCTATCTTTATACTCTCGTCCTGTCTTTTATTATACCCTCTTCTAATTTATTCTCTACTCTCTGTATTAAATTTATTTCTAATTCATTCACACCTTTTCTTGATTTTAGATTGCGATATGAAATCAACTACCATGGTGGCAACTGGGGCCCTACCCTGAGAAGCCAGAGAATAGAGTTGGTTGAATAAGTGGTCCTGAAGCAGTTCACTGCTCAGCACAGTGGAGTAGGTATAGTGACACCAGCCTGACTCTCTGGTGGACACAATCCAGCTGGCAGAGGCCACAAAGTAAATAAGACAAGAGGTAGAGGTCTATGTTCGCAAAGCAAGAGAATATGAGCACTATCATTCTCACTTCCGGTTCCTCACCCATGTTGGCACCATAAAAAGAGAAGCGTTTGAAAATAGTGGGCAGGGGTGGTGGCAGTGGTAATGGGAGCTTTGGGTTGTTCAGAGAGCACCAGCTGGCCTGGTTCCTGAGGGGACAAGGATGAATCTCTGTGTGTTGCAGGAATATGCTCAGCCCGTCACACAGCCAAAACTTTCCATCACTTTCCATTTTTCTAAGCAGTTTCTCTTTCTCTTTCTCTCTTTGCCAGTGTGCCACCACACTAAAGTGTTCCTTAGCTTTTTTATGTAACAACCTGAAAGCAGAAAGCCTCCACCACCTAGTGGCAGGAGAATTCTGTTTCAAGTTGACTGTGTGTCTGTCCATCCATCTGTGCTTCTGTTCATGATTCTCCTTATCATGATATCTCAAGAACAAGTGGTTGAATTTATGGTTTGTAGGATTTATGTGGAATTATCATTGTGACTGGCAGATGAATTGATTAGATTTTGGAATTGATCCAAACAGAGTCAAGGTCACAGCAGGGCAAAATGTCTGCAGTAGTTTCTCTTCAACAACTTCCTTCCTGTTTTAATTAGGTTTTAAGGATATTTCAGGTTATTTCACGCATACAAGAAGAACTAGACTTGGCGGCAGAGGCATCTCTGGATACCAGTGCTATGTGCAATCAGTCATTCATTTCACATTCACTAATTGAGACGTTGTCTTTATACTATTTATAATCTATTCACTTCATCTGCCAGCATAATTTGGCCCAACTGTCCTGTTCAAGTTTTATTAATCTATTATCTCATGACCAATCTCAGCATAGCAGTGAGTGGGCTCTTGTTAGAGCCACTAATGGTCTCTCACTCTCTTATGAGTCCACAGCCTTTAATATGGAAAACTGTAATGCAGCTTTCAACACAGTGGCATTCTTTTCTCCTGCCTCTCTTTAACTAGAATTTCTCATTCTGCATTTTAAAGATGTATTAATGATCAAGCTCTTGGTTCCTAATGGCACTGTAAATGAGTGCAATATTAAAGGCAGGTTCACATGGAGGGTAAATCAGTTAAATCTAACTGGACAGTCCAATTTTCAAATGGCTAGTTTGGGTGAGCCCCTACCCACTGTAGCCTCAGGGTTCTGTTCTTGGCTGAAAGGAGTGGGACCTTGTGCATTCTGGGATGCTTTTCTGCTCACCATGGTTGTAAAGAGTGGATTCTTGAGTTACCATATTCCTGCCAGCTCGAACGAGTCTGGCCATTCTCCTCTGGCCTCTCGCACCAACAAGGCATTTCCACAAGCAGAGTTGTCACTCTTTGGATTTTTGTTTTCTTTTGCACCATTCTGTTGTACATGAAAATTCCAGAAGATCAGCAGATTCTAAAATGCTCAAACCAGCCTGTTTGGTACCAACAGCCATGTCACAGACAAAGTTACAGTTCTTATCCATGCAGATGTTTGACGTGAACATTAACTGAAGCTCTGGACCTGCATCTGCATGGCTTTATGCATTGCACTGATTGCCATGTGATTTGGCGCACTGGATAACTGCATGAATGGCCAGATGTACAGGTATTCCTATTAAAGTGATACATATTGGATATAAAACATATAAACTATATAATATACTACTTTTCTGTCTCCATAACAAAAAAACAATTAATTTGGCCCATCAGCAGGCAACATAACTGTAACATATGCAACTATTTGTAAAGTTGTTTTAATAGAATTGTAGATTTAACTGGTTTAATGCCCAAATTTGGAAACTCATCTAATCCAAAGCCAACTGTATTATGTGAGGTACAGGCTGCTAATACCACATGTTATGGGAAAATAACAGACAGGCTCAGGTTGTATGTAATCTGCCATTAGACATTTTTCAACAAAGCTTGCCTAGCTGCTGTTGTAAATTTGGAAAGTATTATCTAACATTGTGCTTTTCTTGTGCATATCATGCATCTTATAATGATAAATGCAGATATCCATCCTATAAGAGTTTGTCTTTCTTCTGGTAGCAGTTGCTTGTCTGATAGGGCTCCAAGTAACTGCGACAAAGCCCATGGGTCTGGGACATAGCGGTGGAGAGCTGCGCCCATCGCAGTTTACCACAGGCCATTGGTTCCGACCTGAAAGCAGATTTCCATCGCCCTGTTCAAGCTGGCAACCTGCACCGAGGACAGAGTAGTGGGGGAAACTTTTGGGGTTAGTAAAATGACCGTCCATCAGAGTGTATATGCTGTGTGCACAGCTGTTAAAGAAAAATTAATGCAGCATTATATCAGGCTGCCGAATGTAGTCGGGCCAATGAAATTGCATACCATAATTCCTTGGTGCATCATGTGCCACAGGATCATGGTGCGCTGGAGGGCACGCACATCCCTATTCTTCCCCTGATGGATGGATAAATTTATGTGCTAAAGTTAAACGAAAAAAGATTATGTCGACACTTGACACTTGACACTGAAGGTTGCGGGTTCGAGTCTCAGGCCGGCAGGGATTGTAGGTGGGGGGAGTGAAAGACCAGCGCTCTCTGCCACTTTCAATACCGCGACTGAGGTAAGACACTTGAGCAAGGCACTGAACCCCCAACTGCTCCCCGGGCGGCGCAGCAAAAAAGGCTGCCCACTGCTCCGGGTGTGTGTTCACGGTGTGTGTGTTCACTACTGTGTGTGTGTGTTCACTACTGTGTGTGTGCACTTGGATGGGTTAAATGCAGAGCACAAATTCCGAGTATGGGTCACCATACTTGGCCACACTTCACTTCACTTTTTTTTTTTTGTGAAATTTTATCGATAATTTGCATTTCCATCAGCTATATTGGTAAAAATTTCAATGCGCTATTCCTTTTTTCACAAACAAAAAAATCCTTGGATGGAAGCATAGCTACTGTTTGATATCCTGTTTTTTTTCTGACTTTCTTGTTGTACTCTGCATGTTTTTTGACCACCGATTTTGTCCCATGTTTTTCTGGATTTTTTGCAATCCACTCATTGTTTTAATAAAAGCATATATTTGCAACTGCATCTGCTTCTTCTGCATGACACATTATAATAAATACTGACACTGATACAGAATGTTTATAAATTACCAAGCACTTATTTATAGCACATTATTAGAGCTTGATGAGACATTATGAGAGTTTATAAAATGCTAAGAATCATTATCAATGTGAAAATTTAGAATTATGAGCACAGTTATAATAACTTATGAATATGGGCTTCATATAAATTGCTAATAACTATAAGTATACTAGATCCATGCATTCGAGACAGAAAAGTGTCATCTTTTAGCAGAACACTGATGTTTATACTCCATAAGCGTGTGCAAGTCAGCCTGTGTTACTACCACTGCATTTATCTGTGAGATTATGATTGAGTGGCAGCAGCAAGCCATGATTTACCCTGTCTTCCTGTCAGCCTGGAAATGTCACGATCTGACAGGCTAAATCAAAAAGAAATTACCCAACTGATACTGCTCTGAGGAAAATGAAAATCAGTTACATGTATTTCTGCTTACTTAAAATGGCAGTATGCCATCTTCTTTCTGTAAGCTCCAAAACCTTTTAGAAAAATTCTGAAGGTCCCCCATTTACTAGCAATGTTCAGTGTTTTATTATTAATGAGAAATAGGGCTGTAGTCAAGATCGCAAAACTTGTCTTGTCCAAGGCAATTCTAAGACCAGGACTAGCTGAGACTGAGTCAAGACCGAGAATTGAGGGGTTGAGGTTGAGTCTTGAGTCCAAATGAAATTAGGACTGAGTCAAAATCTAGCCTGAAAATAATCGATTCCTTTTCAAGCCTTTACTTCAACTAGTTGGCTTCATTTGTTCATTGCACCAGTGGTTAGGTAATGTTTTCTAGAAGAAGGTATTACTTCTTGTCAAACTGAATATGAACATTATTTGTACAAACACTCAGTTAAAACCAAGACCATATTTAGCAAGACCAATGTCCAAGACAAAGATAAGTCCAAATACAAATGCCAGTAAGTCAGGGACAAATATGCAAACCAATCTTGAGACTGCATTGGAGTCCAAGACCTATATCCAGTAATCCAGTGTAGAAGTAGTGAAGGCTCGTAGCCTTAACATCAGTAATCACAAAATGCTTTGAAATAATGGATCTTTTTCATATTAAGTCCATCACCAATTGTATCCTTCATTCTCTACATTTTACTTATATGACAAGCCATTCAGCTGATGATGCAGTCAGCCTGAGTCTACACTACATACTCAATCTTGTGGACACTCCAGGTTCCAATGCCAGAGTCATGCTTGTAGACAGCCTTTATGCAGTTGTTCCAGAATGGCTCCATAGCAAACTGCTACAACGGGATGTAGAACCCTCCATTTGACAGTGGATTGTTGAATTCCTATCAGACAATAGTCATTGTACAGATGGAACCCTACCAGTTAGAACCCCTATCTATTACCACAGAGGCTCCAAAAGGCTGTGTACTCTTTCTTCTCCTCTACACCTTGTAAACCAAGAATTGCACGTCTAGCGACCCTTCAATCAAGCTGATAAAATTTGCAGACGACACAGCTATTATAGGCCTCATTAGCAACAATGATGAGTGTGCCTACAAGAGAGAAGTGGCCCATCTGGTTGTGCTGTACTGAAAACATCCTGGAGATCAACACACACACACACACAAAAAAAAAAAAAAAAAAAAAAAAAAAACAGGAGAGATTGTGATTGATTTTTACAAGAAACCATCTCCCCTTAACCCCCCATGAAATCAAAAACTGTGCAGTGAGTAAGGTAGGGGAATTCAAATTCCTCAAGTTCTCAAATGGGAAATAAACACAACAATGCCCAATGCCTTACCAAAACAACTATAATCAAAAAAGCATTATCAGCTTTTTATTTATTTTTTTTTAATGGGAGTTGCAGAAACTCAATAACTGTCAACCAGCTCTCTCTCTGCTCTGCCATCATTGAGAGCATCTGAACCTCATCAATAACTATGCAGTTCAGCTCAGCCTCTTTCTGCTTAAAGTCAAGACTGCAGTGAATTGAATGCATCGCACAGCAGAAAGGCTGACTCTTCAGCAGCAGGTATCAGTTCAGGAGCTGCATGACATCAGGGACAAGAAGTGAGAAGAGAATTTCAACATAGACCCCACATACCCAGGGAACTATCAGCTTCTGAAACTATCTTCAGTTAAACAGTACTGCTTCATCAGAAGCAGTAGACATGACATCAGGACTTTTATTTTCCCAAAAGCAGTCACTTCTGTGGAAGCTGATCTGTTTGAGCAGAGTGTACAGATAAAGAGCTAATGCATTGCTCTCTTTAGGTAAAGATGAAGTGAAGGCTAATTTCCACTGCACCGCTATCAGCAGGTAACAGGTTGTGTGTAATGTGGGAAACTATGAACTAAAGCAAAAACAGACATGTCGACAAAAGAAGTTTAAACTAAAAAGGTCAAGTCAGAATTTTATTACAAAATAAAACAAAAAGGTACAACCTCAATGATCCAAAATCACATATCAGAAATTGTTTTGCAGCAAGAAAAAAATAATTAGACAAATTTTTATGCATGTCAAAGAATGTCACACAAGAAAGTTACTAAATTCCTTAAGGTTGAAGAAGAGATGATGAAATCATATGTTGCAGTATGTAAGAATCCCCTTCAGCAATAATTCAATAAAGTGGTTGGATAGATTTCAGAGGACTGTTAAGTTTCACAATATGGATTTTTTTTATTAATGCAAGATAATTTCTTAGCACAAATGTAAGAAAATAAAACACTGGAACAAGAGGAAACAGTTAAAGGCTCAGTAAAGCACAGAGCAATGACAAGACTTGGAAATACAACAGATTACAGAAGTGTCCAGAGTCCCGATTGGGAATAGGTCTTAGTACTCACAAAAAGACTCATTTGTGGTGGCACAGCACACATAATATCTTAACTAGGTTACGTAGCAAAGATTTTAAAAAGTGCTAAGAATTACAAGTACAAATATTATTTTACTTCCTTCACTTAAACATATTGATTTTATATTTTATGGAAATGCTAAACGTAGTCTACGGCATTGTACCTGTCTTTCTCGTTTAACTGTTTTGTTTTTTCTTATTTCATGGTCTGTCTTTTGTTGTACAGGTAACTGAAACAAGGACTGGCCCTCTTGGATGCAGTAACTATGACAACCTTGATTCTGTCAGTTCGGTTTTAGTTCAGAGTCCTGAAAACAAAGTCCACTTGCAAGGTAGTAATCTCTTCTGGATGCTCTTTTTTGTCCTGTGTTTAGAAGGTCAAATTGAAAGTAGTTAATGCATCATTCATTGATTCATAGATTGATAGATTGATTGATTGATTGATTGATTGATTGATTCATTCATTCATTCATTCATTCATTCATTCATTCATATTCAGTAACTGGTTTATCCTGGTCAGGATCACGGTGCATCTGGAGCCTATCCCGTGAACACTGGATATGAAGCAGAAATACACCCTGGTTGGGATGCCAGTGCTGCCCTGTTTATTTATATACTTATGTAAACAGTTCAGCCTTCTTAGATCTATAATCAGTCACAAACCACCATCATTCTTCTGAATGAATTACTGTGTTGGGTCTACATTTTTAATCACACATTTGTCTAAGTGAAATAAACTTCTTGGATTAGAGCATCAAACTTAATTGGATCTGATACTGACAAGGCTTTGTGCCCTGAAAAGGTTAGGGACTGATGGCGGAACTGAAGTTTGCATTATTGTATAATGTTGTCGTCAGGACCTGCTGATATGATGTGGTTGCTTTTTTGGATGTTCTTGGCTGTGAAGCATTCCGCTGGTTGCCCGCGTCCCTCACGAGTGGGCTTCATGGGACCTTTCAGTGGTGAGGAGGGTGCTGTTTATTGCTCAACCCACAGGGTGAATGAGGGCCATCTAGCCTCCTTCTAGGGTCTGAGAGCATGACTGTTTAGGGCTTGTATCTGTAACAAATAAGCACATACACCTAAGTAGCTACTAAAGGCCTACCAAGTCTTGCAACCTTTTTTTTTTTTTTTTCTAACTGTGAATGCTGACAAAAGCGTAACACAGCAGTAAACAGTATACAATCCGTCCTTAGACTCCTCCCCTTCGTTTTAGAATTGCTTGGTTTGAACTGAACCAAATCATCTAGCACAAAGCTTTCCAGATGCTACCATACAAAATCTCTTTGCTTGCTGCTTGTGGAGGTTACTATGACATTTACAAAAGTAACAGGGTGACTTCCAATTTAATTTTACATCTTGTGGATGTATGAAGGATATAAATGAAATCAGAAAAAAAAATGAAAAATAAAATGACAAAGGAAGATCACCATTTTTGCCCATGGTGCCTGGTCTTAACCAGAGATTTCATATAATTAAATTTTCTGTACATTTCCAAAAACCTGTACAATATCAGGCACTGTCAGTTATTAAATTATTTTCTAGTTTGATGTGTGCTTGTCCTGATATGTCATTTCATATATTGTTCATATCTCATGCTTCATATTGTTTCATATGTCTCATGCATCATATGATGCATATTTTGGGGCTGATATAATGTTAGGATTTTTTTTTCACAACATCTCTTCTTTAATGCAAGGTTTGCAGGTCATTCTGCCAGACTACCTCAGACAAACCTTTGTCCAGGCAGCTCTTGGCTACATTGCCTGCAATGGAGAAGGTGACTTTGTGTGCCGGGATAATGACTGCTGGTGCAAGTGTGACCCAAAGTTCCCAGAATGTAATTGTCCCTACATGGATATTCAAGCCATGCAAGAGAGCCTTCTTCGAATCTCTGAATCATGGGAATTCCTTTACAAAGAATTCAAGGAATCAGGTATGTATGGACATAGTTAAATGCAGTGAACAAATGGATAAGAATTGCCATATGTTTTTTTTTTTTTTTCCATGAAACATCATTGAATGCAATTATTTTTACAGATTATTTACAGAAGAGCTACTGTAGGGGAAAATGTGGGAAGTGCCAGACATAAGTAGTTTCATAAACTATGTCATAATTGTGTCCTTCTCTGAGGGATATCAATGTCATTCAATGTTCTGCTCCATCAACTAAAATGAAATGCTGGGGGTGTCTCCATAGAAATTGTGTTGGCGGTTTATTTCACCACACTATACCTGCCTTGGAGAAAGCATGTGTTTTTCCATATCTCCACCAGATGAGTTTAAGTCATTCCTGATGAGGCTGCCACAGAACTTCTACCTCAACGCCTCTGCAATCCACCACTTATGGCTGCTGGATGGCATGTTTCAGCGGCGCTATGAGCTGCTAGAGAGCAGCATGAAGGGTCTGTTCAGGAGGGCCCAGCGAGTTGTCTACAAGCTCTTCAGTCTGAGCAAGAGGTGTCAAAAGCAGCCCCTTATCAACTTACCACGTGAAAAGTGAGCACAACCACCTTGTTATTTTCTCATCAAGGCTCTGTGGAGTTGGCTAACAGCTAATTCAGGAATGAGATAATGTGTCTTTTTTTCCTACATGAACCAGAATGAGGTTCTGTAAAGAATTACTGATAATGAATTACATGCCACCTTGGGAACATCAGTCGAGTGAACAGTTTTAATGCTAGTAAAAGCTGTTGATATGCTGGACAGCTGTCCCCTAAAAAATAAATACATAAATAAACAGAATTACATTAAATTAAATTAAATATGCATTTAAAGTGTAAAGACTCAATTTGTTTAAAAAAGTAGGAGTGTTAAACAATGAGGTTAAGTACACAGAAAAGTAAACATTACGTTAAATGCAGTGGTTAGAAACTTAGGTTAGAAAAATAGCTTTAAAGAGACAGCAGCAGGAAACATCAACCACAAAAACATTTGTGTTTGACTTAATACCCATATAAAATATAAGGTTATAAAAAAACAAAAACAAGAAAACAAAAGAGAAAGCCAACTCCAGCTGAGATAACACGCACAATTAAGTTGAAGAACTTAAAGCAGAGTACTTAATAACAAAAAATGCTTTTAAAGTAAGCAACCACACAAAGCAGGTGCAAATACAATATGATACAAACAGAAATCGAAAAAAGAAATAGCAGGAGGGAATTCAATTGCTGGTCAAAAACGCATGCTGATTGAGAAAGCAGTATAACCCCAGTACTTTGTTTGGCATGTGGGCTTCAGTACAAGGAAAAATGCTTGCCATCTAGGGATGCATCATTACCAGCACTGGTATATCGGGTATTAATCTGACAACATGTTTTTTTTTTTTTTCCCATACTCATAAAATATGCTCCAATATCAACATTTGATACCATGTGTTGCTGTGTGATGTAAGCATAATGTACATTGTCATGCTAATGAATAGACATCACAAAATGACAGTGAAGAAAAAAAAAAAAAAAAAACCTTCTTAAAGATAAAACTCAGCATGAGGAGTTCATTGCTAGCAGCACACAGAAACATCCAATGCTACAGCAAATGCTAACTAGGAGAGAAAAAATATCTACAGCCAGAAGTGGAACAAAATCCACTCTTCTCCATCGCAAGCATACTCGATTCAAGGTAACTAACGCAGCTAACTAATTCACTTCATTAAAATGAACTAGCTAATTTTATAAATAATGAGTCTAGTAGTGTATTCATGTGGACACATGAATCTAAATAATGTTCCATGACTGATTATTCATTTTGGTTTCAGTATCGGTAACAGTATCAGCCAGTACCAAAACCATGTAATTGGTCTGGAAAAAAAAATGTTATTGATGCATCCTTACTGCCATCTATGAAAAACAGTATCCCAGCACTTTAAAATGCTTTAATGCTGATATAAACAACAAAAGTACAACTTTCTATCATCCAGATTAGTGGTCATGAACTACAAGGTGCTAGGGAAGACTCTTCTCTCAGTCATACCTTTATTAGTACAGGGAGTTCCCTGCACAATTTGAACTGAAATTATTGCTGCTTCACCCAAGTGGCCCATATTTCAGATTGAAATCTCAACGGACTGAGTAGAGAAATGCTGTATGTTCGCCTGGGAATCAGGAGGAGCAGATGAAGAAAAGGCTGTACATGCTGAATATTGGTTAATTTTTTTGGTTCTCTAGTTGAGTTTGGTGCAAATTATGAATACTTCAAACAATTCACAGAGCCCCGCATGCACAAACAAAATGCCAGTGATACAAAGATGTATGTGTAAAGGCCTATTAGTGTCTTCATTTTTTCACAAAAGTATAAACATTATTTTGGCTCACAATAAGGTGCTAATGCTAAAATCTTAATTAACAGCAAATTATGTGCACTAGTGCTTGTCTAATTTTCTCCCTGAGGCGATTTTGCGATTATTAAACACAGTACCATAACTAGCTGAGGAATTAAGCCACACATATGGTCTAGATTTCTACTTTTAACACATTACTGAATCCTCACTCTCTCTAATTCCAATGTAGGCCACGGTCATACTGGCTGAACTACTTCCAGTCATTACTCTACTGCTCAGAGAACAACCAGCTGGGCTTTTTCTCAGAGGAGCTGCACACCTGCATTTGCGCATATGACCAATACTCATGCCAGGCACCCACTCCATGTTCTGTAGGAGAGGGTCCAGCTTGTGCATCCTGTGCCAGTGACAACTACACTCGCTGCGGTAGCTGCAACACTGGCTACATGCTAAATCAAGGAACCTGTCGGCCTATGGTGGCTGATTCCACTGACAACTACCTGGGCTTTGAGACTGACTTGCAGGACCTAGAACTGCGGTACCTCCTGCAGAGGGCTGATCGTCGCCTAGAGGTCCATGCTATCTTCATTAGCAATGATATGCGCCTCAACAGCTGGTTTGACCCTTCGTGGAGGAAGAGAATGTTGCTCACACTAAAGAGCAACAAGTACAAATCCAACTTGGTGCACATGCTTCTGGGGATCTCCCTCCAGATTTGCCTTACTAAGAACAGCACCTTGGAACCTGCCCTTACTCTTTTTATCAACCCCTTTGGTGGGAGCCACTCAGAGAGTTGGTTGATACCTGTAAATGAGAACAAATTCCCAAATTGGCAGTCCACTAAGCTGAACCTTCCACTTGAGTGTTTTAACTGGACCCTAACTCTGGGCAACAAGTGGAAGACGTTCTTTGAGACTATTCACATTTATCTGAGAAGCCACATTAAAACATCAGGTCCTACTGCCAACGAGACTGTTTACTTTGAACCTTTGGAAATGGCAGACCCTTCCAGAAACTTGGGTTACATGAAAATCAACAGCATACAAGTTTTTGGTTACAGTATGCATTTCAACCCGGAGGCAATCCGGGACTTGATCCTGCAGCTGGACTATCCGTACACACAGGGTTCACAAGATTCTGCCCTGATGCAGCTGCTAGAGATCCGAGACCGTGTTAACCGACTGTCTCCACCAGGCCAGCAGCCTCTGGACCTGTTCTCCTGCTTACTGCGCCATCGCCTCAAACTCACAGTCAATGAAGTGGTGCGTATCCATTCTTCTCTCCAGGCCTTCAGCGCCCGACTCCCAAACCCTCTTGATTACGAGACAACCAAACTTTGTAGCTAACAAATAAAAGGTCAGGCATCTAGAATATGTTTACACACAGAGAGGAGACTGTGCATGAATAAAATAAATTACTTAATTATTGACTAAAATACTGTATATCTTTCCACATTCACTCCAACAAGTGTACTCAAATCAACCAATTCTGTTTCTTGTATAGAGCAGCACTTAAAACATTTGGTGGGACCTTTGCCATATATGACTGCAAATTTTCAATGTTTTTTTTTTTTTTTTTTTTTTTGCTTCAGTGACAGTGCACTTTCCTTAAACATAATACAGTGATGTCAGTATGTTTTGTAGATAAATTGTTATTAAAATTTCATGTAATATTAATTATTTACTAGTCTTCTTTTTGGTTTATCAGTTCAGCAATTTACATACTGGGAAATTATGTCCACATTTTTATATGACATAACGATAATGTAAATGAGATTAAACATAAGTGCTTGATTAAATAGTAATATAACATTCATTAATGTAATTACATTATGGCTTGTTATGATAAGCTGTCTCCTTCTGCTGAAAGAATCAGAATTTTTTTTTAACAAAAAAATTACATGGTTGATTAACATTACAGATCGTGTGTTTTGTGACAAATTAACAGTGCTGCTCACTGCCATGGCGAAGCTGTGTTAGACTTTCTCAGATGTGTTGATATCATTTTATAAATTCAGGCATTTGTACAATCTACAACACCAAATGATGGTGTTGTAGATTGTAATTATTAATTGTTACTAATGTTACTATTAATATTACTTTTACATTGTCATTATTTTCTCTATTTGTATTTGTATTATCTTGTTTGTGTTCCTTTTTTTTCTCTTTTGCCCATCTTTCTCATTTTCTGTGTTGTCTTGTTTTACATCTGCTTTACTTCTTAGTGTCTCTCTGTTTATAGGACCATGTTGAAGCATCTAAGAGGGGGGATTTGCCATTTGTCTATCCTCCTTCACATTATTATTATTATTATTATTATTATTATTATTATTATTATTATTACATTTTATATGTTCCTCTTGTGTTTGTTGGTGTGTAACTGTAGTAGTTATGGCCAAAAGTTTGTGAACACTTGACCATTACACCCACGTGTTCCTTCCCCAAACTGTTGCCACAAAGTTGGAAGCACACACTTGTATAGTATGTCTTTGTATGCTGTAGAATTACAATTTCTCTTCACTGGAACTAAGAGGCCCAAGTCTGTTCCAGCGTGACATTGTCCCTGTGCACAAAATGAGCTTTTTGAAGATATGGTTTGCCAAGGTTGGACTGGAAGAACTTGAGTGTCCTGCACAGAGCCCTGAACTCAACCCCACTGAACACCTTTGGGATGAACTGGAATGCTGACTATGCCCCAGGCCTCCTCAACCTCAGACCTCACTAATGCTCTCTTGGCTGAAAGGACAAATCCCCCCAGCCATGCTCCAAAATCTAGTGGAAAGACTTCCTAAAAGAGTGGAGGTTATTATAGCAGCAAAGGGGGACTAAATATGGAACGAGATGTTCAACAAGCACATATGGGTGTTATGCTCAGGTGTTCACAAACATTTAGCTATATAGTTTAAGTGTCAAAAAAGGCTATAATAACAAAGGAGTCTTACAGTGAATGTTAAACTGAAGTGGTAACATAGTGCCTTTGTAAATGTGCGCTAGAAATTATCATAACTCCTCCAGTCAGTGATGTTTCTTTTAGATAAAATCATGCTCAGTTTTGTTTTAGGTGCTTTGATTCAATCATTTGATTCACATTTACTGTGGTGAACAGGTCAGGAGGTTTGCATATACCCTTCAATTTTTCCATCATTCTATACATCTACAGATAATTTATTTCAGGCCATCATTGTCCATATACAGGTTAATGATATCGATTTTTTAATGTAAAGGTTAAACTATTGTGCAATGAAATAGAGATGAAATGCTAGAATGTGTGAAAGGGGCACAGAGAATATGCTAGATTATAGAATATATAACGTTTCTACCAGATCCTATTACTCTAGCTGTAATTTCTTCTTCATTTCATGCTGACCACATGTTTCATAGGAAACATTGCTCACTGGCACAATGACAGTGAAAACAAATGAGCAAGAATGAGCAAGGGCGCAATTAGTGCTAAAATGCATCTACTAATAACCAGCATGCTACCTAGAGAGAAATTAGTGGGAAATTAGTGCTTGTCAGTAATGCCAAAATGAGTTAACACATTGTTTTCATAATGGCAAATAGGAAAGTACAAAATGGCTATTACAAAGGTAATCAGTCTTACTCCCAGACTGGCAAAAACAGAAAAAAAATGCACATGGAATGTACAATGGTTCATTTCCCACAATACACCTATGGTTAGTGGCTTTGCAAAGACAGCATAATGTCTAATTACATGTGTGGCAGTCTGGAAAAACCTGTCAGATATGGCTGTGTCTAAATTCTGGAAAACGGCAAACCATTTACTAAAATGTGGGTATAGACTAAAATTACACACACACACAGACACACACAGTGTATTCATGCGCAAAAGTCTTAGGCACATGCAAAGAAATGCTGTAGAGAAAAGATTCCTTCAATTATTTAATTTACAAATACTACAAAAAGAAGTAAACAGTAATAAATGAAACAAAGTTAATATGCAGTGTGACGATCCTTTGCTTATATACAAGCAAACACTACAAAATGAAGAAAAGTTCAATAATTTGAATACTTCTGTAAGAAGTGCAGATTAGGTTGCAAATGTAGAGTTAGTCATGGTGTTTTTCTTATGATGGAATCTTATAGTAGAACATGTCAAAATTTGACCACATGAAGGGTTTTCCAGACCACCACATATATTATCTACTTGGTCAATGATCAGTGAATGATAACTTGGTCAAAGTTTGGTTTATGTCAGTTATTTAAATGATCAAGTGTGAAGATTGCTTTCTTTCTGCATATTTTCTGCAGTATTTTGGTAGATTTTATACTGGCATTGTTGTGATTAAAAGCCGAAACAGTTGTGCTGTACAAAACAACAGCAACCTGTACATTTCTTATTTGCTCTGCACCATTTCCATTACTTTGGCAAAAGGAGTCATCCACAAAAGGCAATATGCAAAGGGTAATCAATAACATCAGCACCATCCATTGTTCCAGTACAAGTATTTACAGATGATACAGCAGGAACAAAGGCCATGTGAAGAGAGAAAGAGGCAAAAGGTAACTGTCTATTACCAATAAATCAGTGTTCAGCTTTATTACCTGAAAGAAGCAAAGGTTCTGCAGGAAGATCAATGCAGTCACACAAACTGATGGCATTTTGATGCTGACACCAGACCTACATCAACCTCAATTTATTAACTGGTTTGTGTTTTCCACTTGCTAGGCTTTCTACAGGTTCCAAATCAATCCTCACTGTTATGGTCCATTAAAATCTATGATTATAATGCATCAGTGCATTCAACAGCTGAAGGTTTCTGAGTCTTGTGGATAGGAATAGACAAAGTGCAAAAGAAGATATTATTCTTATTCCCTAATAATTCCTAATGAATTGCATCATAAAGAATGGACATTATGAGGCAGCAAATGACCTGCAAATTTATAGTCACTGACATTTTATTGTTCTAAAAAATGTGATGAAAACTATGTTTAAAATTTGGTGAGGATAGGAGAAGAGCACTGGGGTGGTAAAAGTAGCTCTGTTCATGGATGAATTGTACCAGTACCAGTAATGAAGAGAATAGGAAAAATGCCATTTACAACCTTCACTCCTAGAAGCACCTGATTTGAAATGGACAAGGTTATACACTATGACAGAAAAGCACTTGCTGCCCATGTAGATTCAGGTCAATAACTTCAGGTAATGTTCACATCAAACACCAGAGTGGGGAAAAATGTGATATCATTGACTGTGACCATGAAAAAAAAAATATTGAGGCAGATTTGCTACAACAGCAGAAGACCACTCTGTGTTTCATTCCTGCCAGTCATGAACTGCAATCTAAGACTACAATGGGCCCAGGTTTACTGAAACTGGACAGTTGAAGATAGTATACACTTGCCGAATTTAGCTTTGTTTTTGTCACCAACCAATTGATTGGTGACTAATTGCTGTCTGTGTGAGCAACACAATTTGCCCAATCTGTGAGCAATCACAGACACATTGACATTTTCCAGCATGTTTAAGTTATTGGCATTGGATTTTGTAGTGTAAGCACATCTAGTTAATACAGCAGTAAGTGAGTGGACAAACGGAACAACATGACATGGTGAAGGCCCCTCCACTTTCCACTTTCTTGGAAATAGACAGAGGTTATTGTGATAAAACCATGAACATTCTCTCAAAATAAATATATATATATACATATATAAAAATATATATATATATATTAAAAATTATGTAAATGTCTACAGCAATTATTGATCGATTGATGTTTTTATTTTTTATCATTCATTCTTTCTTTCATCTTCAATAACCACTGGAACTGTGAAGCAGCAATGGTACCACCGTTTGTGCTGTTTGTTTTTGTTTGGTCATTCATTCAGTACCCCTGACATCAGTCTTAATTTGAACTCTTCTACTAAGTTTTTCTCTTCAAGAGGCTTTAGCTACTTTGTTAATCTCAGTGGCTTTAGATTCATTTTAACAAGGACCACTGACATTCCCTTTCATCTGACTCCATCCCTCTGACATCTGACTTTACAAAAGCTAATTTACCTGTATGGTTTATTCACTGCATGGTGAAAGAAACATATATAATCCACACCGTTAGTTTTTACACAGCGTCTCTTCAGACGCTAATGGCTCACAAATCATCTAGAACCAGTTGAGTAGGATTAAACCCAAGTGTCTTGTGAACAGTTTCACATATGGCAAAAAAAAAGATAATACCCATCTCTTTCCTGGGCAACTTTAAAGCATTTTATTCACATCATTGACTTCAACCTTTCATGCAGACACACCAACGCCACCCTAGGACTTGGGTCGATAAGCACTTGACACTTTATGCTTCACTAACAACGCGAGTTATTCCTGAGAAAAAAAAAATCACAATTCAAAAAAATGGAACAAAACTGTACCAACACTTTTGCAATGTATTTGCCCCAAGGATACATTTAACAAGAGTGATGGTGTTTTACCACATTTGAATTTAACTCTAGCCAGAGAAAATACAACATATTGCAAAACCTACAGCCAAACCTCCATCCAAGTATCCTGAAAAGCTGAAAACATTCCACTATGTGCTAAGCTTTGTACAAGCTGGTTCAACCTCACATTACTTCACATCAGCTGGGCACATGCTGCATTTTTTTACTAGAGATGACACATTTAGGGCTCAATATTGGGCTCTTCCAACTTTAAATGAAATATTTTTTAAATAATATCAGCTGGCTTGACCAATAACTCAGCTAGTATATTTATGGAACACTATAGATCCAGAGGCACAAACATAAAACTGTCTGAAAGATCCAGCTCATTACTTTTACAAGCCTCACCATGCATCACTATACATGCAGAAAATTGTCTTCCTATCCCCTTTCTGATGTGCCAGTCATTTCAGGCAGAAGAAACACCTTACCTCCAGCCATATCATTATTCAATGAAACACACGTTCACAGACTAAATTTGATTTTATATGTACAATAGTGTGTATAATATCAGCAATGTAAATTCCCTGGATCAACATATAAAATGTACAAAATATCTAATCAAATAAAGAATGAAGTATTCTGACAAAACTGTCATGGCTTTATGATTTTATCACTGACAGCCACATTTCCATTAAGAAAGGATCAAAGCGTCCATAACACCCAATGCTGACAAGAAGCACACTAACAGTTTGCATCAATCTGACACCCTTTGCATTATACTTTTTTTTCAAGCTTGACATGCAGCCACCATTTGCCCAGGATTACAACAATGCAAACAAACACAAGTCTTTCCAGAACAAATATTTTGTGTACCTACTATTTTAGCTGGCCAGTGAAATTTCCAAAGGGTGTTAAGAGTTCAAACAGCTTGACACTTTATCACCACTCGGTGACTGCTCAGGTTGCACTGGTGACTAAAAAGCAATTTTGTGCATCAACACATATTCGTCAGCAACATGGCTGCTACAGCTCAAGAGATAACGCTGTTTATCTAAACATACAAGATTTTCAGGTATAAAATGGCAGATGACATTTTTCCTACGAGTTCAAGACATTACTGATTATGGTAGGTAATTTGCTGCCTAACACTGTCTGTGTGGAGTTTCGTGCATTCTCCCTGTGCCCATGAGGGTTTCCTCAGTGTTCACTGGTTTCTACCCACCTCTTTAAACACTGGTAGGTGGCTTGTGGACTCTAAATTGCCACTAAGTGTCAAAGAGTGTCCAGCACATACCACAGATGCTCAATCAGATTGAGATCTGGGGAATTTGGAGGCCAAGTCAACACCTCGAACACTTTGTCATGTTCCTCAAATATTCCTGAACAATTTTTGCAGTGTGGCAGGGCGCATTATCCTGCTGAAAGAGGCCACTGCCATTAGGGAATACCGTTACAATGAAGGGGTGATCTTGGTCTGCAGCAATGTTTAGGTAGGTGGTACATATCAAAGTAACATCCACATGAATGCCAGGAACCAAAGTTTCCCAGCAGAACATTGCCCAGAGCATCACACTGCCTCCGCCGGCTTGCTTCCCTCCCATAGTGCATCCTAGTGCCATCTCTTCCCCAGGTAAGTGAAGCACACGTGATTCCTCAGACCAGGCCTCCTTCTTCCATTGCTACATGGTCCAGTTCTGCTCACTTGCCTATTGTCGGCACTTTTGGTGGTGGACCTGGGGACTCTGAACTGCCCCATACGCAGCAAGCTGCAATGCACAGTGTGTTCTGATGCCTTTCTATCATAGCCAGCATTAACCTTTTCAGCAATTTGTGCTAAAGTAGCTCTTCTATGGAATTGGAGCAAATAGGCTAGCTTTCACTCCCAATGCACATCAGTGAGTCTCGGGTGCCCATAACCCTGTCTCCAGTTCACCGGTTATCATTCCTTGGACCACTTTTGGTAGGTACTAACCACTGCATACCAGGAACACCTTTCACATTTGCATTCATAGCAGTGAAGAAGCATTGCTTATTGTATGAATATTCCTGCAGAAGGTGCGCTGTTGATTACAGGTGATAAACATCTGTTTCATTAGTCATCTGTTTAGTCTACTGCATAATGATACAGATTTAAGAAGACACCTGCTTTATCTGTTTACGTTAAAGTAAAATCTGTCTAAAAAATTCTGGAACAAAAGTGCCTAGGAAGACATAAGTAAAAGTGCTTAAAACATGCATTTATTATGTCATTAAAAGTGAACACAGCAAGAATATTATGGTAGATGAACCTGTAATATTGAGCTAAGTGAAATTCAGCACAAAGCCTGGTTCTCGATAGTGAGTTAAACCAGGCCCAACAAACACACATCCAGTCTAATCAGTCCCAACTCCCACAGAATCATTTTATGTTGCAGCACAAATTACCAATGAATTGCTTTGGGATCTTCTGTCTGGCCTCTAAAAGCAGATCTTATTAAACAATCCTCAGGTACAGCATGTACCTATCAGAGGATTTAACTTACCCCGGGAATCATTTATGATAAATCAGGATTCATGGCACATTTTAGAAATGTCCTTCACCAGCGCTGCAACTAGGGGTGTTCTGCCAATATGTGGAAAACATGTCTGAAAATTAATATCTCACTATTCATTACCATATAGACAGGAAGAAGCAGTATATGCCAGTATGAGGTTTATTTGACTACCCAGAAGTCTGTCATATGAGAGGTTTAAAATCAATAATTTATTGCGAAATGTACATTTGTATTTATAGCATTTGGCAGATGTCCTTATACAGAGAGATTTACAAAACTGCTTTGTAGTCTCCATCAAAAACACATCCTCATTTTAGCACATTTCCAGTTTTCTAAGATTTCCACCATTGGAAGGTTTTCAAGATGGATGCTTTGTAGTTTCTTGGTACAGCCAGGGGAAGTTCATTCATTAATATTTTTTTTATGTAATTGTAGCAACTTGCTGTGGAATAAAAAAAAATTGGGATGTGCTGTTTTTGGAAAATGTATAATTTTGGGGTTGTATAAAAATAAAGCTATTGTTAGCAGTGGAAGACAAATAACTTTGCATTCATAACAATGGAGAAGCATTTCTTATAAGCATATAAGCCAGCGTCTAAGAATACCATAAAGCTAAAACTCTGTAAGGGGGTTAGTACATAAGTAACTACACGTGCAAAAACACAATACAGCTGGTTTTTAATTTATTTATTTATTAGTAGTAGTTATATTGATCATTCAGATTCAGTAAACATTTTATCCTGGTCATGGTCGCAGCCTATCCCAGGAACACCAGGATAGGATGCCAGTCCATCGCAGGGCACCATGAACACACACAAACCCACACTCATTAACACCTAGGAGCAATTTGGTATAGCCCACCCTCTTAGAGGCATATTTTTGAGCAGTGGGAGGACAAGAAAGAACATGGGGAGAACCCAAGAAGATATGGGGATTTTATTCTCTTTTCTTTTCATTATTTGATTGATTGATTGATTGATTGATTGATTGATTGATTGATTGATTCATTGATTGATTGATTCATTCATTCATTCATTCATTCATTCATTCATTCATTTATCTTCAGTAACCTGTTCAGTTTTTAGACCACTCAGAGGTAGCTCAGTGATTAAGATGTTGGACTTCTGATTGGAAAGATGTAAGTTCAAATCCCAGCATCTGCTGGGCCTTTGAGCAAGGCCCTTAACCCTCAACTGCTCTGATGTATAAATGAGATAAGTGTAAGTTGCTCTGGATAAGGGCATCTCCCAAATGTCATAAATGTGTATCTGGAACTAATCTCAGGAATGCTGGGCATCAGCTGGGAATACACAGTGCACCTGTGTACTGTACCTACTGCAATGTTTTTGGGAGGTGGGAGGAAACTGGAGAACCCAGAGGAACTACTCATGGATACAGACAGAACATGCAAAACTGATCAAACTTGGGTCCATTTGTTTTTTTTTTTTTTTGTATTTTATTTTATTTTATTTTTTGTCTCACTGCAGGGATAGTGCTCCTCTAAAGGTTTAGTGAAGATGTCTCTCTTCAGTTTTTATTTGAAGCCAGTGATTCAGCCATTCAGACAGCCAGGAGAAGTTCATTCCGCCACTACAGTTTTTATGCATGCTTTTCACGTATCTTGAGGGATAGGGGGTGAAGTCAAGCCATGCTTGTGGTCCGAAGGGAATACAGTAATACAGAGAGTGAGGTTATAAATGTCTTCGGGTAGGTGGGGGCTGGTCCATTTTTGGCTTTGTAGGAAAGCATGAGTGTGTTACATCTGATGTGGGCAGCTACAGGAAGTCAGTGGAGGAAACACAGCCATGGCATGATGTGGGAGTATTTGGCATGTATATATTGTGAGTCATAAGACTAGATTAGTTGGACATATTTAAGGAAACCTTTTAATTATAGATTGCCTTCTTCAAGAAAGTTCAAGTAAGTGCAATTGCAAACAAATGTTTTAATCCGTTCCATTCAACTTTTATGGACAGCTATGCTCCCAAATGACTCAAGGTCACAGGCATTCATTCATAATTGATCAATTAAATTACTGCTACTGGTTCATTTTTCAAATAATAAATATTTGTACTTAATATATTGTTAAATTTTATGAATAATATCTTTGTGAATCAGTATCCAGTGTTACTATACATACTTTTAACAGTGCAAAATTAAAACAAACATCTTTTTGCTGAGCTATTTTTAGAAAATGCATAATTATTTATTGCCTTTGGATAAAAAAATAAGCTGGCTGGAAGGAGCTTTCCAGTGCTGATTTAGTCAAATAACCTATTGATTGAGGAAAGAGTAGAAATTAATGATCCATGTGTCCCAGTTTGCAGAATCAATTTCAATTAACATCAGCCCCACAGTGCACCTGTTCTGCAACAGATTCAAGTATGTTTGGCTACTCATATTAGAGCTCACATATCTACCTCTCTGGCATCAAGTATAATATTCTAATGATTCTCATGGATCAGTTAGAAGTGACAGTGTTATGCAAGGAATAAAACGCGACAGGGCATGTGTTATGGGAAAATAATCCAAAGACAAAACATTAACGTTTTTGTTAATGTTTTTATTAACCTTTTTTTGTCTTTTAACATGTTAACAAGAAAACGTCCTCTGTCCTGAAGACTCTAATCATAGTGGAAAACTCACTGACCGTTACAAAGCACTGTCACTGGAGAATGGTGCTTCCTTATAGAAAATGTCACAACATCAACAGTTAAACATTTATCTTTGTTAAATAGTCTACCTTACACCAAGTCTCTGTGACTGAGAATGAGTGCATTAATAAAGACACATCATTTGAATTATAGATGGCACTGCTGACCAAACCATATTGTTCTAGCAAATGAATCAACACTTGACCGATTAAATTCAAGAATTCAACAGTTCTGTGATATATGCGTATAATCCGTTAATCATGAGGAACTTAAATTCAAAACATGCAGGTAGAGTTAGTATATATATATATATATATCAAATTGTATGTATTCTTTTAATTGCAGTATGATATAGCATACAGTTCATTCATTCATTAATCTTCAATAACTGCATTATCCTGGTTAGGGTCAGAGTGGATTTAGAAGTCAATCCCATGAGTGTAAGGTGGGAATGTTATAGATGGTACACAAGTCCATTGCAGATGCAGCATAAATGCAAAAAGCAAATAAACAAATGATAAGATGGCAAATATTTAAATATATTGTATATTAGAACCATAATATATTTACAAAATAGCCCTGGCTTATATCATCACTATTGTGAAGCATGGTGGTGAGAGCATCATGCTATGATGCTACTTCTCAGTTGCAGGGATGAGAAAACTGGAGCATACTTGAAGCATACAGCTACGACAACACTGGAGTGGCTCTGGAACAAGCCTATGGATGTCCTTGAGTGTCCCAACAAAAGCCCAGACTTGAACCTCATAGAACATCTTTGGAGAGACCCGAAGATGGCAGTGCACAGAAGCTCCTCATCCAATCTGATTGTACTTGAGAGGATCTCCCAGGAATGGGAGAAAATGCCCAATTCCAGGTGTGCAAAGCTTGTAGAGACTTACCCAAGATGACTCATAGCTGTAATTGCTGCTAAAGGTGATTCAGTCCAAAGTACGGAACAAATCCATTTTTGATTTGTAATAAATTTGTCTTTATGGGTTATTGCATATAGACTGATAGCCAAAAAACTAAGTTAACCCATTTTAAATAAAATTTATAACACAATAAGGTGTGCAAAACCAAAGGAGTCTGAATACTTTCTGCACCCACTGTAGATATTTGTCCTACAATAGCACACACATTTGCAAAAAAATATAAACTAAAATATTTTATTGTATTTTAAAGATTACAAATTAGCCATATTTCACTATCACTGTGGTCTTCCCTTTCTGGGTTCTGGCTTTGCACCCATTCTGGTAGAAAATGGAAATGTATTGCTGAGGCAGAGGGCTCAGTGAATCAATTTGCCCCCGAAAACAATGTGTAGGCATTCATCACCCGGGCCCCCATATTAGATGCTCTTGTGAATGTGTATCCAAGTACATAATACATTCAGTCTCTCCTGTGAGCCCTCCAATTGCTATGCTGAATTAGAATGGGAGACATGGACTGAATGCCCATGGGGCATTGGCATTGTGACATTTCAATATGTATTAAGATATACTGAGTGTTTAGCTCATAAATTTGAGCAACACCTCAAGCAATATGTGTAGGGCTGGATATAAATGACACAAAAATGAATGTTTACTAAAGCTGTAGATTTCTCACACTGTTTCAGGATGAACAAATGACGTGCGCCTGTCATATATATATATATATATATATATATATATATATATATATATATATATATATATATATATAATAGAGGAAAGCTGAAGACAAATATTTGACTGGCATTATTATTAATGTGATATTTCACTGCAATCTATGATCTGGATGGTAAAATAATGATATATGATAATATGATAAAGCCTATGGTAAAATAAACATAAAATAAACAGTAACATTACAACATTAAAGGAAACAAAATAATGGGAAAAAAATATTTTTTACAGCTATCTTTGACATTGTTTACCCTTTTGTCTGTGGTAACACTTAAGGGTAGCTAATTAATAGGTTAATAATACTTAGTTATTGATTGCTCAGAATTAATATTTTAGTTGACAATTAGTTAAGTGTTAGTTACTACTGAATAATAGAATAGGTACTTAGCAATTCGGTAAGTACACTGTGATGTGATATTTTAAATGAATGAATATTAGTTATTACATTATCAGTGAAATGGGAGGTCTGTTTACCCATATATTGAAGTTGCAAGGCAATTTATTTGTATCTATGCATTAATCCTGTTAATTAAACAAACAACCACCAATTAATTTACAGTTAATTTTATGTTTAGGTATTCTTCCATTATAAAGCATTGCAGGAACGAAAATAAAAAGAAACAA
Source organism: Pangasius sanitwongsei (assembly GCA_037576675.1). Classification (NCBI taxonomy): domain Eukaryota; kingdom Metazoa; phylum Chordata; class Actinopteri; order Siluriformes; family Pangasiidae; genus Pangasius; species Pangasius sanitwongsei. The sequence goes on along the minus strand of CM075004.1, from coordinate 23,804,794 downwards.
ACAGTAAATAAAGAAAGAAAGAAAGCAAACATAAATCCCTAAATTAAGACAAATAAAACCAGGCATTCCATTAAGAATGTTGCTGTATAAAAGGAGGATGTGTTCTGGTGTAAGTCAGTTCTGTTTTCCATGGCATCTTCTTTTAGTGCAGTGAAACCCTTCATTAGAGCCAGCACCAAGTGACTGATAAGCGACTGATCTGGTATGTCTCAAGCTGCAATGGGAATAAATAAATAAATAAATAAATATCCACTGTACCCACGATCACCTATATATATATATATACACTGCCCTCCAAAAGTTTGGAAACGCCTGAACAAAATAGGGTTTTTGGGCAATATCAGC
>CM075004.1:23786426-23800290 GCA_037576675.1 Pangasius sanitwongsei | reverse complement strand
ATTGTGGTGGTGTATAGAGCCAAAAATGTTAGAATTGTGTCGATGTCCCAATATTTATGGACCTGACTGTATATTCTATATATCCGGTTTCCTCTCACCTCCAAAAAACATTCCAATAGATAGATTGGCTGCACTGAATTGCCTCTAGGTGTAAATGTATGTGTGTGCATGGTGCACTGTGATGAACTGGTATCTCATTCAGAGCATATTCCCACCTCGTTCCCAATGTTCCAGATTAAAGTAATTAACGAATAAACAAATAAGGAACTTCTACTGTTTATCACCCTTTTCTTAACTTTTTCTTCAGCCATCAAGGTCGATCATGAAATCCATGAAATCCGCAAGCATGTTTAAAAAAAGTCTGTCATATGAAATGACCCCAAGATTCTTAGCTATGTGTGTGGAATGGACCACGAGAGTGTCAGTGGTAATGGACTGATCCAGCAGGAGACAGTCTTTGCTGGAATGTAGATCAGTTCATTAGTGTCAAGGTTGAGGTTCGGATGTTGGGTCTTCATCCAGAAAGACATGTCAGAATGGCTGTCTAGTTTGTCTGAACAGCTTGGAAGGTGGAGAGAGAAAATGATAATTGAAGCTGTGTGTCATGAGCATAGCAGTGAAAAGAGGAGCCATGATAGCTGATCACTGAGCCCAGTGATTTAGTATAAAGGGAGAACAAGAATTGACCCTGAGGGAATGGAGGGACGCCTGACCATTACACCCATATGTCCTTGTTGAACATCCCATTTCAAAGCTGGTCCCCCTCTGCTGCTTTAGCCTGCACTCTTCTGGGAAGGCTTCTGACTAGATTTTGGAGTTTGGCTATGGGAATTTCTGAGCTATGGCTATGGGAATTTCTGAGCATTAGTGAGGTCAGGCACTGATGTCAGGTGAGAAGGCCTGGTGCACAGTTGTCGTTCCAGTTCATCGCAAAGGTGTTCGGTGGTTTTGAGGTCAGGACATTATGCAGGACACACAAGTGTTGTCATGAGCATAGCAGTGAAAACTTAGCAACCTTGGCAAACTATGTCTTCATGGAGCTTGCTTTGTGGACAGGGGCATTGCCATGCTGGAAATGTTTGGGTTTCTTAGTTCCAGTGAAGGGAGTGCAAAGACATTCTAGAAAATTGTATGCTTTCTACTTTGTGGTAACTGTTTGGGGAAGGCCCACATATGGGTGTGATGTTCAGGTGTTCACATACTTTTGGTCATATAGTGTAATGAGGTGCTGAAACTGAACCGCTCCATGGTACACAGTAGCATTGATCCTTAGAACCAGGTGAAAACACAGCTCCCGATTCCCCAAGTCGGCAAAAATACGCACCACACAGGTCAAGGTGGATGAGCACAGACGAAATAATGTTATTTCTGGTTTTATGTAAATACTGTATGTTTGGGACTCCAAGTAGTGCAGTGTCTTTAGAATGCATGACGTTGTAACCAGATTGGTTGGCATCCTGGAGGTCATTTGGTTGAAGATATGAAGATAGCTGTGTGAGAACTGCACATTCCAGGGTCTTTAAAAGAATGGATCACCTAGCATCATAAGAGTTACCATTACCATTCTATCATCTTCATCATGATGTGCAAAATGACCATCAAGCTCATGAGTGTTACTGTTCAACAACATCTGTGGTCAATAGTAGCAAGCTAGCTAGGGTAGTAACTAGCAACTTTATGACCTGATCTATTTTTTCTGTATATTTTTGCTTTCTAATGAAATTATATTCTTCTGCCTGTCAATTCTCTAGCTAGCTAATGTTAGGAGTAGCTCACATCAGGGTGTGATGTATGACAGTGGTTCCCAACCTTTTCCAGCTTGCGGCCCACACAACCAAACACATAAGCCTCCAAGGCACACTGCAAGAATTTTAACAGACCCAACTATTTGTAAATTGCAATGTGGAATAATTTCAGAAAAAAAACAAAAACAAAAACAGAACAACCATGAAACAAACTGAGCTAAACGGATAAACAGGCTATATGTCAGGGTGAAAAGAGGAAAGTTGCAAAAGGTGATCTGGCTCGATGGTATTTTGTCTTGAGTTCCACTAATCCAGAAAATCCAGCTTCGCATAAATATGTAGTCAGAAATGGCATCAAAATCAGAGTATGGATCCAAAAATTCGTCAAAGATTTTTGTGAAAACATTAATTATAAAGCACTATCAAAAGATAGGCCAGTAAGGCTGTTCAGCTGCTTTTCACTAGCTTTGGACTCGTGGCTCATGGCTACTTCTGTCAAAAAATCTGACAAATTCACAAATGATTCATAGTGTGATTTGCAGTTACGCCTGGCCCACGTGTCCATTTTTTAAAATTGTGGCTTCGATTTAATTTTGGACTTGAATAGCTGTCACTGATTTGCCTTGAATACTCACATTGCCTTGAGTTCAGCCCATTTAAGTAATTGAAAATGTCAGAAAGGTCAATTTTGCAAGCCACTCAAAATCACTGAGGTGGTCGGAAAGTTGAAATTTTGAGTTGGATAAAAAAAATCAGTGCTTCGTCATGCAATTTGAAGAAACGATCAAGCACCCTGCCCCGAGAAAGCCATCATACCTCATAGCTCATACATCATACCTGTAAAAGAAGCTGAACATGGTCTCTGCCCATTTCTTCACGGTGAACTTGAAACAAATGTAAGTGAAGAGGCTTAGTCTTTATGAAATTGAGTATTTTAACTGCCTCATCCAAGACACACTTGAGATCTGTGGACATCTTCTTGGTAGCTAGTGCAGTGAACAGTGGTCATAAGCGGTGCAACAGTTTTCACACGTGCAATGACTCCGTTGCGATGCCCCAACATCGCTCTAGCTCTGTCTGTGCTCAGACCCACGCATTCAGACCATTCTATTCAATTTGACACATTAAATGAATTCAAAATATCAAATATGGCTTTGGCAGATGATTTTGTTGGCAGTGGCTTACAGGAAAGGAAATCCTCTGGTAATTCTCCGTTATGTTCATACCTTACATAAGCAAGGATGTTGGAAAGGATTGCAATAACGGTAGATTCATGCAACTGTACGGCATAAAAGCGACTCTCTTGAATGTCTAACCAACTGCTGAGTTATATCACCTGCCATTTTGTTTATTCTTCTTTCAACTGTATTATCTGAAAGTGAAATCAGGTTTAACTGCTTGCGGGCCGTTGCTGTGATGTGTGGTGAAAAGGCCCGCAAGTTAAACCTGATTTCACTTTCAGATAATACAGTTGAAAGAAGAATAAACAAAATGGCAGATGATATAATTTGAGATGATATATGTCATATTTAAATATCATAATTCAATCTAAATTAAATATGAAACTGTTACTGTGCATTCACTATTTGGGCTCGCTGATTGGTTTCTGTGTTATGAATATTGTTTATTATTTAACTGTGCTGTACTGCTTTACTATTGTCACTGCAGTTTTAAAAGTTTCAAAAGGTTTTTTTTCCTGCTTTGGTACTTTTTAAGTTTGTTCTCAAAAAAACTCAATAGGCTTGGACACATATTTGCTATGTTTTGTCTCCACGTGCTGACGTAGTTTCTTTGGTTTCAAAGCTTCATTTGACAAGACTTCTGAGCATACCACACAGAGCGGTAGCTGCTCATTCTCCATTCCCACACTCACTGCTGTATTTTCTTCCTTTAGCTTTATGAAGTTTTTTTTTTTTGGCATTGATGAAGCTTTATCCTTACTTGTATATGAAGAAACATCTGTATTTGTCCTTATCAGAGACCCAGTTGATAACCACTTATCCATGTTCAAATCTGTTGTACAGTTACCGTATGCAGCACAGTTAAATAATAAACAATATTCATAACACAGAAACCAATCAGTGAGCCCAAACAGTGAATGCACAGTAACAGTTTAATATTTAATTCAAAGTGAATTATGATATTTAAATATGACATATATTTAACATACATTATGAAAATTATTATTTTTATTAATAAAAATGATAATATTTGTCAGGCCCCTGCAATACCCCCCCTGCCGTGGCCCACAGGTTGATAACCACTGATGTATGGTATATCTCAAACTTAGACCCTTCAATACTGAACATCCTTCTATAATATCTAACAAGACTGGAGGCATAAGTAGATAGGTCTTGGACCACTCGTCCATGCAGAATATTATACATACAGTGACATAATGTGTGTAACCTACATCTGAACAACTTCACATGCAGCTTGTTTGCTAATTGGGAAAACATTGGCACAGCATCTTTTTTATAATGTGTAATTTAAACTGTGAATGTTAAAAGAAAGGATTTCTTTGTGGTGAGAATTTATTAAATCTCCACACTCTTACCATGTGATAAGCCAATTCAGCTCAAGTTCCTTCTCACTTCTTATTAATCATGTCTTGTGATTAACAGTGAGTAACACATGACTGACTACAATCAGCAACTATGTAACTAAATATTCTAACTAACTAACTTTTCTAAAGCTATGAAATGCAGAATATGACACTGAGACATAATTTGTACATATTGTGCTGATATTAGCTGGATAAGTGTGTTCATTTGTATCGTGCATGTGGACTGTTGTCTTCATCCAGACCCCAGATTTTCAAGAGAGTTCACATGCAGAGACTGGCTGTTGCAAAACAGATTTTTTGTTCTTTTCTGTTTTAATTTGGGGTCCTTATCCTGGTGCAAGATCCATCTGTGGCCAGGTCTTAACCTTCTGGCAAAGGCAAAAATGGTTTTGGCTGAAACTATCCTGGTAATGATGGGAGAAATAATGATGCAATCAATCTTCATAAGATCCTCTGGACCATCAAGCGCAAACCAGCTCAAAAGCATTAATGATAGATATTGTATTTTATAGTGGGGTTAGAATCTTTTCCTTGCATGCAGCTCCCATTTTTCACCAAAAATATGTCCATATTAACTTTCTGGTAAGTCAGAAAATAACTATTACTTTATTTTCATAAGTCAAATAATTAATTCAATCATTCATCTTCAGTAAGCGCTTTATCCTGGTCACGGTCAAGGTGGATCTTTAACCTATTCTAGAACACTGGGCATAATGCAAGAACTCTGGATGGGATGGCAGTGCATTGGCACCATGCTCACATACACTATATGGCCAAAAGTACGTGGACACCTGACCTTTATACTCATACCATATGTGGGTCTTCCCTAAACCGTTGCCAAAATATTAGACAAAACATGACAATGCCCCTGTGCACAAAGTAAGCTCCATGACGACATGGTTTGTCAAGGGTGAAGTGGAAGAAGTGGAGTGGCCTGCACAGAGCCCTGAGCTCAACCCCACTGAACACCTTAGGGATGAATTGGAAGGCTAACTGCAGCAGGCCTCCTCACCTGACATCATTGCCTGACCTTACTAATGCTCTTGTTGCTGAATGGACAAATCCCCACAGCCACACTACAGAAAACAGTGGAATTCCTTCCCTGAAAGCTATAACAGCTATGGTGTGCACCTCTAAAATGGGATGTTCAACATGCACATATGGTTGTGTTTTTCAGTTGTCTATATACTTTTGGCCATAGTACATACTAGTGGCCATAGTATACATTCATACACCCACACATGCTAATGGGCAATATTAGCACAGCAAATCCGCTGACCTGTTTTTGGGAGGTGGGAGAAAGCTGGAGTACCCAGAGGAAACATGGGAAGAAAACTGGGAGAACATGTAACACGCCACACAAACAGAAATTAGGATTGAATCTGGGACATGGGAGCTCTGAGGTGGCAACACAACTGTCTGAGCCACTATGCCACCACAATGACTCTTTAAAGAAGCAAAAAAGTGTTTAGGGAAAGATGAAATTCATGAAGCATACCACATAGTCAAACCCCAACAGTATCTCAGATACTGTATGCAGAAAAACAGCTATTTATTGACTAATGGGTATTGTATTTCCATCACCACTATGTATAACAATTATAAAATGGTGAGCTGGTATAAACTTTATGTGCTGTGCAATAACAGATACGAAGTGCATCTATTTAGTACTGATATTCTACATTAAGTAGAACCAGAAAGCAGTGAACAGCAGACAAACAGGATGACTTGTTGACACACTCTGACTTTCATCCTCAAAGCGACCTAATTATGTAGCCCTTAGAGATTAATGAGGTCATGACTACATGGAGAGTGTTTGAGTTACTATTGAGGGATGTAGACCTGTTTGTAAGAGATGCAGACCATAGTGTCTGGGCAGCACATTTAGAGACACCACTTTTTATCTTCAGATATTTCACTGACCTCTGCTAAGATTACCTTGACATGTGGTGTGTAGGTCACAGAAAGCTAATTAATCCCTCCTGACCTGAATTGCTCCTGGGACTGATCAAAAATGAAGCATCAGTCTCTTCACAGAGTATCCTTAGCCAATTTTTCACTTGTCTCAAGAAGTTTTGTAAACTTTGTATAGCAAAAACATGGTAACTTAAGTTACTTTATTACCATTTAAAGTAACCCATAAAGTAGCCATGCTCATAGTCCAGAGGAATATTATTTTCTATGTCTGAACTAGACAAGTTATTATGTTATTGGGTAACATTTAGGAAATTATAAAGTATATTTCATGAGTATTAAACATTTTTTTATTAAACGCTTTCTGTGTGTATGTGTGTGTGTCTCTCTTTCTGCCCTCTCTCTACTACATGTTTATGATTTCTCAGAAGGGAACTAAATCTTGAGCAAGGATTGGCAGATTGGGAATAACATCAACGCTTAGAAGAATATAAAAGGATGATAGTCTGCGACAATGGTGGCTTCTCTTGAGGCCATCACATCAGTACCGTTAAAAACCAACACCAGCTTTCATATATATCTCAGCCTAATGCTGGCTTTGTACTTTGCAGATTCTCAGCTTTATGCTAGCTGTTGAACTCCACATAATACAGCATAATGTTAGGTTTTTGTACTTGTTTCTAAGCTATATGCCAGCTTGTGCTCTTTATATTCTTAAGATTTATGCAAGCTTTGTGATTTGTGTATTTAAGCTTTATGCTTGCCATGCTGTACATATGTAAATATTCTCTTAGATTATCTTCATTGTGCATACAGATATCAGTATCAGACATGTTGTAAATACTGGATAATTGTGCCCTTTAGACCTGCCTGAAAACTGTAAGAGTGCATGACCTTTCATTTGGAAATCCTACCATTTCTCCTGTTTCTGTTGAGACAGGAAGACAGGGAAGACCTTTTTTTTTCATTTGCAATTTGAATAGGTAAGGTAGTTTATAAATCACAGTTAGTGTTTTTTATTTTTATTTTTTTTATTTTGCTGTTATTCACTCTGATCCTTTTCTCTGTTAGCAAACTTCTTTTTTTAATATTTTTCAAAACATTTGCATCATAATGACCACTCTTGCGTCCGGGGCTTTGATTTATGCCATGACCCTTACTATCTGACAATGAGCCTGATGTTAACTTGTTTTTACACTCGAACTAAAAGGGTTATAACAATCTGGGTGAAGAGCCATTTTGAGATCTATGGACACAAAACTTTGACATTCCAGCAAGCAAAATCCTAAAGTTCTATAATCTACATGTATATCACAGTGTGGACTATACTTTAAGTTTACCTTACATTAATATTATCAAAATATCTGAGACAGTTAGAATTAGTCATTATATAAAAATAGATGGAAAAAAATTGCAGATGTTCTGTAAGATCAAGTTCTGTTTACTTACAAACAAACTCTTGAACAAACTCTCACTACTGTCTGTTAGATGACTATCAGTCGCAGTTTCACTGGAAGCTTCACTTTATCATGCACATTGCATTTAGCTAACTAATCTCAGCAATACTTAATGCTAATGTTATCTGACTTGATAAGCCACTTGATATGGCTTGTTATACTGATGTTGTGAGTGTGCTCTATTCTGTCAATGTGAAAATAAAATGTGGATATTTGATTATGATTGGCTGGTAGATTTACAACTTTATAAAACCAAGTCTATCTGTGAGTTTGGAGACAGAATATTTTATTTTCCTGTTTGTTTATTTGATATTACACCAGCATCTTTGCAAAAATAAAAAGTAACACCACATTGCTCAGTAATAAACCTTATGTGGTTAACGTCATGCTTTGATGTATTACTTTCATTTAATTTAATATGTATTTTACCAAAGTGAGACAGAGTCAACTAAAAACATGTAGCTGTCCAGTTAGGGGTCTTACTCAAAGGTGCAGTAGTGTGTACATTGATATAAACTAACAAAGTTCCATTCTCAAGCACAATACCATAACTGCTGAACAACAACTGCCCCGACTTAGAACATCTGCCCTTAACTCCATTTTACAATGTCACTTTATCCCCTAAAAGTCTCACTGCTACCTCTGAGTTTCCTGTTCTGGCCTCTGTATTTATTGGAGAGATGTAAATAGAGAAAGTTGCTGATATTTTTTAAGCCTCCATAGGGAATGAGGCTGTCCCCATAGTGATATATTTACTATAGGTTTCTGGGAGTATTTGAGTAATTTATTGCTCCGTTTCAGGGCAGGTGAGGACCGCTTAGGGCAAAATGCATTTTTGTCACAGTCACATTTGTGGACTATGCAGTAGGGAACAAAAGCCTTTTTTTTTCATTTTACAGAGACTAGAAAATATGCTCAGGGAAATCAAGTAGATACTGTCTATAAAGGTAATTTTGCTGAAAGAATTTCCCACAAACTATTCTGGGATGGGAAATTATAGGACCCTTTCCTGGAATATACAGTATATCAAGACATATCAACTTGTATGCTGCTCCTTAGTTGACTAATAGGTCTTAGTCAATAATCCCTGATATTTGAATTGACTAAATAATAAATTCCTGTTTCTTTGTCTGTTTTTCTTTTTTGTTGTGTTTTTCCTGGTAGCTAACATAATATAATAATGTACAGTGAGGTTATCTGCTAGTTCAAACAGACCAAGGGAAACAAATACACTATATGGCCAAAAGGTTGTGGACACCGGACCTTCACATCAACATGTGATTTTTGATCATCACATTCCAGATGTAGTCCCCCTTTGTTGTCATAATGGGAAGGCTTTCCACTAGATCACTAGATATCAGAGCATGGCTATGGGGATTTGTGCTCATTCAGTCATTCAGACATTAGTGAAGTCAGGCACTGATGTTGGATGAGGAGGTCTGGGGTACAGAGTTCCAGTTCATCCCAAAGGTGTTCAGTGGGTTTAAGGTCAGGGCTCTGTGCAGGACCCTTGAGTTCTTCCACTCCAACTTTGGCACAGCATGTCTTCATGGAGCTGTCTTTGTGCACAGGGACATTGTAATGCTGGAATAGGTTTAGGCCACTTAGCTCCAGTGAAGGGAAATTGTAATGCTACACCATAAAAAGACATCCTATAAAACTGTGTGCTTCCATCTTTGTGGCAACAGTTTAGGGAAGAACCACATACGGATGTGATGGTAGGTGTCCAAAAACTTTTGGCCATATAGTGTACATACAGTATAGAATTATTATCTTCTTCTAAAAAAGTTTCTAGTGTAGCATATCATGTTTGGGCCCTCGAAAATAAGTCACTTAGAAATATTCTGACTATGATGAACTGTGGAATTCTGTCCCAAAAACATACAGCACATAAAAGATATTTGAGTCCTGCTACCATCTTTATTTTCTCTCCATACATTTATCTATGAGGTGACTGTTACTTACAGCAGGAGAGTTATATGACAGCTTTGTGCTTGAAAAAGATCATCTATTATCCACGCATGGTAAAAATGTCCTCTCATCTACCAGACTGCACATCGGCTGATGTATGTAGTGCAGAAGCTGGTGGGATTGGGAATGCACAGTGATATTTACTAAACATTGCATTTAATGTTAATAAAATCTTGATTTATCGTCACTCTTCAAGGCTGATTCCATGATTGCAGTGCCATATAACCCTCATTTTTAATTTTCTTTCTTTTTTTTTTTTTTTTTTTACAGATTAAACTAACATTTTTCAACCAAAGAAAATCTGCTCACCATGATTTTAAAGTGTGGCTATTTGAGTTACCATAGTCTTCTTGTCATCTCGAACCAGTCTGGCCATTCTTCTCTGACCTCTCGTCAACAAGGCTGCAAAACTGACACTTACACAATGTTTTTTTTTTCACACCATTCTGAGTAAACTCTAGAGACTGTTGTGTGTGAAAATCCAAGGAGATCATATAAGGAGGTCTGCAGATGACATAATGCGTGATATACGTTATAAACATGATATAAAGTGTGTTAGCAAGGCAAAGCCTTAAATCATTAAACATAAAGTATCAAAGTGGTAAAGAATTGTTGCCACCCAACATTCAATGTGCTTTGATTGTCTTTTAGACTAAGACTACATCTTTTAAAGCTTAAAGACTACAAATGTCCAACAAATAACATGACTTAAGTAAATCCATTTGGACCGCTGTGCATATAATAAATTTAAACATGAGGTGGAACAGTGATGCAGTGTGTATTGTTAGTGTATAGTGTTGATCCTGAGCACAGGTTACTGCCTGTGTCATGATTGGCATGTTGTCCCTGTGTCTTGCCTGGGGTCTTTAGCTTCCTCCCACCCAGGCGGATTGGTGTCTACAAATTGCCCCTAGATATGATAACGTATATTGATTTGCAATGAATTCAGTTGAACTCTAATCTAGTCCTATAGCCATAAATTCAAATACTGATTAAAAAAAAAAAAGAACACTTTCACAAAGGAAAGCTATGTATATGGGTTGTACAGTTTTACAGGACATGTTTTAATGTCTGTGCCTAACTTGGGTTGTAGAGCGTTTTAACTTGCCAATCACACAAAAGGTCATCGGGTGCATTTTTACCTAATGGGATGCGCGTGGAACAATGCCTAATCTAGTCACCTTTAAAAGCAATTATTTCAAAACGTAGGTCACTGCAAGAAAAAAAGGCCACACTTAGCTTTCTGTGCATTTCATAATTCCATGAATGTCATGATAATCAAGCCAGACAGAAACTGGCATACTGCAGATGGGCATGCCATGTGCCAGTTTTGCCAGTCAGCACAGAATTACTAAACTGTCTCCTCATTACAAAGAAGGTTTTAAAAGAATGACAGGAGAGATGATTGTCTAAGATCTGATGTTTGTCCTTTAAACCAAACATAGGAGACAGTTTAAAAAAAAATAAAAAAAACCTCTGTGGAAATGATGCTTGGGCTACATATTGTGTGTGTGGTTCTTGGAATTTCCATCCATCAATAAGTGATGGTATTTTCACTGTTTGAAGCATCAGTATACATTCGGACATAAGAAATTGGAAAATTACAGACTTTTTTTTTTAATAACTGACACATGCACAAGAAAGTGAGCATATGATTAAAAGATTGCTGTAGTTACTTAAGTCCATTAGGGAATTATTACATCTCAGTTACCCATCCTGAGATCCTAAACCCATTAGCTAGTCCACTAGCTCCAGTGTGCTACCAGATTTGGTTTTCTGGAAACCTAATTGACTAGGCTCAAAAGTGGTAGCTAAATTTCAGAGGCATAAGGTATATCTATAGATCTTAAATCTGTGCATGGCCATTTTTGGTGCCTCCCGGATGGGACTTTTCTGTTGTGGCAGAAACCGACTGAGTAGCTTTTAGCACTTCGCACGCAAGGCGTTTACAAAAATGGAAGGCTCCACATCCACCAAACTGCTGATCTGCTTCACTAATCTTAAATTGGAAAAAAGTAAAATATTCAGTTAGGGGCTCGCCCAAGTCATTTCGTCAATTGTGAGACCCTTTCCTGGAATATACTGTATATCAAGACATATCAAGTTGTCTGCCACTCGTTATTTGACATAGGTCTCAGTGACTAAACCCAGCTATTTGAACTGACCACATAATGATTCTGTTTTGCTCCTGCCTGTTTCAATTGTCTTTTCTTTTTTCTATTTGTTTTTTTTTTCTTTTTTATGTGTGTAACCCTCTTTAAGGGTAAATACACACTAGGTTCGAATACTCGTATCCAAGGCAATGGTCTTTTTTAAAAAAAAATTATGAAGTTAAAAAACAACCAAAAATAAGGTGAGACCCAAAAAATGTTCTACTGATCCCAATAGAAGAGATGATAGGGGAAAAAGATATCCAAAAGGGGTGCAGTCAAGGCCCACTGAGATCCTACTGCACAGTGGTATCATCTGGAACATCCTTCAGAAAGCAGTGACTCCATGGATCCAACGATCAAGGGTGGGTGGCTCGCCATCTTCCTTCCAGAAGAATTCAATCGCATACAAAAAACCTGGCCGAGATTCAAGTTCACGGTGTACAGCTTAGCAGAAGACTCAAATTCACAGAAGACAGGATACAACTTCAAAATCCAAACGCTCAAGTGCTTATGACAACTTTGTCATCTTGTAGAATGAATATCAGCTCGCAATCTCTCTAAAATGATGCATTTTAGAGTGATCAAATCAACTTCTCTGCATCTGCACAACTGGAATCTCACTCTCCCCGATACTCACTCGCGCGACCCAAAAAAAAGGGCGGAGCTTCGTGATTTTCCACCAATAGCAAATTTTCATCCGCTAATAGACTCTAGTAACTGGGCAGATTTCCTCATATCAGGTATTACAGACTAAGGTGATTGGAAGACCCAATTAAGGATAATTAATTTATACAAAATCTACCACAGACATTATTTGCTTTTACCCAGGAGTTCCACATAGGGGTTACATATGCATTTCCCTAATTCTGAAAAGATCAACTGTCATCCATGCATGGTAATTAGTCTGCCTACACTGAATAAAAAAAAAGTTAACTGAATTGACTTAATTCAAATGTATACATCGGTTCCATGTGATTGAATTGAGTTTCATTAACACAGTTTGTGTTTGTACATTCAAAATGATTTGATCATGTTTTTTCAAAGCCCTGAATAAAACTGAACTCTGCACTCCCACCTTATCTGGATTGAACCCAGGTCTCACATCACTATGCACTATAGTACCACTTTTTTTGTACCTACTTGTCTCCTGAATAAATATGAATAAAATGTGAATACCCTGAACATGAAATCCACCTGTGCTACTGATCTGTACACTGTGTATCTACTGTGACATACTGTGATATCAATTTACATTATGTAACTGTTGCTTCTTGCTCTGTGAACTTTAATATTGCCATTTGTCTGTGACATTCCCACATCCAAATCAGCAATGTGTAATGACTTGTAAATAACTGACAAAAGATTTTCAATCACCCTTACATTATTGCATGTCACCAGGCTTGCACTGATGTATTACGGCCATGGTTGAGGTGTGTTTTCAAAATAGACCTCTGTTAGTGATTCAGCCCTGTGGAGCCGGCTAATATATAAAGCAATTACTCACTGAAATATTTTCTTAAATAGCCAATGGGTAGTGTTGATCCCCACAGCTCTATGCTCCATGATTCAGTCTTGAGCTCTGGATACTGTCTGTGTGGAGTTTCACATGTTCTCCCCATGTCCGTGTGGAGTTTCCTCCGGGTTCTTCACTTACCTCCCACCTCCCAAAGACATGCTGGTAGGTGGATTGGGGACTTTAAATTGACTCTAGGTGTGAATAAGTGTGTGCACGGTGCCCTGTGATAGACAGGAGTCTGATTGAGGGTGTTTTCTTGTCTCACACCCACTTTTTCCAGGATAGGCTCTGGATTCACCACAACCCTGACCAGGATAAAGCGCAGCAATTTGCCAATGATTTGTTTATTTGTTTATTTGTTTGTTTATGAAAGAACATCATATATTTTATCTACACTGCTAAAAAAATTAAAGGAACACTTTTTAATCAGAGTATAGCATCAAGTCCATTAAACTCCTGGGATACTGATCTGGTCAGTTAAGTAGCAGAGGGGGTTGTTAATCAGTTTCAGCTGCTTTGGAGTTAATGAAATTAACAACAGG
>CM075004.1:23756195-23781775 GCA_037576675.1 Pangasius sanitwongsei | reverse complement strand
TTATCGTGAACCCTTTAGGAGCTCAGTAGTTCAGTGACTTTAGATAGTCAGCAATCAATCTAACTGAAGCTCCAGATATATTATATGCTGCCTTCAAGTGCTGGCAGACTTCTCTTTCCAAGTTGGGGTCAGTAACAATAACAACTGCGTGTCACTAACAAAAACGTCAGTATGAACTTGACATTATAATTGATAATTATGCATGTTAACTGTTCAGTTCTCTATTTTCTTACAGTAAGGGAAAATAACTTCTTGTCGGTGATACAATAAATAAATTAAAACCAAAAAGGTTTTCTCACACTGTCCTTTTTTCAGGCCAAACCACTTGAACACAAACACACACACACATGCACACACACCACGTCGTAATTACAACCTCCGAACTTACAAGCACGCAATTCCGAGGAGGACTTGAAGGCAGCATTATTAAGTCCTTAATAAAGTGCTTATGAGTTCGGAGGTGGTGGTTTTGGAGGCGAAAAATGGACACCTTGAGAAAAAATATCCAGTGTGAGATGATTTATTTATTTATCTGCATCATCAGCAAGGAGGAGTATATTTTGTCTTACTGAAAGAAAGGAATAGAAGTGCTGTTTTCTCCCACCACTAAGTTGCCTTCTTGATTTTGTACTGGTCAGTGTGACAATACTGATTCTGGGTTAGCTTTATTAATCTTTGTGATACATGAAGGTCTAAGATTTAAGAAGTTGTAAGGTTAAACCTGTAAGGTTAGGTTAAGCTTGTCGCTTAAAAGTTCTATGAAGAACCTTACAATAGAGGGTATCACTTTGACAAAAAAAAATTATTATTATTAATAATAATAACAACAACAACAACAATAATAATAATAATAATAATAATAATAATAATAATACAAGTAGAAACTATTTAGGAAGTTTGACCCCCTGACCATCCATGAAAGGAACCTCTTTCTCAATGGAGTGTACCTCTGATATCATCATGCACACCAGGTGTTATAATGATGATCTAACGTACATTAGAAATACAATAATTATGCAGGTGATGAGCTACAGGTTCATCCATAGGCTTCATCTCAGACCCACCAGCCACAGCTGATCTGTATTGTACTGTAAGTCTGAAGGGTGCTGCATGTCAGTACGCCATTGTTGGAAAGTTTAGTTTAGTTTATTTATTTATACAGCACATTTAAAAACAACTGAAGTTGAAACCAAAGTGCTGTACAAGTAGTATAAAACAGATGTATAAACAAAAAAACATTTAACAATACAAAATACCGGAAGACAAATGGAAATTTTACAGCCTCAGACTGAATTAAAAGATAAAGAATAAAAGTGAGCCTTCAAAGAGGATTTGAACATAGCAATAGAGGAGGATGATCTTATATGAAAAGGGAGACTATTCCAGAGCCTGGGAGCAGCCACTGGGAAAGCCCGGTCACCTTTGGTTTTGGAACGTGAACGTGGGACTGAAAGGAGTAATTGAACTGATGATCGAAGAGATCTTGAGGCAGTGTATGGAGTAAGGAGATCACATATGTACTGTGGAGCAAGCCCATGCAAAGCTTTAAAACGAATAATAAAATTTTAAACTCAATGCTGAAATTGACAGGCAACCAGTGAAGAGACGCAAGCACCAGAGTAATGTGCTCGCGCTTCCTGGTGCCAGTCAAAAGTCTGGTCGCCATATTTTGCACCATTTGTAGGTGATCTAGAGCAGTCTTAGTGTAACAGAGTTGGCTGAGACTCATTCAGCCAACCACCAGAGGGAACCCTCTCCCGAATACTGACTGCACACCACTTCCTTGTGGACTACTTCCTGTTTGCCATGTGCATAAATGGCCATGTTTTACCAAGAACTCTTTGCAAAGTATTAGCAGTTTAGCACTGTCTTACTGAGCACCTCTCCACTGTGTTACCCATCCCGACTATTGCATTTCTGGTTTGTGACTACTGTTTATTGGATTTCCGGTTTGGCCTTGTTGTCACGGATTGGACTGGTTACCTTTTGTGGATTATAGTGCCTGTTTTTCCCACTATTATAGTGTGTGTCTCATGATTCAGATATTATCAAACTTATCAAACTTTCCACGCTTGGATTCAACCTTTGTCTCAAGGTCGTGCCCATTACACTTAGGCAACCTCAAATAAAGGGAATTACAGTAGTCCAACCTTGATGTTATAAATGCGTGAATAACAGTTTCCAGATCTTGCTTAGATAGCATCTTCTTGATTTTAGCAATAGATCTCAACTGAAAGAAGCTGCCTTTGACAACAGCTTTAATCTGCTTATCAAAATTGGGATTAATAAAGTTCTTTGAATCTTGAATCTTGAAAACACAATGAAGGATCTAGAATAACACCAAGGTTTTTGACACAATCACGCACACTGGAAGACAGCGTACCTAACTAATTAACAATATCAGCGGATGAGACTGGTGGACCAAAGATAATAATTTCAGTTTTGTCACTATTTAACTGCAAAAAATTCATGTCCATCCAGCATTTAATGTCATTGAGACATTCAAATAGATTTGGCATGGAACAGCTGTTGCTTGTACTAACAGGAAATAAAGCTGCATGTCGTCAGCATAACAATGATACGAAGTTATGCTTCTAGATAATGTAGCAAAGGGGGAGCATATATAGAGCAAACAGAAGAGGTCCCAAAATGGAACCCTGGGGAACACCATAATATATTTGTGCATGAGGTGAGAAATAATTCCCTATATTAACTGAAAAGGTTCTCCCCTTAAGGTAAGAGGCAAACCACTTCAACACAGATCCTGAAATCCAAAGACGTGATTCAGTCTTTTCAAAAGGATCTCGTGGTCTACTGTGTCAAAAGCTGCACTTAAATCAAACAGGATTAAAAGACAACAGGAGCCAAAGTCAAGAGAGAGTAAAATATCGTTGGTGACCTTTAACAAAGCAGATTCGGTACTGTGGAGTTCTCTAAAACCAGACTGAAATGTATCAAAAATGTTGAAAGTACTCAAGTACGAAGAGATCTGACAATAAACAACTTTTTCCAAGACTTTTGAAATAAAGGATTAAAAGCTTGGAAATCGGTCTGTAGTTATTCAGATCATGTTTTTCGAAAACAAGACCAGATGGCCAGTATTTGACCATCAATCGGGGAGAATGGCAGAACAATGTTTGAGCCACGATGTACATAGCATAAGCGACAAGCAATTCACAAATCGTCACAGGTTTTATAAACTCCAGCTGGCAGGCGCAATGAAGAATTCCAACGATAAACCTCCGCAGATGAGTAGCAATAAACCATTGGGATAAAAACGCACAACCATGAACAACACATCTTTCTGCCCCGTCTACACAACCATACTGAGAAATGTGTTAGCCTAAACACCACAGGACCACCTAGAAAACCAATGGGTAGGAAAAAGAGCAAGCAGGTAAAGGATGCCCCAGACCTTTAAGACCCAACAGAGAATAATAAGCAATAAACCAGGAGGGAAGTGGAAACTTACCCACGGGTCTATATGAAACAGACTAGGAGTAACCAGGGTGCGGAAAGTTCGCAGTAGGCTAGTGCAGGACAGGGAAAAATATTATGAGAAAATAAATAAATATGTCCGTATGAACATGAGCTATGTAATCCTCATATACAGGGTGCAAATTTGCAGTGTCCAGTGGCATAATTCCAAAGACGAAGACAAACAAGTAACAGCAAAACACCGGAGGGCAGCAGCAGACAGACACGCCAGGGTTCACCCAAACCGGAAGTGAAAAAGTTATAGATAGTTGTCATTCCAAAAAGTTGAGCACAGGCTTACTTGAGTTCCTTGAGTACATTTTATATATATATGAGGTATTGTATAGTTGAATAATACATTCAGGCAGTCGTGGCCTAATGGTTAGAGAGTCGGACTTGTAAACTGAAGGTGAACCTGAAGGTCACGGGTTCGAGTCTCAGGCTGGCAGGGATTGTAGGTGGGGGGAGTGAATGAGGTGAGTCCCTTGAGCAAGGCACTGAACCCCCAACTGCTCCCCGGGCACCGCAGCAAAAAAGGCTGCCCACTGCTCTGGGTGTGTGTTCACTACTGTGTGTGTACTTGGATGGGTTAATTGCGGTTAAATGCAAAGCACAAATTCCGAGTATGGGTCGCCACACTTCACTTCACTTCACTTCAGAAGTCACTGCTGTGGGGAGCTGTCAACTAGTTGGGCAGTGGAAAAAACAGTGAGCTAAGGAGATGCAGACAGATAGTGAAGGAAAAAAATGAAAAAAAAAGAATGACAGAATTACTATTTCCCTGGAAGAACTCACCTGTGCTGTACACAAGCTCTGAGTCTGCAACTTGAGCCATCCATCCCAACTCGGCACTGTGTTCTCCTTTTTCGAGTACATCTCCAGCATGCCTGTCTCAACTAACAGGTAAGCCAAGGTACTGGACCTTATTTCCAAGCTTAAAGCTGTTTGCTAAGTCACACCACTATGTACACATATCCAAAATGTAGACAATCTTAGTTCTCACATACAATCATGAGTCAAATGAAAACTGTAATAGTGTAAATAAATTAGAGAAACAGACATATTCAGATATCCTAAGGAATCATCTACAACATCAGGTCAAATATGGCATGGACCTCTGTGTACTGATGTCTTGGTGCAGCATGAAGACATGTGGCACCATACTGCATATCACACTGTTGCAACCATCAAGGACAGTTTGTCTTCTGCCACATCTGTCATACTCACCAGACTTGCTCTGAGTGATTTCCATATTTTCAGAGGCACTGGATGTAAAGACCTTCCAGCTGGACAAAGAAATGCAACAGAAGATGTATCAGTGGCTGCACACACAATCATATGAGAATAATAGGAGCACTTGATCTCCCAGTGAAAACTCGCATAGCTGAGCACCCTGTCAAACAGCCAGGATTAATGTTCTTGAGCCTGTAGCAAATTCTCCTCTATTAGTTGACCCAATATGTGGAGTTTTGCTCTCAGGACCGAACCCTATGCAGGCTTGCAGGACTGCTTATACTGCAAATAATAAGAGTTTGAGTCATTTGTCCTAATTCCGGGCATCATTGTGCGCAAACTAACAAAGTATATTTTTAAGCATTTGATTAAATCACTTGACCAGTCCATCTATTTGCGGATGGTAAACACTGATAATATGTAGCGTCCCGGTCAATCAGAATAAATGGGAGATAATTCTGAAGAGTACATCCGCAACACTGCATGCTGAGATGTTGTGAAGAGGCATGGCTTCTGGGTGTTGCTGTGTGTAATCCATTAGGACTAACACAGAGCGATGCCCTCATGCACTCTGTTCTAATGGCAAGGTCAATACCAATTCTTTCTAAGGCAGTCTCATTTAATGAAAGGCGGTGCAATGACCAGCTGAACGGATTCATCATCTAGGATACTCCTGACAGCAGGGGAAGTAGTGAAACAGCCCACTCTCACACTACCCTGCGCAATGCTCACACTACCCTGGCATTCTTCAAGAGCTCAATGAACACCTCAGGTTCATCCTGGGTTATCATTTTTGGGAGTGTGACGATGCCACAATTCCGCCCCCTACCCTGCATGGGGTGATTTTTCCATGTGGAGATTACAGCGACAGAAAAAACGAGAACTGGCTTTTATTTACTACGCTGAGGGAATTGCTAGATTTTATTTCACATTCACAATGAAATATAAAAATCTGCATTAATTGTGATAGAAAGCAAGAGAGCCATATCAGAGCACATTTCGAGCAGAGAGTTCAAAACACAGGCGCGACTGTATGCACTGCACACGCACACACACACACACACACACACACACACACTCGCTGTGCACTTTATTAGGAACACCAGCACGTAGCCTGTCTGATTGAATCTCAATTTCTACTGAGGCATACAGAGGGTAGGGTCAGAACTAGGCACAAACAGCATGAATCCATGGACCAAACTTGCCTTGTGTCAGTAGTCAAGGAGGTGGTGTAATGGTGTGGGGAATGTTTTCTTGGCACACCTTGGGCCCGTTAATGCCCATCAATCATCGCTTGAATGCCACAGCTTATTTGAGTATTGTTGCTGACCATGTGCATCCCTTCATGGCCACAATTTGCCTATCTTCTAATGACTACTTCCAACATGATAATGCACCATGTCACAAAGCAAAAGTCATCTCAAACTGGTTTCATGAACGTGACAATGAGTTCAGTGTTCTTTAGTAGCTTTCTCAGTCACCGGATCTGAATCCAGCAGAACACCTTTGGGATGTGGTAGAACGGGAGCTTCACAGCATGAAAGTGCACCTGAAAAATCTACGGGAATTGCATTATGCAATCATGTCACCATGGACCAGAATCTCAAAACAATGTTTCCAACATCTTTTGTAATCCATGCCACAAAGAATTGAGGCTGTTTTGAGAGTAAAGTGAGGCCCTACCCAGTATTAATATAGTGTTCCTAATAAATTGTTCAGTGAGTGTATATATGAGATGTGTTTTGCATGAATTGTATTTATATTTTCTATTTGAATTGATTACTTTTGCTATGCAGTATTACTAATTTCTCATTTAATAGATGGCTACAAACGTTATGCCTTTTTTAAAGTGGTTGTGTGAAAATGCATTGCACATTTAAGGTTTCTGAATAAACATCTGTTCTTAGTGTGAGAAAAATAGGAAGTGGAGATGACTAAAACTGAGTCTATGAAAAAAGGAACCACTGAGTACTCAAAGATAGTTGTGGCAAGGGACAATGCCATTTGTTGTGAAGAGGTAAGTAACCAGTTTTTCTTTCCAAAAATTATTACTGAAACATGCTTTTCTACTCTATTTATATAAATAAATAATAAATGTATCTATACTTTTCTATATACATGAAACAATATCATGAAACAATTTGTAAAATAAACATTACAAATCAAGTTAATGCTAAATAATAATAAATGATGGAATTGTCTTTTCAGGTTCATAATAGAGATAAAGATGCCATTTAGTTGCTGGTTGTTGTGCATCTACACCCTCTGGCTTAAAGGTGGGTAGAGCAAACTCCATATGTATTTTTGGGAAACTACTATAAGAACATATTATTTTAATTTATTGCATGAACCTGGTGGCATGTCAGAAAAAAAATCATGTGCATATAATCTGCTAGAGTGTAATGTTTATGTGCCTCTTAGAAAAAAAAAATGGTTTGATTCTTTAGAAACTTTAGAAAATATTGTAGTCTTTTAAAGCAGTACATTTAAATCTGTAAGGTTTTCCAGTTGTTTATGCATTTAACAATTACAAAAAAAAACTTTGTCTATGATAAAGAAAATAAGAAATATGAAAAAATAAGAAAACAATAAATATTTTAAAATTAGATTTTTTTAAATGTACTTTATATATTAATGTGTAATTTCATGCTGTTGCTTTCCCCAAAACTTTGTAGGCTTGCAAATATTTAATCAAAGTTTTAAAAGCTTTGGGGCTCTATTTTTGTGCCTGCCCAAGCATAATTTGCTGGTTAACTGTGGTGTATTGTGAGTTTTATTATTGCTATTTATTTTTTCCGCTCTGTTGCCTTTTTCACTGCTATAAATTAAAGCACCTCTGCTGGAGTGAGACGACCAGTGCAAAAGATCTGCACTGATATTTTTAAACTAATTTTGGTCCACAAACCTGCTTATGATGCATCCTATCAAGACCTTTTAGCACCTACACAAAGCCGTACTTTTATATTCAAAAATATTTCAGAAGAGCGTTGTGGTGATAAAAACATAAGGCCAAAGTCACCTGGTGATTACTGTCAGTCTTTGTCACAGTCTGGGTCTAAAAACAAGTTAGCCACACATAGTAACACTGGAAAACTGACCTTTACTCATGCTTTGCCACCGCAGTGTCTCCAACTGAGAGCGAGTCATGGAATGCCGAGGTTCCTCAATCCGTGGTTGGCCTCGAGGGCTCATGTGTGGTAATTCCCTGCCTGTTTAGGTACCCTGGTGCAGACAGGAAGGCTTCACACTTCATAGGAATCTGGTTGACGGATTCTAATGAGAAAGTCTACCATTCAGTGACATCTAAAATCAGCAGCGCATTCCAGCAGCGCACGAGCATCTGGGGTGACTTAAGCCACCGAAACTGCTCTCTGAAAATCAACCCTTTGCTTCGTAGCGATGGTGGCCCATTCACATTCCGGATTGAGATTGAAGATTTCAACAAGTACTCATTCAGTCACAGTAAAGTGTCTATTACAATAAAAGGTAAGTGTTATTCAGTAACAATGTAATTAGGTCCAGTCTGTAAAATGTACCAGGTTTAACACTAAAGAAGATGGCTTATTAAGATTTATATGCAGGAGGGCAGTAAATGGGGAAAGTAGGAATAATTCTGAATGCCCTGTGTAGACAAGGTGCACAAGCAGACCTTAGAAAACATTTATAGAATTATAGAATGATAATTATACAGAGTCAGCCCACTGCTTTAACCTGTCACTAGGCCCAAAATTCTATTGGCTCCCCTGTAATTAATTACTTTTTGCATTTTAAATCATTGATTTAATTGGTCAACATCAAATAAAATCAATTACTAGCACTCATCTTTGCTCATGTAGATTTACTGCATTTATGAGTTAGTAAACCTACATTGAAGATAAAACTGCAGTAAGTTAAAATAAAACAGCTCATTGAATCAATTTAATACATGCATCCAAACCAATGAGTGAATTATTAGTATATGACATACTTGTTCAACTCAGAGAGCAAAAAGAGAAAAAAATCTCTTTTACATGTATTCATCATGATGTACATATGATTGTGTCTTGATAAATGGGAGACTTTGCATTGATGATCTTTCATTTTTAATTTGCATAAACGTAAAGGTAAACAACAGTACATTGTAAACAAATTCACATTCAATTAAAAGGGGACAATCAGCTTATGCAGGCAGCAGTGTGTCATACAGAGCAGATTTTTCCAGTTCGAGTTGAGACATAAGTTTCATTTCAGTTTCAGGGTGAGCTCACAGGATCTAACCCATCACATGATTGAAGTTTACACCCACCATAGTATAAAACCTTTATACTAAATTTCCTAGTTTTTATATCATATATTCTCACTGGGAGCTGATCCACCCTGAATGTTAAACCCTCAAATTGCCATTGTTTTAAAACTTATTAGTTCTAAATGAAAAGATTTTTAAAATGTGACATTTCCCCAAGGTGGCACCATATCTTAGTGGTTAGCACATTTACCTCACATCTCTGGGGTTGGGGGTTCAAATCCCACCTTTGTGTGCACAGAGTTTCATGTTCTCCCTGTGCTTAAGGGGTTTCTTCTGGGTACTCTGGTTTCCTCCCCCAGTCCAAAGACACTTGTTGTAGGCTGATTGGCATCTCTAAATTGTCAGTAGTGTGTAAATGAGTGTGCAATTCTGCCCTGTGATGGGTTGGCACCCTGGCCTTGTACCCCAAGTCCCCTGGGATAGACTCCAGGCTCCCTGTGTGTAGGATAAACGGCGCAGAGAATGGATGGATGGATCCTGCTTGTCTACTGAATAACTATGAATAAAAAAACTGATAACACAAAATCTGTTTGTCTTGAGTACCTGGATTACTGATTTGGCCACTCCTGTTGCATTTTATTTCCAAATTATCTACAGTGTGGGATTATGCACCCTACGTTCGACTTTAGTGTAGTTGGAAAGTCATGAAATCACAATTTTCTGCCATACTATTGTCCAATGCACTGAATATTATTCCCCAACTGGGTTAAGTATGTTCCAAATATCTAGGCATGGGATTCCAATACATTTTTCATGGCATTTTTCATTTTGTTTGTTTGTTTGTTTTTTTGTTGCAACTGCAGATTCTCCAGAACAACCTACTCTATCCATCCCAGAATTAATGAGTTCAGGGAAAAGGGTGACCACCACCTGTTCAGTGTATCACTCTTGTCCCTCTGACCCACCCAACTTTACCTGGAGCCACAAAGGAGCACTTAGCAGCCAATCACTGCAGCAAACCAATGGCCAGTGGAAGATTACATCATCTCTGAGTTTTACACCCTCCAAAACAGACCACAAGAAAACTCTCACCTGCACAGCTGTATTTCCAGGAGGCAAGAAAGGTAGCAGAATGACAACTCTTGAAGTAAAATGTAAGTGAAAAAAATCTTTTCCAGAATATACATTTTATATATCAAGATAAAGTTGCTTCCACAAGGCAAGTTAGGAGATGAGAGAACATTTGCAGAAGTGAGAAATGCACCTCCACTGGGTTTCACCTGGACAGAAATACATTCTGGTCATTTCACCATCTTAGATGCTTGTCATTTGGCAGCAAGTCATAGGAGAACTAATTAATCTCCAAATCCTCATAGTTAAATTCCAACACTGTGCTCAGTAAAAAATCATAATTCTAGTGCTGAATTCCCTATAGATCCGCCTTGACTTGAATTTCAAGATTGCTTGAGAATGGGTCCAGTTTTGCCGGGTTGTTTCGAGTATTGCTTATCTGACCATGTACAAGCATGTGTCAAATCATAAAGCCTCATTTAAAGAAACACTGTCACTGTTCAGCTGAAGCACACTAGATTTTAGATTTTAATCTAAAATAAATTAATTAAATCAATGGCCTATAATAGCAACCCAACTTAGGTGCAACTAAAAACATTACGAGTTGTATGAACATGCAGGAAGATATCTCCGTCCAAAGTCAAATTCAAACTTTATTGTCAATTCTGCTATATGTACAGGACACACAGAGGATTGAAATTTCGTTTCTCTCAGACCCATGGTGTGAGACACCAACATAACAAGACAAGTAATTTAAAAAAAAGTAAAATAAATAAAAAATACAATAAAATAAAATACAATATATACATATATTATTTATGTAAGTTCATGTCTATACTATACTAAAATATAATACACTTTCAAGAATTCCTTTATTTTGATGTGGCTTATATCAGCTGTTTATTTCTTTTTTTTTTTTTGACTGGTACAAATGTTATGCCAACACTGCTGTGGTCTATAAACAGTTTCATATGGTACACATGCCTTTCTTTAAATGCTAGAGGTCTGCAATACTTCATGAAACATCATTTCTCTGTCAGAAACCACTAGTGAGTCTATGGGTTATTTAGTGGGTTATTTACGGGCAGTGCGTCCATGAGGAATAGGTGGCTGTGATTAGGAGTCCTGGGGAACTAATGAGGAAGCAGATCATGTGACAAGTCATGTGATTGGGTTTGAGCTTTGGTGTTTGGCTGAAGATTCTTCGGAATGTAGTTTGTGTTGGTTCATGGAGCAGACATAAACTATACATTTATTATTATCATTATTATTATTATTATTGAGCTTTGACAATAAATGGTTTTCTGGTTGTCATTAATTTATGTTTTAAAATCAACATATTGATCACATCGCTGACACAGTCTCAGCTTTCATCTTTCAGTGTTCAAATGCAAATAGGCTCGAAACTAAACAGAATTGCATTCATTAATTAATTTATTTTCAGTAACAGTAACTTTATCCGCTGTGGAGCTGGCGCCTATCCCAGGAACACTGAGTGCAAGGCAGAAATACATCCTGGATGGAATCTGACTTTTACTCAAATACTTATTCATTTAGCACCTCTGTTTCAGTTTTTGACAAATAGGATTGTTTTATCTTTTTAATATTATTAGACCAAAGTTTAAACTAAAAATGTTATCTGGAATAATTGCAAATACTGGAATTATTTCGGAGTACTTTATTAAATGTGCTATGTTTCAAACTGTAATGATGAAAAATTTGCTCAGTGTCCTCGAAAAATGTATTAACAGGTGTGTGTTTGTGATAGATGCTCCAGAAAATGTTGCCGTGCTTTCAGAGGTTTCAGTGGTTGAGGGCAGCAACTTGAACATGACCTGCTCCAGTGACAGTAATCCTGCTCCCCACGAATACCACTGGTTTACTGAGGCTGGGACCTTGCTGTCAGAAGGACACACTTTCACACTGAAGAATGTGTCCAGACACATAGGAACCATCTACTGCACAGCCATTAACACAGAGGGACAAGCCAACTCCAGTCCAATACAGTTCAGTGTATTGTGTGAGTAAACTTACAATGGAAATGCATGTTGATTTCTTTAAACATATTTATTAGCTATTGCATTTTAACCAGTGGATAAACTGTATGTACTATTAAGGTGGATAATCCTGCATATAGTTCATCATGCCAATATTTTTTGTATCTTACAAGTGATCTAAATGTAGACATTTTTCCAAATGTTTCCCCTCAGATCCTCCTGAGATTAAAGTTGGCTCCTCTTGTACATTGGACACCTCAGGAGTGACATGTCTGTGTATAGTAGACTCACATCCTGCCAGTGAAATCAAGTTGTGGGGTGCAGATCCTTCAACAGAGCTGCGCAGAATTCATGAAGAGAAACATGGCACTCTGAATATAGTGACCCTACAGGTGGCGCTAGGCTTCTCTGACACTGTTCACTGCCAAGCTACAAACAGTCAGGGGAACTACACCATGACTTTACAAGTGCCACACAACCATGAGACACACAACAGTGAGAAACATAATTTATATCACAGGTTTCAGCAGCGTGAATGTGCTGTAGATGATATTTAACCCTGATGTTCAGGTAAAATGACCCATTTTACTACAAGTGGAAGAATAGTCGGCTGGCATTGTGGGTAATGTAAAAAAGCAAAGCAATGTACTAAACCAATGTGATGTTGATTATGATATATTGGCCATTTTAAATTTGATTTTAAAATGATATTACTATAAAATGTACTATAAAAAATGGAAGACCTGGCCCAATTGGACTTGTAAGAACTGAACATGAGGGTTAAAATAACATATCAAGCATTAAACTTTACAAGAATGTAACCTGACACTGTTATTTTGATGTCATATTTTATCAGACAAGCTCCTGTACATTTCACTTGCTGCCACTGCATCTCTTGTGACAATCGTTGGCCTCTCGGTGTGGATAATAAAATGCTGGTAAGAATGTATGATCTTGTTCAAGTAACTATATTCAGACATATGCAGATATATTCAGAGTTCAGCTCAATTCAATTCATATATTCAATTCAACTATAGTCAGAGTAAATATCTAAAGAAAATATATATACTGTATACACACACACACACACACACACACATATATATATATATATATATTTAATGCCGTTTTATAAACTAAGGGTAGAGTTAAGCTAATTTGCCAATAGCCAGTAGTCAGCACTTAGTGACTTGTTGCTTCCTTTACTTTGTGTCTTGCACAAATAAGTGTCGCTTTGCTTTTGAGAGGATGGAACAACGCTTATTAAAATAATGTAATACATTATTAATCATATTAATGTACCATGTATAGGCTCTATGCCTATTCCGTTCAGCCTGATTATTTATGAGCAGCTGCCTGCACTTTAACTCAAGCCAAATGCAGCTGAACTGGAATAGATGTTCATTCAACCATAATCACTGGGTGAACAGATGAAATCATGGATGACCTTGAAGTGCTTTTGCATTAAGCCACCGAATTCTATAAAAAAAAGGCAATTATAACATGATGAGGATAATACACATAAAGCACAGTACTCAGCAAACCACTCTGTGAGTCAGTTATCACTACAATAATGAATAGGAGGTACAAATAGCACTTCTATCTAACATGTTTTACCATTACATCTCCAAAGACATTTGTTTCATTGCAATCTTTCGCGATAAGTGACAATTACAGAACAATGTACTCATTTGACATTTGGTTCCAAATTTTTCTAAATTGCTTGCAGACATTTCCGGAAACCTTCCAGAAGGATTGAGTAATGATTGATTAATAATCTATTGGTTATTCATTTTGGTATCAGTATCAATATTGATGACATCGAAAACGATATACTCATACTCATACCAATGCATCCCTATATACCTACAATGAGCTGTGTATGACAAGTTAGGATGGATAGCCTGTACAGGAAGTACAGCTAACTCTATATTCGGAAGAGACTTTGTAATCTTTTCACAAAGCTGGAAACTGGAGTGTCTGTTTATGCATAGTTAACAGTAATACCTACAATATATGCCCAAAGGTTTGTGGAGCCCTGACCATCACACCCATATGTGGGCTTTCACACATACAAACTGTTGCCACAAATTTGGAAGCACACAATTGTGTAGATTGTCTTTGTCTCTGTAGAATGACAATTTCCCTTCACTGGAACTAAGAGGCTCAAACATGTTTCAGCATGACAATGCCCCTGTGCACAAAGCCAGCTCCATGAAGACATGGTTTGATAATGTTGGAGTGGAAGAACTCATGTGTCCTGCACAGAGCCCCAACACTGAACCTCAATGATCACCTTGACATATCTAAAAAAAAAATATATATATATATATATATATATATATATATATATATATATATATATATATATATATAATTTGTTTTATTTTTTATTTATTTATTTATTGTTTTTTTTTTTTTTTCACGCATCTGGTGGCTACCATGAAACCTTGCATAAACATGCTAACATGGCAGGATTGAGTGTGCAGTTTGTGTCTGCACTGACTGGAAGACAAAAACTCTTTTTAATAATTTTCTTATTATGATTACCATTAAAATTATTTGTAAAATGTTACATTTGACACTTTGTTGTAGGCCTATTTAATCTTTTTTTGCTCCCAATTTTCAGGCTTTTTCGTCTTTCTGATGAACAAATGCAGTTCTTAGACAAATGTTTTTCACAGCATCTCTAATAAATGTAGTTAACTGATGTTAACTATAAACATGTTTATAGCTAATATAGCTACTGACTTAGCTAATATAATGTTAGCTAAGTCAGCAGCTAAACACACTCAAAACATGTTCAATTTACCTTGACTGAAAGTGAGGCCACATCTTTCAAGCATGAAAGAAAAAGAGAGTCAGAATGTAAGATTACTGAGACATGGGAGAAAGGGTGCAGCGCTCCCAGAGAATCAGCTAATATAGGAGTTCATAACACATACTCAATCATTTCAGAGTCATATGTGGATTGGCTCACCTGTGATTTTTATTGGTGGAAAGAAGACTGCTCTTTTGGTATATTTTTGAGTGACTTATACCAGCCAACTCCAGATGTTATAATGCTGAGCTGCTATGCAAAATTGCTTCACTTTTTATATAATAGACAATATATAAGACTTTTTCACTATTTAGATTCAAATACCGCAGGATTTTTCATCATTAATTATTCTAATTATTATAATTATTTCCTGAAATAATTAATGAATTTCATTTGTTTCTTCTCACTTAGTTAAATATTAATTAAAAAAAAAAACAGTCAGCAATCATAAAAAAATAATAATAATCCCATGAATTCTAGCCCCCCACCAAACAAAAAGTCCCAAGAAAATCATGAGCAGGCATCAAAAAACTTTTATCCAAAGTTTTAATATTTAATGTTTCAGTTTTTAAATGTCTAGTTTAGCCATGAAACTCTATGCAGCGATTGGTTCCCTCGATTCCGGTGCAGCAGCCATGCTTCTCCATCTATATAACCTTTTATTATCCCAACTAACTTGCCAGCTATGGTCTCTGCACATTATGTGGTTTCACATCCTAGGCTGGTAAACAACGACAATTGATGATAAATGCTGGTAAACATCGGTAAATGCAGACAAATGCCAGTAAACACTGACAAATGCTGGTAAATGCTGACAACGTATGTCAAATGCTGGTAAACAATGATCATGACTGATAAATGCTGATAACAACAGATAAACGCTAGTAAATGCTGATAAACACTGATAATGGCTGGTAAACACTGATAACGGTTGATAAACACTGATAAAGGTCAGTAATGACTGGTAAATGCTCTTAAATGCTGATAAAGGCTGGTAAATGCTGATAATGGCTGATAAATGCAGATAATGGCTTGTAAGCGCTGATAATGGCTTGTAAATGCTGATAACTGCGCATAGCAGATCTATTCTGCCAAGACCAAACCTACTTACACTCCATTCCTATCAAGAAAAGCTGTCAATCTCCTTCCAAGAGTTGTCATGACTGAAATGTATGTACATGCCCCTCTGAAAGTATTGGAACGGCAAAGTCTTTTGTTTTTGCTATACACTGAACAAAGTGGTTTCTTTCTTTTTCAGGAGATTCCAAATTGTTGTATTG
The DNA here is from genome assembly GCA_037576675.1 of Pangasius sanitwongsei. Taxonomy (NCBI): domain Eukaryota; kingdom Metazoa; phylum Chordata; class Actinopteri; order Siluriformes; family Pangasiidae; genus Pangasius; species Pangasius sanitwongsei. Next base: position 23,765,671 of record CM075004.1, on the reverse strand, counting down.
GCTATGCCCAATGCTTGTGCAATGGCTCTGATCATTTTTCCCAGCTTCAAAATGGCTTGCTTTTCTCCCATAGATATCTCCCTGGTCTTCATGTTGGCTTATGCTTTTTAATAACAAATGCAGTTTTCAGAGGCTCAAACTAAAACCAAAACATGCAAAGCTGTTAATTGATCAATCTAACAGGGCAAACCTGGGAAACAACAAACACCTGTCATTCACATGTTCCAATATTTTTGATCACTTGAAAAATAGGTGAGTTCAAACAAAAAGTGCATTGTTCTAAGCTGTTTAACACATCTAGATGTAAATACCAGGAAATGAAATCTGAAATTCTTATCTATCATCTCATATTCATCTTTTGATCTCAAACCCAATGGTGCACTAACAAGACAAAAGCAGTTGATGACAGAAACACTGTAAGAGCTATGAAGTTGTTCTTCTTCTTTTGGCTGCTCCCATTAGGGGTCCCAAATTTTATCCAGGCTTGAGATTGGCACTGGGAATGCCCTGTCGTGTCCAAGCCCAGTGGCTGGGGTTGGTTCCCTGGCCTAACCAGTAGTCCTCCAGGGACCCTAATATTGTGAGCTGTGAAGAAAAACTCAAAACCAACAGTCAGTGACATCAACAGCTTCCACAGGGCAGGTATCACAATCCACCATTCAAAGAAAACCTTGAGAGCAGAAATATAGAGGCCGTACCACAACATGTGAGCCATTAACCTCTACCAAAGTGATAGAAAGATCAAAGTGTGGAGAAAGAAAGGATCTGCTTATGATCCAAACCAGACAAGCTCATCAGTCAAGCATGGTGGAGGTAGTGTTATGGCTTGGGCTTGCATTATTGATGATGTAACTCATGATGGTAGCAGAAAAATTAATTCAGAAGTCTACAGAATCATTCTGTCTGCTAATTTACAGAAAAATGCATCCAAATCATTCATCATGCAGCAAGACAGTGACCCAAAACTGCCAACACAACAGAAGACTTCCTCAAAGGAAAAAGTGGAAGGTTTTAACTGGCCAAGTTAATCACCAGACCTTAACCCAATTAAGCATACATTTCACCTCTTGAAGAGGAGACTGAAGCGAAAAACTCCCAAAACAAACAACAACTGAAAGAAGCTGTGGTAGAACCCTTTAAACAGTTTGGTCAGTGGGTCATTGGCTCGATGCAGTTATTTCAGGCAAGGGATATGCAACCAATTATTAAGTGTTATTTATTTTAAGTTACTTTAAGATTATGTGTTCCAAAACTTTGCCCACTTAATAATTGGGTGGTCTGACTCCCCAGGTGGCATGCTCTTATTTGATTAACACATCTAAATGCAAATATCAGGAAATACAAGCTAAAATTCTGATCTCTTGTCTCTTGATCCAAATGGCTTTAGTGTATAGCAAAAACAAAAATAAATTGGAATTTCCAATACATTTGGAGGGTACTGTATATATGTTTTATACTGCTGATATTTTGCTGATATTTTATTTTTAAGCTAGCAGGGATCCTCATAAAAATCTGTGGATATAATTTGGGTATGGCATGAAAATTCAAATTCCATACTGCTTTGTTTAATTTTTTTCTCCTTACCCCTGACCACAGACTGAGCAGACTGTGTCAAAGCCTATTGCTTGATGAAACCACAAACTCCACTTCCCAGAAGCTCTGCAACTATAAACCATGTCACATGACCTCTTACATGATCACTATCCCCATTCACAGTCTCCAGATTGCTCATTTCACTCACCTGTTCTCAATCAACACACACACACACACACACACACACACACACACACACTACAAATAACCCAGAGCTCGGAACCATATTGTAAGGTTGCTTTTGTGCTGAGCTTCCACAAGTCTGTGGAGTGAGCTTCCAGTTTCACCTTTTTTCTATTTTACTTGGATTGCCATTGTCTAGTGTAGAAAGAAAGAAAGCTTATATTTCTCAAGAAATAAAGAAAGAAGCAAAGAAATAAAGCTTATATGTCTCAAAAATGAAAAAAAAGAATGAAAAAAGAAAGAAATATAGCTCATACTTTTAAAAATTTTTTTTTTCTCTATTTCTTCCCTATAATATTGTGATATTATGCTTCTGCTGATTTTGGTGTAGTTATTCAAAAAAGAATATACAGTGGATCTATCAGAGTAGCAAAGATTATCTGTTTGTGTGTCTGAAAGATAACAGGGATAACGCTGAGCATGATGCGACGAGTTAAAACAGGGAAAATTCTGCACAACAACTTTGAGTTCCCAGCATTCAGAAGAAAATGAAGGGATTGGGTCATGAAGACAGACAGATAGACAGCAGGAAAAATAGTAACTAAATAGATCTGCATTGGTAAATGCAATTATAAGGGAAATTTAAGTGCCACAAATGTATACAGATAATACTAGACAACATGTGTAAGTAAATGCAACATGTAAGTACCAATAGCATGAGAAAGTAGACGCTTTGAGAGAAAGAATGAAATGTGAGCTTTCTCTTAATTGGAATTCATACAAGTCAGATCACATATAAAAGTTATTAATGATTAAGGTTGGGTTGAGGGATGAGGTTAGCTGTCACGACTTTCCTTACAACAATTTCCAGGCAAAATTACTTTTAATGAGACTAGAGAAAGTTTTGGCGTGCACTGGAGGTAGACTAGGTTCTGCCTGAGACTCTCAACAGAGAAAAGCAAATAAGTAAATGTAAGGTCTCTCCACAGTAGTATGCCAATGACTTATTTATAGATTTTCTTCTTTAATTGTCATAGTTTAAGAGAGGAAATTATATAAGATATGATGCCCTTTGTATGTGGCACACAAATTAAATATCACAAGTTCCACTGAGGCAAGTGGAGGCCTTCCACTGAATGTTAGCAATGTCCCTGGCTGCTTTAAATTCCATTATTTGAGTGAGGAGAAGTCCCAATGTCACCTTCTCCTGGAATGCATAATAGGAGTTTCTTCAGTTTCAGAGAGAAGAGGAAAATATAAAACACTAGCAGGAAGAATTTGGGATTTGGCATGTTCTAGGGTAATTAATATCAAAATATCCTAAAATAAACATTATATATATATATATATATATATATATATATATATATATATAAGTGCACATCCACTTTCAACATCCATTTGTCCCACTCAAAGTATTAAAAAAAAGGGTTCATGTTTGGCTTGGTCTAATACAAGAACTATATACTGTAGATTTTGTGGCCTTGTAGAATACTACGATGGAATATATAGAGTGTCTTACGTAGGAGAAACCACCCCCCTTCCCTTTTCCACACTTTGTAGTGTTACAACATTAAGAATATGCCCCTTATATTGAAATGGGGGAATCAATACATTGTGCTGAATTATTTATAGATAAAAATGTGTGTTGCACCCATGGCTGTGGAAATTGGTTCTGTTGCAACCATTTACCATCAGAAGTCACATTATTAGTTGAAAGTAGTCAACTTATGTGGAGTTAAAGTGTTCCAATCTACAGCTCAGATTGGATAAACTATTCCCAGGGCAGCCATAGCTTGGACACTCTCTACAAAGCTGTCTTTAAGGGAAGAATTGTGAGTGGTATGATATCCCATTGTCGGAGACTGGAAAAAGGTTTCTGGTTTGAGTCAAGTTAAAAACTGAACATTTTGGCTTTGGCACAAAAGGATAATTTGGCAGAAAAACAAGACTGAGGACACCAGCCCCACACTGAAGCATGGTGGTGGTAGCGTCACATTGAGTGTTTTCCTTGGCCTCTTTGTTGTGCACATATACCATCCCTGTCAGAGAGACACAAATTTGATTATTTTATTAAAATAATTTTGTTCATTCACTGATAAGAAATGCTGTGCTGTGGATCCCAGAGCCACATGAAGCACAGCACAGAATGAGCACACATACATCCCAGACTTCTGAGAATAGCACTATTATGCAGTGTGACCCCAAAGCCTAAGGTCTGGAGCAGAATGAACCTCCTCACCAAGAAGAACAGCACTGGAAACTGCAAACCCAAAAACCAAACCCAAACAACAAATGCATTTTGAGAATGACCAGACATCGAGGAACACAGAAATGTGGCATGGGAAATTAAAGTATAGCTGACAACACTTCACAATGATGGGACATCAAGATGTCAACATAAAGCTTGACACATTGATCGACTTAAATAAAATGACCAATCAGTCTATAATATTGATTAGCACAGACTCAGCTCAGATATTACACAAAGTATATTGGTGCACAGTATACAGAATAAATGTGTCTTGACCTGGAAAAATGTCTCAGTGGACAGTGTAATTTAAATTTAAATGGAAGGTTCAGGCCTCATTTTGGGAATAAGGGCTGCATTTTTTCTTGTCGTTTAATAAAGTGGAAATCCACTGTAGTAATGAAACACTGTTACAGATTTTACAAATATACAATACAATTTTAATATTTTAAAACACCAATGTATCTTCATCTCTGATATTAGAAATAGAATCAATATTCAGGAAAATAGACGCAATCTCTTGCACAAAGACAAAGACATCAACTGTTACACCAAATTGCCATGTTAGGGGAAAAAAGTATATAAAGTTAATAGGAGAAGAACAAGTTAACGGAAATCATGGGACACAAAATATGCACAAATACAAAATGACCAAGAAAACTCAGCGAAGACCAATTTCTTTTTTTCTTTTCTTTGTATTTATGTCAGTAAGCATTATAGCATTATAGCTTTATATATGACCTATCGTGATGAGTAACTCAGAACTGAGATGCCTAAGTGAAAACATTGAAGGATATTGTTTGCATCATCAATACACAAAGTTTCCATAACACTATACTCTGAACTATATAATACAAATTCAACAAGGTGTACATGCACATGCTCGTAAATCTCTTGACATGTTTCTTTTCTTATGATAGTAAAATCTATGTTCTATCTTTGGCCTGGCTTTGTTAATAAACAATTTCCACTAAATCACCCTTTCACCTGTTGACATTTGCCATTTATACATGAATCTATGGGGGAGGGGTATGGTGGCTTAGTGGTTAGCACTGTTGCCTCGCACTTCCAAAGTTGGGGTTTTGATTCTTGCTGCTGCCCTGTGTGCATGGAGCTTGCATGTTCTCCCCATGCTTCAGGGGTTTCCCCCAGGGATTCTGGTTTCATCCCTAAGTCCAAAGATGTGCTGTAGTCTGACTGGCATCTCTAAATTGTCCAGTGTGTGTGTGCGATTGTGCCCTGAGATGGGTTGGCACCCCATCCAGGGTGTCCCCTACCTCGTGCCCAAAGTCTTAAGCTTAAGGCTCCCCATGACCCTGTGTAGTGGGACAGAAAATGGATGGATGGATGGACATGAATCTATGCATCAAAACACCAACTGAAGGAATCTTTTGGAAGAATAGTGTTCATTGCTCCAGTACAGTTCCAGAGACTTGTAGAATCTCTGCCAGGGTGCACTGATCTACTTCTTGTGATGGACAAACATCTTCCTAAGACTCTATTCTGCTTTTCTCTTTCCTTTTGATTTGTCACTATCTGTATACTTTCTATAATTGTTTCAGTCAAAACCTGATCTTTTGAAAGGTGCCAATAATTATGGAGTAGCCTGTAGGTCAGTGCAATCCTCTGCTATCTTCTGAGATCTTGGTGAGAATAAGAGTAAAATATATTAAGGGCATTATCTAACACGCTGTTGCATGCTGTTTCTCTGTGTTGTACATGAGTGGCCAAAGTGACAGCTGCCATTTTCAATGCAAGAAGGATGCCAAATAAGGAAGGATCAGCAACAGAAAAGTCAACTTCTCTTTATAAAGATCCATCTGCTGCCATGCATGTACAGACTATATGCTGACTGTTATTTGTCCACTTGAAAAGAACTACATTTCAAATGTGTTATGCAAATGTGGATTACTTCAGAAATAAAACACTTTGTGGTGACTTGTTTTAGGAAAATAATCAACAACAGGGTGGTGTGATGTGACTGGACTTACATTTGGACATCTCTTTGCAGTAAACTTTTTTTTTTAAATCTTTTTAATACAAACCCCTATGTTAATGGTTATTATAGACACAATACTGTATTCGAATGAGAGCATTAATATAAACATTGCAGTAAGATTTACTGTCAGAGCTGCTGTAATATTAATTAAAATTGATCAACACCTTCTGACCAATCAGAATCAAGCATTCACAGACACTGTGGTATGAGATCTGTTTAATATGTGAACCAGTGGACCTTCCCTTCTGATGGCTAGGATGAGAAAGAACAGCATCTAATTCAGGAGTTTCCAAACTAGAAGTTGCAACCCCATGTGGGGGTCGCTTGCTTTACAAATAGAAAAAACTCACAATCTTATCTTTTTTTAATTTGTTTATTTTACAAATTAATATTAGAAATATCTCTCTAACTACCCAGACAGATTTTATGTACTACTATTTGGACTATGTACTACTATGTTCCTTGGAGTCACATTCAAACAAGCCACATTTAAATGTAGAGTGTTCATTCTATTTTAGTCTTTTTCACTAAACTGATACACTACACTAGCATAGGAACTCAACAATAAAAATAGATACATTTTCCCATCCATCTAATCCGCTAAAACCCTAGCACATTATTGAGCCCTATCACTAACTAACTAGTTTTCCCAGTACAGTCAGTGTATGATTTTTTAAAACCTCTCATGTCTACTTCTTTTGTATACTAGTCTTCTGGATTTTCTAGATTAGTAAATACTTTTGAATGTAAGATCAGAGTATTCACTTTGAAATGCAGCTCATGACAACAATCACAATGACAGAAATTTTGAAAAGATATACAGAGACCATAAGTCTGTTTAAATTTGCTGTGCATTAATTCGCTAAATGTTTTATAGTTCCACATAGAAACCTGATTGACAGCGATGTTTTAGCTCTGACATGCCATCTAATGAATGTCATGCATGAAGTATAAACCATATACTGACATACAGTATTACTGACATAATAAAATGTTCAAATGTTACAGTAGTCTTTTGGAATTAAAAAAAAGTAGAGTGGTCAAGGCTTGGGGACACAAAAATCATAATTTTCATTTGCGGTTGTTTGGCCAGAAAGATTGGGAACTCCTGATCCAATCTATCTTGTTATGAATCAGTTGACACTGGGGGAAGTTTTCCAGCAGAGGGCGCATATCTGCCCAACTCTATAAGGAACCATTAAAAAGTAGATATTGTGAAGTTACTATGGAGCAAAGCTAGTAAAATGATGGGATTTAAAAAAAAAAAAAAAAATAACTAAAACACATTGTATAGGTTTCAGTGTGTATCCTCTAAATTTTCAATTCAGATCCATCAAATAAAGTGAATGGAAGTCTTAAGTAACTTGTGTGTTAAAAATAGAAAGGTAATTTAATAATCCAGTTGGCTGAGCAATTTGAAATGCTGTGTTTCTCTGTGTTACTCATTCCCTAAGTTTGAATGATGCAATTAAAGTCATTATGGCAATTAAATAAACAAATAAATAAATAAAAAAGAAATATATAAAACACTGTGTCCTACGTCTAAGGTTTTATCATAACTGGGGGTGGGGGGATAAATAAATAAATAAAAACAATGCCACATTCTAGGGCACAGGACATGTCAACCTCTTCCAAATAATATGTTACTGTCTTTTTTTTAACTCTCTGAAGGAAATGGTCAACAGAGCAGAACATTTCATGAAGTGTGTCCTGCTGACAGGTGGCATTTTCACATGCTGTGGCAAGGCTGGGACCTCCAATAGAATGCCAGTTAATTGCTAAAGTCATTGTTCGAATAGAAGTTAGAGCTAACCTTTAGTCTGTCTCAAGTTTTCAAGAAAGGAGAACTGTCAGATGGAAAGGTGTAGTGCTGATTCAATTGCACAATCAATCCTAGTTTTAATCTTTTCTCCTTCTCTCTTGTAAACAAGATGCATATCAGAGGACAAGAATAAGTAAGTAAGTAAGTAAATAAATAATTTAATAAAGGTGGAACGATGGCTGCACTCATGTGTGCTGTAATTACATGGAACAAAACCGTACAGATGCATAATGAAGGCTTCATTTAATAGTCAGACTGGTCATTATTCCATAAGGAAGGGTTGACATGTCTGAGCTGATAATCGCAGCTCTCTGGTCACCCTGTCTGTGACAGTGACATGTTTACATGTAGCTCCTAAAAGAACTCAAAGGTTACCATTAATTATTAAGCACTTGAGAACATATTTATTTATGGTTACATTACAAGCAGGTCCAATAACTTTGTGCTGACTTTATGTGCAGATTAATTATGCATGACATTTATCATCAAGAATGAGATAACGCAAGACTGCCTGTGTTTCCATCTTCATGAGTCACCTGCTTCAGTGTATAGAAAGTACAGCACAGTTAAGTGGGATTTATTTGTTAACTGACCCCAATGCCACTATGGGGATCTACTGCGTAGGTAGAAAAATGGATTGAAAGCAATTTGTGTGTCATAGTAGTTCAGAACCAACAGCATTACAACTGATTCAGTGTTCTAGGTAAGGCTAGTGTTAGGAAGCATTAAAATGATCTATGCATCATGCTCAAGTTCGTTCTTGACATATCATAGCTGTCTGATGAAAAAATGCATTTTCATTCCAACGTTAAATGAATTTAATACACATACATGGCTTGACAAATAGCTGAATCCAGCAGTGATATTTCCAATAAAATCCAGCAAGTATATTGAGAGCTATACTGTCATTAGTGTATATCTGTATTTTTACTGCTGCATTGTACTAATATTTGATGTGTGCAAATGTACAAGTTGACTTTTATTAGATAAGTTTGGGATTAACTGTAAAATACATACCTGTGAAAAACTTTCTATGATATTCAAATACTATGGTATTCACAAATCATGAAACATAAAACATTCTTGTAAACATTTTACAAACTCCAATAATGAATCATAAAGCTGTAATAATAATAATCCCTTAATACCACTCTTGTCATGTTGTAACACAAGTGTCACTATTTATTATATTGCTACACACACACACACAATGGAGAAAAACACTGATGCAGATGGAAATAAAATCACAGAGTAGCACCTGTAAAATAGGTAATTACCTCAAGACCCTGTGTAAATTTAATCCTGTCTGAAAAGACTGTGTGTGTGTGTGTGTGTGTTATGTAATATAAAAATGTATACTGTGTTGATTATTAATGACCTGTGCATAATTCTAGCAACTTTTTTTTAATATTAACTGTTTAAAACTTTTTAAATACAATGTTTTAAAAGTAGACATGTTTATGTTGCATGTACTTTCCTGTGCCTCCAGTGTTTTAGAACAAAACACATTTACAATCAAGTCCGGAAGTATTTGGACAATGACAGAGTTTTCATGATTTTTCCTTTATACACCATCACAATGGATTTGAAATAAAACAATAAAAAAAAAAAAACATAAATCTATAAGAGAGATAGCAAAAACCTTAGGTGTGGCCAAATCAACAGTTGGGTACATTCTTAAAAAGAAA
>CM075004.1:23732765-23751092 GCA_037576675.1 Pangasius sanitwongsei | reverse complement strand
ATTGACTGCAAAGGATTTTCATCCAAGTATTAAAATTATAGTTATATTTACAATTATGTCACTTTGTCCAAATACCTTTGAGCCACTGAAAATAGAGGTACTTTGTTGAAAATGGCTGTAATTCCTAAATGGTAAATACCATATTTTTGTGGAACCTCTTAAAATAAACCTGAAAGTCTACACTTCAATCACATCTTGATTGTTTTATTTCAAATTCATTGTGGTGGTGTATAAAGGCAAAATCACAAAAAACTCTGTTAAGTATTTTGTCCAAATACTTCCGAACCTGACTGTATATATATATATATATATATATATATATATATATATATATATATAATGTATGTATGTATATTACTTAGCAGCACATCCAGTGGAGTAACAGCACCGGAAAAGGACAAAATATGGAAATAATTTACAGAGGTGAATTTGGTGTCATCCATCCAGCATAATATAAGTGAGGTCAAAAGAATGGCTTGTCCATAGAAAGTATTACTGCTAATGGACAGTTTTTTTGCTCCTGGGGGAGGACAAACCATGAAAAAGCTTTTCAAAATTGACCAGATGTCATGGCAAATGGCACCAATTTATAAGCCAGCTTTCATCCTCCTAAAATATATATTGGCTCCTAATTTGCTTACGGCTCCAATCTGCACAGACTGATCCATCCTCATATATATAAAATCCTCATTTAGGTCTATATGAAATGACAGGTCTTAAAATGATTTAATTTGCATGTGCATTTAAAATAAATAAAGTCATTTGAACTTGAGCATGTAATCTGTATGTAAAAACGCAGTAACTAATCGCAAATTATAAGATTTGAAGCTGATTAAGTCGAGGTTTAATTAAATTTTTTCAATTCAATTTTTCAATTCAATTTTATTTGTATAGCACTTTTAACAATGGACATTTACAGAATTTACAGAACATAAGAAACAGAAAAACATGCAAACAAACAAAACATGCAACAGTCCTATATGTTAGACAAAATTATCCCTAGTGAGCAAGCCTGAGGCGACTGTGGCAAGGAAAAACTCCCTTAAATGATATGAGGAAGAAACCTTGAGAGGAACCAGACTCAAAAGGGAACCCATCCTCATTTGGGTGACACTGGAGAGGTTTACATTAGTTAGTCTTCTTATGAGTAAATTTACACACACTCAGGATAAAAAACTTTTTTTCTGCATTTATGGGATTGTCATGAATTTTTTTTTTTTTGTGTAAACACTCATGAACAATTTAGACATAAATCCGTTCATATCCAACTTGATAAATATCCAGCTTGCACAGTTCCTCCATCTACTTTTGGACTAGTGGTGGTGGGTAATTACACACTAAAGCCTGTAGGCATAGGGAACTACCAATTGTCAGGGAATACAAGGCGGATTTAAGTGCGAATTCAATATTCTTTAATGAGCTGAAGAGAGAGCAACAGACAGAGTACTGTGAGTGGAAAAACGTGGGTGCAGTGGTGGCAGGTTTCTTTGGTAGCACTCGGCTGCAACGGGGAATAAACAGTCCTATGATCCAGGCTAGACGACGATAATCCACCGGAGTGCAGGGTTCCAGGAAACAGAGCAACCGCGGAAGCTGCACAGAACACAGACACAAAAAACAACGAACTGACAAAGACAGGACAAACACTGAGGCTTAAATAGAGCAGTAAATGAGTGGCAGCTGAAACTAATGAACTAATCAGCGGTAGTACACAACACGGCCAGAAGAGGCCGGTGAACCCATGAACCGTGACAGCACCCCTCCTCCTAGGAGTGCCTCTCGACGCTACCAGGAAAGCTTACCCATCGATTGTAATCATTGATAAGGGAGTGATCCAATATGTCCCTGGCTGGGACCCAACTTCTCTCCTCCGGACCGTAACCTTCCCAGTCCACCAGATACTGGAATCCGCGTCCCCTCCATCTCAACTCCAGAATGCGGTTAACCGAATAAGCAGGTTCCCCATCTACGAGACGAGGTGGGGGGTGGGGGGGCGTCGGATTAATAGGAGAGTGAAAAACGGGTTTCAGTTTGGATATGTGAAAAACGGAATGGATTCTCCTGTACGCTGGAGGAAATTTGAGGCGGACTGCCACTGGGCTAAGAATTTTAGTGACAATGAATGGGCCAATGAATTTAGGAGCCAACTTACTAGATACGGAGCGAAGCGGAATATTTTTACTAGAAAGCCACACTTTTTGACTGACAACGTAGATGGGAGGCTTCGACCGGTGGCAATCAGCCTGAGCCTTAGTGCGCGCACCCACCCGGAGAAGCGTCTGACAAGCAGTTCTCCAGGTGCAGCGGCACTTCTGGACGAAAGCGTGGGCAGAGGGGACCGCGACTTCGGATTCCAGACTAGGAAATATAGGTGGCTGGTACCCTAAGCTACACACAAATGGAGAGAGGCCCGTGGATGACACTGGCAATGAATTGTGTGCGTACTCCACCCAAGAGAGCTGTTGGCTCCAAGAGGATGGGTTCTGTGAAACCAAACATCGTAACACCTGCTCAAGATCCTGGTTGGCTCGCTCGGTCTGCCCGTTGCTCTGAGGATGGAAACCAGAAGAAAGGCTAACACTCGCTCCCAGTAGCCAGGCTAACACTCGCCCCCAGTAGCCAGGCTAACACTCGCCCCCAGTAGCCGAATGTCTCTCAGGTAAAATAAGCTCGGGAGTGGTCTGCCGATCAGGACGATCAAAAACGTGGGACAAGGCATCGGACTTGATGTTTTTAGAGCCCGGACGGTACGAGATGGAAAAGATGAAGCGACCAAAAAAAAGAGCCCACCGAGCCTGCCTGGAGTTGAGCTGTTTGGCCGACCTGATGTATTCAAGTTTCTTATGATCCGTCCAGATGATAAAAGGCACCCACGAGCCTTCCAACCAATGACGCCACTACTCCAAGGCTAACTTAATCACCAACAACTCTCTATTACCAATGTCATAATTCTGTTCGGCGAGGGATAAATGATGAGAAAAAAAGGCACATGGATGCATCTTGCCATCCGCGGAGGAGCGCTGGGAAAGAACCGCACCAACCCCCACCTCCAAAGCGTCGACCTTCACCACAAACTGACATGAAGGGTCGGGGAATAGGGCCCGAAACAAAGCAGCTCTTGAGGTTAGAAAATGCAGCGTGGGCTGCGCTAGACCACCTGAACGCAGTCTTGGTGGAGGTCAAGGCGGTCAGAGGGGCAGCTAGTTGGCTGAAGTTGCAAATAAAACACAGGTAAGTCGCTCTGGATAAGGGCGTCTGCCAAATGCCATAAATCTAAATGTAGGTAAAATTTGGTGAACCCCAGAAACCTCTGCAGGGCCTTGCGGGAGTCAGGGGTCAGCCAATCCACCACAGCCTTGATCTTGTCGGGATCCATGAGCACCCCCTCGGACGAAATGATGAACCCCAAAAACAGGACTGACTGTGCATGAAAAACACATTTCTCCGCCTTGACAAAAAGCCCATTCTCGAGCAGCCGAAGGAGCACTCGCCTGACGTGCTGAACATGTTGTGTACCTGGAAAACCGCCGGAGCGTTAGACAGGCTGAACGGCATAACCAGGTATTCGAAATGCCCCCTGGGGGTATTAAAGGCGGTTTTCCACTCATCCCCCTCCCTTATGCGAACCAGATGATAGGCGTTGCGCAGGTCCAGTTTAGTGAAAAAAGACGCCCCCTGCAGCCGCTCAAAAGCTGAAGACATCAGCGGCAAGGGATAAGTATTCCTTACCGTGATGCTGTTCAGTCCCCGATAATCAATACACGGCCACAGAGATCCGTCCTTTTTTTCCACAAAAAAAGAACCCGGCACCTGCGGGGGAAGAGGAATGACGGATGAGCCCGGCTGCCAAAGAATCAGAAATATATTTCTCCATGGCCTCCCTCTCTGGGGCAGAAAGCGAGTAAAGCTTGCCTTTAGGCGGAGACTTACCTGGCAATAATTCTATGGCACAGTCATAGGGACGGTGTGGAGAGAGAGAAGCAGCCTAAGACTTACTGAACACTTCCTTCAGGTCCATGTACTCCTTAGGCACGTTAGACAGGTCCACCGACTCCTTCTGAAAAACAGAACTAGACACAGACGAACAGGCAGACACAAGACAATTAGAATGACAATGTTCCCTCACTTTCTTCAAAAAAGTGTGAGTGATAGTGGAGAGAGTTTGGCCATTGAGAGCGCTGACAGAAATGGGCCGGTTAAGTGTTGACACAGGAAGGTGAATTTGGTGAGCAAACCGATAGTCCATGAAGTTACTTTCAGCTCCTGAGTCCAAGAGGGCTTGACCGGGATGAAGAGTGCTTCCCCATTGCAGCCGAACCGGGAGGAGAGTGGTGGAAGAGGTTTTACCCGCAGACAATCCACCCGACAGTAACCTCCGACTTACTGCTGGGCATTGGCTTTTAACGGGCAGACCGAGGCAATATGTCCCGCCCCTCCGCAGTATAGACACAAACCTCTTGTCCGATGGCAATCCTTCTCCTCCCGGGATAGCCGAGCTCCAGGGTCATTGGAAGTTCCAGCATGAAGATCTCCTTCTGGATGTGGTCTGCCAGCCCATGCAGGAACATAACGCACTGTGCCTCCTCGTTCCAATTGCACTCAGCCGCCAGGGTGCGGAATTCAATGGAGTAATCCGAGACAGAGAGATCACCTTGACGTAAGTCGGCCAGCCTCCGAGCCGCTTCGCGTCCCGTCACAGCGCTTGGAACGAGGAACAGCAAGGATGTTGGTTCTCCCACACCGCTGTCCCCCACAAAGCCGCCTTCCCAGACAGCAGCGTCAACACCAGAGCCACCTTAGACCTCTCGGTAGAAAAAGTCTGGGGTTGGAGCGAGAAAAACACACGAGCACCTGGTGACAAAGGCTCGGCAGAGATGCAGCTCACCAGAGTATGAGGCGGGAGATGGCACGTGTGGCTCGGGTTGAGTTGTGAGCGGCGATTGGGGGGGTAAGCGCTGGGGAGCTGGTGCAGTGGGTGATGTTGCCGGCTTGGTTCTCAGAAGTTGAATCTGGGCAGTGAGCTTGGACACCTGCGCTACCAAGGCTTGCACCGCACAACCTGTAGCAACCATCTGCTCCTCTTGTCTGTCTAGACGCGTGGCCGTGTTCGACAGGAACCCGCTGACGTCTGAGGCACTCGCTGAATCCATAGTTGGTTAGTTCGTTCTGTCAGGGAATACAAGTCGGATTCAAGTGCGAGTTCAATATTTTTTAATGAGCTGAAGAGAGAGCAACAGACAGAGTACTGTGGGTGGAAAAACGTGGGTGCAGTGGTGGCAGGTTTCCTTGGTAGCACTCGGCTGCAATGGGGAATAAACAGTCCTATGATCCAGGCTAGATGACAGTAATCCACCGGAGTGCAGGGTTCCAGGAAACAGAGCAACCGAGGAAGCTGCACAGAACACAGACACGAAAAACAACGAACTGACAAAGACAGGACAAACACTGAGGCTTAAATAGAGCAGTAAATGAGTGGCAGCTGAAACTAATGAACTAATCAGCGGTAGTACACAACACAGCCAGAAGAGGCCGGTGAACCCATGAACCGTGACACCAATAACTTGTAATTCCTAGTTCGAGCATATCCTTCCAACTCGGTGCTGTGAAGTAGGTATATAGAGAAATAGCTAGAGGGAAAAAAAGGAGGCTTATATGCTTATATGAGGCAACTGCATGTCAGTGTATCTCATTTCTGATAGAATGTCATTTTAATATGCACTATTTATGCATCTTTAACGCCAATGTCCTGTTTATCAGACATTTATCAATAGCTTTGATAAATTCTTTAGTAACACTTTAAGACTTTAAGGGTAGTATTCAGAGATACATGACACCTGCATTGGCCTAAACTCACAAAAAATAAATAAATAATAAATCCAAAAGGTGTCAGCTATCATAAAGAGTTCTTTCATCATTTTGTGTTAACTTGACTTAACACATGAGTCAACTGCCAGATGTTTGTTGATTCAAGCTTGCGCTTTATGTCTGAGTCACTCAGGATCAGAATTTAGATTCAGAGAACAGCAGAGTATATCAGAGTATATCAGAGAATATCAATTTATAATGCCATGTGATGATATGAGATGGTCAGTGGTCTGACAGTTTGTGTAACAGCATCTTTGTAAGGCCATATGCTAACTAGAGCACACTTAGTGAAAAATAGCACATGACATAATCTTTTAAGACATTATGACAAGTATCATGCCAACTACAGAATGGTAATATAAGACATACTGATAGACACCAACTCTTATGACAACTTATGACAACAAATGACATATGACATCAGGCATTACAGGGGTATGACATATGCGTGGTCTGTGTCATCTCAGTGTGCAACAATAGTTTAAACAATACACTAAAACATACTTTATTTAAGTACACTGCCATAAGTATTCATGACATACTAAGAGTACATTGAACAAAGTCATGTCCAGTTAGCAGTAGAGTACAGTAAGTAGTCCTTATATCATCTGTTGCCTAAGCATTTATAAATGTTTATGTAGATTTAACAGTTGTCATAAAGGGCCTATGTAGGTGTCATTTAGCTCTGTTACTGTAACCTCAAATAAATTGTTACCAGTTATTTTAATAGACCTATAGGTATTTCAGGCAACTTGAACTAATGTGTTATCAAAGTAGCCAAAAATGAATTTTTCCATGTCTTGCTTAAGTATTCACCCCCTTGGAACTTTTCCACATTTGTAGTGTTACAATGTAGAATTAATTGGGATTTTTACCATTTGATTTACACAATATGCGAAATAATAAGGTGAAAAAATATTCTTAACATAAGTGCAAAATAGTTTACTTGTTAGGTAAAAGTTACTTAGCCAGTACTTGATAGAAGTTACTTGGTTCATTAGTCAATACTTGGTAGAGCCACCTTTGGCTGCAATTAGAGCTTCTGCAATATGTTTCTATCAGTCTTGCACCTTTTGGATCCTGATATTTTTGTCCATTCTTCTTAGCAAAATTGCTCAAGCTCTGTCAGAGTGGATGTAGACCACTGGTGAACAGAAATCTTCAACTCTTGCCAGAGATTTTTAATTGGTTTGAGGTCTGGGCTTTCATTGGCTATTTTGACACATTCAGGCTCTTGGTTGTGAACAACTCTAGTGGCTTTGGCAGTATATTTAGGTTCATTGTCCTGTTGGAAGGTGAATCTCTCACCCAATCTCGAGTTTCATGCAGATTGTTTTTTTTTTCTTTTTTTTTCTAGGATTGCCCTGTATTTGGCTACATGTATCTTGTCCATACATGCATCTCCATGGTATGATACTACCACCACCATGCTTCACTGTAAGAATGGCCTTCTCAGGCTGATGAGCAGGGTTGGCTTTCCACCAAACAAAGTTAAATTTTGGTCTCATTAGACCAGATAACCTTTTGCCACACGTTGGACACCACTCCAATTAAATATTATTCAATATTTTGTGTAGATTCATGATATAAAATCTCAGTTAAGTCATTTTTAATTCCAGATTGTGAAACTACAAAATGTAGCAAAGTCAAAGTAGGCTGAATACTTATCCAAAGTATCGTAGATTGGTCAGAGGAGGCCAACATTAAACGAAGCTCAATGAAGTCTCAATCTGACAAAGAACATTACTTTCATGTTCTTTACAATAGTCAGACATTCTCATTAGTGCAGCTGTATAATTTGCTAGATGAAAGCCCTTGGAAAAAGGGACATAATGTCCTTGGCATTATATGTCTCAAATGGGGGTCACTTAAGCCTTAAAGCTGTGAAGTGAATGCAATTAAGTGGTTCTAACTCTTTTGAAGTGATAAGGTCTCCCAGCTGGTGGAAATGTAATGCTACTGTCTGATCACATCACACCAGTATTTAACTTCATGACTACTAATCAGGGACCTATAACTTTAGTTACCGTATCGTTCAATTTCTTTCCAACAATCTTGTTTATTTCACATTATATTATTTGGTACCACTTGCTGTGAAGACCATATCTATAGTAACTTATGACATGTTCATAACATGATACAAATTCATTAATAAGGAATAATAGAAATTAAATATATGTGATGTTATTAGAATTAATAAATATATATATATATATATATATATATATATATATATATATATATATATATATATACTGTATATATATTTAAAAGCTGCTTAGTAGGCATTATTTAATAGCAATGATTCTAACATTGTGTTCAGTTGTAGACACACTGGGACCTGCCCAGATTTATTTATATATTTATTCATTTATTTATTTATTTCTGTATTTAACATATACTTTCCTTTTCTGAGTGTAGACTATTGACAGACATAGAAGTTATTGTAATGCATTAACAATTCATAATGCATAATAGATAGATGTAAAGTATAACACATTTTCATACATAATTCTAACAACATGGATAATGCTTTATGAATGTGCTTTATGAATCATAATTCAATATAAATCTGACCCTTATATAAGGATTTATTTATTTATTTGTTTGTTGTTTGTTTGTTTAAATATAAATTAACTGCTTTGCAACTTGCAGAAGGTACTTTTGTTAACATGTCATATGACAAATGTGACAACTTCAGAAAATAGTAACAGTATCTCTTGCAAATTGCATGTTATTGTATTACATAATTTATAATACTGTATACGGATACAGTAACTCAAATAATTACTCTTTACTACCATGTTGAGCAGAAAAGCATCTCCGTATGCACAAAACTTTGAATCATGAGGTCTATATACAGTCAGGTCCATAAGTATTTGGTCCATAACTTTGCCTCTGTACAATGGATTTGAAATGAAGCAATCAATATGTGATAAAGTGGAGACTTTCAGTTTAATTCAAGGGGTTTAACAAAGATATTGGATTAACTCTAGGAATTACAGACCTTTTTACAGAGTCCCCCATTTTCACAGGCTCAAAAGTAATTGGACAAACGAACAATCATAAATATAGGGATTATTTTAATACTTGGATGCAAATCATCTCCAGTCAATGACTGCCTGAAGTCTGGAACCCATGGATATCACCATGCTGAGTGTCCTCCCTTGAGATGCTTTTCCAGGCCTTTACTGCAGCTGCATTCAGTTGCTGCTTGTTTGTGGGTCTTTCTGCCTTCAGTTTTGTCTTCAGTAAGTGAAAAGCATGCTCAATTGGGTTGAGGTCAGATGACTCAGCCATTTAAAAACATTCCATTTCTTTTCCTTAAGAAGCTCTTGGATTACTTTTGTGGTATGTTTTGGGACATTATCCATCTGTACTGTGAAGCGCTGTCCTATCAGTTTTGTAGCATTTGGCTGAATGTGAGCAGAGAGTATAGCCCTATACACCTCAGAATTCATCTTGCTACTTCTGTCAGCAGTCACATCATCAATAAACACCAGTGAGCCCGTTCCATTGGCAGCCATACATGCCCATGCGCTATACACATAGAGGAAATTAACACAGCAAAATGTAACTTCATTCACAAAACATCCTCTACACGATTGCCATTTTGTGAAAACACATGGAGTCATCTCTCTCACTCATGATTAACACATCTGGTGTTTTACATGTAATTACATACATTACAACTATATATAATCTAATTCCGAAAAATGTTGGAAGACATTTTGGTAAATTTTCCCCTATGTATGGAAATTTTGGGGAAACCCAAATATACCAATATCCCTATACATGCATACAGTAGAACATAAAAAAGAAACACATACACAGTAGGACATATCATCACAACTTTGTGATTTGTACGCAAAGTTATTTTTGGTAAATTTTAGGAACATGGAGTTTTAAACATTAAAACAAATGTTTAGACATTTAGTAAAGGTCATTGCTCTTTATGATAAAAGGACAAATTAAATATGAATCTATGTATAATATATCTTTAAATCCTCGTTTGTTTTTGTTAATATCATTCTCTTAATTAATGCAGAAATAATTAAATATACTGTAGTATATGTCAATGATATTCAGTAAATGAAAAAAAGTTTCTGTTCTCTTAAAATAGAAGAGGACTTTAAAGAGCCTATTCCCTTATTCCATAGTCCCACTACATGAAGGACTTAATAGTTTGTCAGGCTTTGTAATTATGCATGACCAGTCTGACTGAATGATTAAAATTACTTAAAGGGACTAAAGGCAGTGAAATTAACTAAACGTCTTTAATTACACTTCATGGTCATTTATCCTGGCAGGAGATGAACCTCATTTCCTGGACGTTTTAATCTTCCTCCCGGTGTGAGGATGAGCACGACAGAATGCCTCCAGCCTGACTCCAGTCTTCAGGGCCTCCTTATTTTACAGTTTTGCTTCTTATATCATTTGTGTTTTTATGAATGTTTTGCATAGAACAATAATAAATGAAAAGAAAAAAAAAGTATGAATTCTTTAATAATGAGTAATAATAATTTATTAATCAATCATTTTTGATCCTAGAGTATTTAATTGTACAGCAGTATACATCACACCTCTGCTCATAAATCACACCCATATGTTAGTGTTCAAGTAGCAAAGGTATGAAGTTATTTGTTTTTATATTCACCAGGCCTTAATTGCAGTTGACATCAATTACTAAGCTTGTCGCAACTACACACAAATATATTGTTTTCTAACACAAATATATTGCTTTTCTCTGACACATAAGAATCTCTTTAACTTTCCTCTTAGTGTATAAATTTGATTATTTATCAAGTGTGAACGCTGACCGAATCTCAGTTGAGTTTTGCACATTTGAAAGTGAATACACCATTTACATGACAATCAGAAGCAAACACAAAGCACTCTTGCACATAAACCCAGATCAGACACTTAAAATGTCTGTGAAAATAAATAATTAAATCAAGTGACTAAATTCCACAGGGCAATTAATTAATGCCTCATTTCTAGTGCAATTGATGATGGAGGATTCTAGCCATAGTCACTGATTTAAAAATGATCCTATTAGATGGTTCTTTTATCATTGGTTCCTCTTCATTTGCTCTCTCCTCAGACTGGCCACATTTACTCTGTGCCACTCATTTAGAATGAACTAATTTGAATCTCAGTGGTATTTTTTTTTTCTTTTTCTTTTTTTGATGTGTGGGGAGATTAAATTGCATTTCAAGGTCACCTGAATACAGACACAATATTATTATCCCACCAAATACATGTGAAACTGGTTTGCTATTTTGCAATTGCTCTTGTTCTGAATGCATTCCCACTAGACTATGAAACATAAGATTATATGTATATGCATTTTAAAAATACACCATTGTTTTGTTCTTTTATAGCCAAGTTACTGTAATCATCATATAATTATCAAAGGCAGATTCCAAACACATTATCTGCTCTCATATTTGTATGACCTTAAATCTAGGCATGCAGTTAAAACTGCAGTATTACAGAAATACACCCAGCTTCGGTAGTAATTATGCACACCTAAAGGGCAAGGTGTCCTGTACTTTTAACATAATAAAACCCACAAGCCTTAAAAGTAACTATAAATAAACCCCCCTGCTCATATTTAATTATTTAAAAAGAAGAATCCATAAAATTTTACCACTGACTTTTTTTTCTCAAAGAAGACTCTATTATACAATTAATATTCTGTATATAATCCAACATTGTTAATAATAAAACTGAAAAAGGTCATCTGAAAGAAAAATACAATCTATTTTACAGTCAGTGAAACCCCATATCCAATGCCATATAACACATAAAAGTGTTTTGCAACTTTCAATTGGCATCAATAACATTTGAAAGCGCTAAATGATTGCTTTGTTTTGGAAATCATGGTAATGCATTGGAAAACAACGGTCAGGACTAACACAGTCTTAAATAACATTAAAAAATAAGGAACGTAGAGGAAACAAAATTAACACATTTATCAACTGACATTTGTTTAAATGATAAATACAAAAACTAATGCACCTGCACTGATTTAAGTTTCTTCAATCTATTGCTAAAAATCCACAAAAATGAGCAAAAATTCAATTTAAGCATGTTCCTAAATATTGTATGTTCCTGAAGTTTGGCCTACAGGTTTAATGTTGAAACTTGCTTCAGTCTCAGTTCTCAATTTTGTCAGTTAACACTGCAGATGTGTTTGTTAAGGTATTGTTCATACACTCTAAATTCCTGGGTTATTATATTATAACTAAGATAAACTGCTGGGTTTAGCTTGTTGGGTCAAGTACAATTGATTTCACCCAAACTGTGTTAATAATAGGCATCTCAGCATTTGGGATTGTGGACTGGAAAGGGAACAGCCTCACTGAGTCAAGATTCATTTTCTGGAATTTTCCACTGTGCTAGTTTAGCCTGATAGCCAATGTTAGCCCACTGACAAAAAAGTATGCTAATGTTATTTGAGGGGAAAAATATGAATTTAAAGATTCGATAAAATTCGTAATTCATCTAATTCATCTTAATCATAATTATATTTACAGATAACATTAAGTTTCCTCATTTTTGGCAGAATCATTAACAACTATTAACATTACTTCTAACTTAAAAATTACCTCACATTTTTACTGTAACATTAGTTAAAACTATTGACTATCGCTGGAGTCGGTTCATTCAAAATCTGTGTTTGATATCCATTGCTTATGATTTCAAAATGTACACAGATATGATATCATGTATTTGTCAAGTAACGCTGCTTTCCTAACTTGAAACATCTGTAGAGAAACACATTGACCGAAGCTTCTTTTGTGTCCTAATATGAAGAAAAGCGCTCACACAAGGCACACACTGTAACCAAAACAACTTGGGTGTCTACAGCCCAGCAATGTAAAAAAATTAATAAACTCAGCATCATAGGGTCAACATCTTAACCCAGTCACTATGGGTTAGTCCTTACTGAACCCAGTGCCAGGTGGGTTGGTGTAATTTTTTAGAGTGCATTAATCATCATGAGGGTAATTTTTAACAGTGATGTTATGAATACTCTTTAATGCAGTTGCTGATTTCTTATTAATAAAAACATCAATTAATACAAGTGGTAGTTATTTTGTTAATGTTACTGATGGTACATTAATGCTGAAATACAGTGTTTGTACATAATAACGTTAGCCAAATGCACCATGTAAAGGGTTTTAAGAATAATTAAATTAATTGAAAACTTTTCTTTTTTTGGTCCAGTATAGTAATGATGATTCTGACATGGTGGTTATTAAGTAATTTATCTCTCATTTGCCTGTTAGTATTATTATTATTATTATTATTATTATTATTATTATTATTATTATTATTATTATAGGATTTATTTCCCTCTCTGTCTTACAAGAATGATCTCACTCATCAGTAGATAGCATAGAATCAAATTACATTAGTAGATTTATATAGGGGCTCTATATCCTTTAGCATCACTCCATAACAATACTGTAAGCATAAACCCTTTCTGAAGAAGCAGAATACAGCAGGAAATAAGATGCTCTGTGAGGAAAAAACTGCAATAGTGTATCAGTACTTGCTTACCTTTTTTCCAGTGCAATTTCACAGTTGATTCAGGAAGAGACAGTGGCTTCAGGCAGTGCTGATAATGGCTGAAGTTCAAGCTATTTCACCCAGAAAGATGTACTCTTTCTAGATCTGCAGATTTGTATAAAGCTTCCTCGCCTGGTGCTTGGATTCCAATAAGGTTCCCATCAGTGATGCCTCATATCAACTTCACAGCACTTTATAGAAGAATCTAGAAAGTTAACTCCAGGGATCAGAATCTAATTACAGACACTGCACCATACACTGTGTGTGCATGAGCGTGTGTACATATTTACACTCAAAAAATGGGCCAAGCTCAAAATGGCTTTTAATGGTCTGAACAACAAATCATTGGTCAGAAAAATAATTAAACAAATGCACTCCTGAGAACTCCTGTGCCACCATTTGCTCATTTACTTTTGCTGCAGCAGGGTGTTTGGGGAAAAGCTAGAAACAGGGAAATACACTTATATAGTCTTCTTGCACATAAAGGTAAAATGATGATGATTAAAATGTTTGATGTAAAATTCAAACTAGTACATGTCTGGGTGCACAAAACATCTTCTGGGATGTATTTGGTTATCTGCCACACCTGATCCAGTCCATCAAGGGCCACAAGATTTAAATATTTAAAGAAATCAAAGGGAAAAGCTTTTCCATATTAAGTTCCTTTATCTATTTATTTAATTCTTGCTAATTTCCTGACCAATGATTTGTTGTTAAGAGCATTAAAAGCTTAATATGTTTGCCATTTTGGCCCATTTTTTGCCCAGGAGTGTACAGTTCACTATAATTCCCTCCAAACTTACCACCAAGTGGGAGGACCTGGGACTTAGCACGTCTCTGTGTCAGTGGATCTCCAACTTCGACAGACAGACCACAAGCAGTGCAGGTGAGCATACATGTCTCACTTTCCCTCACCCTCCGCACTAGAGCCCACCCCCCAGGGTTATTTCCTGAGCCCCTTGCTGAAGAGTCCATTGTACACTTATGACTGTGTGGCCACTTCTTACCCCCACTGTCAAGTTTGCTGATGACACCGTTGTGGTAGGCCTGATATCTGATAACAACGAGAAGGCCTACCTAGAGGAGATTAAAAGCCTGGAGAACAACCACTCCTGAACATCAGCAAGACAAAGAGTTGATAGTGGACTTCAGCATGATGCAGGAGTGTAGCTACCAGCCCTTAAGATCAACAGGGCCCCAGTGGAGAGAGTGGACAGTTTCCAATACATTGGTGTTCACATCATGCAGGACCAGTCATGGTGAAGAAGGCACATCAGAGTCTTTACACCTTTGACGCTTAAGGGACTTTAAACTGACCTCTAAGGTGCTAAGGAACTTTTAAAACTGCACTATAAAGAGCATACTGATGGGAAGCATCGTAGCCTGGTTTGGTAACAGCACCAAGCAGCTGGTTTGGTGGGCTCTCCCGAGGGTGGTGTGATCAGCTGAGCGTACCATCTGCACTGAGATCCCTGATCTGCAGTCTATCTACAGCAAGCAGTGCTGGGCTATAGCTAGGAAGATAGTGAAGGACCTCAGCCATCCAGACAATGGATTCTTCTCTCTGTTGCGGTCATGTTTTTTTTTTTTTTTTTTTAATATATAATTTTTTTTTCTTTCCTAACTATTTAGAAGTAAATTTTTATGTCACTGACAGTCGGGAAAAAAAAACAATTTCACTGCACTTCGTACTTTGTATGGTGGTGTATGTGACCATTAAATTTTGAATTTGAATTTGAATTTTTGTTTTGTGCACCATATATAACAGTCTGTCACAACAGAGACTGTTGTGTGTGAAACTCCCAGGAGTCAGCAGTTTCTGAAATACTCAAACAAGCCCTTCTGGTACCAACATCCATGCCATGATCAAAGCCACAGTCACACTTTTTCTTCATTCTGTTTGTTGTGAACATTAACTGAAGGTCTTTACCTGTATCTGCATGATTTTATGCATTGTGCTGCTGCCAACTGATTGGCTGATTAGATAACTGCATGAATGTGCAGGTGCACAGGTGTTCCTAATAAAGTGGATGATGAGTGTATATCACAAGATTTGTTTCAAATAAATTTGTCAGAAAATGTTTCCAAATAATTACTGTGTGCTAATTAACTAATTATTATGTTACACAAAATTATGTATGATAAAATTTAACAAGATGCATAGTCCATGGCATTTTTAAAATGCACATGACCGTGCCTTGAGGTGATGCAGCGTGTATCACTGCTGCCTCACAGTTCCAGGGTCCACAACAATTCTGACCAGGATAAACCATTGTCTGAAGATGAATGAATGCATGGGGCTTCAACCTTTCGCCTGGAACAAAAAGAGGCAGAGACAGCCAATAACTTGCTCTAACTGGTCACCATCCTATCCATAATTGCTGAATAATCATGGATAAGATGGTCACCAGAGCACTTAAGTATTTTGGAGAAAGAGAACAAAAACTGTATTTGGTGTTGATTGCTATGAAAGAAATTGAAATTATGTATAATGAGTGAGATCAATCATTGTAGTCAATCACATGAGTTGGTGCCCTTTTCTTTGTACTTTTCTTTTTCTTCTCTTTGATTCTTCTGTCATAAAGAGTGTACTGATGTAAGATTTTCTGCCAAATGACTCTCTCTGTTCTGACTTGACAGTGAAGAAGAAAAGACAGGTCCCGCTTTTTAGATTTTCCCAGAAACTGTCATTCTCTGTCGAGACATGATGGGATGAGGGGAAATCTCCCGCCAGGCATGTCTTCTGTGATCAGAAAGCATGGGGATATTCGCCCTTCACTTTGATGGACTCGTGCAGAGCTCTGACATCACCAGGCCTCCACACAATGAACAATGATATGTCTCCTGGAATGAAGGAGAAGTGAATAATGGTATGCTTTTAAAGTGGCTCTGTGAAACTACAACTTACTTATGAGGCATAATTTTCATATCACCTCTTGGGAATGCTGTTGTACAATCTATATTAAGTCCATAGCAAAGGTCAGAGCATGGGTAAGCAGCCTGAAACCATGGTAAACCATAACAAATAATAATAATAATAATAATAATAATAATAATAATAATAATAATAATAATAATAAAATGAGGCACAGGAACTAGGGCCAAAACCAGGAAGTTGAATGAAACACTGAACACAGAGAACAAGGTTCAGGCATAAAAGTAACTAATTACAAAATACAAAAACATATGTCTTTGTAATGAACAATAACACATGGAGGATATAAAAAGGCAAACTATCACAAAACAGGTGAACACAATCAGGCAACGAGAATAATAAAACGACAGGGGAACGAAAGCCAAAACAAACAAGAATACATGTGTTTGGCACCGTAGGAACTGTAATGCCAAGGGGGACACAGTGGCATGCATGTTTCAGGTGAGAGTTTGTAAAATGAGTCATTGGATTTTGAGACTGTGAGGTTTTTTTTTTTTACCTCTAAAGCAACAGTGAATTTCAACCTGGTGCAAGAGCATTAAGTACCAAACAGGTTATCAGAAGAACACACAGACCAAAGTCTCTATTAAAAACAACACCTCCATATTGAATAACTTGACACCAGTTACATTTATTTGTACAAGTAAAACCTCTGTACTTCTGACTGTACCAGGGTACTCAATATGGAGGCTCAGAAACTTAGCCTCTCATCCAGTAAATGATTATCCAAATGAAGATTCTGCTGTGCGTGTCCACTCAAAGACACCGCATTCTCAGCCAGAGCTGCTTCCTCC
This sequence comes from Pangasius sanitwongsei, assembly GCA_037576675.1. Taxonomy (NCBI): domain Eukaryota; kingdom Metazoa; phylum Chordata; class Actinopteri; order Siluriformes; family Pangasiidae; genus Pangasius; species Pangasius sanitwongsei. The sequence goes on along the minus strand of CM075004.1, from coordinate 23,733,917 downwards.
CCGCTGATTAAACCCATTCTTCCTCTTTCCTGCAGTTCTGCTTATGTAGTTTCACTGCATGGTGCTGTTACCACCAGATAAAACCATGTCAGCTCCTCCGAAGCAAATCACAGTCGTTAATGCAAAGTACAGCCCATTGATGCAGGCAGCATCAGGGAGACCCAGGTGACAAAGTACCACACAATATACACGATAGCTGATTTTGAAGAACTGACTAAAAATAACATATTTAATAAGAGCTGTAGTGTGTGAATTGTACTGCACCATGTATCTAAAAATGTCGTCATATTCATAGTGTCATAGTGTCTTGTTTCTAAACCTAAATTAGCCAGAGTTCATTTAGAAAATCAACTGAGACTATTCAAAGACCTAATTTGTGAGGAGACCATTTGCTTGAAAATATGGAGCCTCTTGATGTCGATTTAGGTAATTAGATGTGGCCTTTTAATGAGCTTTAGACTTGTTCCTCGACTTGGAATTGCTAATACCGCACAGAAGTAGCTCCCAGCTAGCTGGGCTAATCAAGCTGTTTGGCAGTAAAGTAACTGCTGTATGAGCTGCCCGTTCCTGTGTAGCATTCACATCATTCATTAAAGTTCAGCATTATTTAGGGAAGAGCATTTTGGTGTACTGACATTTTAGTTTCATATTGTGAAATGTAAAATTGTTAAAGTATTATGTAAATTAAAATTCATTGCCCCCTTTTATCTGGGGCACACCTACCTATACAAGTAGCACAAAATACCACAATTGGACTACTGAACATATAAAAAATTGAGTTGTGGACCTTTCTCAGTGCAGCAGTGAGACCGAAAACGTGTGTGTGTGTGTGTGTGTGACAATGATTATTTAGAGAATAACTAACATCAACTGTGCATATTAAAAAGAGCTATAGTCTCTATACTTTAATGGTGGAGTCATAGGGTATGTGTGTCTAATAAACTAAAGTATGTTCTACTAGTATAAGAATGCAGAACAGTGGTTCTTAAAACATTGATAGCCTACAGTGAGTAGTTATATATCCAAAGACTGTTTATCATTATTTTATTTACACAGATTCAATTGACATAAAATTCATATATATATATATATATATATACAGTCAGGTCCATAAATATTGGGACATCGACACAATTCTAACATTTTTGGCTC
>CM075004.1:23702952-23726108 GCA_037576675.1 Pangasius sanitwongsei | reverse complement strand
ACATCATATTGAACCCTATGGGTTAGGAATGGGATGGCACTTAAGTTCATATGTGAGTCAAGGCAGGTGACCGAATAATTTTGGTAATATAGTGTATATATATATATATATACATATATATATATATATATATATATATATATATATATATATGTATGTAAGTGTGTGTGTGATCTGTATTATCACACAAGTGTTCTGTTCTTGCACATGATTATATGCAGGAAATAGCTGATAAAAACACTACTCATTACTAAATCAACATAAAAATGCAAGGTCAGATGGCCTCATGTGTAACCACTGAATAATTGATGAAATGCTGGCTTGAATCCAAACTCATTTTCCAATGGTGCTGACTGTGACATTAAAGTAAATAACTCATTTACAAAACATGAATACTTCACACCCACAATATTTGATAGGATCGATGACAATTTCTGTTGCTGGAGTACATGGTGCTTTCTATTATTCATTTCCTGCATATTCCTTGCAACAAGGACATATACAAGTCAACCATATTTCTTGTATGGTGGGAAAAAATACTTGTGTGTTTGCCTCACCTGCACTCTGAGCAAACTTAGTCACTAGTTATAAAGTTTGGGAGGCCTAAGCTAATTTCAGGGAAAACTAAGGTTCTAGAAAGGTTATAGTTAGCAGAATATAGTTAATATTGTAACATTCATTCATCTTCAGTAACCACTTTAACTTGGTGATGGTCATGATGGATTCATGGCCTAGGGTATCTCAGGATACTGTGAGCGAGGTGGAAATACACCCTGGATGGGACACAGGCCATGGTACCATGCACACACATTCACATTCTCATTCACACATGGGGGAAATTTAGAGTAGCCAGTCCAACTACTGGCTGGGAGGTGGGAGGAAACCGGAGATCCCAGAGTAAACTCAAACAAACCCAGGGAGAACATATAGACCTGAGCTCATGTTTAAACCCTCTCCAGAGTAAAGAATAGCACAGAAGTGAAAATAACACTTTACTATACACATCGACATGATTGTCACAGTTTTACAGCAATAGGTGAACATTAGCTAGGAGAAGTAGGATATTAGCTAACTAGCAATTCAGTTTAACAGCTGACAATGCAGCAGCATAATAATCATTCAAAGTTACTTTACCACTTAAAGAATGGAGAAAAAATAAAACAAACAAAAACACTGGCTGAATGTCACACACAATCGGTACAACAGCAGTGCCAGATGGTAGCAGCGCCATAAATACCATGCTGTGGAAACATGCTGTGCAAGCACAGCTACATTGTGGTGCTGGGAGTGAGGACAGTCAGGCGTGAACACCGAAGAACCCGCAGGGATTCGCTTTGCTCTGGTTCCACAGTGTGCTCTACATGCTTAACCACCCCCTACTCAACTTGTGCATGGCAGACAAGACAAGGCTTAGGAGTCCACCCAAAAAAGCACTGGAAACAGACCTGCTTTGGCTAGTTAGTTTTAAAAAATTAGAGTTATTAGAGATCAAGTCAAGCCTGACAGATACAAGCTGAGTCAGGAGTCAATCCAAACTCTCATGGTTAGCAATCAAGCTAGCAGATGTTAGCCATCCTAAAAAAATACACAATGTGGAGAACACCATAGAGGGGCCTATTAAGAGCTGATGACTTAAGTCCAGAAGTTATGTCAATATTTATTTGCAAATCACCTGCATGTGTTTCACACCTCGGAGCCAGATTTTTGTCCAAGGTGTATATATACAGGGTGTCCCAAAAGTCTCCATAAATAGGGGAAATTAACACTTTTTAGCCAAATGTAACCCTATTTAGAAAACATCCTCTGCATGATTGCCATTTCTATGTAAACACACACAAAGTCGTTTCTCTCCCAAGGTTGGCTCCCAGTTTGGTAGTGTCGTGTGTGATGTGCTTGCTGGTTAAAGTCCATCGCAACCTTGCAACAGCTCCCTGATCCAGCCATGAGAATGACTTCAACATGTTCTTCTTTTAAAGGCTATCTTTTAAAGGCTATCATTCTTAAAGGCTATCTGGAAAAAAAAAGGTATATATATATATATATATATATATATATATATATATATAGAGAGAGAGAGAGAGAGAGAGAGAGCACTTGATCCAGCACTTCCTATTATTTGCTATAATTTTATATTTTGCTCCAACAGTTAATTGTGCACACAACATAATGAAATCATGAGATACTAAATCAAGGGCTTGAAACTGTAATTTGTGTCTAGGCTTTTTTATTATAGGAATGTTTTTTTGTTAATCCAATATTCATTCGATTCATGTACTCTACTGTAAATAAAATGTGCCCATGGTTTGAAGGACAAACTGACCAGGCACTCATCTGCTACAGATTACAGCTCTCCTTAAGATAATTAAGATTTTTATCCATTAAAAATTCAAGATAAACAATGTCTGTAATTATTATTATTATTATTATTATTATTAAAGGAACAATATTGTTTAATTAATTAACTAATTAATTAAGGTTTATGTATTTAATATTGGCCTCAAATGGCATTTAATATTTTTGGGGTATTTACAGCCCAAGGCATAAAATTCAGCATGACATATTATGGTTGCATCAAACTTAATACTGCTCCTCACCCAATGAGGCAAGAAGTAGAAGAATGTATTTAGAGATGTTATTGGATCATTAAGGACATTAGACAACAATTTCACTGCCCATTGTGAATCTACAGCATGCATATGTTTGGCAATCATGTATCCGTTACTTGAATTTAATAATCTCAAAAGAAAGGACAATTTCAGAAGGAAAGAAAAAAAAAACTGAATCTGATTGGTCAGAAGATGCTGATTAATTTTTTTTTTGTAACAGCAGCTCTGACAGCAATTCAAGTCAAATCACGTGCTCAGTGTGATGTTATTCTTTCTATAGTAACAGGTAATTCTTAGGGACTTGGACACTCTACATAATCTAAGACTAATAATAAACAGATTAAAATGCTGTTATTTAACAAATAAAAACATATAATTGCTGATTTGGTGAAGTTAACAAGCTGCATTTTCTGTCTTATTAACTTTAAGAGAAATTGACGGGACAATTGTTTATAGCTATTATAACACAAGAGATAACAGGACCTAACTTTGCAGACTCTCTACAACATTAAATGTAACTATAAATGGATTATAAAAAGTCCTGATCTGAATGCTAGTGTCAATTTGTGACAAGTGTTAAAATTGATGCTTTCTAATTTTGACAAAAAAGTAAATCAACAACTGAGTTGATAGAAATATGGACAAAGGCAGAATATTTAATGAATTGCCTGAAAAGCCCTGCTTATTGCAAGTGGCAGTAAAAAAAAAAAAAAGTTTCATAGTTCTTAATTGTCAAGCAGTACTTTTATTTCTACTTTTTAATTAGCATTCTTTAAAAAATCTAATTCAAGGAACAGTACTTTAAGAAAAAAAAAAACGTATTCAAATGTGAAAGTTAGACAAGCAAGTAATTTAGCAAACGGGGACATTGAATAAAAGTTAAACTTTAGTAGCCTTTTTTAAAGAAATGGTAGAACTTCTTTAACTTCTGTTAGATTTTGCCACCAAAAGAAGACAATTCTTTGTTTTAATCCGACTCTCTAAATCTCTCTTCTTACAAATACATGCATGAGGAATCTTCTCTGCTACCACTTATAGATACGTATGTCAGTACCCCAGCTGTAATTCAACGTTTATTTCCTTTATTTGTGTGCCATTACCGGAAGTTAAACTCTTTGTGATGTACTTCCTGGTTTCTTGAATTTCAAAATTACCTTCCAAACACTGAATACTGCACTTTAATCTCTTGATTGTTTGAAATAGGTTGTACCATTGAATGAGCAACCAAAATATTATTAATGGGATAAAGCTTTTGTTTCCACACTATTTTTCTGCTATATTATTTATGAAACTGATATTAGAAAAGCTTTTACTCCTTGAATGAAACATGATTACAGAACAGGAATATGAGATACAATCACCATTTATTTGCAGACTGATGGGTAATTGCTCATTTGTTCAGAATATAGTAAGTGTGCTTGACCGATTCTAATTTACATAATGTGTTTCTAGCTGCTAGTTAATTTTGTTGGGAACAATAAAGAAAAAAAATCTAATTTCCTTCCAACCTGACATAAGCAATACAGATAAAATCTGAGGATTAATGTTTTTTATTATATTTTAGCAATGTAGGTTAAATTAAAACAAGGGATGATACTTTGATTTCTTGTAAATAGTGAAGATTAAAGTGTTTATGCATACTTTATGCATACTTTATTCAACAATGTTTTTCATACAATAGGATTCAATGTTTGAGTTAAAATGAGGGCGAGAGTCCATCACATCAAGTAATAAGTAGCACATTTTCTTAGAATATTAATTGCCAGATGAGTCAAAGAATGATTAGGGGGTTTCCTTGAAAATGTACATTTGTGAACATAGTATTTTGCTAAGTTTACTGTGACGTTTCCACTGACATCACTATCCTTTGAAACTGCACCAAAAAAATAAAAACAAAAATAAATAAATAAATAATAAAATAACAGCAGTTAAGTTTATGAGATACTCTTCCTGTAAGTAAATTGAGATATGATTTATGTATGTATTTATGTAAGTATGATTCTCAAACTTTAAAATGTTTCAAATTTATATAGTCAAGATCGAAAGCACAACAATTTAAATTAAAAATGCAAACAAACAAACAAAAACACACACACAAAAAAAACCCCAAAAATTACGGGCCAACTCTAAGACATGTTACGTTGTGGTTTTACCTTTAATTTGCTGCTCTCTGACAAAGCATGGAAGCTCATGTCCATCAGCAGAGCCCTCCTATAACTCAATATTCAAACTTCTTTGGGTGACTGTGGGAGAGGTGGGAATGGTCAGAATTCCTAACCATTAAAAAAAAGCCCATTAGTCATCTACACTTCATAGAAAGTGATATGAAAGTGATAACATTCCTTTAAACAAAATAAGATCTTACATAATGTATAGTTGGCTCTAGAATTGACTTCATCTAGTCTTAAATATTTTCAGACTAACAAAGCACATTTAGCCTACCTTCTTTACCATCTGTCTTACTGTTTTTTCCACAAATCCAGCTAATCGGTATCCCCAAAACAGTGATTAGTGAATGTATTAGTTGACTAATCTGTGCAACTCCTAATGCCTTTTCATGCATATATGTCTGGCCATTATTAATAGCATCACTAAGAACCTTAATGTTTAAGTTTAAGTTCACATACAGAGAGTTATACATTGTACAGTGAACTTCCTGATTGCAAGTTCCTGAATTGTGCAAGCAACAAAGACACATAAGGCAAGTAAGACTCATAAGACATAAAGTGCAGGACATTACAGTGCAGATAACAATAAATATCTTTGCACACAATGATATGTTAGAATAGTCCAGGTCTTCGTAGGTGCAGCTAGGTGTGTGAGTGTGTGTCCATGAAACAAAGATAAAGGAAATGATGCCTGATTGGAGGTCCCATTCAGAACCCTAATCACTTGTGGAAAGTAAACTTTCCTGAAATTAAGAGTTGTATTGGTTCTCCTGCTGCGGTAGCGTTTGTCTGAGTGCAGTATTTAGAACAGGCTGTGGTTTGGGTGACTAGAGTCCTTGATTGTCCTCCTAGCCTTCTCTCTGCATTTCCGGATGTAGATGTCCTGCAGGTCTGGCAGATGTTCACTAGTGGTATGCTCAGCTGATCGCACCACCCTTTTCAGGGCTTTGTGGTGTTTCCATACAAAACAGTGCTGTTGCCTGTAAGGATGCTTTCAATGGTGCTCCTATAGACAGAGGTAAGAAGGCAATAGGGCAGTCTTAACTTCCTTAGTCTGCAGAGATAGTAAAGGCACTGCTGTGCCCTTTTCACCACCATCTCGGTGTTTGCAGACCAAGTTGAGTACTCAGAGATCTGAGCTCCTAGATATTTGAAGCGTGGGACTTTCTCCACAGGGGCCCCTCTGATTCAGAGTGTGCTGTAACTCCAACTGTGCTTCCTCCCAAATTCGACCACCAGCTGCTTCATCTTGACAACATTAAAAGAAAGTGTGTTGAGCTGACACCAGTGTGCAAAGTTTTCAATGTCCTTCAGATAGGCCTGTCCATTGCTGTTGGTGATCAGTCCTACCATGTCAGTGTCGTTAGCAAACTTAACAATGAAGTGGGAGTCATGCGTGGCCACACAGTCATACATGTAGACGGAGTACAGAAGGGGGCTGTGCACACATTGTTAAGGAGCCAGAGTGTGAGAGACCCAGAAAAGTGATGGCCAACCCCCACCACCTGCGGTCTGCCTGTCAGGAACTTCAGGATCCATCTGCACAGGAAGATATCCATTCCAAGGTCTGTGAGTTTGCTGATCAGCCTGGGTGGGACTATGGTGTTAATTGCAAAAGTAAATAAATAAATAAATAAAACTCCTGAATATATCAAGTACAAAGTGTACATTATATGTAATTTAATCTTGATTAATTGCTGTGCACAGACAAGACATGGAACAACACTGCACTGCTATGGGTGCAATATTAATAGAGCAATGTTATGTTAAGATATGATTATTGATTAGTTATATAACCAGGATTAGTGTAATGGGCCATTGTCAATGTAAAAGCAAGAAAATTTGATTATTTTAGTGCAATAACTAGTCAGCCCTCCACAAATATTGAAATGAATACAGCCAAATGAACAGATGTTTGTGAATATTGAACACTTCTGCTGCTTTAATGAGGATTCTGATTTTCATAAACCCTGCTGTTCTCATATGACCAGCACCATAAGACATACATCTTCGTAAATGTAATTGTTGGTGAGATAATTATTGTCGATTTGTCCTAAAAATTCGGGTGAAACTTTCTTTTTTCACTTTGTATGTATGCTAAATATCTCCCAAATGACCAAACAAAAAGACAAAGTTTCATTTATGTGATTTAAAATGATCCAGTATTTAATATTATATAGGCTAAATCACAGTGATTATACAACTTCACACTGGGCTTATTGCTACTTAATTATCCAACTGGAAAATACATGACATGCTTCTGCTGTTGTTTTCAGCATTGCCTCTTCTGTGTATACCCAGTGACAGATTTTGATGGCATATGACAAAACAGGCAGTGGGATATAACTAATATCCTCAAACACTTGCTGTAATTAAAGGAACAGAATCTTGTCATTACCTTCTCCTTTTGCTCCTAGTATTAATTCACCACCAGCAATAACATTAATTATACCATAGCTCTGTTGAATGCTCGATTCTGATTGGTCAGATGTTGTTGATTAATTTTCTATATAGTTTATAAACTCTATATATAGCTATATACATTTCTATATAGCAGCTCTGAGAGTAGTTCCTGATGCAAGGTTTATATTAATGTGCCTATTCTAATACATTATCGTTTCTATACCAACAACTTACATACAGGTTTAAAAAAAAAACATAAAAAAAACACAATGAGTAATCAATGACATGGTGATGTTTTCTGCAAGGAGATGTTTATGGAAGGAGTCTCCAGTGTCAGTGCTTTGAATGGTCAGAGAAAAAGCCATAACTGTAGGTTTTCTGACATAAGAAAGTCTTCAGGATGGTTGTGTGACAAGCTGAAAAAAGGAGGCTGGTGAAGGAATGACTTTTTGTAGCTGCTGTAATGTAAGTGATAACAGGAGTTAATTTATTTCATGGACATTCACAGACTTTAAATGTAACAGTAAAAATCTATGACATGTCATTCTTTAATTAATGAAAATGTAATTATTGGCAAATTGCTGTGTGATAACAGGAATAAAACACTTTGGGATGTGTTGTTCTTGGAAAATAATCTATTTCTGGGTGGTAAACACTTCGTGTCAGAATCCATCACACCTATATATTGCACTATTGTCACTAGGTCACGTTTAAACAGAACTGTGTACTGGTCGGTGCTGTAGTCATTGTACTGTCTTGTTCTGTCTTGTGCTGTCTGCACATGTTTGTACTTGTGCACTTTATGTATAAATTATATAGTCCCTGTAGTTCTGTGTTGGTCTGTGCCGTCTTATGTAGCACCTTGGTCCTGGAGAAACGTTGTTTCGTTTCACTATGTACTTGTATATGGCTGAAATAACAATAATCTCCACTTGAACTTGAACTGGAACTCCTTATCAATGATTATTTTCCTATAACAGCACACTCTCGAGTGTTTTATTCCTTACATATTAACAGAAGGTTGGCATGATGGGTAGCATTGATGTCTCACAGCTCCAGGGTTCCTGGTTTGATTCTGAACTCGGGATAGTGTTAATGCACAGTTTCTCTCCTTGTCTGTGTTCTCTGGTTTCCTCTCACTGTCCAAAAATATGCCAGTAATATGATTAGTTATGCTAAATTGACCCTAGGTCTGGATGAGTGTGTGGTGCTCTGTGAAGTGTTGGTGCATCTAGGGTGTATTCCAACTCTGTACCTTGTGTTTCCAGGTTAGGCTCCAGATCCACCTCAACCCTGACCAAGATAAAGTGCTTACTGAAGATGAATGAATAAATATAATATTGCATATATTACTTATATATTAACAGAAAGACTGATGATATTGATATTTTGTTATAGAATGACATTTGTATCCTTCCGCATGGCTGATGACTTTTTGTGTCTAAATTACACCTGTTATCCCTTTATCTGAGAAGAATGCACACAGACTTTCTCTATCCCCATAAATGATCCATAAAATAATGTTATTTGAGTTTTGAATCTCCCAACTAAATGTCTTTATTATTCCCTGTGATGGTGTATATAACTAATAGCTTATGCATTGTGACCTTCCAAGCCTTCAGATGTGTAATAAAAATGAGGCCTGTAGGGACAGTCTGATGTAAAAGGTTCACAGGGGATTAAACGAGCTGTGATGTTCTGTATGATGGCTAATGAGGTTGACCTGGGAGTCCTTGGGAGGCAAAGAGGAGGCAGAGAGAGACAATAAATGTAATAGCATGTCCCATATCTGTCCAGCACCTTTACATTTAAATCTGTATTATAGAAAGTTATATTTTATATAACACTTATTTTCAAACTTCATGTTGAATAGGTGTCATGGTAACACCTTTGGTCATGCATACAACATTCATGAGCATTGCATCATTCTAATGCAGGAGGATTTTTCTGGAGGTGAAACACTAACTTTGACTTTCAATACTGATTGAAGAGAATATAATTATTTCTACTAGAGACTACTAGAATAATTGAGACTATCTACTCTATCTGTAATTTTCATATTTTAACTTGGTCCAGCATTTTTATAAAGCTTTACGCCTCTGCTATGAAGTATCCACTGTCATCGTACCTTCTAGGAATTTTATTTATTGTATCCACTTCTTATAGGAATCTGGAATTTAATGCTCCTCAACAAATGTCTGTTTACATAAAATTGAATATTATGAATGTCTTATTCTTGTAACTTCACTTATTTAAGAAGCCAGTATGTCAATGTAAATTAATAATTTCCGTGAGTGTAAAGTAAAATGACAATCAGTTTACTTACCCTATGATAGTGGGGGATTAAACACGCCAAACCTAAAATGATACTACTGGGCAGCTCAAATTAGAGCGGCAAAGCTTTATTTTGAAAAACATTGTCCTCCATCATGGCTGTCCATAAAAGCCCACTATATTTCAATTCCTTTGAATTTCTACATCTGTATTCGGCAGATACTAAAAAAGTTAATTAAAGGTACTAAAAATCCATATACCAGAAATACTATAGCAGTTTGATACGAGGCTCTTGCATATGTAGGTGAAACATCACAAATTTCATGCTTTACACCGGTTTTTGGTAACGATAATTTCCAGGCCAGTAGAGCTGATCCAGGCTTTATGTTTTGGTCAAACCAAGGTAGTAATAAGGTGTCTGACCTTTATAATGAGAGAGGATTTATGTCATTGAAGAAATTAGGACAAGGTTTGGAATTCCGAAACCACTTTTTCAAGCACTTGCAATTACATAGCTTCATTCAGTCACGACAAGGCCACAGTTTAGTTGAGCCCCATTTTTCTGCTTTAGAAAATATCACACTTCATTGTTTGAAAGGTCGGCTCAGATATCGGCATTATATAAGCAGTCTGTGGCCAAATCTAAAGAACTTGGGTTGATATAACTGAGGAAGAGTGACAAACAGCTTGTTTAAAAGCTCAAACACAGACAGTGGGCACCCATTTTTTTTAGATTGCTTCAGTATAAATGGTTAAGCAGACAATACATCAACCCAGTCAAGTTACATCACTTTATCCCCCATATTCCTGATATAAAGGGAACTTTACTCTGCTGTATGCAGGATTGTAAAATAGTCAACAGTTTCTGGGTAAAAATACTGGAGATAATAAGCCAAATTATTGGTAAAAAGTTCCCTTTTGACCCCAAACTGTGTATATTGCACATTTATCCTCTGAACTTTATAATTACCAGATATGAAGGATTGTTGTTAACTCTTGGCTTGCTAGAGGCTAAGTATGTAATTGCCTGCTGTTGGAAAAAAAAAAAGAAGAAAGTCCAGGGGTTTCTCAATGGATAAATGGGATGACTTCATATCTTGCCTTGGAAAAGATTACTTATTTTATGAAAAACAAGTAATAGTAGTTCCATTTGGAAAGAGTTTTATGGCTTTTTAAAAAATCTTGATGGTAACTCTCTTTTATAGACTTAATAGGTAGTGGAAGTATATAAATAATTAAAGAGGTTAATTGTGTTTTTTTACTTGCAGATGTAAGAGTTTTGTTACTTCCTTTAATTATTATTATTATTATTATTATTATTATTATTATTATTATTATTATTTGGTTGCAATGAAAAATCCCAATTACTGTATACTCTTTGACAAATAAAATGTTATGAAAAAAATGACAATCACTTTTGGAATTATAAAACGTCCATTATTTTATGACCTTCAATTAAAAAAAAGAAATACGAAAATATTGTAGTGTGTTGTTCATTAATAAATAAAATATTAGTGTTAATTGTTGTGGTATAAGAGGAATAAAATGCTTCAGGATGTGCTATTATTGGAAAATAATTCACTTCAGGGTGAGATCAATAACTGTGTTTCATCACACAACCTCATCATTAATAATTTTCCTATAACAGCATGTTAGGTGTGATATGCCGTCCTTAACTGTCATGCACAGCACATATATAATAAACATGCTGGCATGCTGCAGAGCTAATGCACTACTCTGAGATGCCAGGATGTCACATTTGCAGAGAGAAATGTGATTACGCTTGGCCATGCCAGCTGGTGACACCTTTTGGCAGAAAGAGAGCTAAGAGTCTTCACAGGATGTGCAATTTACAGTGCTTTGGATGGCAGTGTGTAAGAGCTGTTGCTATCTTACTAGTTGACTAGTCAACTAGTTGTCTTTTTATAGTTAAAGCAAAAACTGTTTGTTTTTTGGGTTGGAGGGGCATTTAGCTATTTTAGGGTATTTTATTAGTGCAGTTAAACATCTATAAACAAGAGTGAAGAGTGCATCAAACTACACTTCATTTAACAGTCATACACAGGTTACAAATTACATTTCCATCTTCAGTGCTTATTAGACTGCACTGTCAATGACGAAAATAAACAAAGCAGCAGAGTAAACATGCAAAATAATAAATTTTCTTCTGTTCATTACTATTTAAGGCTGTACAAATTGTTATAGTGCACTCATGTGGACAAGCTGGCGACTCAGCTAAAATTGGTAATTCCAGATCTGAGAGCATGCAGCGTGGAAGCTCATGTTCACCAATACAGCCCTCCTTATAGCTCAATGACCTGCCTTCCTTGGGTGGAGGATTATAAGTTTACAATAAACCAAATATAAGATTATGAAACCTATTGCTAGACTTTTTTTTTTTTATTGATTTCAAGCTTTATGTCTTCATATTCTATTGGCAGATAACTTTGCTTCTTTCTAGAAATAATGCTTAAAATTAACACAATTACTTGCCAATAGAAGAAAACTATTTCATACTTATAATTTGTACAAAATATCAAGAAATGGTTTAATAATCTTATATTTTGTTTATTGTAACCTTATACTAGGAAATTTCAGATACATCTGACTATATTCAAGATGTTTTCACTTGCGAAGAAGTGTTTGGGAGGTTTTTCCCGGTTGATAATGACCTGGGCGTTGAGCTGCCATGTTCAACTCTGGCCTCAGTAATGTCCGAAAACAAGTCTGGATCAACCTCTATCAGCTGCACTGCTGTAAATACGCTGAGTAGGATTGGATTGTGATGTGAATCCTGCAGCACCGAATGTGCTGTTTCACACAGTGCTAGTCATGATGGAATTCACTCCACCATAGGGCAAGGTTTTTTATTTAAACCTCATTTATTTTTAAATGACAGTGAAGCCATAGAATCAGCTTCATCTTTATGAAATATTTTCAGACTAACTGACAGCAGCAACTAGTGAATATATTAATTAATTATTCTACTAATCTCTGCAACCCCTAGGGTGCATAATGTATGTTGGTGCACACAATATATACAGTAAGTGTATATTTTGTTTTGTATGTAACATGATTTGGCTCATTATATGTTGAAGCCAGGGCAGTGCAAAGACTTTTATATGGGAAGATTAAAAAAAGCCTACTCTCAGGCTGTTCGAGGACATAATCAGCCGGTGTACCTGGATATTGCTGCTGCTTGTCAGTTTTTGCTGGAGCTCTGTAAGTAGTCAGATGCAAGAATGCGTACACAGTGTACATGTGTACACAGCAGTCCCGGATAAGTATAGATATGATCTATAATGAACCAAATACAAAACAATACTATATTTTAGCTGTTTATAATAATAATAATAATAATAATAATAATAGCTACTGCACAATTTCCAGATGAAGTGTAATATTATATTATATTATAAATATATTGTGACAACAAGCAAACAGATGACAGATGAGAGTCGACTGCTTTGAAAAACCCAAAGTAAACTCATCATGTCTCAACGTTGCAGAGTAGCCACCTCTGTATGAAGTGCACAAATAGCTCACTTGTGTCAGATCAGAACATTATAATGGCTAAGATTTTAACTGAAGCTGGCGGTTATGGAAACAAGAAATTACTTCCATTTCTGTTAGCCAGTGTCACTCACTGTTGCTTCTTCAAATTCATGGAAATGAGTGAGATGGAGGTTGTGCGCTTAATTTCTAAAAGGAAACAGATAACATAATAAATCTACGGCTACTGGCAACTTCATTCCTCAGCTTATGGATGGCAAAAACACCTTTCCACAATGGCCACTGAGGAGAAAAGTGGCAGGTGCTTGAGCACTTAAAGCTCCCCGTACTCCCCACTCCTCCCCTGCACATGCATGGTTGAGGCTGAAAAAACTGGAGTGCTGTTATTAAGAGGATGGTGTATGATAGTTGGAGGTGTGGCAGTTAACTGAGTTCATTGGTTTCTGGAGGTGCATCAGCTTTCCAGTTGTTAGCAGAAATGTGGGGACTGCCTCAAAGGTCACTGGAGATCTGATCCCTCTCAGCTCAGCTGATATCCAATCTGTGAGAGCAGCAGCGTAGCGCAGGCACATCACATCACATGTCATGAGGTGTCATCTCAGTGTGCCCCAGGTCAGACGTGACAATCTGTTCATGTCTCGGCTCTGGCTGCTCCTGCCAGACAATATGGAGGTTTCAAACAGATTCTTTTGCAAGCTTAACAAGCTAACATGCAGATACAGTAATTATTTAGGGTAACATATTAGTGTAGGGGTTCACATATTAGGCATTAATTCATAGCTAATAAGTGCATAGATATATAATTTGTGAATGCATAATTGTTATTACCTGCTTATCAGTGCTTTATGTACTGTTCTCAAATCTTTACCTTGTACTATATGTCATATTCTCACCATATATTATTAACAGCTGCAGTTTCTGGACATGTTGAAATATGCAGTCTATTTAATGATCAATAAAATGGTTAAAAACACTCAAATGGCTCTCAGTCTGCTTTCTCAGCATAAGATATATAAAATTAAATGTATAATACCTGGGGTGTTCCTGCCTCTGCCGTGTTCGCGGAGTTTGCATGTTCTCCCCCTGCTTTGGGGGTTTCCTCCGGGTACCCCGGTTTCCTCCCCAGTCCAAAGACGTGCGTTGTAGGCTGATTGACATTTCCAAATTGAGCATGGTGTGTGAGTGTGTGTGCAGTTGTGCCCTGCAATGGGTTGGCACCCCATCCACAGTGTCCCCCGCCTTGTGCTCTGAGTTCCCTGGGATAGGCTCTAGGATCCCCCGCGATCATGTGCAGGATAAGCAATACAGAGAATGGATGGATGGATATAATACCTGAATAACAATTGTTCTTAGTTTAATGTATTACATGCAAATATCTACACAATAGTACAGATGAACAAACAAATAAATAAATAAAATATTATATAATATATGGACAAATAATTGAATTGAACATTTAAAAAAGAGTGTAAAAAAAAACAAAAAACCTTTGAATTAGGATTGCAGCAACAGTAGTGTAAAGGAGAATCAGGCAACACCTAGAATATAGGTAAGACAAGGATATAAGATAAGGATGTAGGAAGACCAAATAAAGCACTAATAACCTTCTACTGCTGCAAACTCCATATTTTATTGACTATTCATGTACACACTTATTAGCTGTGAATTACTTTGATGTCTGCTAGTCTTAAATGTTACCAAATACCACTGCTTCACAGAGGAAAAAAAAAGAAACATAACCATGTATTTCTTTGGCATTATATTTTATTTTAAATCAATAAGGATAAGTGAAGTGTTTAATATACTGAATACTCATCTGCATTTTCCAGCCCAAATCCACATTATTTCATAAAGTAACAAATGTATAATCCTAAGAGCTCATTGTTCATTGTATGGAACAAAATACAATCTTCAGTATTTATTTATTTATTTATTTATTTATTTATTTATTTATTTATTTATTTATTTATTTATTTATTTATTTTTAATTGATTCCTCAATGCTCTTTTTTCTTGGGCCTAAGTTCCTTTTTAAACCTAAGGGTGGCACTATTGCTTTGGGTTTGTTTGCCCCTGACTTCAATTTTACAGCATTTAAAATGGATGCCATTTCAGATACCAAATGCTTCTAATTTGAGTTTAAATGTGTTAAGTCTGACAGTTAGCTAGAATCTTTTCAATGAGCTGTAGGACACAGGCATGTGGTAGAGTTCTGAAGTCTGTGCCAAATCACTTACCTAGCAAATCAACTCCAGGTCTCTTACAATGAAACAAATTATGCCATGTGATTTGGTGCTGAATAATCTGAATAATAAGCACTATACAAAATCATACTCAGTCATATACTTTGTTACATTTCTTTAATCATGTTTGATAGTTGTGCTTTTTCCTTTGATTAAGTCATAATCCATTACCTATTCAAGTCTCATCGTTAAACAAATCCAGAGTCAATGAGATATGTTTCTATACTGAATATAAGATGTGAAATCATTTTTAATATAGATACCAACATAAATTTCTTGTCCTTAGTGTACATGTGTGTGTTATATTTCTCTAAAGAGAGTTAAAATAGTGTTGATCTAGGCATTTTTTCTTGGTCTTGCTTCCTAATGATTATGAATTTATGGTCAGATGGAAACTGATACTAGACTAGTACGCTGAAGTGATTATGAAAAATGGCCCTGTGTATCTGTGTGTGAACTTGCACGTGTTCACGCAGCTGTATACTGTTCTGTGGCTGTATGCATGAATACATAGTAGGTACCACAGTAAAGGGGGGGCGGGGGGATGGGTGGAGAGAGAGAAGAGAAAAATATTTCGTTTCTTGCCTTCTGTTGTAGACACATGTCTTCCTTATCATCTGAGTCATTTAATTTCCCCACTATTTACAAATCCTTGGTCAATTCCACCGAAAAAAAGTTATATGTATAATAGTTATATATATATATATATATATATATATATATATATATATATATATATGTATATTTTTTTTTTCCCCCGTATTCTGTATATTATGTAGAAAGCTATGTGAAGTGCTAAATAAATTTCATTTTCAAAACACCAGTGATAGTTTTGCACATCAATTAGAATTGAATTATCCTTGAATTTGGATAAGGACGGAAAAACGCAAGGAAGGAAATTCTCATTAAAAATCTCTGAGATTTCACTAGAGGCTGAAGGTGCTTTTTTTAATATCCACACCCTCATAACAGTGTAGCACTGTTAATTTGTCTGCCATCAACCTCTGCGAGCTGAAAACATGCCTCTCATCTGCTCTGAAATAAATGCAGCCTGAAAAAAAAGAAGAAGAAGAGAGTAAATATAGAAACGCTAGTGATACATCAGATAATAAGATAATCAGGCCATATCCCATGGAGTTTAACACAAAATAAACTCCCCATCAAAAGCTTTTCTCATTGTAACTGGATACTGTATTCACACTCCTGCTTGTGTTATCGTACAGACTGACGGCACATCTTCATCCCACACATGCATTGAAGAATCGTTTCTATGTTTTATGTTTTATGTTAAATAGAAAGTTTCAGGTTTATGAAATGTTATAGATAGACTCCAGAACAGCATGACAGAAAGCAAAAATAATGGCTATAGCATAGATTAAAGGTGATTATTACTGTGTTGTGTTTATTACTTTTTAAAGACTGTAAAAAAACTTATAATTCTAGCTAATCCAAATTAATCCCCTTTGTTAACCCTTGTTTGTTGTAATTGATCATGAAAAAGACTCAGTAGTGATAAGCTTCAACAATTTATTATAATTTAAAGGAGAAAAAGGCTTCATGTCCCAGAGCTGATCTTCACCTTGAATTCCAAAGCTAGAAAGCAAGACCAATAAGTCACATGATTTCCAAGCTATATTGTCAGGTATATTATGAGGAAGAGTGGGATGCACAGTTGGGTCATGGTTTAGATGAATAATTATTGTTAATACTTTATATATGTAAAAACCTACAAATAAATGCATAGCATTATAATTATGTACGCTGGTATAATTATGCATGAAAATGCATTACACTTTATTACAATGCTTATTATGCATTATGTAAGGAATAAAAACACAATGGGGTGTGCTGTTATAGGAAAATAGTCAACATGAGATAATTATTTTACAATAACAGCACGTCCCGAGGTTTTTTTTCCCCCGTTATATCACAGCAATTTGCCAGTGATTATTATTATTAACGAAAGAATGACATCATATGTTTTAACTATTTATAGTTATGTTTAATGTTGTGGAACTTAGCTCCTGTTACATTTAGTACATTACCTCAGCTATTCACAGACCTTTCATAATCAGCCTTTTTTTTTTTTTTTTTTTCTTGAAGTTAATAAGACAAAAAGTTCAGCTTGTCATTTCCAAGAGAAACCACAAACTCCTCCATCCCTAAGACTTTCCCGGGTCAGAAAACATAAAAGGTCCAGCTTTAGCGCTGACTAAAGTGCTGACACTGGAGACTCCTTCCATAAATGCTAAATAAAAGAATATGCTGTTTATGTGGAGCATCCACCATGCAAGTTCCTGTTGTTCTTGCAAAAACAATAACACATTATAATGAGTGTTTTAATATAAATTTGTGATTTGTTGAATTACTGTTGTCAATAATTACCTATTAAAAATGAATCAACACTAAACAAAAATGGAGGAATACTCTTTACACATTATGTGGTACTCAAATATGTGTTGCAAGCCAAAACCATACTGTAATTATTAAATATGTCAAAAATCACTAAATACTCAGCTTGCAATAATAATAGTTATAATAATAATAATCACTATAGCCATTTTAACTATGATATCATTCATTATGTAAGGAATAAAACATGATGCAAAGCTGATTATTTTCCAATATTTTCCAATAACAGCATGCCACAAACTTTTATAATACAACAATTAGCCAGCCATTACATTTTTTTATTCATTAAAGAATGAAATGAAATGCTTTTTATCAGTTTATAGTTACATTTAATGTTATATATTATGACAAGTTAGTTCCTTTATTTGTTGTTGTTGTTGTTGTTGTTTTGCTGTTATAGAAAATTAATCCAAACCTTCTGACCAATCAGAGTCAAGAATTCTACAAAATTATCTACTAAGTTACTAAATTATTTGTATGTGATAGACTACTACATGAAACTTTACCCAACTGTAGCTCATTTCTGTTTGTTTTTGCAATGAAATGTCCTTAGCTTAATCTTTATGAACCTTCCGCAGTCTCACAGATGCCATTATGGCTTTTGGGCTGTGCTGGAGGTGCTGCATGGGTGCGGGAGCATTCTCGCCCATCTCCTCCAACTCAGCAGTGATTAATCTTCCAGCCAGAAACAGTGACTTCCTCCTGCATTAATTTCTTAAGTAATGTGACACCTCTGCAATATGACAGCGCGAGCAGACCTGAAAGTGCCTGAATGCCGAATTCTTTTGCACTATAAATCATTAGCCATTAGAGACCTATGGGCCTTAAACAACTTAAACAAATGAACTTGTCTGATTTAATAAGACCTTGAGCTACATTAATATGCTGGATAAAGAATGTGAAAAGGAGAAAGTGAAAAAAAAAAAATAAAATAATTAGGGCAGATGCTTTTTTTGCCACAGTATTATCTCTTAGCAGTGCTTCTTACCCCTGTACGTGATAACTGTACACCACTGAAAGCCAGTTGAGCATAGCATTGGTGCAGAATTAATAAGCAGCAGTAGTTACCTGCTGTAGATGGTAGTTGTGTGCTCCAGTGCAGTGAACAGCCTCCACTGCCTGCAGGCAGGTTCTGCATGTCAAGTCCAGTTGGGGTGCATCATCATGGGAGGGGAATAAGGTACAAAGGTAACCATGGTGATGGTGAATATGAAGCACTGAGGCTCATTAGAAGTGCACATAGCAATACAGTGGGAAGAAAAGAAAGCAAGAAAAAAGATAGAAAGAAAGTATGAGCATTGATGTGTAATGTAGGTGCACGAGTAGTCACATGTGAAGCAAAAACGTTTCTTCGGGTATTTAGCTTTCTCGCTTGCACAGCATAGTTTCCATTTAATCTGGTGCCTTCCTTCTCAGCCCCACTGCTTCACAGCCAAGAGCCCCAAAGCGGAAGCCCATCATGCTGCCATGATCCCGCTGTCTCCACTTTAATCCCTGTATTTTGCACCACTGAGGCCTCTGCAAGGCACTTCACAACAACAGCAGAGTGACAAGCGAAGCATCTACTATAAAGCTGAGAAATGGCCTATAGCTTGTCTTTTCTCTGGCATAACAATCCAGGTTGGTTGGTAACTCGGCAGCTTTTTTTTCATGATTTGTATTCAGTTGTCTGATACAGCTAAACATATTAGAGGAAAAATCCAGAAAAAAAAAATGTGCAGAGTTGCGTAGACTAATTTGCCTTGCTGATTTGCTTTTTTTTTTATTTTAATATGAAACACAATAAAAATTGCCACAGCACTTGAATGAACTGCAGTATCTGTGAGAAGAATACCAAATGATTCACATCTTTTACTGCATTCCTGTCCTGTTTCTCTCATCCCTTTTTATCGCCATTAGAGGACAGGTTGAAAATGCTTATAAAGCATTTCAGCTTCACAACCCAAAATTGGCAAAGGCCACAAATGTGGAATTCATTAAGTCAGTGTTCAATTAATCCTCAAGCAATTCTCCGATGTCAGATGGTGAATGATTCTCCTTGATGTTACCACTGCCCTGATAGCTATCTGGTGCAATAAAACTTTTATAATTGGCAAGAAGCTTTGCTGCCTCTAATTGCACAGTCGAATCTTAAAAAACACGACTGTTCATTAGGAAGATGGATCGGGGATTCTAATTGACCGTGGTAAAGATTGAAATGTGGGTGAGATCGCTGCAGCGTGAGTTACAAAGCACTTACAGGAAGACACTAAAGTCACAGCTTTGGAGAACTCAGCTGGCATACACACTTTTCTGTTAGCATGGTATGTGTGCAAATATGTTCATCAAAACCAAACTGGAAGCAGTTTTACATATTCTCTTAAATGATTTCCAAGATCAAATTAAACCCACGAGGTCTCTTGTGCTCTCTGTCACCGGTTGCACAATTAGCACCAAGCTCAAAAGCCCCTGGAGCTATTGGCACATTTAGTTATCTTCAAAATCCAATGGGGGAAAATGAATGCTTAGTCAAAGTACAGTACAGTGCAGGTAAGTTGGTCCCATCCTGCATTCAGTCAGAAATGAACTGGAAGGTCTGCATAGTAAAAGATGAGGAGCAGAGTAGCACAATGCAACATACAGTTAATTAAAACTATATCTGCATCTAACTTTACATACTTATGTACTATTCTAGACATGTTGTGAGTATATTGTGTAGATAGATATAGATAGATATATATAGAAGGTATATGCTTTCATTTATACAGCAGCTACTCCATATAGACCACAAAGACCAAATGCTGTGCCTAGAGTAGTGCATCTCAAATTTTTGTCATTCTTTATTAAGTTAATTTTGACCAGAAAATAATATGGACACTATAATTAAATGCCACTTAAAGGACATCATCTAGACTAGCAGCAACATTGTGTCCCAGATTCATAGTAGATTCTGATCCAGCAAATGTGAAAAAAGTAAATCTTCAAAAAATAAATAAATAAATGAATAAAATAGATGTATATTATTGTCAACTATAAGCAATAGTTCCCTCATCTGGGAAAGATATCATTGTTTTGAACTATTTTGCTCAATTACATTAGAGAGAAAGCTCCACAGGCCATCTGTATACAACTCGAGTGATGTAGCCGAGGTTGAGGAACTGTAGACATTCAGGAGCGATTTTGTGAATAAAAATGACTTCCTTTTCCCAGCAGCCCTGTATTTCTTCAGTGTTTCTGGAGGCCATGTCCTTTTCTGGTTCAAATCCAAATCCAGATACAGATATGAACCCAGATATGAGTATTTGGAGCGCTAAACAGATACAGATAGCGGCATTTGTTACACCCCTAATATAAATTAAATGATGTGAAGTATGAGGTCATTGTAATCATTTTGACACAGAGCTTTGATGGAACATTTTGAGGAGAAGGTATTGCAACAGAGATTGCCATCATTTTGCAGATCAACACTGAAATCTACCAAGCAGGGATGCTTCAGCACTGATCTGCTCACTAGTGCATGTAACTTTTAATCCTCCAGGTGCACAGAAATTCCGCAGGCAAGTAGGTTAACAGAGCATAACAACCGTGTGAGCATGTACGTATGCATAGTTACACATCAGGTATAATACCAGCCTCACTCTAGTCCACATAAATATCTTTCACTGTTACCAGTAGTAGGTAGGAGCTTTGTGGTGGTGAGCTTTACTTGCTGATAATTGTAATGAAAGACAAATTGTACAAATTCTGGTAGTGCAAGGATCCGTACTTAACCCCCCTAACCCCCCCTTCACACACACACACACACACTCTCTCTCTCTCATTTTATGGGGCATGGCTGTGTAGCATATATCTACATCTACATAGTCACTTGACCCAGCTGTCACAAGTTCCACAATGATATGCAGACATGGTACAATTTGTTTGAATGTTTGTGAATTAAACTCTCATATGAGTGACTGTTGGCTCAGAGTGCCCTAATATAATAAGTCTTGCCATGTCTTTCTTGCCAAGACTGACCTGACAGCTAAGCCCTTCTCAATGAAGAATCTTTTTCATAATTCCCATTTCCATAGATTAGGACTGTTGCTGTCGCTGTGACTGGTTCATTGTGTTTCGAGGAAGGCAGTAAAGGCTGTAATAAATTTAGAGGGCGGATAAATTCTAGTTTTGGACAAAAAGTATCTTGAGGAATAGAATGTTTCAGATGGAGGTCTTCCACCACCTGCACAAGTATTTTTTTTTTCCTTGCACAGATGAAAAATAGTTTCATAAGAAATGTTCTGTTTCTCAAGAAATGTATGTACTACATCAGACTACTTTCTTCTATACACCAGAATTATTCTCCCTCACTATGTACATATTTGAATTGTATGCATTTTTTAACAAACGTAGTGATTTAGCACTATAGACAAATGCCTTTGAAAATCTATTCTGGTGAGATAGAAGATGCAGACCTATTCAACACAAACAAGATTAGATCATGAATTTCTATAAATGTATTTGTGTATGTTGCACTTTTTATTTTAATATGATAGGATACTAATATGTAATATGTGGTCACATTGTTGATACTATAAATTTGCTGTTGTTTGCTAGCTCTCAAATTAAAAAAGCTGTGCCTTTGTTTTGGTTAGCATTCTCAGCTAGAAAATGTGCATGCAAACAGGTTATAACTTTGTTTAAGCTCCATTATAGACATAGATTTTTAATTAAAGTGTACTTTAGCATGGAAATGCTATACATGTTTCCATGCTTTCCATAGCATTACTGTAAGAGATTTATACTGATTTATACCACAATGCGGTTGAATTCTCAAATCTGATTGGTCAGGCGTTCATTGATTTTCAATAACAGCAATTTGGACAGTAGTAACAGCACATACACATTGACTTCTCTAGTGGATGATCTACATAATAAGTCAAATAATAAACAGGTGTTAAAACATGTAGCATTTAACTAAGAAAACACATAATAAATTAAAGCTTTATTTAAGGAGAAGTTTATTTAGCATTTAGGAAGGAGTCTATAGTGTCAGGACTTTAAAACAGTCAGTAAGTTTTCTGACATGGGAAAGTCTTCAGAGCAGAGGCTGGTCAGGGAAAGACTGTTTATATCTGCTATAACATAAGTGATAATGGGAAATAACTTGTTTCTTGGAACTTCCAAAACATTAAATGTGCAACTATAAATTATTAAAATGTACAAAAATTGTAATCATTGGCAAATAGCTGTGGTATACAGGAAATAAAACACTTCAGGACATACTGGTGTAGGAAAATAATCTTTAGAACTGGTGAGCTTGGTTTGAGTCTTAATATAACGGAGTTGCACTCAATACAACAAATTAGCCCATTTGAAATGTAGTAAATCTGGAACATGGAATCACTTCTTCTTCTTCTTTAAAAAAAAAGCATGGCAAAGAGTTATTTTCTGTGGGGGGAAAAACACAGCATAAGAAACCCTGGTGCTTCTGTTACAAACATGAAGTGAAGTGACATGTGGCCAAGTATGGTGACCCATACTCAGAATTTGTGCTCTGCATTTAACCCATCCAAGTGC
>CM075004.1:23688549-23701781 GCA_037576675.1 Pangasius sanitwongsei | reverse complement strand
CAAATTCATTGTGGTGGTGTATAAAGGCAAAATCACAAAAACTCTGTCATTGTCCAAATACTTCTGGACCTGACTGTTTTATCATTCTATTCAATGCATATATGTGCATACCAATACCAATAGTAATTATGCATTTGTTATTTCTTTTCCCTTCAGTTGATGGACAATTTGGTAATTCATTGCAATTAGGTTTCCACTGAATACAGTAAAACCTGTACTATATATATATTACTTGTAGTGCTGGTTATCTTGCAGTATTCAGCCTGTGGTGATGGCTGTGGAATGAGGTGCACCCCAAACATAGCTTTCCTGTCAGCTGGGGAATTGCAGTTGGCCTACGTTCAGCCGGCCTCAGCTGGTCAGCCTGTACAATAGTTACCTCTCCCCTAACTGCTGAATTGAGCTCAACAGATTCTCTCTGAATTGTCCTCAACAGAGTCACTCATCTGAAGTCAGCCTGCCAAAACTGATCTTACTTTAGATTTATCAGCAACTGTGCTGTATCGCTTTCATTTCGGAGCCTTAAATAGTCCATCAGGTGATGGTAACTTATTGCAACTTTCAAATCAGGGATTTTCAGTTCAGCTTCAAGACTCACTTACCCTGAAGTCAACACTCTGACAACACCATTCCACAGTCACAAATGCAATCACACAGTACATAAACATATCAGATTATATATTCAAATGGATCCAAAATGAAAATCGTTGGCACAAAATCTCCAAGAGTCAGCACTTATCAACAGTGACGGCATGTCATGATATTCACGAGGAGGCCTAAATAATTCTACTACCCATCACTAAATTATTATTATTATTATTATTATTATTATTATTATTATTATTATTTTATTATTTTTTTTATTATGAAACCATTATGCTTGAGCCTTATGGCATATTACTAAGACAGAAGGCAACACTATTTGTCACTGCTATTTTTAAGTCAAGCGCTAAAATCAGGATGTAATGCTTCCAAATAGCAGGTCTGGGCAACAGAAAAGATGTACTTGGTGTTAGCCAACTCTTTTGTTCAAACCATGCAAAACATATGGCTCTGTACCATTTGTGTAATTTTTATTTTGATTGGGCAATGTTTGCTTGGTATGTTTACTTCTAGTTTTCCCAAAGTCTTTTTTGAAAAATCAGTGATTGAGATATCCACCTCTTTTTAATGTTTATTACACTCACTGTTGTATTTCATTGCTGATGAGGTGTTATGGACATGTCAGAGAGGGAGCTTAAATAAAGTAGCTACAATACAAACAAAATCTAGGGGGCATTTTACTCTGTGTGTTCACTTGTCAAATCTGCCAATGATATGCTGTATAATTCTACAGTATAGGCTATAGAAAAAGAAATCAGCCCCAGCCTCTAGTTCTAGACGACTTTGTGTATTTTTATTTATGGCTGACAGTGCTGCTGTTCTTGGTTCCATAAAAGTACAAACATAATTAACTTTTTAAGACATTTGTAATAGCAAATTATATGAGGTGGATGTAAAGGAGGGGTAAGCCCCACTAGCCTATTTACAGTATACCAGCCAGCCCTGTATATTAAAACCATATATATTGATTTTGCTGTGTAGAACATAACATTTTGAATTTAATGATGGATCTGACTTTTAGCTCATGCATGCATTTAATATGCCATATTTTCTGTACATATTGCAGGTTGAAGATTATATGTGGCTTGTCACAAATGGAGCAGATATTTTTCTCTGCACATATGACTTGTGTCACTGAGTGCAGAACATGCAATGAATGGCTATACAATTAATGTCTTACTGCAGTCACTGTCTATCAAATCCAAACAATGGTTCTTGATGGGAAATTACCACACAATGCTTGAAATTCTTAGTTTCTAATTATTGTGGAACCAGATTGTGGGTATTTTTTTTTTTTTGTATTACAGCCGAGGTCCCAATGAAATTAAATTTAGCGTTAAAAAAGCATGAAACTTCTAGATAAGCATTAACTCTAACTTTCAGTGTTCCAAGAAATTAAAGACCCAAGAGACTGCCAAGGAACAAAGGAAATATTTATTAGGCTTTTTTTAATAAGACTGAATTATTTTATGAATGCTTTGACAAAATGCCTCAAACCCTTTCCTTGAATTTTGGGAAAGCCTCATGAAAAGAAATTCAGATATGGCTGAAAGAGTGTTTTTTTTTGTTTTGTTTTTTTGATTGGTGTCTTTTCCAGGGTGTATTCTCATCTCACATCCGTGGTTCCTAAGAATCCTCTGTGACTCTGAAAACAATAAAGCACTTAATGAAGATTAATGAATGAATTAATGTTCTATATATGTTCTTTGTTTATTGAGTTTTTTCAATGTGGTTTTGAAGTGTATATCTGTGCCAGTAACAGACTTAAGACAGCCTAAATGATGGTAATACATTTAAGCAGCTTATACAGTATAAGGCTAAATGTAAAATTTCCCTGTAATGTGTTGCAGAAAGTGTGTTTAAAAATGAAAGGTAATTACTAACTAATGATTTCAAAAGACTTGATGCATTTTATATTGTTAGAATTAATGGAGTTTGCCACTTTGATTTAACAGGGCTGTGCAGTTTAATTTAAATCCAGTTCAATTCAGGAACAACTTTGTCTTCATTAAATTCTCATCATGCCACGATATTTATTTTAATCAGTGATTAAAATATTTAAAATTAAACATGCTTACCGCAATGGATCATGCTGTACTATGTAAGTTGTGTAGTTTTATTTATAGCACATTACAGACATACACATTATATAGCAACGTTGTTCAGGCCTCAAATGTTGATTAATTTTCTATAACTGCATGACTGAGTTCAACTGGAAGAAAAATCACAAGTTTATGTTAATCCACTTGTTCTAATATGTTTCTGTTTCTATTGAAAAAACATGCTGTGTGTGGACACTTATCTAAGTCTATTGAACAGATTTTTTTCTGTTTAACACCACAAAACACAAAGAGATACTGAAACAGTAGGCCTACACATCCTGTATACATTTATCAGTGCAAATATTGTACTATGATATAATTATTTTAAGTGCACATCACTTATCTAAACCAAAGAGAGTGTGTTCCTCTACTTTACAAAAAGGTTGGCCGTAGTGCCGAAGAGTCCTCACAGTCCATTAACAGTGTTAATGCTATGTAGCATTTCTGCAGAATTCAGCATGACTGAGAGGGAAATTGTCTCTTTCTATCTGTTGACATATAATGATTTTATTGAGACAAAAACAAAAACACATTACACCAAGCATGTTTATTGGTTTAGTCGAATATGGAAAAAATTAAGAGCTTGTCTATCAATATGTCTGATAAAATGTATGAATATACAATCAGAGTTTATAACTATATATTCAGTTTTCCGCCAAAAGAGTCTTCAGTACAGAGGACTTTGTGCTTTTTTTTTATTTAATCAACTTGAAAAAGAAGAGAAAAAAGAGAAGATGGTGAGGAAACCAAAACATTAAACATAACCATAAACAGAAAAATGTGTAGTTTTTTAATAAACCAAAAATATGTTAGAGTTGACAAAAATACTGTAATATAAGAAGAATAAAGCACCTTGTCGTTTTTCTACAAGAGCATGCCCCCAAGTGTTTTATTCCATAGTTAACATATTCAGAGATGGTTTTCAAGATCCTGTCATTTAAGCTTCATATGTGTTCTGAACACCAGCTTTCACACTGGTGAGAGAAAATGACATTTTTAATGTAGAATTAATACATATGTAGTCATACATTTATGGTCTTCATGTATTTACTAACACAGAAGTCATAGCAGAAACTACTGAATAAAGGGATTGTAAACACATATTTATGTAACATTATAGTGATTATGGGACAATGATCATTTATTCATTTAGAGTACAAATAGCCTTTTCAGTACTTTTGTGATTATTCAGCAACTTTTAGTTTATAACATTGACCCCAGCCTGATATCACATGTGTGATACCAAAACTCTGTGTAATCTAAATTATAATCTTTCGGTCATTTCAGATTATTGCTTTTTGTTTACACAATAGAGAAAAAAAATAATGATTGGGATCATCTAAAGGTTATCCATTAAGCCCATGGTTGAGGATAATCTGGATGGATTGGGCTGGCTGTAAGGACACAGATAAGAAGAATGAGAGCAGCAGGAACACTGCAGAACACTGGCTGTAGCGTTGTAGCCAGAGATGAGCACAAATGTAAAGATTGCGCTGCTGAGCGATGTAACTTTAGTTAAAGCAGAGCCTATTTTTTGCAATCAGCGTCATGTTGATCCAGCTCACCAGGGGGACTCTCCTGGACAAATTCCTTCTCTGGTTCTCTCATTGTTCACGTCCATTACAGAAAGGATTTTCTTTTTTTTATCAGAGAGAATGAACTTTCACTGTTATTGTAGATTCAGCTTTTTAAGTTTGTGTCAGTCAGGGTTGGACTTTTTGCTGTGTCGTTATCAGAAAATTAGAAGTGGAGCTTTGCGTGACAGATACGGATAAATCACTGCAGAGCCTTAACAAGGATAAGGTTAAGTTCAAATTAATAAGAGAAGCACTCTGCAAGAAATTGGTAAGAAATTTCAATACAAGATCTTATACAATAAGCATCACTTCGCATAAGAATCTTATTCTTTTAAAGTATTTTTATATCAGTGTACTTGGCTCATTGTTCAAATGTATCCCCATATGAACTTATTATTTAGTTTTTCATAAAAATTATTCATCTATAACTACAATTAATTATTCGGTATCTACATTGAAACTGATATCAAAGATATGGAAGGAACAGAAGTTTCAACAAAGTTAATTATCTGAGTTAATTGTGCCTAGCTGTATATGAATCACCAACCTAAACTCATGGTTTATTCTAAATGTTGTTTATAAAAACGGGAACATTAATTCGTTCATCTTCAGTATGCACTTTATCTTGGTCAGGGTAGCAGTGGATCCAGAGCCTATCCCAGGAACACTGGGTGCCATGTGGGAATACCTGATTGGGATGCGCACTCATTCACACACTCATTCACACCTAGCGGCAATATACAGTAGCCAATCCACAAGCATGTTTTTTGGGAGGATGTAGGAGACCCTAGAGGAAACTTAGAGGATAATTGTATGTAATTAGTATGCAGTATTAAGGATAGTTACATTACAGTATGAGGGTATCAGAATTAACTACAAACTACTTCTACAACAACCACATCTAATCACCCCCGAAAAATCACTGTCTATGCTAAGTAACTAATTGAAAAGCACTGAAGAAACACTTGGCTACACAATTGCTTAAGGTTTATGGAAATAATTTGTTTAAATAGAAGTAAGATACTTGAGGTATTTAAACTCTAAATGAACTCCTTCAGTGTACTGGGGTTTTACCGCTACTATTTAAAGATAATTAAGAACCATTTTAATTAAAAGGTACAGGGGTGAACTCATTGCAAATGTAACTGCTTACAAGGTTTCAACAAAACATGATTAAATAATGTGGCCACATCATATTCTTCTCCTTTATATTCATTTGACAATGCGGATAAGACAGTCCCTTTTTACAAGGGAAGCTTATTAGCAAATAAAAAGGAAAAAATTATGCCCAGTCTCTTATTTAAAATGAAAAAAAACGTTTATAAAACCTATTACTGCTAATACAGAAATGAGTTAATGTTCCATTTATGAGAAAACAAGCCTAAAACAAAGAATTTAACACAAAAAAAATCAAATAAAAAAATTAAAAGGATAATAATTTAGGGGAAAAAGACAAGATATTATATTGCTATATTTTAGGGATAACATGATTTTATTTTAATTGAAAGGATCTTTCATGACAGCCCCGGAGAAGAATCATAAAAAGCATAAAACAAACGTGTGATATTTTCCCTCAATTTTCAATTAACTTGATATTTGATACTAGGCTGCTGAAGCCTTGTTTCTTTCTTTGGATCTTGCTCTCATCACCTTACACTGTCCTTGGACCCCTATTGGAGTGATGAGCACAGACACTGAGCTCTGGTGTGGATACCATAATTCAGCCAGAGGCGTCATTATGATCCCCTCCGTAAGCCTTCCAGTCAAATTAAAGCAGCTTTAAAGCAGCACTAACTTCCCACTAATGAGGGCAGACTTCAGAGACACAGGGCTCAGTGTGGCATGTGGCTCACTGGAGATATTTAAGGATCTACCTTCTTATTTATGTATTTATTTATGTATTTATGTATGTATTTATTTATTTATTTATCACCTCTGCAATGTGGGTAATTTAGTACTATTAATAATAGTATTAGACATTGTTATTATTTTCAATAATGATCCTATTCAATGGGGCACTAGTCAAATAGACAATATACCCTCAGAATAATATATGACTTGATGAAGGTTACATCAACCAGATAAACCACAATCCTTCATATGTCTTACTAAAAATAGGACACATAAAACATGTACAGTTATAATAAATAATGCTACTATTAAAACCTTGCAAAAGCAAGATTAGCAAATACTCACTGAGTCTGATAACCTAATGTCACTGGGGAGACTTTTTCAACCTGTCAAGGCAAGAACAGCGAATGTGCAGTCCCACTTTCAAGTCAGGTTTGTCCTTGGGATAGCAAGGAGCCATTGGTTGGAAGACTTGAAAGACCTCAATTCACTGGTAACCAATGAAAGGAGTTGAGTATTGGAGTGATTAGAATCCTTAGATAATTTTTGACAAGGAAGAAATTATTAAGTAGTAAAACCCTTGAAGTTTAATAAGGAGAAAGGTTAGTACTGATATTGTGACATTGGCAAGGACGAAATTTGACCAGGAGCATTGTGTGTCAGAATTATTGGCAACACACACTTACAGACAGAAGGCTTGAAGGCTAGCCAAAGTGGCTAGACTAGGAAAAACTGGCAGGGGTGAACAAAAACCAGTGAACTCCTGCTGAACAGTGGATTTAAACAAACACCAAATAACGTGTCACTTTAACAAGTGATGGCACTGACAACAAATAAACATATTTCTTTGTAAATATTTAGTTAATGCCTTTATTTTATTAGAATATCTGAAAAATAGGTGCCTGTGGGGGGGCTCACAGTTATGCACATCAGCAGTTACAATGTGAAGGCACAGTGATGGCAAAAAACAATGCAAAATATATAGGGATGGGGGATTTATATAAATGTAGTGAATATAAACTGATAGATAAGACAGTTATCTAGTGGATAACTAGACTTTATGAACATGAATGGCAGACCTACACCAAGAGTAAAGGCAACTATTTAGATAATATTAAGTGGCCAGTGGTTATCTCGAAACCAAAGATACTTTTAAGCAGCATTTAACAATCTAGTTATAGCTGAACTACCATGCCAATATTGAAGAAGGTACACTCATTCATTAATTTCATTCATTCTCCTTTCCATTCCAGGGTTGCTGTGGCAACAAGCTGAGAAGGTCAGCCCAAACTTCTCTGTCCCTGGCCACAGATTCCAGCTCTTCCTGACATCCCAGACATCCCAAGCCAACTGTGAGATACAATCTCTGCAAAGGGTCCTGGGTCTGCCCTGCTAGTGGGAGGCAACCATTTTGTAATTTGCCCTAACCACCTTAAATGGCTCGTATCAATGCTCTCAATGATGCCCCCATATTGTTGAGCACAGCAATCCTGTGGAGGAACCTCATTTCCACCACCTGTACATCTTCTTTTGGTCACTACCCACAGCCAGTTGAGGATAAGGGTGTAAACTGACCAGTAAAAATGGAGGTTAATTCGAAAACATCTACTTCACTACCAGAGTCTGGTGTAACAAATATATCACTATAGATATGTTCCAAGTTCAGCAGAGCTTGCACTGGAAGTCTATCCATGGCACTGATTCTGCATTTCCAGAGACTGCAGAGAAAGTCATATGACTTTCTGGGAATTTCAGCAGGGATTGCACTAAAGGCCCAGCTTTAGCATCTAGATGCATTCACATGAGCGGGCGACAGGTGATCATACATTTTCTATGCATGCGTGTGACACAGAGCCCTGATTTCAGTGATAGTGGCAAGCAACAGAATGACGGCACGACAGGTGAGTTCAGATTTTCTCAACTTTATGCAAATTAGGTAAGAGCGACAAATCCAAAAAATTGGCTAATTTGTTAATAGCTAATACAAGGCCTGACACATGTAAATCAAATAAGCAATTTCCACACTGATTAGTATGTTATTTAATTGTGTTATACTAGTGAGAAGAAGGTGGTGGTGTCTCTGGTGAGTGTATGTAACTAGTACAGTTAGCTAGCACTGCTAACAAACCTAATACGAAGCCTGGCACTTAACATACACCAAACAACCAATTTTCAGACCTTTTTTCCCCCACAATTCTTCATTGAAGATAATGATCCAAAGATGTCATGTGTCTTTATCTTGCAATGGTAGAGGCTGACTGAGATTGACAAGGGATCAGCCAGAGTTAAGTTCAAAAACACAACTGATGATCAGAGATCCCAGTGGATGGAAATCCAATGCTCAACTCGGAGACAGACGTGAACTCCTAAGATAAGAAGTGTCTGTTTCCTGTTTGGCCTCATTTGGTGCTTCTGATTGGACAATTGTTGAAAGGAATGTTCTGAGGTGCAATTCCAATCTAATTCCAATTTCAACCTCACCTTTACTCCTTAGAGACAACTTTATGCATATTCATAAGATGTTTAGCTTGTGAAACTAAAGTGTCAGGCATTCTTTGATCATACAAAGTTGCAGGCGTGATTCATTCTCAATGCATTTCATACCACATGTCAGTTGCTGAGGTCCCTGTGCTTTTCAAAGAACCTGAGCACTTACACATCCATTAAGCATGTGATTATCATACAAACATGGTACATAAAAAGTGATGTCATTGGTATCCTGGGAAATGTTCTAGTGTCATAAGTATAGAATGAAAATTCCTTTGGCGATATAATACCAGATCCTTAGATAGACTTTCTGTCCTATTTTCCAGATTTTCTTGGACATACAGCTTTTTATTTATGGCCCTGGTCCCCTGAAGGGTTGATTGGCCTAATAATTGTATGTTGTAACTTGCTGGCCATCTTGAAACTGGTGGGAGGTCCAGCATGCTGGGTGAACAGACACCTTGTCAGGTATCCTCCAGCTAACTTTAACTTCAAGGGTTAAATGTCTCTAGGATTTGCTTTAGGGCCGTTTAAGACCATGTCAGTATCAGGCAGGCAGAAAGCGAAGCACTAGAGAAGAATTCTGAAATTTTTTTTCTGTATTAATGCCATGTGGTTTAAGTTGATGGAACATTCTTTTTAAAGATAGCTTTCCACTGATAATCAAATAACCTATTACAGTATATATATATATATATATAGTTACTCCATATTTGCCCAAATAATAGCTTCCTCTTATTATGTGATTACCTCTAAAGTCTATTCCATATTCTCTACAGTGCACATTGATAAATTATTGTATTAAAGCTAAAATGTCCTACAATTCCTTTTGTTGTTGCCATAGCACCAGAAATGCTGAAATGAATTATATATTTACATATCATTGTATGTCGATGTTTGTGCCCCTGGTGCTGAGCACATTTTTATTACACAATGATTTGTATATTAATGTATTTGACATTTAACAGACTCTGTCTCAAGTGCATAGTTAATTATGTGTAAATAATAAAGTATTTATATAGCCTGCAGCCTTAACTGCAAGTAAGAATATTTTTTTTAAAAAGCTGTAATGAAAGTGTTGTTAGTTTGTAGTTTAAGCCAAATTTTACATTCTTCTTCTTTTAATTATTATGTTTATTGTGTACTCTGGCTTTGAGGCTAATATTTCAGTTGGCTCATTTTGTATTGCAGTGAAGTTAGTGGTGACAGGATGAAATTCTTTTTTATGGGCTTTTAAACAAAATCTTTTCCAGAAATCTATAGCAGCTCAGTCTATAGCTGGCAGTTTTACATGATCTTTATTATCTGTAATTTTGCAGATTTTGTCATTTTTGACCACATGTGCCAAAGAGATCCAGGGAGACTTTATGTTGTGTTAGACAGTATGTGTGCTGCGCCATAAATCAACATGAACACCACTTCCCAGAATCCTCAGTCAAACAATAAACTACAAACTCAGTCACATGACCCCTCACATGATTCACTACCTCATTGTAGTTCCCTGGACTTCTAATCACAACCACCTGTTTCTAATTAGCACATGCCTCATAAATAACCCAGTCATTGGTTGTATATTTTCCAATTCTTGCTGGAAGCACTGACTTTGTCAGTTTTGCATATAGACATTTGCCTAGCATGTCACATTTTTTAACAATATATATAATGATTTATCATAGGTTAAATATAAAATATGAGACTGAATAGCTATGTAACATCAACAGGACTAACAAGTCTACTAAAAAGACTCTTCTAGAAACAGAACATGAGATTATCAATTTACTTGCATACCTGGGTTCCATCCGTGTCAAACTGGGAGAGTGTGAACTGCTTTCCCAGTCCCCAGTCCCCAGTCCATCTTTTTTTTGACCAAACTAGTAGACTTTTGTGATTGCCAGGGTTTAATCTTCATTTATCAGTGGCAAGGCCTGAGCAGTTATTTCTCCAGGGGTTGGGGAAATGGGAGACAGGAATATAAAAAGTGTGCAGGTTTTCAGTCATACAGCTCAGAGAATTGTCTAGTGGTAGAAAGCCATGCCAGCTGGTCATTTAATATGTTCCTCTACTCAATTGGGAGCTTATTAGTTATTACAGCTATTTTCAAAAAGTAGGTCTTACTCCTTTGATTAAAAAATTCCTGTCCACATGAACAGCATTTTCAAAAATAATTCTGTCAATATGAAAACACAAAAAAAAAAGCATGCCAGCCCAGTAGGTGGTGAGAGTATGTCGTGAACTGTTGAAGACCTCAAGAATGGTTAAGGGGTGTGGTTAGGTTGAAATGGGGAAAAACACCAACATGGCCAAAAGTTCTGAAACAAAAAATGACAAACATAAATGTTCATATGTGTGGACTGATGATGAGGTGGAAATACTGCTTAAAGTTACGCTTGGGTTTTTACTCAAAATCTCAGTGTGGTTTGTAGCTCAGGAACAGTGGAATCAGGCACAGTGTTGTTCATAACATTCTGATGTGCTATTGTATGAGGGTTATAAAATAAAACAAAGTGAGATTTCATGCAAACACTTTATCAAATAAGAAAGTACAGACCACAAAGTAATGCTGCGTTCGACTTACCTAGGAAGTGGGAAGTCGAAACTTGAAATGACATCACTTTCGACCTCTGTGTGTTCCACATACCAAGCAAGAGAAAAAACTTGGTTAGTAACAAGCTAGCTAGCCTCCTCAAAACAGTGAACAGCAGAAATATGTCTGTGTTGATTAATCTAAACTTAGTATATACAGCATAACTGCTTTAAAGGTAGGAAGTGCTACTTTGTTTACTATTTGACGTCACTCCCTGAACTTAGAGGAGCTCTTGTGCTGTGTTCGTGGTGCCTCGTAAGTGATGATTTGCGAGTTCTAATAATGCCATTTCCCATCTTGGCACGTGAAGTGTGAAGACACAAAAGCACCGAGACCTCCTCAGGTGTGCCTTTTTTTGCTCTGTCAGCACGTAAAGCTCATAAAAAGCTACTTTAACTGCACTTTTACAGTTACAAGCCTGAGTGGCTACTGATAATGTTCTACTATAGTGAACTGCACACATTCATGCAACATTTTGGACTGAATTTGCAGCACAGCAACAACAGCGGATACTTGCAAGTAGCTTAGCATAAAGTTAGCTAGCAAATAAGTACAAGCACTCTTAGCAACAAGCTAGCTGGCTAACATTAGTGATAACTCTAATGTTGATGATTATCTTCTCAAAACAGAGATTAGTGTGGCCAGTGTTATAGATTTAACCAAGTACTGTGACTGTATATTAACTGATCTAAAGCCAATATAGTTATAAACTAATTTAAAAGTAGAGAAGGGAGACTTTACACAGTGAGATCAGCCATGTTGATTTGACGTCATTCTGTAAATGGGGAAAGAACTGGTAGTTGAGAAGACTACCCCAAGTTGATGAGATGAAATTTCAAGTTGAGGGGCATTTTCTGTGGCTTTTACCAGTTGTAAGTGGGGAATTACAAGTTGCAGCTTTACCTCAAAAGCAGTATAATAATGTGCTTAGCTGCCAGAGTGCTAGCACGTTCATAAAACGCAAAACCACGTGGGCTTGTGCAGGATGCCACTGTGACAAGCGTTTTCAAAAATACATCTATATTTTTTCCCGTTTACACAAAAACAATGAAAAGGAAGTTTTAGAATGTCTTCAGCTTTTGAGTTTGTTTTCAGAAGAGTTTGTGTTTCAGTGAAGAGTTTCAGTGACTCAAAATGCTATTTTCATGTGGACATTTTCGAAAAATATCTGTATACATGTGAACTGGCCTCAGTGATGAACGTTGTTCCTTGTCTGAAATGAATCTCTTTCCCTACCCTGTTGGTAAGAGCATTTGATATTTCTAACATTTATAATGCTCATTGTAAGGTTCTCATATACTTATTTTCATCTAGCAAACCTTGCAGCCACACAGACACACTTCATCCTGTGATATGAATGACATATTTAAACTCTAAATAGACACTGAATAAACAAGTGCAAAATGCATTCACATGCTCAATGTCACCAGCAGGGTTCAAGTATCACTGCTTTGAGTCAAGTATATTATTGAATGTGCTGTATAAACTACACTATTAGTGCTTTGTGTATAAAAATAATTTCAAGGAAAGAATCATTTGTAATGGGCCATTTTTTCTGAAAAAAAAGTGTGTGAAAGAAATCTCCTTACAGCATCTGTAAAATAAAGCAGCCATGTCATATTTGTAAAATGTATTTTTCATTTATTTATTAAAGGTAAGACACTACAGACAAAAACACAATTTTGGTCACATCTTTTTTTTGTTTGGTTTTGCAACTATTATGTGTCTTCTTTTAAACTCTGGTAATAAAACATGAAGAACCCAACAGAATTATAATTATATGTATGTATGTACACACACACATATATATATATACGTGTGTGTGTGTGTGTGTGTGTGTATATACATTCAGGTCCGGAAGTATTTGGACAATGACGAAGTTATTGTGATTTTGCCTTTGTACACCACCACAATGGATTTGAAAGATGTAATCGAAGTGTAGACTTTCAGGTTTATTTTAAGAGGTTCCACAAAAATATGGCATTTACCATTTAGAAATTACAGCCATTTTCAACAAAGTACCTCCAT
>CM075004.1:23659129-23675147 GCA_037576675.1 Pangasius sanitwongsei | reverse complement strand
AGGGAAGGAGAGGATGAGTTGAGTGTCATCTGCATAGCAGTGGTATGAAAACCCATGTGAGGATATGACAGCACCAAAACAAACAAACAAAAAAAACAACTTAAAACGTTAAAAACAACTGGACAGTTGGACAGTGTAAAAGTCTGTGTATTCACCGCTTCAGGTTCAAAATAGATGTATCGCATCTGTTCAGAGTCCGTGACCATAGTAAAATGAAGCGCCACAAAACATTACCTGAATAGTTTTATTCATAATCATAAACTAGTCACTTACGGTTAAACATTACAAGGTAACTTTTGTTGCCATGCAGTTATGTTACTGCATTATGTGCACATTTCTAAGCAAAAATTTTTTATTTAACTGAACCTTCACAAAGTTTAGTTGAAGGCCTAGGCTATAGGCATGGAGGTTTAATAAGCCCCATCTACATTTTCCTAAGTTGTATCCCTACATGCATCTCTTTTCTGAAGATCTAACTGGCAAAGAATTCTACAATCTAAAATTTCACATCTTAAGAACGGGAAAGGAGGAAACAGCAGGAAACTGAAAGCTCGCATAACTCAGAGGTAGGCCATCTGTCCTCCTTCCTTCCCGCTGTGGAACATTTCAAAGCTCTCAGGCCATATATTAAAAATCTGTGAAAACCTGTAACAAGTAAAGTAAAGTTGATTAAAAAAGACATTACAAGCAGGTTTTGGGTGGATATTATACTGCATGCAAAATAATTATTAAATGCTAAAATCTATGTTGGCTGGAAGAGGAATTTCTGCTTTTGTTGTTGGTTTATAACTTCAGAGTTA
Organism: Pangasius sanitwongsei; assembly: GCA_037576675.1. Classification (NCBI taxonomy): domain Eukaryota; kingdom Metazoa; phylum Chordata; class Actinopteri; order Siluriformes; family Pangasiidae; genus Pangasius; species Pangasius sanitwongsei. The sequence continues at coordinate 23,674,347 of CM075004.1, read as the reverse complement.
ATGAGCGCTACTATTTGAAAACATTATTATGCTCATTGAAACTTGGCAACCACTGGCTTACATACCCTGACCTTGAGTATGCAATACTCAACTGAAGGGGGGAAAAAGTACTCTGTTTTTAGTAGCAGTTTGGCAGTCTATAAAAACTCTTTTAATGCCATCATTACTTTGAAATCATGATAAAATAGTGGCTCAGAACTCTGCTCCTAATAGTGTTCATTTGCCCTCAATAAACAAACACTTGAACTAAATGGATGCACTCATTCAGTGAATGTACACTGTGCATTTTTATCCATAATAACACAAGATTTCATAATATCAAATCTGTACCTTTATTTTTTTTTCTCCACATGGTTCTTTGCTTAGTAACATTTCTTAGCTCTTCTGTCCTAATGGCATGGTTAAATATAATTACACAATTTTATTTTATGCCCCCCTTAAGACTGGACAGGTTCTGGCCTCACACTCCTCAAAAGTAATCAAAACAGGCTGGTCAATCTCAATTTTTCACAACTCCACACAATTCATGTTATTTTGGCAAGTTAATTAGGGTATCTACTTTTATAGCAATCAAGTAAAGGCTGATTTACTGTATTTCAGTTTTAATTGACTATATTGGATTTTGAGTGGGTCAAAAAGTTTACATACACCAACTTAACTGTCTCTTTAAACAGTCAGCTCCTAGAGTTCACTAGGAGTACACATGTACCATGCAGGTAGCACGAGCATCTGTACAAACAATTGTATACAAATGTAAACATTTTTGGGACCACACAGACACTGCACTGTTATGGAAAAAGGCACAAATTAACTCCCAGGGATGAACAAACTTTGGTTTGAAAGGTTCAGCTGAAACCCAAGATGGTGAAGGAGTTGGAGGTGTCTGGTACAAAGTGTGTACATCCACCATTAAGAAAGTCCTAAATCACTATGGCCTGAAATGCTGTCATGCAAGGAAGAGGTCCCTATTTTCAGACTGGCATAAAAAAGCCAGACTGAAGTTTGCAGACAATCACGAGGCTTTTGGAGAAGCAAAAATGTATATTTGGCCATAACGATCAGCGCAATATATGTAGGACAAAGAGTGAGGCCTACCTCACCTTTAACCCTAAGAGCGCCATTCCAACTGTGGGTGTTTTGCTGGAAAAGGGATACATGGAGAAAGGAAGGAGGATTATCTATAAATACTAAACACCTCAAGACATCAGCTAGAAATTTGAAACTCAGTCGTGACTGGGTCTTCCAGCAGGACAATGATCTTAAGCAAATCTCCAAAGTTGTAAGAAAATGATTAACAAAGTGAAAGTGTTGGAGTGGCCATCACAATAGACTTTTGTGGACTGAATTGAAAAAGCATGTCTGAGTGAGGAGGTCCACAAACCTGACTGAATTACAACAGTTCTGCCAGGAGGAATCAATTATAGGCCAATATATAGGCCACCAAACACTGAGATTATTTTCTTTGCATATCCAAGCTTGTTAGGACATTGAGGTCAGAGTACAGGGTCAGCCTGGAGCAGAGAGGGTTAAGGTCCTTACTCAAGGACCCAGCAGTGGCAGCTTGGTGGTGATGTGGCTTGAACCCCCAACTTTCTGATTAGTAACCCAGCACCTTAAACTTTGAGCCACTACAGCCCTAATAATCTTAGTCAAAAGGCTGAGAAATGAAAACACTATCAAACTGTATGTAAACCTTTTGGCCCACTGAAAATCTGACATACTAAATAAAATCTGAAATAAATCTGTCTCTTTAGCGATCATTATGAAATGACTAGATACACTAACTGACTTAACACAGGAAATGCATAGTCACATACATGTAAGAACCTTTCATTTGGTCTAGACAACCCCTTTTAAATCCGGTACTTGCTTTTAAACCCTTAAACTTCTATCAGGACTGGTAAAAAGGATTACATTTTGTGATTGAAATATGTTGTTAAATTCAGTGAGATGCACAGCATAAAACAAGCCAAAGGGTGTAAATAAACATGTAATAGGAGCCGAATATATGCAGATCCATCACAGATGATAGTCCTGATCATCCATTAACTTGCCATATTTGTAATGTCCTTGATCTTAATGTCCTTGTACACTTGATCTTAGCCAAAAGGCTGAGAAGTAAAAATACTACCTTAGAAAGCTTGAACTATGTACATGCACTCATTAAAATAAAACATATTTTAGTCTTTTCTTTTCACTATTTAATATTGTGCTGTTTAAAAGAAATCTGTAAAGAGATTGTATGGCTTGTCCTACCCTGACAAAGATATAGCAGGCCATTTTTGGGCATTGGTTTTGTATGATAATGGCCACTGCTTTCATTATCTGCTGTAATGCAGGGTAGAGTGAACATTGTGTGGTAGTGCAGGGCTTATCAAAATGTGTAGAAACTACCCGTTCACCTTAAACAACACAAATTGTGCTAATCATATTGAGATAATACACACTAAGTTGCCAAATTAAGCTATACGGTTATTTCTATTAAAAATACATTTATAATTGTGCAGATATACTGCCCTAGTCTGTAAATAAAATGGCATGGTCATTTCAATTGGACATTTGTTTAACTGGAACTGACAGTTATAAATTGAACTGAGCATTAGTGTTTATTCAGGTGGGGCAGCAAAATCAAACAGCTTGTATAGTATTTGAAGATACTTTTAACTAAGGAAAAATAAGCTTTACATATAAAAGAGTAGTGACTTTCTGTAAAGGATTGATGGTATTTTTGGTTTTCATGTTACATGATGTGAATAATACTGTATCCCTTCATAATTCTGGCACATATGTTCAATTTTATTTGATACCTTACTAACAAATATAATGAGTTACTAAGGTAAGGTAGATATTTTGCAGGGTTTTTTTTTTTTTCCGATGGGCAAAATTTACTTTCAGCTAATGAGGCCTCTTATTAATTCTCCATGGACCATATACACACCCTTAAAAGCAGTCAGTCTTCGTGAAGTCTTGCCATGTATTGCGCAGGCTAATACTCTGACTGTTTTATTTTCCTATTTCTGACCAGCATTTTTCTGACCCTGTTACTCACCCTTGTGAGCTTGCCAGGGCCAGCTGTGCGCCTTCTCTTTAAAGTGAAAAACAAAACCAACAAACAAAAATAACTAATAATAAAAAAAAAACTTTAAAAAGTCTGTAACACTTTACAGTACATGAATAATCATGCACTAATATCTGAATTAATACTTACTTAAATATGAACTAATGATGAGTTAAGGCATGTACTAATCACAAACTAATGAAAAGCTAACCTTAACTACGACATGCATCTTATGAATCCATGCGTGAATAACGACCACCTTAAGTACATGTTAGTACATGTTTGTTACTTAATGTATTAATTAACACATGGATAAACTAAAACATGCTCTATAAGAAAGAATATGAATTAAACATGCATCATTTCAAACTGTTTATATAATTCACCATATACAGCTACACACAAACACCACTGTATGGTGCTGGATTACTTTCATAATCTATATCGATCCTGCTTATCGAACGTAGAAACACACATTAATAATAATAATTACCAATAATTTCATCTCAACCCGTTTTGCATCATTCCTGACAAAAACGCCAGAAAATAATCTTATCACTGGTTTTAAATGTTAATAGATGTGACTGTGTTCATTTCACCGTTGTGGGCAAAGGAGCAGTGCCCTGGACCCTAGCCACTCAGAGCATGTACTAACACTACAATGGCATTTGAAGAGAAATGGATGGAGAATGACGCAAAATAGGTTGAGATGTTTATTTCCAATTTTAAATGGAAAAAAAATCCCAGAGTTTCAATGTGGTCACAGACTTTTGAACCCCACGGTAGATGCAAAAGCTCCTATTCAATTGTATGCCAGTGTTAGAGTGCATCAGTATCGATTTTGGTGGCAGATAATGATCACGAGACAACTAATGCTCTGTGAAGGGCATTAGCTGTAAATATCTACTTGACCACTTTCATTGAGAATCATCTCTCTCTCTCTCTCTCATTTATTCTTTCTTTGGAAGCAAGACATAAATACTTGAACTAGAGATATAATGATATGTGTGTGTGTGTGTGTGTGTGTGTGATTCTGAATCTTTTTTTTTTCTTTCCCGGATTGATCAGATAATGTGTTCTATATAGATACAGATAGGAATAGGAGGCACAATATTTTTTTTTTTTTTTTTTGTAAATAATGGCAAGCTGCCCATGTATCTAGGATTGGGCAAAATGCAACACAAAGGGGAAAAAAAACATATACATACACAGGAGGTACAAGTGAGTGATCAGACATGAAGCTCGTGGAACAAAAACAGAGAACATTCATTAATGTGAACATGCGGTGCTGCATAATGGATCTACAAAGTCCATTAACTCATGCTTAGTAATAGTCTGGTCAAAATCATGCTGATTTAAATAATGCTACTTGTTTGTTTATTTACTAGAAAATATCATGGCCAGGTACAAACAAAAAATCGTAATCTTGTAAGTGGGATTAAAAAACAGAGCTACTGCACACTGCTGCTGATGAGACCAATTATGAGCTCAGATGAATCCAGTGTTTCCTAATGTTTCCAGGGACAGCATGGTAGGGTTCATATTTTTAATTGTTTAAAAAAAAAAAAAAAAAAAAAAAAAAACTTACAGCTTAAGCCATACCCATTTAGGTTCAAATCTGAATAAATATAAGAATATTTGAAGCACTAAACCAATACAAATTTCTATTTTTTCCAATACACCTCTTTTTGCTCCTTTGGATCCATTTGTCTGTTTGATTCCTCACCTTTGAAAACACATTCATATTTCCTCCTTTTGTTGTGTCCCGACCCTAGAATAGGTCATATACATTATGCTACATAATCAAAATGTATACACTGTATTGTAGTTCAGATTGATTAAGGGTTACAATACTTATCAGTGCAATAATAATCAACCCATATTCTGTATACATAGAGCTTTTTTAACTTAAAAACTCTTTTATCTAACCTTTTTTTTTTTTTTTAATGAAACGTACTGCCTGCTTAGATAATAACCCTGAAAATCTGAAGACAAGTGAGACTTATTCAGGGATGAATAGCAAGTTTGTTGCACATTTAACATTCAAATGAAAACTGTTCTGTTTGCAGGTATATTTATAATTTCAAATCAAATAGAAATATGAGGTTATTATGTGTTTACATTTGTGCTGGGCTCTGCTGTTTGTCTTCACAGATGTAGATGCTGGATTGTTTTTTAGATGATTGCGAAAGCCATGTTGTAAGAAAATAACTTTAAAAGGTCACATTAAATAAAGAACACACTAAACTAATAGAGAACTTCAATAATGAATAATGCATTGGCTACAAAATATTTATTTACTATACATATTTACTATATGTCATGCCACTTTAAATGCATTGAATACATTCATAATTGGCTTGGCTGTATGCATATATATCCATGTGCTAAAGTGCTGTCATCTAAAATTTTCAACTGTTCTATTTCTTCACATTTGAATAGAAATAAATGAAGATTAAATGCAAACTGTTTTTTCTGTGCAAAATCTCCAGTCAGTTTCTTACAGTATGACTGACTGTCCATATGATTGCTTCTAAAATGAACAGATGCTCTTTTAAGCCCCGTCAGTTTCTGATTCTCAGATATCTAGGGATTCACTTCTGCTTAAAAATATTCCAAAACAGATGTTTCTCATTATAATTGATGAAACTTAAAGAATACTTGTCAGTATCATTTTTAAATATTTCCCTTAGATATATGGTGGACATGATTTTATTTTCATTCATTTCAAAACCTATCAAAGTGATCACAAAGTGAGACTCCATCCAAAAAGACAAAAAAAAAAAAATGGCTATGTCTATAATTTATGCATCTTGAGTGAGATTTCTTGGTTTCAATACAAGGAAAAAACTGTTGTTGATGAAGCCAATGGTTCTGAAAGACTTCAACCACTCTGGGAAAAATTCCAGTTAAATAAATCCATATTTTTTTGTTTATTGGTATCTTTAAAATGAAATAATTTTAGTGCAGCTCTTTTTTTCCAACTGATCCTGAAATATTGTCCGCAAAAACATTTACCACATTTCTCTTCATGGCCAAAAATGTAGCCTACTGCTCTCACTCGAGTGTACATGGCTCATAGCTGTCTCACTGAGTCTTGTGTGTAAGCATTCATCAAATACATGGTTCAGTTTTGGGTCACAGTTTTTCGAGTTTGTTTATTTTCAAGTAACACACTTGGCTGAGCAACAATTGGATTGGAGTTTATATTTCATGGCTGTCACTTAGCATTTTGCTGTCCCTGACCATGAAAACATATTTATAGTTTTCTAACAGGAGGTTATTGAAGACCGAAACAGGGCTGCATAGTATTATATAGTTTCTACAATCCTGTCTATTTCTAATCTGTTTTTCTGTTTAAAAAATGCCACACTGAATGAATTTATATGTGTGCCATTGTTACATTTGGTCAAGACTGTTGCTATGTTGTGTGAATAATTTCACAGTTTAAAGCTTTTTAGTTCATGTATGTGTATGATTATTGTTAATAGCATATGTGATACTTAATACTGTTTTTTTTTCTTTGTGTTGTTAGTTCTCAATAATTCAAATGATGTCATATATTTCTTCATATTTGATTATTAGTGTAAAATATAAATGCTTCTTTGTCCTTGTGACTTAAGGGATGCCCCAAGGAACAGTCCTTGATCCTCTCCATTTCATAATATATTTGCTCTGCCCCAGGTAAAAGTTATCTGTAAACAGCCTTCATTACCTGAGTGCTGATGATACCAAATCTTCTACTGAATAACTGCCTCACTTCCTGACAATACACATCTGTTTTAAAGAACTGAATAAAGTTTTTTTTTTTTGTAAGATAAAAACAAAACAGGCAAAAGAGTCTAGGTACCTAATGGTAGTCTCACTTTAGCAAGGTCTGTAATTTTGTGTAATCAGTGAATAAATTCAGAACCCTTCATTCAGTCCCCCAACCTCTAAAGATACACAAGTGGTAAAGCCACAGTGACCCAATATCATGATGTATCACGATTCAAAGAGTGACTCTATGCCCTTACACTGTATGTACAGTAGCTGTGTAATGCAATAACACTGTCTGTATCTGTACCTGTTTAGTGCCATAAATATCCTTATCTGTGTTTGTCTTTAAAACCAAAGCGGGTGTGGTCTAAACTGGAAGGTTTTTAAATTTTTTTAATTTATTTATTTATTTTTCCCCCCAATGTGGACCATACCTGTAATGCGCGTATAGAGGTGACAAGTCATGAATATTGACATGGCTTTTATTTAGGGCAAAACATAAATCATCGTCAGAGTCCATATCATGGGTTGGAATACAGGGAGGCATCATCAAAAGGGATTATCTCTAATCAATAACAAGAAACAGGCACAAAGGTCAAAACTAGGAAAAAACTAACTAGAAGACGGAACTAAGGAAACAACAGCTCGGAGACACGCATTAACATGGATGGAACTTAAAAACAATCAGAAGCAAGAGGTTATAAATAGACATACTAATTAGGAAACTAAACTGACATCACTGGAAAAAATCCTTGAGGTAGAAACACCAGCACTGTCAGCATAGTGTGTGTGTGTGTGTGTGTGTGTACGGAGTACATATTAGGACATTCTCAGACCTCAGAGTCATTTCTCAGCCATATGACAAAATGGAATCATTACTCAGATTAAAAGGCTTCACGACTCAGGAAAAACTGTTTCAGGTGTCAGGTCTCGTACAGTTAGACATAGGGAGAAACAGACTCAGACATAAAGACATCAGCCAAAACTTTAAGTCTGAGGCTCAATGCCTCAATTTGTCACATGGCTGAGAACTGAGGCTGACTTCTGAGGATGTCCTAATATGTACACTTTATGTTTGAGAATTCTGATTGTTACAGTTGCTCAACCTCAGCTACATCACTCCAGTTCATTATTGGTCTCAACAGGAGATGTGCACAGGATGTTATTATTATTATTATTATTATTATTATTATTATTATTATTATTATTATTATTATTATTATTATTATTATTATTTTGCTTGAGAAGTTATTGTACCTCCCCACAATATTTTCAAATGATTTTAGTTGGTTCTATTTCCCAAAAAATAAATAAAGTAATAGCCTAATTTAAACCACTGTGACCCTGACCAGGCAGACACTAAGGATGTGGTCCCCTGAACTCTGTCCCATGAACGTCATATCTGACCACTTGCAAACATCCACATAAGTGAAAACCTCCCTTCTGCATGACCTTTTGCTGTGTCCCATGGGATCCAAGTTCCACTGCACACCTTTAGTGTCAATCAGATGAACCTTTCTGGAAAGTGTTTTAATGAGAAAAAAAAGGAATAGTGTGCCTCCTATTTGGATGTGTATTTGTTTAGAACACATTGTTTGTTCAGCTTGCACCAGAACAACACCAGAACTTGGAATAGCCCTTCCTATTCATTTAAAATATCACACTAGTATGCTCTGCCCATGCATTCACAAAATAATTGTCACGTACTAAGGAGCATCTCATAGCGTCTCAAAGAAGTTCTTATTTGGTTAAAACAGCTAGACTGTGTTGAGATTATAATTACACAAATAATAGCCAATTACAGATCTCTGAACATTCTTCCCACAGTGCATCTGCTATTTTAGTTATTCAGGATGTAAGGACAGCGGCAGCTCACAGCAGCTTTAGATGCTGGAACTGAAATTAATATTGGTCATTGCTTTAAACTGTCAACAGGCTTCTTTTTAAAAAAAAACAAAAAAAAACAAGAGGTTTTAAACACACACTAAGCAAATAGCACAATATTCTCCATCAGCTGTGCTGTGCTTCAATTAGCTTATGGTGTTAAGATTCTCTGAAGTGGTCTTAAGTTAAGAGACCAATACAATCATCAAAACAACAAACCTCTTTAAGGATCAGTGAAGTGTGGTAATGTGCCGCATTGGGAGGCTGGTTAAGATGGAGGTAAGGAGGAACAGATCAAAGTACAGAGACTCGTTTAAGGAAAATCTGCTCGAGAGCACTGAAGACCTCAGATTGGGGTGAGGGTCAGCTGTATGATGTCTGGTGTGCATATGGTGCTTTAATTAATCTGTGACTTTTGACTCAGTCTTCAATCAACCTCATGCTCTGTTCCCTTCCTATAAGTTCTGTTGAATGCTCGATTCTGCATGATTACTTTTCAGCAGCTCTAAATAGTAGTTCCGGTTGCAAGGCAAATTACAGGTTTATATTTATCCCTCTTATTCTAAAAGGTTTCTATAGTAACAGATAATTCACAGAGGTTTGTATGATGGATGCACCACGCTGTTATTCATTCATTTTTAAATTGCTAATTTAAAAATGTGTTGTTGATGTGGTGACATTTTCATTCAAAGAGATGTTTGTTTGTTTGTTTGTTTGTTTGTTTGTTTCTGCTCTTTTTAACCTTAATAGAGAGAGTTAAAATAGAGGCTGGTGAGGGAATGGCAGTTTATACCATTATAAAGTGATAACAGAAATTGTTTCACAGACATTCCATAACATTACATGTAACTATAATTGGATTAAAAAGTACAATGTGCTGTTCTTTAATAAAAAAAAAAAAAAAAAAATGGAGTAAAAAAAACAGTAAGTGCTGTTGTTGATTATTCTACCAAACTGCATTCACCATCAGGGTTTTTTTTTTTATTTTTTAAAGGAAGTTCATTGACTACCTTTGACATTATTATTATTATTATTATTATTATTATTATTATTATTTTGCAGCTATGAATTTACTTGATATATTTTTATCCATTTAATATTAGTTGGAAAAACTGGAAATAGACAAAATCTGTCACATCCTTCAAGTATGTGTGTGTGTGTGTGTGCATGCATGTGTGTGTGCAGGTGTGCATGTAAATAAGTGACTAAAATCACTTTTTGGTTTCATTTACAAATAGCAGTCATTTATAACATATTTGTATTGCTGTTCTGCATTTTGCAAATAAATAAATAAATAAATACGCCAAATTAGTACATTTAGGGGCGAAAAATACAGTTAAGTTGGGTGAGTTTACTCACGGATGCCTTCCTTCGCTATTCTTATCAGCCGTTGAATTGCTGACCACTGATTCGGAACTAATAGTAAAATAATAAGTAAGTTAAGCTAGATACATTTAGATTGGTGACAAATTAAAGAAAAGTGTTTAGTAAGGTGTTGGGCCACTACGAGCCACCAGAACAGCTTTGGTGAGCCTTGGCAGAAATCTACACATATCTAGAACTGTACTGGAGGGATATTCCCTCAGTTGCTGTTTTAATGACTGTGGTGGACAGCAAAGTCTAGCATGTTGCTCCATGCTCTCCCATAGATGGGAGACTGAAGGTCACTGTTTTCCATGAGAAAATAACACGTCTTCAGAAAGTGTTGATTGTAACAGCCAGAAAGTCTTGACTGAAGAAAGAAACAATGACAGAATAAGGTACATGAGAAGGTGGATTGCATGAATGTTATTAAACTGACCTGAATCCAATTTTATCCTGACTCCAAGATTAACATGCCTGATTCTAAACAATGACTGTGGTCCCTGCAGAAATATTGGAAATATATTCTCTCTATGTTAAATTACTAGTACATGCCCACCTTTACATAAATATTATGTCAGTAATATGTGACTTTCTGTTCTCAGAAACTTTTCTTTATCTTGTATGCAGATACTGTAGGAACTGTCATTACACTAGCAGTTTTTAGACGTGTCATATGACAAATCTAATCAGCAGTTTGTTGTAAACATGCCAGCAGTAACACTTTTAATTGCTTGTCAGAAGTTACTTTAAGGTTTATCCTGCAGAACATTTATACTAACTACATATTCCTGGGCATTTCTTAAAGATGAATTAGTCAGTGCTTAAGGAAGAAATGCATTAAACATGTTTTCAAAGAAAGAATCAAAGAAGTAAAATGTAAAATAAACCTACAAAGCCAATGGATGAGCGAAGCTGTCTCAACGTATGATAAAAGTGGAACCATGTGCAATAGTGTGGGAGATGGATGAAAGTGTCTCCACTATACAATAATGAGATAGAAGTGTCTCTACTAACGTAGGAGTGCAGGAGATAGGTGGAAGTGTCTTTGCTACATAACATTGTGGGAGAAGTGTCTCTCATACCAAGCACAGAACCTGGGTGTAAAAAAAAAAACGGTTCGAGTTGGAAAATTGGTCCAACAGTCTCTGTTATGGCTGCACCGGTTTACCCTGGCCTAGATCTGGTTTGGATTGAAAAAGAAAATAGTGGGAAACTGATCCTGCCATTGGAAAATCAATGCAAAACCAATACTCCCTGGTTTGCATGTACATGCACAGGGAGAGAGAGAGAGAGAGAGAGAGAGAGAGAGAGAAAGTGTCTTCTACATGAAATCAAAACTTTGTAGCTTCATCAAGTCTCAAAAGCACTGTGATATGCAAAACCTGCAATAAAATACCCTGCCAGCACCACAAACCTTGCTATACACCTACAAAGGCAGCATGGGGAGAGCAGAGAAGCCTGCAGCTAAAGACGCAACAGGTACGGCATTTCCAGTTTGTTTCAGCTGGATGAAGACAATAACCAAAGTAATCGGTTACTTTATTTGGAATGACATGCACCTATAACATTACAGAAAATGTTGGATTCGGATACATGATAGCTACACTGGGACCCAGATACACAATACTGAGTTGGCAGCATTTTAGTGAAAAGTACATCTCTGCACTGTACAAAAAGAAAAAAAATGATTTGAGGAAAGAATTATTGAAGTCTCAGAAAATATAAAGACAAGGAAGAAATGTTTTGAAATTGTTGCTCCTTACAGAGTCTCAAATCAGTAGTGAATTGTAGTGTTAAACCTTTAGTTTTTGTATTGTATCATACACTACGTATCAATATTTAATGCCCATAAGCTTTCAGTGAATGTATTTATATATTTCATTTTTCTAATTATCACATTATTGCCCAAGATGGGCTCCCTGGAGGACTAGTGGTTAGGTCACAGCGTTCTCACCGCTGCGGCCCGGGTTCAATTTCCAGCCAGGGAACCAACCCCAGCTCCTGGGGTTGCATGCAACAGTGCGCTCTCAGGGCCGGGCTCAAGCCCAGTTAAATTGGAGAGGGTTGCATCAGGAAGGGCATCCAGCATAAAAATTGTGCCAAATCAAATACAGGGACCAATGATCCGCTGTGGTAGCCCCTAATGGGAGTGTCTGAAAGAGGAACAACAACAACAACAATATTATTGCCCAAGATAACCAAATGGAATCGGGTTTCTACTGTTTTGTCTTAACTATTTAGGATAGGCATGTTGGGTAGACCAAATGTGATAAGGAGTTAAGAAAGGGCGGAGTGAACAAGTGAGTCTTATTTTGAGGGGAAGATGACAGATCACTCTATCATTTGTTTGTTCACATGTCTCATCTCTGTGGACATGGTGTCATGTAAAACAGAATATTAACTAATACTACATTTATTTATTTATTTATTTATTTATTTTTATTAATAAATTTATTAATTTATTAAGGGAAATCACCACCACCAATTTGTTCATCATGAAACATGTCCTAAAATGACACCAATCATGACTGGAAAATATACTGATATAAGACAAATACATATTAGCATTTTGGTCAAGACATCAGATATGCCCAGACTTAGACCACATCACAATACACTTTTCAGTGTAGTGATGCTTGTTATGAGGTTTATTTAAGCAATATCGTACAAGCAAAAGTGTAGTTATACTGAATATCGGCAAGGCTGTGATTCGGCATAGGTAATCACGAAACAGTACTATAAACAAGGAATTAATATCGAGTAAATGACATTTTTGACACAATATGTTTGTTGTTGCTCTGCTACTGGAAATAGATCCCACAGAAGCCGTATCACTTTATAGCATGTCAGCTAGCTGGCTAGCTAGATCACACTGATTTGTACATTCCTGTTATTGGTGCTTCTCCTTTTTCCTTTTCATCTGCAAATGAAAGCTTTCATATTTTAAGTCAAAAGTTATATTCCTGAAAAGTATCATTTGCCATGTCTGCGGATGATGTCGCTAACACTACTGTATTAACTGTTTTGAACTAGGAAGTGGAATTTCATGCGGTGAACACAGACAAGTTGAGTGATACACACAGCGAAATGTCCCAGTGTGATCATAGGAAATATAAACACTCTTGGAACGCCGCACAACCAATCAAATTAGTGGACCAGAACTAACTGTTGTATAAATAGTTATTTAGTAATTATTTGTTTAACATAAAATTACAGTTTATGAGTCGTCAGTTGAATATAGCCTAGTGTTACAAAAGTACTTCAGTATATTCAGCTTTCAGATTTAGTACATACATTTCTGAGTTGTAATCATTACACATTTTAATATGCTGGGAGACTTCAACAACCATGATTCACAGACAACTGCAAATGAACCAGAAAATACTAGCGACACAGCAATCTGCCTTAGACGCAAACTTCTGCACATATTCAGAAATGTCTGATCATTAAGGACTAGCACCTTCACACTTCTTAACTCACAGCTAGATGCTTTTACAGTTATCTTCAAAACATCTGGCCTGAAATTTGCTATACAAACACAGAAGCAATCATTCTATACGTTATCCATAATACTTCTAGTGGGTGAAAATACACACTTAACTAACAAAATGATGTTTTGTTCTGGGAGTGTTCTTTAGAATGGACAGGAAATTAAAGTGGAACTATGAAGGACACTGGAACATGCATATTCATTCATTCATTCATTCATTCATGCTGCTCACATGGCGTATGGTAACACTGCTTTATGATATGTCTCATGCACAACTAGGTAACTTTGGATCGTGAAAAGCTTTTGTATTTCACAAGATGTAGTAATTTTTTTGGAAAATTTCATACACCCAGAAATGTGTTAGTGTGAATTTTACATCAGACATTTTAATCATTATTATGATTTTACTTTTGCATACAAGAAGACTATATGCGTGAATTTCCCTGTTTCTAGCTTTTCCCCAAACAGTTCACTGCAGCAAAAATAAACGAGCAAATGGTTGCACAGGAGCTCTCAGGAGTGCATTTGTTTAATTCTTGCTAATTTTCTGACCAATGATTTGTTGTCCATTGAAAGCTTAAAATTTGGCCTTGGCCCATTTTTTTTGTCCAGGAGTGTGTGTGTGTGTGTGTGTGTGTGTCTATCTATCTATCTATCTATCTATCTATCTATCTATCTATCTATCTATCTATCTATCTATCTATCTATCGTATCTCTCTCTTTAAATGTGCTAGTAAAGCTTAGGTCTGAAGGCAAGTAAATTCATAATTGTTACAGAATCTGATTAGGCTCAGATTTGCTGTGGGCCTATGCTGGGGTGCAAAATGCATCATATTCACATAAAAAGTGTTTAACAAAGTACATAACTGCTGTTGCCCATATCATTAATTACGCTGCTTGTCACTTTGTCATTCTCAATTATTTCTCAAACAGATTTAATTGGTTTTTTTTTCTGAATTGGAACAAAAGCAAGTAATTTCCTCAACAGATGCTCCATTGCTGAGAGTGGGACAGTGTCAGAACAGCCTGTCATGTTGATAGTTCACACTGGCACTGAGACTTCATTTGCCTCAAATGATCGACATGACCAGAGCATATTACCTCTCTCCGGGCAGCTGGTAATGCATTTGGAAGAGAAAAAAATGAAATATCCATGAACTGACGAAAAAGTAATAATTCCTCTCCAGAGCATAAGGATCCAGACGGCACAGTGTTTTCACTCTGACAGACAGAAATCAATAAGGCAGATCTGATATGGAACAATTTACGAATGACACTTCACTCATCACACCATATTGGAAAACATATTGTACAATCTCCCTCTGTGCCAAGACTTGCTCTCTTGATGTTTTTTTTTTTTTTTTTTTTGTAAATTGAACATTGGGTCTGAACTTTAAGATGTAATCAAAGCTTGGCAATAGCAAAGTTTCAATATACACACTTTTTTTTTCTTTTTTTGAAGATCTTTATTATATTCTATTATAAGATCTATATTATATTATATTATTGGCAATAATGATTTGCCCGTTTCTTTAATCCAGAACATTTCTATCATCCATTAATTCACCTTCATATTGCATTTTGAA
Source organism: Pangasius sanitwongsei (assembly GCA_037576675.1). NCBI lineage: Eukaryota > Metazoa > Chordata > Actinopteri > Siluriformes > Pangasiidae > Pangasius > Pangasius sanitwongsei. Next base: position 23,659,205 of record CM075004.1, on the reverse strand, counting down.
GTGAAGTGAAGTGAAGTGACATGTGGCCAAGTATGGTGACCCATACTCGGAATTTGTGCTCTGCATTTAACCCATC
>CM075004.1:23646907-23659029 GCA_037576675.1 Pangasius sanitwongsei | reverse complement strand
GCGCCCTGCCACACTGCAAAAATTGTTCAGGAATGGTTTGAGGAACATGACAAAGAGTTCAAGGTGTTGACTTGGCCAGTACTACCAGTTCCCTAGATCTCAATCCAATTGAGCATCTGTGGGATGTGCTGGACAAACAAGTCCGATCCATGGATGCCCCACCTCGCAACTTACTTAAAGGATCTGCTGCTAACATCTTGGTGCCAGATACCAAAGCACACGTTCAAAGGTCTTGCAGAGCCCATACCTTGATTGCTCAAAGCCATTTTGGTGGCACAAGGGGGACCTACACATTATTTGGCAAGTGGTTTTAATGTTACAGCTGATTGGTTTATATGGCATAACTCCTTTAAAGTCCTTTAATTATAGATTACAATCCCTAGTCAAATGCAGCGTTAGCCCTTTCTTCATTTCTACCCAAAGGGAGTGATGCAGCAGTGCTTTAGTCCTTTAGTCTGCCCAGCTCTCTCACTTCTTCATCTATACACTCTGCATAAACAGATCAGCCTTCCAATCTTCAACGTTCATGCTAATACAGCTGTGAACCCCATTGCACTGCATTCTGAAACTGAAAGTTCAGTGTTTGCTGTCTTCAAAATCTCTATGATAGATTTCTCATTAATATGAGACTGAACTTCACTGGAAAATAGTGAGTGAGAAAATATGTAATATGCTTCAGGGTGAAATTCCCTTCAAATTACTATATGCTATATTTGACACTCACCATCAGTGATCGAATGATCCTTCAGTGTCGCATGTAGGATGTAGGATAAAATAGCAGAATGTGCTATACTGTATAATATGTGCAATTTGCTGCCATCCAGCAAACTCATTTGCACCCTGAGAAAATGACAGGCCTGTTTTTTAATAAATCAGCTTTCCTCCAGAAAAGAAAATGTACCATTACAGTATGTATGTGAATAGATGGCTAAACCACAGGGTGTTTTCTGGCACTTCAGATGTATTTGAATATGCCGGAAAGGTGACATAAAGTGGCGTTGGGGGAATCGGCGCTTTTTGACTTTCTTCACGGTCTGAAAGCACATGTGCAGGATCCCTACTGACACCAGAAACTTGAGTTACTCATTCTGCTTCTCAAAAAAAAAAAAAGGGGACCTGGTGCAAGGAGTCAAAAAATGATAGTGGTCATATAATGAGTGTCCATTTGTAAAATCTAGTTCATAATCTACTGGAGATGAGTATCGTAGCATGTCTGATTAGATGCTGTGAAATCGAAGTGGTCATGTTTAAAGGAAAATTTTAAATACAATATTTAACCTGGAATGAAAAGTAAACAAATGATTTGTTGTTGCTTTGTATATTTGACAAATCAATCAACTTGCTCAGTGATATGGTTAAAATAAGTAAAAACAGTGTGACAGTATGTTTGGAAGGCCATCAAAAACCTTTGTAAGGTTTTCACTTTCTTTTCTCGAAATGCACTACATAGTTGGAGTAATGAGCTCACAGTCTCGTCGTCTGTTGTGACAAGAGCTCTTTTTGTTCCCATAAGCCCCTAGTCCTCTTTTTTAGCAGAGGCACATTATTATAAGTGACATACTGGTGGTAATGTCACATGATGCTGACAGCTGCTGTAGGCAGCCTGCCTACTCAGTGGCTGCCCACGTAGGAGTTCATGTCAGACCGGCTCACTCGACTCCACACTGCACCTTGTATTTGTTTGCGAGAGAGTTGAAGGATATCCGCTAGAGACGCTGTAACGGATGAAATGTAGCCTCAGATGTTTTAAAACGCTGCTTAAATATAGCTCCCTAAACCATGTGTATTAGTCTGTATTAGTGTAACTCACTGAGACGAAAAAAAAGGTAATGGTTTACTACAATGAGGGACATATATGGAAGGAATAAAACATAATAGGGTGTGCTGTTTTGGGAAGCTAATCAAAAAGAGAGTGGTGTGATATGAAGCAGAGTTAGTCTTTCTACCTGAAAGTTGATTATTTTCAAATAACGGCAGGTTCTGAATCATTTTATTATCCTTATACCACAGGAATTAGCCCTTGCTAACATTATTCTATTTATTTATTTATTTATTTATTAAATAACAGGTCTTTTTTTTATTACAGATATCATGTCACTACTTTTACTTCCTGATACTTGTACTGAAACCTTGAGTATCAGCCAATACCCATCTGATATTGTTTTTTTAAATAAATAAATAAAGTTTGACTCTTATAAACAAAAATCACTTACATTGTAAATATAATAAATGTAATATAGTATAAAGTAGTGTTGTATTGCTCAAGACCAGTCTCAAAAAAACAAATCAATGGTCTCTGTCTTTTCATGGTAAAATTTTACTCGGCACTGTCTCAGTCTTGGTCTATGAAGACTCAAAATATTTTCTCAACACCGCAAGGCTATACATTTCAAGTGACCACATTTCAAGTCACTTCATCCTCTTATGTTCAAAATAATACAATATAAGCACAAATACTTGTACATGCACAGCTGCATTTGGTATCAGAAAGTTGTATGAACCAACACAAGATTTTAATGCATTTTTTATCTGTTGTGTGCTTAAATCAAAGGGTGAGTGCTTTGATTTGCAAATCATTACATGTGCTGTACTGCTTCCTGTTGCATTTCTTTTATAAAATGAATCTGTTTGTATAACTAGCTAACTCTGTGTCATCCCATTTACCTCATGTATGCTCAGGTGTGTTTTATGTAATAATGATATACTCTGTAGTGCTAGAAGAATAGTGCTATGCTTAACATGTCCAGTGTATGTCCAGTGTACTTAATTGTAAAAAATGATAATCCCAAAGCAAATGAGTTCTCTATTTAATTCAATAGAAATTTCATGTCAGGTTAGGGAAATACTACAACCAACAAATTTACACATTTGAGTGCCTGGTCTCAGTCATGACATGGACTCATTAGGTCATGTGTGATGTTCTTGTTTTGCTCTCACAACCTCCATCATACTCGGTCTTGACTGAGACTCCATTGGCTATGGTCTTGGTTCTTGGCTCAGTCTCGCCTAACGTGGTCTTGAACCTAACTCTAGTATAATGTATAAACTTAAAAAACGTAAAATCGTTCCTAACTAAAGAAAAGTCAGTCAAGTCTGTTTATATGTGAACATTTCCAGTTCCAAAAATAAAATTCTTTCCAAATTCAATTCCAATCTTTGTCATTTGTTACAGGATCCGATATCCGATATGTTTTCTCCGATGTCCAATCCACCATTTTTTTTTTTTTTTTTGCTGATATTGGTCTGATACTGATATTGGGTATCTGATCAATGTCATCTCTACTTTTTTTTATAGTATCTTTTAATTTTGTTGTACATCCACCAAACAAGTTAGTTCTTGTTATCACTTAAGTTATATCATCTACAAATAGTCATTCATCCGTCTCCGTTTTTTCCTCTCTGTCTCTCTTGAAGTTAATTAGACCAAAAATGCAGCTTGTCATTTGACTGAGAAACCGTAAAGTGCAAAGACCTCTATCCTGAAGCCTCTCTCATTTTGGAAAGTTGGAGGTTTAGTATATACCATTTAATTCACTTCTGTCTAGTGTCTTCTTTAATATCCAAAACATGTCAAGCATTTTTTTTTTAATTCAAGAGAATTCAACTGCCTATCTTACCAGGGGTGGACAAAACTTGAGTAATTGTACTTCTTTACTATACTTAAGTATTATTTTGGCATATTTATACTTTAATTTATTAAAATTGAATCTCTTAATCACATTTACAAGAAGAAAACCTTATTTTTGATTCTTATATTTTTATTTAAACCTTAAAAATACAAATCCTGAAGGTATCTTCTTTTCTCATCCAGCCAATGACTGTATGGGCTGAGTTAAGCATCCAATCATTTCAGTTTAGCATCCAATCAACTTCATCGATGTAGAAAAAACAATGAAGAATCAGGAATCATGCTGGCCATAACCTTCTCATGCTACACGGTGCAGTTAGCTCTTAGCACTATAGCTATAATTCACCAGGCTGCAGCACTGAACTTGAGGATGAGTGCCCTTGGCCATACCTCAGTAAAATGTCCCAATATGCTGGAGGAAGCAAACACTCTACTTCTTTTCTTCTTCTTTGCCTCCCTAGAAGGTATGAATCTAATGAAAAAAAGAGCATATTGAAATAAGTTTGGTTAATTTTCAAACATTAACTGGCTATATGTCATTGCTAATGTTAGATTACCATCAATTCCAGTAGCTAACATAATTAGCTAGACAGCACTTCAAATTCTATCCATCCATCCATCCATTTTCTGTACTGCTTATCCTACACAGGGTCACGGGCAGCCTGGAGCTTTTCCCAGGGGACTCAGGGGAACAAGGAGGGGGACACCGTGGTTGGGGTGCCAACCCATCACAGGGCACATTCGTGCACACACTCGCGCACACGCACACACACACACACACACACTCATTCACACACTATCAGCCTGGGATGCCAATCAGCCTACAGCATACAATGTCTTTGGACTGGGGAAGGAAACTGGAGCACCCAGAGGAAACTCAGCGCCCACAGGGTGGAGGCGGAACGCAAACCCCCAACCCCGGATGTACAAGGCAAAAGTGCTAACCACTAAGGCACTGTGCCCCCCCTCCTCAATTCTAGCTACTTTTAAATACTGCAAGCTTACAGAGTGATGTTTTCAGGCAAAATGTATAGTAATAGATACTTTTCACATGGAGACCTGACTTACTAACTTAATTTCATCAGTTAACAACATTTATGTATGTATGTATTTATTTATTTATTTATTTTACTTTTTAACACTTGAGTAAGGTAGCAACTTGAGTGCATTTTTGGATGGATACTTCCACTTTTGTGTAAGATTTTGACATATCATCTATACTTTCACTTAAGTGTAATTTATCAGTACTTTATCCAAATGTGTTTGCTATTTACTATCTTTTATATCTAAAATAATATACTAAACTGCCAGTATATTGCAGTTTGCACCACAAAAGAGATGTATACTGAATGCATGTAATTAAGAGTGGTAATTTATAAGCTAATATTTATTTATACGTTTTGTATTGAGACATTGAACTGAGAGCACGATTAGAGAGCTGCACTCACTGTATTAATTAGAATAAAATAGCCTGCTCTTTGCTAGAAATAGAAGTTATTATGAAGAAGCAGATAACTTCTACAATATAAGGTAAAATATAAGAAGAAAAGATAAGACACTAATAAGGTGTTCATGTTGCCAAGAAACTGCTGAATTCATTACTTATAAGTACACTTAGTAGCTATGAAATATCATCTAGTTTGTGACCCTTTATCTTATTGGGGGAAAAAACTCTCAACCTCTTAAACGTTCTCTGGCAGTGTAGTACATACTTCACTTACAGAAGTCAAGAGTGTCTGGAGCAAAGGGCTGTAGACAATCACCCAGAATGACATTTAGAGCCTGGTGATGTCTATTTTACAGTTTCTCTTTCTTTTTTTTTCTTTTTTTTTTAGCCTTTTCAATCTAGTGCTAAAATTGACTTAAAATTCCCCAGAAATTGGGAAACTATGTATAAACGTGATGACTCTTTGTACTAAACCTTGCAGCCTCCACTTCAGTGTAACATTATTCATGTTTTAAGTGTAATTAAAGTGTGTTATTGATAAAGTTAAACAGTTTTTTTTTTTTTACTTAAGCTCAGTATGGCCTAAAACTTCCATGAACTGGTCCATGTAGATAAAGACTAGCAATTTTACAGCATGTGTTTTTATCTCTAAAGAAATAATGTTATGCATTTACTGTATACATTTTTGCATATATCTATTCATATATACATTATATGACAAGGCATGTAGTTAAAGAAAAATAATCAATGATGTCAACTATTTGATAGTGATTATTATTATTATTAAAAAGTTATAGTTTTTAATCAATTTATAGTTACATATAATGTTCATATATATATATATATATATATATATGTACGTGTTGGAAGCAGGGAAAATGGGCAGGCGTAAGGATCTGAGCGACTTTGAGCCAAAGGGCCAAATTGTGATGGCTAGACGACTGGGTCATCTCCACAAGGTCTTGTGGGGTGTTCCCAGTATGCAGTGGTTAGTGCCTACTAAAAGTAGTCCAAGGAAAGACAACCAGTGAACCGGCAATGGGCTCATGGGCGCCCAAGGCTCATTGATGCGTGTGGGGAGGGAAGGCTAGCCTTTATGCTCCAATCCCACAGAAAAGCTACTGTAGCACAAATTGCTGAAAAAGTTAATAGAAAGGTGTCAGAACACACAGAGCATCGCAGCTTGCTGCGTATGGGGCTGTGTAGCCACAGACTGATTAGAGTGCCCATGCCAACCCCTGTCCCCGCCGAAAGCGCCTACAATGGTCACTTGAGCATCAGAACTGGACCAGGGAGCAATGGAAGAAGGTGGATTGGTCTAATAATCATGTATTATTTTACATTATGTGGATGGCCGGGTGTGTGTGCATTGCTTACCTGAGGGAGAGATGGCACCAGGATGCACTATGGGAAGAAGGCAAGCCAGCGGAGGCAGTGTGATGCTCTGAGCAATATTCTGCTGGGAAACCTTCGGTCCTGGCATTCATGTGGATGTTACTTTGACACGTACCACCTACCATGGTTCAGAGCTGTTTGGGCGGCAAGTGGTTTTAATATATCAGTGTGTATGTATGCATGTGTAATATATATGACATCACTTAGGTTATAGCAGCTATAAACATTCATCCCCTCACCAGTGTCATGTCAGCCCATTAAACATTTCTACATAAAAACATCTACTATATCTACTAAATATACTACTATATCTTCTATAAAGATAAGTAAACAATAACAAACTAAACAAAAGGAGTATTTGGTGTTACAAGCCTTTGCTTTTTAAAAATGCATCAGTAGCCCTGGGTACAATTTGTTCAGGTTTATAATGAAATTGTCTGGTAAGTTTTACTGGGCATTTTGGAGAATCTGTCACTGTTCTTCTCGAGAGTTTGACTGTTGCACTTGCTTCTGGTTTCTCAGGTAAAACTCCACAGCCTTCGTTATGTTTTTTTTTTTTTTTTTTTTTTTTTGCCTTTTTTGCCTTAAAAGAGGTATAATGTGTTGCTTTTTTACTGACATACAAATATTTTGTTAATGATTTTTAAAAGAAAAAAACATATTGTTATAACTCAGTAATGAAGAAGTCATAAAATAAACATCTATAATGAAAACTGTATTAAAATAAAAAGTTAGGATGCCTAAGACATTTACATGGTACTGTATACGATGGTCGACATTTCATGACTGTTTTTCTTGGAATTTCTATCCTCCATTCCAGCAGCAGACAGTATTCGCAATGTGGCACTGCAGGCAGAGCAAACGTTACAAGATTTCCACACTCATAAAAAATCATTTTCCCAGTAGCCTGGCCATCTGTTCTCGATAGATACAATAAAACTAGCTATCATGAGACCATGTAGATGCACAAGGTGACACTGTGCATCCAGAGAGGCATCGAATTCCAAGTACACTGCCATGACATCAATATGATTTTTAACCCCAGGCCCAGTTTCAGGGCCAAGCTCTGCAACAAATGAATGAATAAAAAAAAAAAGACATCCTCTGTAGAAAATGTATGACTTCGACATACGAGCTCTTCTTGAACTAATATTTCATTGAAATATTTCAGTTAATTAAAATGTCAACACGATCTGAGAAGTCCATTTATTCTCTTTAGTTAATAACTAAATGAGGACTTCATTATGAGGCTGTTATTGAATTTTAACTTGCTGTTTTGACATTTGTGTTTTATGGCAGTATCTAAAGATTCCTCACAGCTGAAATGCAGATTATATTTCTTTACTAAAACACCAAGTGACATTTTACTTCTTGCAAAACTCTTCTTTTATACACTGAAAAAAATCAGTGGTTCATTAAATATGATAAAAACAAATCTGTGATGTTTTTCATGCAAGTAAATTAAAGTTCTGTATTAAAATCATTAATGTGAATATATGGCTAAAACCCAAAGTGTATAAGAACTATTGTTTATTTGAACTGATTGGGGGCATGGTTTTTAAACCTGATTTGCATGTGCATTTGCAGAAATTTAATCTGATTTCATTTTGAGCATTATGATTATACTGTTTATACTGTCAGTAAGTAATACTAATGTTGACTATAAGGCCTAATGCTACTGTATTATGAAATGTTTTGAAAGATCAAGTGGTTCACTAACATTTTCATGGTTCTTTGTGCTTCTCAGTCAGGTGTATGGTTTGTGTGTGTGCTTGGAAGTAGTCATGTGAGTTCAGTCTTTATTAAAAGCCGATGTGTGGTCATATACTCTTGGGAGTTCTATGTCTGGTTGGAATATTTTGTGTTGTTAGTGGCCATTAAGTTGCAATGATAAATGATTTGCAAAATCAGACAGTGAGATTTACATGAGTCATTTAAGCTCTCTTACAAGAAATTTTGAGTGAAATTTACTAACAAAAATGATATTTAAGTTTGCAACATTTTTGTATGAGCATAATCCTTGGTGCCATATAAACAGTACTTAAATATATGCTTAGTTAAATTTACTAAGACTTTATATGTGGAAATTTTTACCACACTTTTCTTGAGTAAGTCTCACGCCAGCATTTTTTTCATTGTAGGAGAATTAAATTTAATTCTCATTATCATTAGTGATAAGACAGTCTGGCCTGAGTATCTTTGCATTTTTTTTTCAGGCTGAAAAATATATTGATGGTTCCTGCTCAGGTTGAATATAGAATGTTAAAAATGTTATTTAATCATCTTAAACCTGCAATATGTTGAACATGTCAGTGTCCTTAGAACCTACACCTTGTTTGCATGCAATTTTTAAAACAAGCCTCATTCTTCACAATCCACTGATAAAATAGAGATTTTTAGGATTCAGTTAATTTTTACAGGCATAATATATGTCCAGGCTTTTGACAAATACTATTTTTGTTTTGGCATTCAATATCATCAAAATCTATCATCATTGAGAAATAATGACTTCTGCATGTCCAATACACCAAATCACAACAGTTAAGGAGCTTTTATAACAATCATTCACGTGAAAGCATCACAGCTTTGTGACAATGAAGCATACTTAAATGCATAGATAGTATATTTTATGTATGATAAGAATGTATAGTATTTTCCTTTTTATGTATTTTTCCCAAAACGTATATTTCAAAGTAACATATTTAAAAAGTTTATTTAAAAAGACAATATATTTAATATTTAATTAATAAGATTTTAATATTAAGAGGTACATTTAAATGACTTTATATTTCAATAATATTATATTAAAAGCATCATTTAAAATGTTCTTTTAATCAAAAATCAGAGAAATCAAGTAAGGGTAATGGAGTGCAACTTCATTTGTACTCAAAAGCACAGCTGAATGCATTTGATATATTTGATATATAGTAAGTTGTAGAGGATATGTTGTTCCAAAACAATATATTAGTATGTATTAAAAATATGTACAAATAGTTAACGCTAGAAGTATATACTTTATATAGTATTAATTCTAAAAACATACCAGCCATGCATTGAATCTCAATAATTGACTCAACGTATTTCTAAATTTACAAAGGTATATACTTTTAGTTATTATTTGTAATCTCTGAAGTGTATACTTCAGATGATACTATGGCTGAATTCTGGCAAACAGCCAAAATATAATAAATATCAGATTTTAACCAGAAAAGTTTTCTGCCTATAATATACTTTGACACCTAATCATGAAGAAAATGTTCATATTTTATATTTCATCAAAAGATGTAGAAGTGTGTGTATTTACTTTCTAGCCTTCCCTATACTGTCTGCCTTCAGAGATCATGTTAAGTAAATAAGCAGCTATTTTAACAAACAGGCTATAGTCTGTCTAAAAATGTCTTAATCTGCAGCTTTCTAATGCAGCGAAGTTGTTGATTATGTGTCATAGTGAAATGAACTAGGGCCTAATGGATTTAGTTTGTAAACAGCCGAAATACCAGCTGTCAAATTATCTGAGATGCACAAGCGCTGTTGCTGATGGTGTAAAGATTTCAGTGAGCAAATTCCTTTGAAATCTAATAAAAATGAGATTTTCCTCAAAACAAAACCCAGTAGTGATTATTTCAGACGTAAAAGCAAGCAGTGATCAGTCAAGTCAAGAGTGGCAATTTGGCTCCTGTTGCTCAAATTTCCTAGTATTTATACAGTATCTTTCATTTATTAGACAATGAATTAAATCTAAAGTAAGTGACTAGAAGGCAATCAGTGTGTTGGTCAAAACTTCAGCATATGAAGTGTTTTACAGGCCACCACAAAAAACAGTATGTTCTTGAGTTGTATTATCATTGTTTTTGTTGTTGTTGTTGTGGTTTTATTTATTTTTATTATAGCAAAAGATTAAAGATCTACTAGTTATAAAGCAATAAGATATCTGCCTACGTCTGTTTTTCCAGCCAGCCCATTAAACTGATTTTCATACAACCAGTCATCGTGTAATACATTTGACAGCAGGGTGTGGCATGGTGCTATTTTCAGTCAATTGGTATTTAGACTTAATAAGGAATTGAATTGCATTTGGCATTGGTGTTGATTCAGTGCTAGTTCTGATTAAATATCCCAGCCTCCTGTCAGTAACAGTTGGGTTGCATCAGTTGTCTATGCAATATATGTCTCCTGAGGTCCACCTTACCTCCATCTGCCAATTCCATTACTGCCAGCCTGCGTATATACAGGCAGACTACTGTAATCATTACTTGCTTCTTTATCTTCTCTGTCTTATTTTCTTTTAAATTATACCATCTGATAGCTCATCTAACTGTTATATAGGTTTCTGGATATCTGATCGGGTAATTTGAGTTGCCAATCTGTACCAGCATATAGCAATTCTGTAAAAATAAATAAATAAATAAATAAATAAATAAATAAATAAATAAAGTACCAATCCTAGAAAAGTAAGGTTTGCACATATGATTATTATGTGGAAGTCCCCTGGTCATGTTTAATACTGATGTTCTTTTTGGTGTACTGAGGTCTGTAACTTTTTTATTTATTTTTATTTAACCAGGCAAGTTATTAGAACATTTTTGTACTGTTCATAATATCCCAAGGTGCATCATACTGTAAACATTCTCCTAGTAGCATCAGTAGTGACTGGTGGGAAAGTAGATGCAGATAGACGAGCACCTCATAATGACTGATGATAGCTAAGTTGTCTATTCTATAAAAGTCTGTAATGACCAGTCATTTCTGGAGTATCAGAATCGGGGCCAGCTGGTGTAAATGGGCTAGCAGGGATAAGCCTACTTAGCCAGCTAAGGGTTTGACTTTCACAGAACCAAGAACGACAGCACCACCAGTGGTCATAAGTAAAGAAATGAACTATGCTAGATCTGTGATCAAATGGGTTAATTACATTTGAAATGCATGTACAAACTATGTAGATTTGAATATCTGGAAACACCCATGATGATTGGACAGGACAGATATTTTAATTTTCAAAACCATAACCATAATTAGCAATTTTCTTTCTAGATAAACTGACTTCTAGTAGGTGCAGTTCATACTCTATTATTTATAGACCTACATGAAGAAAAAAATCCACTTACTGGCATAATTTTTTTACAGTTGTCTTTTCCTTTCTTTACAGTACTGTTGTAATTTTGGTGAAATTGCTTCTTTGAAGCAAAGAAATAAGTTCACAGCATGGATAGACATCTTTTATTCTCTCAAAATGGTTGTGGAACAGTGTTGCATTGCCATATAAGTGTTAATATTTTTGTGAATCACCCTGTTTATGCACTATAAAGTCCCCTTACAGTGGGAGGAAATGGCCTGCAATACATCCTCATGATATACTTTAATTAAAAATCTCTATCTGTCTATAGCAGAGGCTTATGAATGTCATCTACTTAATCCGTCAACATTTTCCATGTTCAACCTATCCATCAAACTTATCTTCTTCAACTTGTTGAAATAAAAATCGACTCACAATAATACATCTAATACATTTAATGAACACTACTTGAAGAATAAGTCTCCTATTCATAACTATTTGTATAGTTCATATATATATATATATATATATATATATATATATACACTGCCCTCCAAAAGTTTGGAAACACCTGAACAAAATAGGGTTTTTGGGCAATA
>CM075004.1:23623040-23637500 GCA_037576675.1 Pangasius sanitwongsei | reverse complement strand
ATATATAAAACACATGTAATTTATGCATCAAGCCACCTTCTCACAGGAATTTCTTGTTAGCAAGTCTGCCAAATCAGTCATAGCCTATTGTTTCAACCACTATGCCTCCAGGGCCAAGTTTCCCATAAGCCTTTAGTATTTTTAACCATTAAATGCAAAATCCATCCTTCAGGTCATTAGCATGGCCTTATTTTCTTCCTACCTTATCCTTTTGTTTTAGTAAAAAGGAAAGAAAAAACACTTTTTAGGTTGGATAAATGGCTGGCAAAAAGTACTTATGATACATGTTCTGTACATTGTAGCCGAATTTGTTTTAGAAAAGTGACAAACTTAGCATTAAAGAGTTTAAGGAAAAGCATTTACATTAATCTAAAAATTCAAGCTAAAGAAAAACAGTGGCATCTGTGGCTATGTGTTTGTACTTTTAAAAAACATACAATCAAAATAGATCATAGATGCACTGAGTTTTCTCATTCCATCATGGATCCAATTAGTACACCAAAACACTATTTTATAATATTTTAGTTATGCTATGTCATGTCATGTTATGTTGTGTTATGTAAAAAAAGAATACACTAAGGGTGGCTGTTATAGGGATATAATTGCCGAACATTAACAGCAGATCCCAAAGTATTTTATTCATCTTATACCATAGCAAATTGCCAAAAAGTACAAATGCTTATTTATTAAAGAATACTTTTTTACCCATTTACACTTTGTCACACCTAAAAAAAAACTCATTACAAAATAGCTACAAAAAAAGTCTATAATTTTGCTGTCACATCTCATTTTTACATGCACTCGCAAGATGCACTGCATTGCATTGATCACTTTCAGTGTCTCATTCACTTGTATGGAATGGAACAACTCTGTATACTGGCTGAAGACATAGGTTTTTACATTGAGTTTTCTCATTCCATTATGACTGCTTAACTTCTTGCTGCACTCGCTTTCCCATCAGGAAAGCCATTTTTATTTCCATACAAAAATACTTTGTTTAACAAATTAGTTACAAGCACAGTTTGGTGTAACACATGCTATATTATTTTATGCTTTGGTTTTGTCACTGGAGGCCATCATCCCAAATGTTTTCCCTCATGTTATGTCAGAACCCGTGGGATGCTTGTAGCATAAATTGTCAGGCTTCTCTAGTGTAGGCAGAACATAATTAAATTCAGAGGAAATGTGTTAAGAGCATCACCACATTTCCTCACTACACTATACTTCATCCTAGCTTCTGTAACTTTACCTCCAAACTTCAGTGACTCAGTGAAGGGCTTCAGATTGCGATTAATTACTGACATTTGCTAGAATGCGTAAGATATTAAACCAAGAACCAAGAAAGAATATTTACTTTAAAAAACATTGATGGAGACACGGCAGATCCATAATTGCTGTCAAAACACAGGCAAGAGTCACAACCTAGAACAAATGGGAAAAGAACAAAACAAGGATCAGAAATATTTGATACAAAATAGGCCAAAGGTGACAAACAAAAAAAAAAAAAGACAGAAACAGGCACTAATCATGCTGGGAACCACAGAAGCTCAGAACACAGTGAATTTGTGACTCCTAGTCTCTATTTATTTGCTATAAGGCTTCTGGAATAGTAACTGAGGTATTTTAATGAAGGTACTTGAACTGGTTGGTTTGTAAAACATCCACATTAGGACCATTTGCCCCAGGGCTGACAATCATGCTTTTCTATCCACCCTAATCAACCTCCGCCTGACTCTGAAAAAGACTTGCTCATTACTAAAATACATTTATTATAAAATCCCTACTGTGCTCAAAGTTCACTGACCACAGTTCATTCAAAATTGAGCAACTACAGCAATAATAATAATAATAATAACAGTAAAATAAAATGATTGTGGTGCTCTTCTGGGAAACATTCTCAATCACTTTTGTAAACTGAGCTTACCTGATATTCGCTCCATTCTGAATAAGATGGAATTAGAGTTTGTAAAACCATCACAGTCCACAGTCAACCTTCACCGTATTCTCAACAAGTGGGAAGGAGCATGTGTGCATTGACCCTGCATCCTATGTATTTCTATCATGATGGGAGTGGTCTCTTCCAGGACAAACCCCATCCAAAGGGCATAAACACTCACTGAATGTTTTGATGAGGATGAAATTGATGTAAATCTTGTGCTATGGCCTTCACATTCACTAGATTGCAACTTATTTGAAATTTTAGAATTTAAACAGCGCTTGCCACCACCATCATCAAAACACCAGTTAAGGGAAGAATGGTGTTCATTCCTTTAGTCCAGTTCCAGACACATTGACTCGAAGCTCTGAAAGCTTATGGTGGCTGTCAGAACACTTTATGAAGATTTTAAATATCAAAAATGATTGGGACCATATTTTGCCTATAAAACTGCACCAGGTCTCTTAGGTATACTGACATGCAGTGTTATAAATAAATGGGCTGATAGGTTGTCCAAACATCTTCATGCTCTACTTCTGCAGAGTTTTCTGCACTTGTGACTCGCCTTCTGGTATTTTGCATGGTCCCACATGGATAGCGTGAAAATTTGCATGTTCCAAAAACAGTTTATGCCCAAATTTTACCCTTGCTCCAGTGGATAATCTCACCTGGATACTGCAGATTTATGTAAGAACTGCTGCTGGATCTTACCCAACCACATTGTTTGGCAAGACTTTGCAATGAATGAGGGACCTCGACGTGTTTATAAACTGAGGAGCAAGGAAGTGAACATGAAGCATGTGACAGAGATCATGTTAGGATTCTGAGGACCGTGTCCTCTGCTACCAGGGAGAGCTAATGTCCTGGACTGATGTTATGCAAACATTTTTCTGTAATATTAGAAGACTAATGCATCTACAATAAAATGTATATTAAAAAATTAGGGTTCCTAAGATTTATATAATCAGACTCTGTATTTATTTGTTTTTTAGCTGTTTGGTTGTTGTGTTTTAATTAATTGCATATTACCTCACTGGTTTCAGCACAAAGGCAACTGACCCTCAGCAGCCCATCTGTGACCTTGACTGGATGAACCAGCAGTAATAGTTGATGCCACTTGTCAGCAAAGTCCTCTCTCTGACAAAAAATTTGTCAGCATTTTCTTTTCCTTGGAGGATTATAAATGGACCAAAATGGTCCCTGTCATTTCTTCCGCAAATCTGTGAAATGCTGCAAATGCCGTTGATGCAGCACAAGCCAAAAAAAAAAGAGCAGGGAGCATAAAGCTTTCCTCTGCCCCACTGTGCACTTCCATTTCTAGAGAATCGGCTGCCTTTTTCAGAATGAATCCTTCGAGAAGAGAAATCTATGCAATTACCAATAACAGCGAAAAAACATATTTGGCCCAGACGAGTCGTATCTCACTAAACCAAGATGCAAATTAAAAAAATAAAATAAAATTTCCAAAAGTCTGCAGGATGGACACAACAATTGGGAATAACACAGAATTATGTTCTGCTGATTATAATATGCTGCTGTAAACAAACAAATAAATAAACACCAAATGTACTGTAATTCTCAGGAGCACAAGCTTTGATTGGCCAGAAGCTCTGCTTTCTGAACAGTGCCCACCCCTACTCTAAAGTCACTTTTGCTCCACATTTCACAGAGATATGTGGTGCAAAAGTGAGAGGGTGTGGAACTTATAGGAACTCATAGCAGCAGATTCAAGCAGTTGTAGTTATTGACTATATATAATATATAAAAAATATATTTGTGAGAAAATATTCTACAGGTGTGCAACTCTCATTGCATGGATTCATTGATGTGCTGATGTGCAAAATTTGTCCATGACTTCACATTTTTTATACAGGTGTGTGAATATGTTTTTCACCATAATCAGCTAAATGTAAGCATATGAGTTTCTTAATTTGTGAATTGAAGAATAGAATATGTGAACCTGTAATTAAGAATTTGAGAAGGTGTAACTGTTGTGTTGTATTTCTGGGAGAAAAAAAACAATTCTACACGTTACATTTTTTGGTATGGGTGTGTGATTGTGTTTTGCGCCATATTCACTGCAGCAACTGTAGCAAAAATGTGGGCATATGAGTTTCTTAATCTGTAATTTGTAGAATAGGATTTGTTCACACGCAATTAAGAATTTGAGAAGGTGTGATTGTCGTGTTGTGTTTTTGAGAGAGAAAAAAAAATCTACACGTTTGCAAATCCTAAAGCATTTTTCTCTGTGACTTCAAATTTAATGATAAATGATTGACTATTTTTCTACAACTACAAATTCCATTGTCACAGGTGCTTAGTTGTTTTGCCCATTAATACCTTCATAGGAATCCATGCTTGCACTCTCTCACAATTAACACCCTTTTAAACCACTGTAGGATACGAGCATACCTAATAATCTGTTCTCTCTGCCTTATTCATCCTTATACTCTACTTCTGTTTGGAGCTTTCTTCACTATTGACTCACCTACTGCTGCTGTGGATGGTTCCACATGGATACCCTAAAGATTTACACTTCCCAAAAACACTTTATCTCACCCTTGCTTCAGTGGATAATCTTACCTGAATACTGTGGATTTGTACCTAAGAACTGTTTCTATAATCATAAAGACTGTCCTATGCTCATCTTATTTACAATCGTCTACTGAACACCCTTTCAACACACTTATTGCAGTTTGCCTTTACTCTTCTACACCTGTATACTGTAATAACTTATAATTCCACTATCTATTTCACCCAGAACAGAATGGGTTCCTTTTCACATCTTGTTCTTCTCAAGGATTGTTCCTCATGTTGTTTCAGGGAGGGTTTTTTTCACTGCTCATAATTAGCATTTCAAATAAAAAACTATGACATAATAATTAACTAATTCATTCATCATACAGTTACTACAGTTTATACTAGTGAGAGTCATTGTGAATCTGTAGCATATCCCGGGAATACTGGGAGGACAGTGGGAGGAAACTGGAGAACCCAGAGGAAACAAGGGAAGCCTATGCAGGCAGAGAGAAAACCTGCACAGAAACTGCATGGAGCTGTGAGGTGGTAATGCTACCCATTACACCACCATTCTGCCCTATGATCTTACATGTAAATGTATTTACTAATCTGAAAGATTCAAACTTGGTGGTAGGTTTGAAAGCTACATACAGGTTTGTGAAATTCAAAACAGTTAAAATAATAGGGAAATCAGGTTAGTGTTAATACCCAAAAGCTCACTCGAGTCACAGCTCTAGACCTTGTATCACAAGGTCTAGGTCACAAGTATGAAGCTCACACAAATGAATTCCTCTCATAAACCAGAGCACCACACAATCTATCAGGGAGAAATGTTTATGTGTTTCCTGAATTGGAGGGTTCTGATTGGTCAGCTGTTTCCCAGCAGCACTATGGGAGACACATTGTAGTTGAATAACCCACACAGGCAGGAGGCCGTAACACTTTCAGCAGATGTATGTTAGATTTTAAGAGGCAAATAACTTTGGACTGGTTTCTTATTAAGAAGTTAACATACATGGAAAAAAAATAATAAAAAAAAAACATTCTGATATCTTAGAAAATATCAAGCTCCAAGTCTATTTTTGCCATGGTTCAGGAAAGAGTATGAAGAATTTCTATTAAAGATTTTACATACGCGTATTGCTTTTAGTTTTAGTGTTGCTACTAGTAAAGCTGTTTTATTTTATTTTTATTTATTTATTTATTTTTTAATTGGGGTTACATTGAACTATGTCTAACATTTTGTTTGAAATTTTATATACTGTAGTTACACTGCACGATTGGATGCAGCATTATGAAAAGCCAGAATTAGTGCAGCAGACAAAATATGTCTGAATCAAGCACACCATCTGGGATTATGGTCACTCAAAATCTCATGGCATCTGGCAGCCACTGCATACAGATTGAAGAAAAGAAAAAAAAAAAGATTTAAAACCAGCTGTAGTCAGTTAACTGGTGAAAAACTTGAGAATAATTTATATTCATTCATACAATGGTTTCGATCTTAATAGACTTGGAATAAAAAATACTCATCAACAGTGGACAAATTTATGTGATGGCAAACTGAGAAGGAGAGGAATTTGTTTTTGTGTTTTTGTTTTTTTTTACTTTATCTTTTTTGAAATGGATGTAACAGACTTTTTTTCCTCCAGCAACTGCGGCTCTTAACTGAAGCATCCATGTATTAAAAATGAACCATTAATGTATGAAGGGTTGCTTTGTAGCAGTAACAGCTAAAATAATAATATACCCTCTGAACATACTGGACCAGCAAGGCTAATTATTTTTTTGTTTTTGCTATACACTGAAGCCATTTGGGTTTGAGATGAATATGAGATGATAGATCAAGATTTCAGCTTTCATTTCATTTCATTTCATTTCTTAATATTTACATCTAGATGTGTTAAACAACTTAGAACATGGCAACTTTTGTTTCAACTCACCCCTTTGTTCAAGAGATCAAAAATAGTGGAACGTGTGACTGACAGGTATTTCGTGTTGCCCAGGTATGCCCTGTTAGATTGATTGTTTAATCAATTTATAGCTCTGAATGTCTACTCTTGATTTTAGCTGTGGGTTTCGCCTGTGAAGACTGCATTTGCTAATGCTAATGCAAATGGAAGTGCTATTTGGTGGAAGCCATATTGTTAAATGAACAAATTTGCAGTGATCAAAGTAATAATTACAACTAGTACTATTCATGCAGCAATACTTTATACTGACAATATATCTGCTATGCCAGACTCTTATTAGATGTTTATTTAAATGTATGCTATTTCCTCATTCATATATCATCAAATAAGTCTCTTTATATTTTTCATTTTTAAATTAATAAGTCTCTTGCTTTTATGTTACATCATATTACATTTAACAGTGAAGAAAAAAAATCCTTCTTCATTCCACATTTCTATCCTTTTGCAGGGCTTAAAATCAGTGTGTTTAACACCAGCAGACTTTTCGTGGTCTTTTATTTACTGTAATAACCCAGTGAAAAAAATTTTCTCTACATTTCATCACTTTATTTTTATCTGGGTTAAGCCTGAATTGCAGACAGAACCTTATAATACTAATGTCACAATTTGACATACATTCATGTCTGGACGTTTATATTTTGTGTACATTGTACTTTGAACAGTTATCAACACTGTTTATTGCCTTTAATTAGCTTTGTAATTATGGATGTGTGTGATAAGTTTCAGACACTCTTCCAGAAATCTCTGAGATCTGAACTTGCCATGGCTATGTAGAACTATTAGCACACACAATCCGCATTTCCTTCTCAACTATACGTGACATCATTTGCGCAATTTTGATTCATAAATCACCTGCAACATTAGCTTGATGAAATTGATCAAAGTGCACCCAATTTAGCACTAATTATTTGGCATTTAATTGTTCCCCTATTCAAAGTTAAATGTTATAACCCCTAAGTCTTGAAGACCCCTTAATTGGTTCTTTTTTTCAAATTATAGGCTTGATGCCTTTATTATTCCATAGCAAAATAGGTGCAGGCCATATGACATGATAATAACTTGGCAATAAAATGCTATTCAGAAAGTCTTGCTTTAATTACTTCCTATGCAGTGCTTTAGATTTGTTCTGATTACTGTACTGTAAGTACTGATGTACCTACAGCAATTTCTTTCTCATATGGACTTTAATTCAGCTTGCAGTCTGCCTATTAACTATTTTGTGCCTTAGGCAAACACATCAATTTGCAGTGTACAACAAACTGTTCCTCAGTGTAGAAAATAACAGCCTGTATTCCCAACAGTGGCTATTTGCCTATGCAGAAGCTCAAGTCCTCCAGGGTAATTTATGACTGGAAGAAGCAATGAATTCTCCCGCCTGACTGCTGCGTGTGCATCTAAACTGGCATAAAGCAGACACCGAGGTTGTTCTCCTGGCCCTCCCAAGCACAAGACCTCTCTGATCATCATTACAGCATTCTCCATTTTATTCTCTTATCTCATGTGCCTTTTGGCTGCTCAAATCATCACAGATAAATTGTTCAGTGTCTAAAGCTTTAACTGGGTCACTGCACTAAGATTCTGTGCCTCCATATTGTACCATCAGGACTTACCTTCACGGTGGATAATGCAAGCATGGGCTTGAACACAATTATTAGGAGTTCAGTGAGGAATGAGGAGTTAATACTGAAATTGCGCACATTGGTATTCAGACATCAGATGTAGCTACAGACTTTGGTGCTATTCAGACAATTTCACAAGAACGACGCATATCAATTGGAATTTGCTGGGAAAAAATGTTACATGCAATTCTGACCTTGAAACATTTTTTTTGCAGAATATAAGCTTAAGCAAGGACAGTGTGGACCACTGTCTGCCTGTTTACTATAATCAGAATATATCACGCTGAAATTTGTTTTAGGCTTTAAATGCATAAAAATAACTATGGAATGCCAAGATTAAATACATAAATATGAGACCAGTACTAAATTATGTGCAATATATTGTATGTCTGGTATGTTTGGTGCAAAAAAACAAAAAAAAAATTATGTTTGGTGCAAAAAAATGCATATCACCAAAAGAACACTACAGCCACGGTGATGCATGGTGGTGGCAGCATCATGCTTTAGGGTTGCTTTTTTCAGCCAGAACTGTTTCTGCCTGTACTTCTGGCAGTACAGTCAAAAGCACACTGGTAGTTAGGTTGATGTGTGTGTGTAATTCCTTGGCTGTTCTAGGCCTAGTCTAACACACTGCATTATCAATGCTCCATGAACGGCACAGTCAAAGCTCTCCTGTAAAATAATAGGATTTTTGTTCTGGAAACAGACTTTCTTTTTTTTAGCACGAGTGTAGAAAATATGTTATAAAACTCTTTTCCTGTCATTGTAAAAGTCCTTAGTTTCAACGGGTCTTTGAAGAATGTTACTCGTGCAGAGGTTTGAAGAAGAATCGAAGCAGGAACAGTGCATCAAAAATCTTTTTTTCTTTAGAAACAACCACAGAGATGAAAGCATGTGGAAATGAGCATGTTCTCTTTATACAAAGAGATAGTGGTCACATAATTGATTACAAGAAATGGACTTTAGTGAATAGCAATCACTCTGATGGGAAAGTAGGACACAATTCATGTTGCACACAATACCATGGGATGATTCACAAACTCTTTGTAGTTCATACACGTGGCAGTTACACACCATATTTTTAGCTGACACTGTTTAATATTGTAGCTACAAATCATAATCTCTTTAATCACAGTGGATTATAATGGAGGAAAACACAGAGCCAACTCAATTCATTAGCTCTATTCTCTCGATGGACACTGACCGCCTGATTGCTTCACCATGCATATTCATGCAATCTGTTTTAACAGTGTGCTACATTACAATACATCAAAAGATATAAGTACATTAACAGAAAATGCAGTCAATTATTCATTATTCATTTCAGTTGAATATGAATCATTGCTGGTCAGTAACATCTTACCAGCTCTACAGGTGAGTGCTATTTATAACATCCATCATGTTGTTTAAGCCACCATGCAAAATAATATTATGTTGTCCAATTAGGTTTATTACACCTCTTGTATTTGTGATTGGAAATCTCTAACGTATTGTCTTAAATCTTTTGCTGCCAGTGTCATGTCATGTGTATCTATGTAAGCTCTGTTAACATTAAACAATACTGAAAATTGCATTCATTTATTTTTCGTCCACCGTAGATGATCAGTTGATTCATTCATTCATCATCAGTAAATGTTTTTCCTGGTCAGGTTTGCTGTAGAGCTGGAACCTTTCCACTGGGTGCGGCATGGAAGTACACCCTAGACGGGATGCCAGTCCATTTCATTGCACCATGCCTACACACACATTTAAACCTAGAGGAAATTTATAGTCCAATCCACCTTCCAGCATGCTTCTGGTGGAGGGTGAAAAACAGAGACCTCAGAGTAAAGCCAGGTGTACACAGGGAGAAGATGTGGAACTCACACACAGACAGTAACCTGACTGGATCAAATCAGCGACCCTGGAGTTGTGAGGTGGCCAAGCTTAATCTGTAGTTGCTTATATATAATTTAAAGACTCAAAAGAAATGTTCTAGTAAAACAAGGCCACTATAGATATAAATATATGCTATTATCAACATTTCCCTAAACCAAATAATTATTCTGACCATGTGAAGTTACTACTAATTAAGTGAAGTGAAGTGACATGTAGCCAAGTATGGTGACCCATACTCGGAATTTGTGCTCTGCATTTAACCCATCCAAGTGCACACACACCAGGGGCAGTGGGCAGCATTTTTTTTGTGGGCAAAAAAAGTGGCAGAGGGCAGCAGTGCCTTGCTCACCTCAGTCATGGTATTGAGAGTGGAAGAGAGCACTGGTCATTCACTCCCCCCACCTACAATCCCTGCCGGACCCAAGACTTGAACCCACAACCTTCAGGTTATAAGTCTGACTCTCTAACCATTAGGCCTCAACTGCATAGCAGTTAAATGTACTATGTACTAATTCAATGTACTAATTAAATGCTGAAAGAGGCCACTGCCATTAGGAAATACCGTTGTCATGAAGGGGTGTACTTGGTCTGCAACAATGTTTAGGTAGGTGGTATGTGTCAAAGTAACATCCAAATGAACAGGACCGGCTTGCCTTCTTCCCATAGTGCCTCCTGGTGCCATCTCTTCTACAGGTAAGCGATGCACACACACACACCTGTCCACATGATATAAAAGAAAACATGATTCATCAGACCAGGCCACCTTCTTCCATTGCTCCATGGTCCAGGTCTGATGCTCACATGCAAACTGTAGGTGCTTTCGGCAGTGGACAGGGGTCAGCATGGACATTTTGACCAGTCTGCGGCAACGCAGCCCCATACGGGGCAAGCTGCGATGCACTGTGTGTTCTGACACCTTTCTATCATAGCCTGCATTAACTTTTTAAGCAATTTGTACTACAGTAGCTCTTCTGTGGGATTTGTTTCAGACGGGCTAGCCTTCGCATCAATGAGCCCATGACCCTGTCGCCGGTTCACCTGTTGTCCTACCTTGCACCACTTTTGTAGCTACTAAACATTGCATACCGGGAACACCCCACAAGACCTGTTGTTTTGGCAATGCTCTGACATAGTCTTCTCGCCATCACAATTTGGCCCTTGTCAATGTGCCTCAGATCCTTACGCTTGCCCATTTTTCCTGGTTCCAGACATCAGCTAATATCCAATATCTCACACACGAAACTTAACGGATAGAATTGTTTTTGTTCTTGATTTTTTTAAATTATTACTTCTGTTTTTGTTTAATCCCATTCTCATATTATTTGTTAATGATTTTTTATTTGAATATTATCAATTTTGCTGCTATCTCTACTTGATTATTTATTATTATTAATTATTATTATTAATCTCTTCTATTGTTTTTTTTTTTTACATTTTTGAACCACTTTGAGACTTTTTTTATTAATTTTGAACCACATTGAGCTGCATTTTATGTGTGAAAGGTGCTATACAAATAATAAACAACATGAAAGCATTACTTGGTCTTGGTAGAACAGGACTCTTGAGAGAATCCGATCAAATGTAATAATATAGGCTAAACCCTGCCTAAGTTTATTGTTCATGGGTCAAATGAAAAGGCACAAAGAGAGAGAAGCAAGAACAAGAAAGAGAGAGCATGAGGGAGAGAGAACTTTCAATAAAGCCTGGATTGCTCTAAACTTCTACTGGTTGAATTATTTTTAGTTATATAACGGACACACTGGTATTCAGGGTTGGGGGTAATAAAAGCAATAAAAGAGAGAGGGAGTAAGGACAAAAAATCGTAAGCTGGTCATTCTTTTAATGGAGTTTACTCTGGTTGTCTTCCTGCACAGTAAGCAATTCTGTACAGTCGATAAAAGCTCCAGCTAAATTGTTTCCTTCCCTTGCAGGGAAATCATCTCAAAAGTGGCTTGATATTACCGTTTTCTCCCTGAGTGCATGTACACAGGTCCTTAGTGATTATGGAGCAAAATGCTACAAAAGTGCTTGAGTAATTGCCTTTTTCTACCACATAGGAGGAAGTAATGACCAGGTGTAATGCATGTGTACAAAACGGCTGGATAAAATCAATATACTGTATTTTGTAGGAACTAGACTTATTGAACCAACTAAGGGGCCAGTAAGCATTGCTTCTCAGAAACAAGATGTTGTGCTCGCTGCACTGCATCATTTAAAAGATGTAGTGTGGGATCAAGCAGACCTAATAAACATGTCCTAATTCAGTTACCTACACTGCATCTTATCTATAATGTGCAGTCGCAGTGTGCACTACTCACCTTTTAGATAGATAGATAGATAGATAGATAGATAGATAGATAGATAGAGAGAGAGAGAGAGAGAGAGAGATACATGGATAGATATACATGCATAGTTAGATCTAGGTTAAATGAAATTCCTATACTAGTCCATTTTTTTTAAATTATTTATCAGTTAGTGGTTTGCTTTATCATGCAAAGTATATAACAACATGTACCTTAGATATAAGCCAGTCCCACCAGACCTCATTCAGGATATTCAGTAGCCCCAGTAATGGGCTGAAGAAGAATAAAACATGTTATTTGTTTAGGATTGGATTGCATCCTGGCAAATAAAAATCCAATTGAATCATGACTGCAGACTTTAAATGAAGGGTTATACTTTTCTTGTTTATAAACTCCCACCATGGTTAGGCCACAGATTATGATGATGATGATGATGATGATTGCCCTTTATTAAGTCTATGTGTCAAATTCTCTCCTGTGTGTGATGGGTATACTGTATACTTCAGGTACATAATGTACATAATAACTACTTTATAGTCCAAATTGAATGTATTTTCTATGTCAGGAATAAAACACTGTGAGGCATGCTGTTATTGGGAAAAACATCAATGATGGGGTGGTGGGATGTGGCCTGACATGAAGCAGAATTACTTTTATCACATGGAAGGTGATAAATAACAACACATCCAAAGTGCTCTATTTATTTCATACCATAGCAATTTGCCAATGATAACATTTTGTATTATTATAATAAGAATGAGATGTCATAAGATTTAGCTATTTACAGTTTAATTTAATGTTCTGGAACATTCATAAAACAAGTAAGTTCCTGTTATCACTTATGCAACAGCAGCTATAAACAGTCATCACCAACCACTCTTGGTTTCTTGCACTGAGAAACCACAAACCACAAAGTTCTTCATCCTGAAGACTCTTTCATGGCAGAAAATATACTGACTATTACAAAACTTTGACACTGCGACTCCTTCCTTACATGTTTCATAAATATCTCATTAAAGAAAACGTTACCATATCAACAATTACGCTTTTTTGTTACATAACATGTTTTTCATTTTTTTATTATTAGTCTTATATTATGTAATAATGTAATGTAATAAAATTAGTGCGTTAATATAAACCTGTCATTTGAATTATAGCTGCACTACTGTCAGACCAATCAGAATTGAGAATTAAAAAACACTGTGGAATTAGTAATCATAAGTCCCTATCTGAATAGGCTTGCAATATAAAGATTTTCATAATCTATTTTTTTTGTAATTAATATAAATATGTATATGGTCTAATGAAGTTATAATGACATGTCGTTCATCAACAAGAAGCTGTGAGCAAAAGAATTAATCTTACTCATCTGATAATTATTTTTTCACCCTACCTGGTTTTATCATGCATCTTTAATGTACATATTTCCTGCCTTCATTTTATGCTCAAAGCTAATTTGTCTCATCAGGTCTGATTGATCAAAAAAAAAGAAAAATGAAACATACAACCTGCCTTCTGGCTAGTTTCACATCAGCACTGCTTGCTTTCACCATGCAGCATATTTACTAGTGTCCATGGAGGTGTAAACAGATATACGGTGGTAAAAGATGGAGTCTGGGTTCAGGGAATAGCTAGTGGCTACTCCTGATTTTCAGGTAGAATCAGTCATTATGAGTTATCTCTTAGAACCTTAGTTCTAAGAATACACTTGTACTTTTAGCTTCTAATATTATAATTGCAGGAGCCAGACTAACACACCATGTGTTATGTTTCTCAATTCATCCTAAAATACTCAGATGTTTCATTTAATATGGAAGTTCTAGCAGGAATTTGTATCATGAGTAAACCTACATAATGTCTCTTGAAATTAGTGAAATTTTGCAAGTAATTACTATGAGAATATATCAGAAGTATTTTTTTAGAAATGGTTATAGTAATGTGTGCGTGGCTTGGGGAAAAAAAAAGAAAACTGTACTCTGGAAAAACATTAATATGAATCCATTTAACATCATATGCATTTAACAACATTCATTCAACTGTGTTACCTGAACACATTCACCTTTATGAAATATTTGGAATATTCCACAAGTCATATGTACGACAGGATATAACATCATGCAAATTCCCTGAAGCTCATGTGAAGAAGAATATTCAGAATGTACACTGCCCTCCAAAAGTTTGGAAACGCCTGAACAAAATAGGGTTTTTGGGCAATATCAGCATAAATCCTC
>CM075004.1:23607555-23621653 GCA_037576675.1 Pangasius sanitwongsei | reverse complement strand
GAGACGACCCCCAAAACAGGAATGGTTTTACAGGTGGAGGCCAGTGACATTTTTTTCCCTACTCATCTTTTCTGACTATTTTTCACTAGTTTTGTATTTGGCTAGGGTCAGTTTCGCTACTGGTAGCATGAGGCAATACCTGGACCCTACAGAGGTTGCACAGGTAGTCCAACTCCTCCAGGATGGCACGTCAATACGTGCCATTGCCAGAAGGTTTGTTGTGTCTCCCAGCACAGTCTCAAGATTATGGAAGAGATTCCAGGAGACAGACAGTCACTCTTGGAGAGCTGGACAGGGCCGTAGAAGGTCCTTAACCCATCAGCAGGACTGGTATCTGCTCCTTCGTGCAAGAAGGAACAGGATGAGCACTGCCAGAGCCCTACAAAATGACCTCCAGCAGTCTCTGACCAATCAGAAACTTCATGAGGGTGGCCTGACGGCCCAACGTGCTCTTCTGGGCCCTGTGCTCACTGCCCGGCACCCTGGAGCTCGATTGGCATTTGCCATTGAACACCAGAATTGGCAGGTCTGCCACTGGCGCCCTGTGTTTTTCACAGATGAGAGCAGGTTCACCCTGAGCACATGTGACAGACATGAAAGGGTCTGGAGAAGCCATGGAGAACGTTATGCTGCCTGTAACATCGTTCAGCGTGACCGGTTTGGTGGTGGGTCAGGGATGGTCTGGGGAGACATATCCATGGAGGGACGCACAGACCTCTACAGGCTAGACAATGACACGACAATGCCAGGCCTCATGTGGTGAGAGTATGCAGTCAGTTCCTGGAGGATGAAGGAACTGATACCATTGAATGGCCCCCACGCTCGTCTGACCTAAATCCAATAGAACATCTCTTGGGACATTATGTTTCGGTCCATCCGACGCCGCCAGGTTGCACCTCAGACTGTCCAGGAGCTCAGTGATGCCCTGTTCCAGATCTGGGAGGAAATACCCCAGGACACCATCCGTCGTCTCATTAGGAGCATGCCCCGACGTTGTCAGGCATGCATACAAGCACGTGGGGGCCATACAAACTACTGAGTACCATTTTGAGTTGCTGCAATGAAATTTCAGCAAAATGGACTAGCCTGCTGCATCATTTTTTCACTTTGATTTTTGGGGTGTCTTTGAATTCAGTCATCTGTAGGTTAATAATTTTTATTTCCATCAAACAATGTGGCATCCTTTCATTCCTAACATTACCCAGTCCATACCAGTATAGATATCCAGCATGATATTTTTCCCCATTGAGATCTGATGTGTTTTCAAGGTGTTCCTTTAATTTTTTGAGCAGTATATATATATATATATATACTGAAATTGACCATGTACGTACAATGTACATACAAGTTAAGTGTCCTTCAAAACAACCTATATGCATGTTTCAGATAAATAACTTAATAATGTTAATAAAACTTTGATATATAATAAAAATCTATAGCACTTAGAAAACAGTATTTTGCCTGCCCCACCCTTTATAACTATACTTCACTTACCTTGAAATGTAATCATTAAAATACTTCCAAAATATTATTATTTTTGCATTAATGTGTGAATCCATTAAACATCTCATGCTTGAGACATGCTTTCCCATGAGTCATCTATTATAAGTTATGAAAAAATGTACATTTCAGTCCCACAATATTCACTCAACCCTGTCACATGAACACACTCACCCCTATGAAATATTTGGAATATTTTTAAGTCACATGTTCAACAGGAATTTGCATCATCTGAATTTCCTGAAGATAATGGGATGAAGAAAATTAAGTTATCTCACTTTATTCTTTATTTTCAGTGATTATTGTGATAGTGACTGATGGGGTTATGTTGAATTACAAACTTCTTACCCAAATTATAGATTTAAAGTAAACTATTAATAAAAATACATTTTGCACAAATCATTAGAATGTTCTTAATGAACATAGATGCTAATTAGCCACATTTTTGCATTTGCTAATTCAGTAATAAAAACTCAACCCTGTTACTTTTAACCCTGTTAAATATTTAAGAGTAAAATGCAGCCATTTACAGCAAAAAAACAATTAAAATGATATATGGTTGCCCTGAGTTTGGCTTAGGGCTGTGATTTAGCCGTAGTTGCGTTTCAGTGTGGCACGACTACAACACACTGATGAAAGTGAAATGCACAGAGCAGGGAATTACATTCTTTTCAGATGTGAAATCAGCATTTCATTCTTAAAAAGCAAGAAAAGAGTAAAAGAGAAGCACACTGAAGGTTTTCAGTGTATAATGTTTGCATGTCATTAATGACATTTGTGTATAGTATTTCACATTTTTTCACCAGTGTGATTACTTTTCTTTTTTAAATTTCTCCATACCTACAGTAACCACTGTTAACACAAAAATGCCACTACGATATCTAAGTTGATAAAAGCAGTCTGTCATCTGACCACTATTGGAATAAGCCTTTATAATGTTTATCTATGTTTATGCTAGTTCATGAGATGTTTATATAGGGACCATGTAGATGTAAAGTGTCAAGTATTATCTCTCCTTCTATTGCGTTTTAGAGCTTAACAATACTGCAAGCATGATATATCCATATAATACATGTGCATCATAGTGTACATATGCTGGCTTTTTTCATGTCTGATGATGATATTGTTGTCTGATATAGACACACATGCTGTAGGAAAAATTCTGATATATACAAATATATGAAATACTGTTTGATTAAAAAAAAAGTTCTTCTCCTGTGTGCTTTTCTCATTCTGTTCCAGAGGCCTGTACTGCCTGGAATGCTAACACCAGATAACTAAATGCCAAGCATGGCAAATGATGTAAGAATGACTGTCCAACATAGTTAATAATGAAAAGAACACATGCTCAACCTCTCCTGGTACACACCTACTAAAAAAAAGAAAAGAAAAAAGAAAACCCATCAAGGATGCATCCTGCTCCACACAGATAACACTAGCAGAGAGCTTGGTCCCCTTCGTTGACTTGTAAAAGGAACCTACAGTGAAAAGATCGGAGGAGAGAGAGAGGTATTTTCCAGCATGATTAGTTTGGGCAGTGGGTCTGAAAGCTTGTGCATAATGTTCTCATCATTTTCACACTGCATGTCCCAGTAAATAACAGTAGCAGCCGTGGTGGCTGCTCACCCAGCAAGCACCCTCTCTCCTCCACACACCAATACACAATAGCAGGGGATAATTAAAGTCCACACTATCAGCATCAAGATGCTGAGTGAGTGAGAGAGAGAGGGAGCATAAGAGAGAAAGTTTGTATGTAAAGTGCAAGTTTAGGAAAGCAGAGGATCAAATCATCATTTCAATTACCAATCTACACCCAAATGCCAAGTGCAAACTCAGTACCCTTCAATCGGTCCTCTCTTAGCATTTCAGTCACATGATTTTTCTGCTATGGTTGCTATATTTCAAGTTGAATTTTTGACTTTGTTGCACATCGCAAACGTAACTAGAGGTGTTTTTACTTGGGACGAGAATAAACCGTACTTCAAATAGACTTTGGTCCATATATACTTTCCCCTAAAGTGCTGATTGCATTTAAACTGGTAGAAAACATATCAAATTTGAGTTTTACTGATACATACGCATCTTGTTGGTGTTCTAGTTCTATCTCCACTCCTGTCATTGGTGTATTACCAGATTGCGTCCATCTGTTCTGTGTTAGCTCATTGATTAGTTTTTCTATGTATACACTGCTATTTCATATTTGCAAATTCTTGCTGCAAAGGCTTCTCGAACTTTTATCTTGTTAGGTCCAAGCCTTGCTTTCCTATAGTGCCTTGTCTCTGTTTCATGGCTGTAACCCTTATTGATTACAGATTATCCTTTTTTACTGCTGCCTTCCTGTGATTTGATCCCCACTATGGACTGACAATGATTATTGGAGTTCCCAAAGTAAATACCATGCCCTACCATGCCTTTGTCATGCCAGACAGGCTTTTCATGTCTGGGTGGGTGAAGGATCACAGGGTGTTTCATCAGGAGAAGACAAACCTCAAGTCATTATAAGGAGTCAATATCAATACCTGCTAAATAGTTACTAAATTTAGCAACACTTGCTGCTGAGATAAACTTTCTAACTGGCCCATAACATAGCTAGTTAGCTAATATAGACATAAGGCATCATGACAGAAAGTATTGCTTGTTGAAGGTGTGCTGTATGTAGTCAAGTATATTAGCGCAGTCGATTACCAGTACAAATGAAAATGAACCTTCTTAACAAAGAACAGACACATTAACATTGATGCAGTTAGTCCCCTATTTGCTTCTCAAAATATTAACAATTATACGGTATGATGTCACTTGAAACCAAAAGATTGGTGGCACACACGAATATCTTAGAAATCCACTAATCTAAAGCGCTAAATCTCTCTATAATATATCGTACTGGGACACAACTGCTTTGCAGAAGAGTTTCATTATATAGAGATAACAGAATTCATACAATGTTCTTTGTACATATTGCCCCAACAAAACAGGTTTGACAGTGAATAAATGCATTTCTGTTACATCAGAACATTGCATTGGAGCTGTCTCTTTGTTTTTAATATAACTGTTTGTAGGAAATGGAATATGGAAAGAAAGCTCGATGCATATTTCCCATTAAACATCAGCCTCAGGCAGAGTGTTGCATCTGTCATTTAATACCTTGACAATATTTCTCTTATCTCTTAGCTCATCTAAAAAGAAAACAGACGGCATAGTGGGAGAGGAAGGATATTGAAATCATACGTCTAAGGATATTGATTTTGTATACAGAGATATAGATGTAAACTATCATATTACCTAAATGGACTAATGTCAGGCTTTGACAAGATTAGCAGAGACTGAAGAATGGAATTGAAACACGTGCTATTACCAAAAAGGCAAAGGCAAACAATCCAAAAACAGCAAACAGTAAGGCCAAAATTATTTTTTTAAAAAAAGCATGAGGTAAAATAAGCTTAAACCAAAATGACTAGGCTAGTGATGTACTGAACCTTCAGAGCATGAGAAGGTAGGGCCTCTGTATCTAGGATTGTGTTGTTTTCCTGCATTCTTCACAGAATGGTGGCCATTGACCATTCTGTGCTGTGACCATGAACAAGCATATTCAATCTCAACACAAGCAAATGAACAAGAAAATTCAAGCCCCCTTTAAAGAAACACAGACACTCCAGTTAAACATTATATTTTGGAGATCTTAATCTAACAGACATGATTACTTCAACGATCTATAAAAGCAACACCACTTGCACTAGATGGCCAAAAGTATGTGGACACTGGACCATCATTAACCATATTATTTCAGCTTACTGGAACTAAGCGGCCTAGCCCAAACATGTTCCAGTATGGCAAATCCCCTGTGCACAAAACGAGCTCCATGGTTTACCAAGCTTGGAGTGGAAGAACTTGAGTGGCCTGCACAGATCCCTGACCTCAACCCCACTGGACACCTTTGAGATGAACTGGAACGCTGACTGCACCCCAGACCTCCTCACCCGATATCAGTGCCTGACCTCACTAATGCTCTTGTGCATTCTAATTCTTCCCAAAGGGCCACTTGACTGGGCTAGACCCTTAGTTCCAGTGAAGGGAAATTGTAATGCTACAGCTAACAAAGACCTCATATACAATTGTATGCCTCCAAATTTGTGGCACCAGTTTGGGAAAGGTCCACATATGGGTGTGATGGACAGGGGTCCACAAACTTTTGCCATATAGTGCATATTCATTTCATGTTTTGCAGCAGTTAATTAATAAGTTAGCGTATTTGTTAATGAACTTGCAAACTTGCAAAAAATGATGAAGATTAAAGGCAGGATCAGGAACAGAGTTAGCATTTGTGTCTTTTTTTCTTACAATTTACAATTGCAAGGACATCACCTGAATTCAGAGATCAAGTAGAATCTAGAATCATTATTCAGAGGGAACTGTAAGTACGTATTAAAACTATTTATAAATTTTTATCCAAGACTACATTGCACATTAGTAAGTGCTTAGCTCTGTGTTTGTGTTGTGAACATAAGATCTTGCTTGGGGGATGCACAATTCCCCTTCTTCCAAATTCTCCCCTTCTCTCAGTGTGTTTTTTTCCTAAGCACAGCAGGCTTTAGTGATGTCAGAGAGGACCTAAGAACCCCCCTTTCTACCAAGTCCTCTAAATATTTCATCCCTCCGTCAGAGCAGAACACTGACTTCTCTGTTTGCCTTCTTTGTGCTCTGGCTTTGCACCTGTTCCAGCTCTGAGGTCTGAATTCTTGGACGCTCGATCCATCCCCGCAGTGCCTTCGTTCTTTCCGAGATTCCCTATGTCAGCCTAGCACTATGCTAATCCCCTCCTTCTTAGGTGAAGAAAACATACTGCTTGTTATCCCAGCAATGACTTTTCATTCGGCTTTGCAGCTAACTGCACGGATTCTTCTATTGACTTTGTGTTGAATCTGGGTTGTTGTGATCTATAAAGCTTTGGCACATCTGTCTCTCTCTCTCTCTCTCACACACACACACACACACACACACACATACACAATAATTAAATAAAAAAGTTCTGAAGGCTAGATTACAACTCGGCACATTTCCTGAAATTTGTCTGAATAAATATATAATTGCATTGCAGCAAAATGAGGTAATGCAGCTATATTTTATGAACTGTAAAAAGAACATGCACAGCAGTCACAGACGGAAATCAAGTATCTGGTCTTTCATTCTCTTGCAAGAGATAGATAGGAAGGGAGAGTGTGTGGGAGATGCTTAAGAGCCACTGAAGGGTGTCTATATATTTTAAAATTGAATTAAAGTGTAATTAGTGAAATCATTACCTGACACTTGAGCACTGGGATTTGGTTAATTTATTGCTGCCTTCCTGCCGTGAATGGAATGTGTCCTATAAGACCTCTCCTCTTGCCAAAGGCGATGGCCACATTACATAAAAGCCCGGTTCTAATCAGCAGCCCTAACATTTGCACTGCTCTTGGCAATATTTCAGCTGAAACCAGTGTGGCTACCTATTGCTGTAATGCCATAGTGGGCTTCAGGAAACTAACTGTGTCATGCCTGTAATAAATATGTTTTATAATCCCAGATAATCACCACACTACAGGTGAATATTTTTTTGTTTTGTTTTGTTTTGTTTTACCTAGCACAAATAATCTTTGCCAGTTGTTGTTATTCTTATTTTTTTTTGTACTAAACTTTTTAAAATTAAATTTTCATATTTCATATTTACAAAAGCCCTGAACCACAAGGTATGAATTTAATTAATTATTTATTTTTTTAATTGCTATGTCATTATTTTAACTTACTAAGTCATTATTTTGTCTTACTATATTATTATTTTGACCCAGTAAGTCATCAATTTGACTTAGTATCTCATTATTTTGAACGAAATACTAGGTAAAAATAACAACTAAAAAAGTGCAAGTCAAAATAATGACAACAATTGGAAAAAAAAAATCACATCAACTTAGTAAGTCAAAATAACAACTAACTTCGAAACATCTTACTCAAAATACCAACTTAGTGAGTCAGAATAATGACAGTAATTAGAAATAACAACTTAGTAAGTAGAAGTAACAACTTAGTAAGTCAAAATAATGATATATCATTTGAAAAAAAATTCACACTGACTTAACTTCATAATAATAAGCCAAAGTAACAATTTAGTAAGTCAAAATGATGAGATATTAAGTCAAAATAATGATATAGCCATTAAAAAAATGTCACACCTTGCAGTCCATACATATTTGTGCAAATGAGGCATTGTCTAATTATATTTGCAAATTTACATACTTCATGAGACCAAAAATTTAGTCTTTGAATGTTATTAGAATTAAAATGTATTTCACTGTGAAAATGCTTTCAAGAGAAAATGTGTTACAGAACAGTTTGTTTTGAGCTGTAATAAAAAAACAACATTGCTATGTTTTTTTCAGTATAAAATGTAACATAAGTCCAACAATCATCAAAATGTTGTGAAATCCCTCCATGTAACATCATTCTAATAATGAATTCTAATTAAAGCATGTACGATTTTATGTAGAAACTTTTTTTTTTTTTTTTTTAAATATAGAAAAAATATGGAGAAAAAATAATTTAAAAAAAAACAATGTAGTTTGATGTGTTTGCAGTTTAGTAAGTTTTTTCTTTGGTCTGAAAATGTGTCCGCAAGAAGAAAACTGGGGCTAAACTGAGATTACCAGACATATCATTTCTTACAACTAAATCTATGCACAATAAAATAAAATTACTCTATAAAATCAATTTAGCATAAAATTATGTAACATATACACTAACGACATCATTTTTGCTCCCATGGTGATGACTAAAGATTTGGAGATTGCAGTGGATAATTTTTTAGCGCTTTAAAGTGCATGAGGGAAACTAAAAATATGACACACAAGAAGACATATTACATATTCACTGAAGATTTAACATAAGCAATAAAAACATCTCCATGTAAATGTACTTATTACAATCCTGAGTGAGAATATACCAGAGAATATAGCATATATTAAACAGAATCTGATCAGAATAGGCAACATCTCCCATGTAACTATGTGAATATGAGGACAAAATGCTGCAGTAGAAGCTAGACAGGTCTGCCAGTTCAGCTACTTCAGACAGGTCTGCCATGAAACATGATGAAGTCATGATTGGCTGGAAGATGTGCGTTCAAACCGTTGAATGCACAGGTACTTCTATTCAGTTTAATTTGCTCTGCCTATAAACAATTGTAACCATACCAACATCACACAATCTCTCTCTCTCTCTCTCTCTCTCTCTCTCTCTCTCTCTAATTCATTCAAATAAATTTAATCCTATCGCACAACTTTATCTCTGTGTATGATTTAGAGGGGGCAGAATTCTAGATCTAACGACCCCTATATAAAATTTCTAATGAAATTTAACTTTTATTTTTATCCTTTCAGTCAAATTTTGCACTGCAAACATCAATGACAGCTTTAACTTGTCAATGCTGGCAAGTGACCATGGTGTAACCGGGATAATCCACAGCTAGGTTTGCATTACACAATTTTAATGCACTCCGCTGAGGTTCTATAACTCCACATCATGTACAAATCAATGCGAGCTAGCCAGCTAGCCAATGTGCTATAAAGTGGGTGTGGGTTCTTCAGGATTCTTCTTCTATTTCCTCAAGCAGAGCAAAAAACGTACTCGGTTACTAACGTAACCTTGGTTCCCTGAGATGCGGGAACGAGTACTGCGTCACTAGACGCTATGGGGAAAACTCCTTTTTCTCTGATGACTGAAGCCTTTACAATCACGCAGTGAAACTGCACGGCCATTGGTTCGTGCAGTGCAATAAAGCGAACCAATGGCTCAGCAGCAGAACAGCACGTGCCTATGGCAAGGATGCCGGCCAGAATGGGAGGAGCCATCTGGCTATATAAGCGGGCATTACGCCATAGGATCTCAGGTCAATTTGACTGAAGCGACGACTCTGAGAGTGCAACGTCATGGCACGGCCTGCAACACAGTACTCTTTCCCGTATCTCAGGGAACCGAGGTTACGTTAGTAACCGAGTACGTTCCCTTTCGATACTATACTCGTACTGTGTCGCTAGATGCTATGGGGAACCAATACAATCACGCTGTGCCATGAAAGTGGAACCACTGGAATGAACCAGCCTTGAGCAATAAGACTCAGAGGGACCAGTTAAGACAGGTGAAACCCGCAGGAGGCAGGAGGGCTGAGCTCACTGAAGTCAGCCCAGCCTAGGATAATCGTTCCCAAATAATCCCATGTCGTCTCAGCACCTTTTAGAAAGGGCCAAGAATGCACTAGGAATATGCCAGTCATAAACAGGCGTGTGCCCATAGGCAGAAAGGATCCGAGCCTGTAAGGTCAGAACGCCTAGGCTATAAAACCTGGCAAACGTGGATGGCGAGGCCCAGCCAGCCGCCGCACAAATGTCTGCCATGGACACCCCACTAGACCATGCCCAAGACGAGGCTACACCCCGAGTGGAATGGAATGGGCTCTAACTCCTATGGGGCCATGGAGGCCCAGGGAGGAGTATGCCAGCGCAATAGCGTCAACTAGCCATTGAGAAATTCTCTGCTTTGTGACCCGAGACCCCTTGGTGCAGCCGCCAAAGCACACAAAGAGCTGTTCCGACTGCCTGAATGGAGCGGAACGCTCAATGTAAATTCTCAGTGCCCTGACAGGGCAGAGAAGGCTCAACTCCGGGTCTTCATCTGATGGAGGAAGCCCAGAAAGAGTGATAACCTGTGCTCTAAACGGGGTGTAGAGCACCTTAGGAACATAACCATGCCTTGGCTTCAGGACGACCTTGGAGTCGTTAGGCCCAAACTTGAGGCAGGCAGGACTCACCGAGAGAGCCTGTAAGTCACCTACTCGTTTGACCGATGCTAACGCCAGTAACAAGGCGGTCTTTAACGATAAGGTTTTTAGGTCTACAGACTGTAGCGGCTCGAAAGGGGACCCCTTGAGGGCCCTCAGTACCGTGGGTAGGTCCCACACAGGGACGGTAGGGGGCCGGGGCGGATTAAGCCTCCTGGAACCCCTCAAGAAATTAACAACTAGGTTGTTCCGACCCACAGACTGTCCTGCTATAGGAGCATGAGAAGCTGTAATACCTGCCACATAGACCTGGTGGAAGCGTGGAAGGGGAGCGTGGAAGGGGAGCGGCCCTTGTCCAACAGCTCTTGTAGGAAGGACAATATCACTGATATGTCGTAGGAAATAGGGTCTTCGCCACGGGTTGCGCACCAGGCAGAGAAGACCGACTATTTAAGGGCATAGAGGCGTCTCGTGGACGGGGCTCTAGCCTGTGATATAGTATTTTGGACACTTTCAGGGAGATCTACTGATTCCCGTCAAGAGCCCAAAAATGTAATGCCCACAACTCGGGTTGGGGGTGCCAAATTGTCCTGTTCGCCTGAGAGAGAAGGTCCTGCCTCAGGGGAATGGGCCACAGGGCTGCCTTAAGCAGCTGAGATAGCTCTGAGAACCAAAGTTGGTTTCTCCAGAGCGGGGCCACTAGGAGGACTTTGTGTTTGTGCTCCCTGATCCGTCTGATTACCTGAGGGATCAGAGCGATCGGGGGAAAAGCCGAGGAGAAGATTGGGCCAATCGTGGGCCAACGCATCCTCGCTCTTTGATAAATATATTGGGCAATGAGAGTTGTCTTTTGAGGCGAAGAGGTAAACCTCTGCCCTGCCAAAGACCTCCCAAATTTTCTGGACCGTCTGCAGGTGGAGCATCCACTCCTCCAAGGGGACGTTGCTCCGAGATTGCATATCTGCTCCTTGGTTCAGCACGCCAGGGACATGTGCTGCCCTCAGCGACCGCAGATTGAGATGTGCCCACTCCAAGAGGCGTTTTACCATCTCAAAAAGGCGTTTCGAGGAGAGCCCGCCTTGGCGATTTATATAGGCGACCACTGTCATGCTGTCCCAGCAGACTAGCACGTGGTGCCCCTTCAGGTCCGGCAAAAAGGTCTGAAAAGCTCGACATACTCGCACAGAGTTCCCCAACCCGTGTTGGAAGCATCCGTCGAGACAACCTTCCTCATGTGAACAATGTCCATGGTTACGCCCTGTTTGAACCATTGGGGGTCCTTCCAGGGGGCCAGAGCCGCTACGCAAGCCTGGGTCACCCTGATACGAAGGCAACCGTGACGCCACGCACTGGGCGGCACTTGTGGTTTCAGCCAGTACTGGAGGGGTCTCATACGAAGCAGGCCCAACCGTAGTACTGGTGATGCAGAGACCATGAGGCCTAGCAACCTTTGAAACATTTTGAGAGGGCGAATGGCTCCAATTTTGAAGGAAGCCGCGAGCTGCTGAATAGCTAGTGCATGTTCTGGCGCAACTGCTGCCCTCATGCGGGCTGACTCGAAAACTGCCTCAGAGGGAAAAGAGCCGCATCTATGCACTTCGTAAAAGTGCAAGAAGCCAGGGACAGCCCGAAGGGCAGGACCGTGTATTGATAAGCCACTCCCTGGAAGGCGAATGTCAAGAATCTTCTGTGTTGGGGGGCTACCTGGATGTGAAACCCTTTTTGGGGATGAGGAATTAGCGGCTGTAGAATCCTGAGTCGCTCTGCTCCGGCAGGACGTTTCTACGGCGCCCTTCACCAGTAGGGCCATCACCTCTGAGCGAAGGACGTGAGCGTCGTTGCTCTGCACTAAGGTGGGAACCACACCGCTGAATCGCGGGGGTCTTCGAGCGAACTGGAGTGAGTAATCTCGCTTTATAATCCCCAAAACCCAATCTGACACTCCGGGGATGGCCTGCCAGGCCTCTGCCCGTGTGGCGAGGGGTTGGATTGGTTCGAGTGGCAGATTGCCATGAGGAGACCTGACACTCGTTGTAAGTGGAAGAGGAAGTATGCTCTCTGTCTGAAAATGTTTGTGTTTTATTGTTCTTGCTATAACAGCGGCTGCTTGTGTGGGCGCTTTCAGAACGGGCCCAGTATCCACAACAGCATTTACAAACACCTCAGCACCCGGAACAGAACGGGGTGCTTGAGGACATAACAGAGATCGTTTCGGAGGTGGTCCGGAGACAGACTTTGCCCCCTCCTTTTCCTGTCCAGTAAATCAGGACGATGTCCTAGGCACAGGATCCAGCGTCAACTTGGGCCGGGGTCCTTGGTGTCTCAGAAATGAGTGGCGTCTGGCTGACCGTGAGCACTGCGGAAGCTCAGGCTGTTGAGTAGGCTGAGCGGGCACAGGCGCAGATCTAGCCGGCTGCTGCGTTGGGGCAGGTTTAGGGCGATTGGTGGCACTCGCAGAGCTTAAACGCTTCTGCAAGAAGTGTCGCAGTGCCTGGGACGACTTCTGCGCAGCAGTAAAGCACTCAGCAAACCCTTTGACGGCGGGACCAAACAGCCCCATGGGAGAAACGGGAGAATCAAGGAAAGGAACTTTGTCACCTTCGTAGCTAGAAGGGCCAGGTCGGTTGCACTACGCAGCTCCTTGAAGGCCACAGAATCGGGCCCTGTCCATAACTTGGAGGAGTTTTGCCTGAAAAACCTGGAGCACGGCCATTGAGTGAAGAGCTGAGGCCGCCTGCCCAGCGGAAGAGTAAGCTCGTCCAGCAAGGGCAGACATTGTTCTGCACGGTTTAGAGGGGTGCGCGACCTTCACTTTCCATCCGATGGCAGTGGGCGGGCAGAGGTGTGCGGCCACTGACTCATCCAACGGAAGTAGCTTCTCATAGCCCTTTTCGACCGCGCCGTCGACCGTGGAGAAAGTGGAAGAAACGGACGTGTGAAGGCGAGCCGAATAAGGAGCGCGCCACGACTTCGTGAGCTCGTCATGGACCTCTGGAAAAAAGGCGCGGCTCGCTGATGAGGAGCCTGACGGTGCCCCGGCAGGAACCATTCATCCAGACGGCTCCGAGTGGGCTCCTCCTGTGTGGACCACTCTAAACCCAGCTCTTCCACCACTTTAGAGAGAACACGGAAGAGCTTGGCGTCTGTACTCATCTTGGTGATGCTGGAATCCATAGACGGCAAGGGGACGGGGTCGAAGGGAGAGCCCAAAATATCCTCGGCGTCTGACGCCGCTAGAGACATGCTGTCATCTAGCAGTTCGTCCTCTATCGTGCCAAACTAAACCACGTCGCTAGCATCAGCCGAGGGAGGCTTGTCCGGGCGTTCAAAGAAGACGGGGGAATCCCCTCTGCACGGCCAGAGCGAGGCACGCGGGGTCTGAGCGCTGTGCTTCTCTGCGTTTCAAAGGATGTTAGGCCTCATGGCCTCTGCATCACCAGTACTACGGTTGGGCCTGCTTCATATGAGACCCCTCCAGTACTGGCTGATACCACAAGTGCCGCCCAGTGCGTGGCGTCACGGTTGCCTTCGTATCAGGGTGACCCAGCGGCTCTGGCCCCTTGGAAGGACCCCCAATGGTTCAAACAGGGCATAACCATGGGCATTGTCCACAGAAAGAATGTTGTCTCAACGGACGCTTCCAACAAGGGTTGGGGAGCTCTGTGCGAGGGCAAACCGGCCTTCGGCTCATGGTCGGTCGCGGAAGGTCTGCTACACATCAACTGCCTTGAGATGACGGCAGTATGTCGAGCTCTTCAGACCTTTTTGCCGGACCTGAAGGGACACCACGTGCTAGTC